>CM070729.1:27369439-28013839 GCA_036346275.1 Otatea glauca
AAAAAATCAAACCTAGCGTGATCGATGAAGACCAACAGTCGATGATGTGCAACTTTATTAATCAAAATCGGATTACAAGGAAGATTCTAAATTACAGAGCTACTTCAAGTTGACAGAAAAGTAAATAAAAAGTATATGCATGTTGTTTGATTGATTGTTATTTTGTTCTTTTACTCGCCCTTGATCCCTTTTTATAGTATATCAGCCGATCATATCCTTCTTCAATGCGTTCCATCTTTGAATCAATATCGATCATATTTCTATCTTTAACTTAGCTTTTTCCTTTTTTTTAACTGACATCGGCCAGAAATATCTTTTTTATCATTAGTCTAACAAAATGATCGTGCCTTAAATTTCGATGCTAACAGTAATATAATGAGCTTACAAGCGTATGTGTTCCGGATGGTATGAACTTGATGGCGAACTCGTTGGATGGATGTGTGGTTATATATCTGGCTTCTGTTTTCGTGCATGTCTACAGATAGAAAATAGTCCAAAGTAACCGATTAACAGAGAGTATGAGGCTAGCTTGTATAATGGATCAATGCACTGAAATAATTAAATATAAGTAATTTTTGGAGAATAGTCATGTTACATCTATAAAATTTACAACGCCATTTGTTAAAAGGGTCTGTCACTTTTTCCGAGGTTGCCAGAATTTTTCTTAAAAATCAGTGTATAAAAGCAATCCAGCCTAAATCCTAACCTACCTCCTCCACCTCCAGCCGCCACGGACCCAAACCCCTACTTCCCGCCGCTTCCCACCGCCCAATGCCACTGCCGGGCTGAGGGTGGCGTTGGCTCCACTCGCCTCCTCCTCCTCCGTGGTTGCAGCATTCCTCCTTTCCTCTTACGGTGCTTTCTCGTGACAAGCTCCTCACTAACATGCTTGCCACCCTTCCCATCTCCATCCTCCGTCCCATGGCCAAGGCGGCTCCACTGCTGCCTCGTCACACCTCCGCCGTTGTTGCCCCTCGTCGATCTTCCACCACCTATTCCTCCCTCTAAACAATGATGCAGATGAATCCTAACTCTAACTCGATGCCAGTGAAGAGGACGCCGGTGGTGACGGGAGAAGAAGCCGGTGGTCCTCCCGAGCATGAATCTCCATGTCGGTCCAAAGATTAGAAAGTGACGGATTTTTAGAAAGTTTGAGTTACCTGAGATTTAGTAAATCTGTTAATTTAAAAAGTTGCTTAACTAGTAGTACAATTTTAAATCATGTTGTGTGATGGAACAACTATGAATCACTGTTGAGAGATATTGCCTTGTCCCACGCATGCACGACAGCAGTTGTTAAAACACCTAGGCCTAGCAGTGTTGCCAGTTGTGAACGATATATATCAATGCTGAATAAATCAACCACACCCACCTGCGCCAGCTTATCTGCATTTATTTTGTTTGAGATATCTGATCCGTGCACTTACTCCTTCACGTGGCTAGCTCAGAGATAGTACACTACAGTACTACATGACACATTGAATGACAGCCGGCCAAGAGATCAATGGCATGAACGGAACAACCACCACGGTATGTTTGCTGGTTGTACGCTTGATGGCAATCGGTGCGCCCCATTTGTTTTCTCAATTTATTCATTTCCCACGTAGGAATGCACCCACTACTACTAGCTGCTAGGGTGGTAATCGGATAGGATAATTTTCAACCGTCCGATCAACCGGATTTGTTCGAATTAGATTCGAATAATTTTTTCGGATAGTTTTCGGATTCGGTGTCGGATTCGGATACTATTTTTCGGATTCGGATTCGGGATATCGCTATCCGTTGGATCAGTATATTCTGAATTTTTTTTCGAATTTATCCGCTAAAAAGATTCGGATATCCGATCCTTAGCAACAGTCCAAGTCTCCAACAGGCAACAGGCATACCGGATGTGATAACCCTAATCCCTAACCATGTCATCTCCGACTCCACTCCGCCCTCCCGCCGCTGCCGTCGCCACCGCCCTCCACAAAGGGTTGCAATCGGATCGGATAATTTTCGACCTTCTGACCGACCAGATCTGTTCGGATCGGATTCGAATAATTTTTTCGGATAGTTTTCGGATTCGGATATTGTTTTTCGGATTCGGATTCAAAATATCACTATTCGTTGGATCGATATATTCTGAATTTTTTTCGGACATATCCGGTAAAAAGGATTCGGATATTCGATCCTTAGCAACAGTCCAAGTCTCCAACAGGCAACAGGCATACCAGATGTGATAATCCTAATCCCTAACTGTGTCCTCTCCGACTCCACTCTGACCTCCCGCCGCCGCCGCCGCCCTCCACCCCTCCCGGCTACCGCTGCCACCCTCTCTCCACCGCCTTCGCCCTCTGCCCCTCTCGCTGCCACCCTCCCTCTGTCGTCGGCACCCTCCGCCCCTTCCGCCGTGATGCGCACAAGACGGCCCGATCTTCCGGTGAGGGGATAACTTCGATTTGGCGGAGGATGACTTTGACGATCCGGCTACGAACCATACAAGGATAAGCGCCTGCAATCGCTAAACCACACTCCTCGTCGTTATCAACCGTGCCAAGAACACGGATGACCTGACCACGAAGGTCTATTCTTGCAAGCAATCGAAGAACTAGCAAGAACAAGGATGAAGCACACACTCAAATTGAGGTTTCAAAATTTATTTACTGCTGCTCTAGCCGAGTCAGGAGAACAAGGATAAAGTTCCACACATGGGTACATATTCTCAAATCAAAACCTAAGGAGATAGATATGGGGTTTGTCCAATATATATAGCCAAGGATGGCTGCTAGGAGTTGGTCTCACGTCACTTTAATTACGTGGGAACTTAGCCCAAAATTATGGTGGCACAGCACCCTAAATGACTGAGACCGTATCACTATTTTGACTGTTGTGGCCAGCCCGAGTGGAATTTGATGATGAGACTGAATCCGTTGGAAAGAGCACGCATTTATCTTTTAATCAAGTACTCACTCATCCCGAACGGACTCAGTATGCGAAAGTTATGGCCAGTTGAAGGTGGACTGCTCCTGGGTGGACGTTTTGGCTTCCTTCTCGGGAATACCTTGTACTCTAGCTTGTAGTGATGAGGAATAACGTCCTTGCAGCTCTAAGCCATGATTCCTAAGCACAAGCACATTATTATGCAGTGATCTATCCTCTGAAATATAATTATGCCACCCGAGAAACGAGTTCACCTGTTGATTTAGCTGCCGTGTGCGTGCCCTTGTGATAGGACCTTGCATAGGAGGTGGTGGAGGTGAGGTCATGGGTGTATCCGACATAGTGATGTCCTCATCATCCTCCCCTTCTTGCATTTGAGTCATCCTCGACTCAAGCTCATCGTTCTCTCCAAAATATGGCTTCAAATCTGAAATGTTAAAAGTGGGACTAACCCCAAAATCTGCAGGTAACTCAAGTTTATAAGCATTATCATTAATTCGTTCAAGCACTTTGAAAGGACCATCAGCTCTTGGCATTAATTTAGACTTTCGCAAGTTAGGAAATATATCTTTTCGCAAATGCAACCAAACAAGATCACCAGGTTCAAATGTCAATTCCTTTCTACAATGGTTACCAGCAACCCTATATTTCTCAGTCATGCGCTCTATATTTTCTTTTGTGGTCTTATGCAATTTAAGAATAAATTCAGCACGTCTCTTTGCATCAAAGTTTACCTTCTCCGAAGATGGCAAAAGCAATAGATCAATGGGAGCACGAGGGTTAAAGCCATACACAACCTGAAATGGAGTCATTTTTGTGGTAGAGTGCAATGTACGATTATAAGCAAACTCCACATGAGGTAGGCACTTTTCCCATATCTTCAAATTCTTCTTTAGAACAGCCCTCAACACGGTTGACAAGGTTCGATTCACCTCTTCAGTTTGGCCATCGGTTTGAGGGTGACATGTGGTAGAGAACACTAGCTTTGTCCCTAATTTGCTCCATAAAGTTCTCCAAAAATGGCTCAAGAACTTGGCATCACGATCTGAAACAGTAGTACAAGGCATACCATGCAAGCGAACAATTTCTTTGAAGAATAAATCAGCAATATGAGTGGCATCATCGCTCTTGTGGCATGGAATGAAATGTGCCATTTTAGAGAATCGGTCCACAACAACAAAAATACTATCCCTTCCCTTCTTTGTTCTAGGCAATCCTAAGACAAAGTCCATAGATATATCTTCCTAAGGAAAACTAGGAACAGGAAGCGGCATGTACAAACCATGTGGGTTTAGATGAGACTTAGCATTTTGGCATGTAGTGCAGCGTGCAACAAAGCGATTGACATCACGTCTCAACTTTGACCAAAAGAAATGTTCAGTCAGTACATCCTCCGTCTTTTTAGCTCCATAGTGTCCCATCAATCCTCCTCCATGTGCCTCCTGTATCAACAAAAGACGAACGGAGCTAGCTGGTATGCATAGCTTGTTAGCTCTAAACAAGAATCCATCACTGTTAACAAATTTGTGCCAACTTTTTCTATTTTTACAATTCAGCAGGACTTCTTTGAAATCATTATCCTGAGCATAGAGATCTTTTATGCTTTGCAAGCCAAAAATTGTACAATCAAGTTGAGACATCATTGCATATCTTCTAGACAATGCATCAGCAATCACATTATCCTTCCCTTTCTTGTGTTTGATGACATAAGGAAATGGTTCAATAAATTCTACCCATTTAGCATGTCTACGGTTCAGTTTGCTTTGACTACGAATATGCTTAAGTGCCTCATGATCAGAATGTATGACAAATTCTTTGGGCCATAAATAATGTTGCCACGTCTCTAAAGTTCGCACAAGAGCATACAATTCTTTATCATACGTGAAATAATTTAGAATAGGCCCACATAATGTTTCACTAAAATAAGCGACAGGTTTACCTTCTTGTATCAATACACCACCAATTCCAATACCACTTGCATCACATTCAAGTTCAAAGGTCTTACAAAAATGTGGAAGTTGGAGTAATGGTAAATTTGTGAGCTTTTCCTTTAAAAGATTGAAGGCAGCTTCTTGTGCTTGCCCCCAATGGAAGGGAACACCTTTCTTTGTCAATTCATTCAATGGTGCAGCGATGGTGCTGAAATCCTTCACAAAACGTCTATAGAATCCAGCAAGTCCATGAAAGCTCCGCACTTGTGTTACCGTGTTAAGAGTTGGCCAACTCTTGATTGCTTCAATCTTAGCTTCATCAACCTCAATTCCCTGTGGTGTCACAACATAGCCCAGAAACGAGACTCGATCGGTGCAAAAGGAGCACTTCTCAAGGTTGCCAAACAAATGTGCATCTCTCAAAGCATTAAAAACATCATGTAAGTATTCAATATGTTCAGAAAGAGACTTGCTATAGATCAAAATGTCATCAAAGTAGACCACCACAAATTTTCCAATAAAAGCACGTAAAACTTCATTCATCAATCGCATAAACGTGCTAGGTGCATTAGTCAAACCGAAGGCATAACTAACCACTCATACAAGCCAAATTTAGTTTTGAATCTGTTTTCCATTCATCCCCAAGTTTCATTCTAATCTGGTGGTATCCACTTCTCAAGTCAACTTTCGAGAACATAATAGAGCCACTCGGTTCGTCTAGCATATCATCCAACCTAGGAATAGGGTGACGATACCCAACAGATTATATTATTGATAGCTCTACAATCTACACACATTCGCCATGATCCATCTTTCTTAGGTACTAAAAGCACAGAACAGCACAAGGACTAAGGCTTTCACGAACGTACCCTTGTCGAGCAAGTCTTGCACTTGACGTTGTATCTCCTTAGCCTCCTCTGGATTGGTCCTATATCTTGCTCGGTTTGGTAATGTTGCACCTAGAATCAAGTCAATTTGATGTTCAATTCCCTCAAAGGTGGTAGTCGGGGTATCTCATTCGGAAACACATCTTCATATTCCCGCAAAAGGTTAGCAATAGCAGGAGGCAAAGAAGGAGCATATTCTCCAATGAAAACAAAGTCTCTTTGCAAATCAAAGCATAGCATTCAAGATTGCATTCTTTTATGTCAATTAAATCAGATTTTGTAGCTAGCATGACAGCACCCTTTAACTTGATTTGACTTTCTTAGAATTGGATTCTGTTTTCTTTGGTTGTGCTAACTCTTTTGTTCTATCTTGATTTTCAATTTTAGAACTCTCCTTCTCTCTTTCACTTTCTCTAAGTCATCTTTCGAATTGCAATGGGGACATGGGAAGTAAAACAATTTTCTTTCCTTTATGCATGAAAGTGTATTGGTTAGTTCTACCATGATGGGAAGCATCTTTATCATATTGCCAAGGTCTACCTAACAGCAAAGAACATGCTTGCATAGGTACAACATCGCAATCAGCATGATCATGATAAGAACCGAGAGAAAAGTGCAATCTCACCATTCTTGTTACCTTTAATTTTCCACATGAGTTGAACCATTGAATGTGGTAGTGATGTGGATGCTGTGTTGTGGTCAAGCCAAGCTTCTCAACCATCTCCATGCTTGCAAGATTATTGCAACTCCCTCCATCAATAATAACTCGTGACCAACGCTTATTGATGACAAATTTTGTTTGGAACAAGTTATGGCGTTGATTCCGTTCAAGACTCTCTATTTGCACACTAAGGACACGCTTCACAATGATGCTCATGTATCTTTCTCAAATTTCACACCCAAATGCTCCTCCTCATGTTCACCCCTTGATCTTCACTGCGAGGTCGGTAACAACTAAAGCAAAATCTTCTTCAACATCACTAGCAGAAGTGTACTCACCATCTTCTCGAACAATTAAAGCACGCTGACTTGGACAATCACGCATTATGTGTCCAAATCCTTTGCATCGATGGCATTGCACGTCACGTGTACAACCTGTGGATGCAATTGAGGAAGAACTCTTTGTGGGAGCTTGTACCATGGCTGTTTTCGTGTCGGAGACATGTGATGGAGTGGAAGTAGAGGTAGCAGGGCGCCCACGGTTGGAGGGTGGAAGTGCTCGTCCTGAAGTGGTGAATGGAGGCTTTACTTGCACTTGGCTTGGTCGTGACAAAGAAGAGCCTCCAAAGTTTCCTCTCAACTTGGAATGTCGTCCCTGACTTCCCTTTCGACTTTGCAAGTAAGATGAAACAAGCGAGTGATAGAGTTGTATTCTTTATAATCAAGTATATCCCGAATTTCACGATTAAGTCCACCTAAAAATCTAGCCATCTTAGCATCCTCATTCTCTTCCAATCCACATCTCAATATCGCAATTTGTATTTCTTGATAGTACTCTTCTACGATTTTAACTCCTTGGTTCAAACGTTGTAATTTATTGAGCAAATCACGAGCATAATAAGAAGGAACAAATCTGGCCCTCATCATTCTTTTCAAAGCATTCCATGTTCTAGGTATGTTGTTATGATTTCTACAAGTATCATTCCACCAAATGGAATTAAAATCAGTAAATTCACTAGTAGCGACCCTAACTCTTCTATTTTCGTGAATTCATAGCAAGCAAATTTTTGTTCTCTCGCTAACTCCCAATCAAGATAAGCATCCGGGGCATACTTTCCAACAAATGGAGGCATTGTAAATTTAATCTTTCCTAATGGATCATCACGCACCTCCCGTTGTTCACGCTGATTTCTACCCATACCTTGTCGATTGTGTCGAAGGCGCCGATAATCATGATCATTGTGTGAGTTGAAACCATCATTGTCCTCTGTATCAGCAACGTAGTTGTTCTCTTCTTCTACCTCATTTGCCCAAGAGTGGTCAGCAAGCAGGGTTCGGTGTCCTGGTGCTCCATTTTGTCTTGGTTCATGATTGACCTGATTGGCAGCACGTGGTGGTTGTCGTCCTTCAAGATGATCAACACGATCACGAAGTATCGCAAGGTTGTTGTTGATATCAACCATAGCATTGTTATGATTCTCAGCATGCGTGTTGAGCAAGCGTGTAAAGTGTTGTATGATTCCTCTCGTGCGGGGTGTGAGAATTTTAGCTTGGTCTTCCTCAATGCTTCCATTGTCATCTGCCATGGTTAGTAATAAACAGGAAGACACACAAAGATATGTAGTTCCCTATCACTACTACTTGCTGAAATGATCAAGTGTCACTCTCTCTTGCATTTACCAAGCTCTTACCAATTCTTACAAATGCAGCAAGGGGTGCAATCCGGTGGCTGGTTCGTGATAAACCGATCTCAAGTGTGAATAAAGCGATTGCAAGACTTAGCACTGTATGGTTAGTAGAAAGTGGAGCTCGGAAGGCTTTATAATGTGTAGCAAAGGAAAACAATCACCAAATTCGAATTTGCATAGAATTGAATAAGTGTTGAAACTAGCAATTAGCCTATGTTGCTGATCAAACAAAGATGGATATTAGGCTAAAACAAAAGATATGGCAGTGGATACAAGTGGTAAACACAACAAAATTCAAGCATATGCAATTTGCAACATGGGAGCACAAGATGGATCCAACTTTGTATTTTGCTGATTTCTGTCCACCAGACAGCAGATCGGTATTTTGGCCGTATCTTTTAGTCAGCTGCCTTTTTTTCATTGATTTTTTTTGGTTTTCTTCCTGACGGCTTTTGCAACAACTTTTCTTTTGGACAAACTTTCTGAAATTCAGCCGAGAATTTTGCACGAATTTTACAATTGCACACAGATGCAGATTTCAGGACAGCAATTAGGTCTTATTGAAATGTTCAAAGATTTATTGTGCTTTCAAATATGGGTGTGAAAATTGGCAGAAACATAGAGCACTAAGTCATGGATCTGCTCATTTTTGGTTTCACTCAAAAAGGATAAGGGAAGTGTGACTTATGGTGTTTTTGATGGTGGTTGCAGAGATGGACAGATTCTGCCCGAGATGGAATTTTTTTTTGGACTTTAGGAATGGATTTTGATGTGGGGAGATGAACAAGATGAACAAGACGGAATTACATGGGAACTCAGCCCAAAATTATGGTGGCACAGCACCCTAAATGACTGAGATTGTCACACTGTTTTGACTGCTGTGGCCAGCTCGAGTGGAATTTGATGATGAGGCCAGATCCGTTGGAAAGAGCACGGATTTATCTTTTAATCAAGTACTCAATCATCCTGAACAGACTCCGTATGCAAAAGTTATGGCCAGTTGAAGGTGGACTGCTCCTGGGTGGACGTTTTAGCTTCCTTCTCGGGAATACCTTGTACTCTAGCTTGTAGTGATGAGGAATGACGTCCTTGCAGCTCTAAACCATGATTCCTAAGCACAAGCACATTATTATGCAGTGGTCTATCCTTTGAAATATAATTATGCCACCCGAGAAACGAGTTCACCTGTTGATTTAGCTGCCGTGCGCGTGCCCTTGTGATAGGACCTTGCATAGGAGGTGGTGGAGGTGAGGTCATGGGTGTATCCGACATAGTGATGTCCTCATCATGTCGCCCCCTGCTCCCCCCAACGCCCCCGACCACATCACACGCTGCAAGCCCTCCCGCCGCCGCCATCCACCAGTCCCACCGCCCTCCGCCTGTACCTCAGCGCTACCGTCTGCTCCCTCCGCCCCACCACCGCCCTGCGCCCTTACAGCAGCCCTCCCGCCCTTACCACAGCCCATCCTCGCGAGCGACTGGAGGCAAGCAGAGCTACGACTAGAGGCATCGGCCGGCCGACGGTGAGCAAGCGGGGAGGACTGCGCCTGGAGGCTGGCTGACGGCGATAATCTTTTATTTTAACCTGACCTGCTTATTCACTTTGCCGAATGCACAATTCTATCATGCTTGATTGTGCCAATCCTGTTTAGCTTCTCAATTAATTGGTCACCTTCCTGTCATATTTCTGATTTTAGATGGTTGTTGGTTGATTGATTTTTTAATCTCTAAAACCATACATTATTGACTCCAAGATTGTTCCTTTCAGCAACCAACGCCCATTTAAGAACAGGAGAGATCAAATGCCTCTCCAGCCTTTCATAAACAGTATGATATTCATAGAAGTACAAACTCTTCTATTTAGGGGCATTCGTCAAGAAGTTGCTTCAGTGTAAATGGCAATGGTGATTCTGATTTATGTATTATTGTGTGGAGTAGCAGTCCTGCTCCTGGTCATCTATTGCCACTCCAGGGAAAACTCCATCATAACTTTCAACAATCTGTGTCTTCTAATCCTATTATTCCTCGATTTGGAGGGATGAGATACAAGCTACATGATGGAAGAACTACTCTACGACTTGCATTGCTGGTCATCTAGCACTCTTTACTGCTTCGTTCTTGTTTTCCTTATTAACTTTGTTTTACATGCTGCTACCAACCACTAAAACTCTACTGACTGCTCATAAAAGTTTCCTTAGTTTCATTGCTGATGTTTTGCCCTTTCAATTCTTATTGTCATGGAAACTAAGTAATCGAGCATTGGATTTAAATGAAGACTGGAGGAAGTAGGGACCATTTGGTATTTATGTAATTTTGTTTCTCTTTTGTAAGTCGTTGTTGCCATGTGTTGGATTTGTTCCTCGTTAGCTATTAACTAACCGAATTGCTAGCAATCAGACGTCTGTTTTTTTCGGATGCTTTGCAACATTTTTTCCGTACGCGTGAAACATTTTTTTCCCACGTGTGAAACATTTTTCCTTCGATAATAGTAAAAATATGAGCGGAGAAAAAAATGTTGGACACGTTGAAAAAAAATATTGCACACGTTGGAAAAAAATGTTGCAGTGAGCGTCCGATGAAATGAACAGTATCGGACGTCCGGACTCTAGTATTTCCCATTAACTAATGCATTACCTCTTGCATCTAGTTTCCTTTATGTGCTTCTTCAGTGCTAGTCCACCTGATGGGGTTTTAGCGGTTCCTTTATTGAGGCATTAGGTACACCATGCAGTCAATGCTGTGTTATTTGCTGAAAATAGTATTACCAGCTTCTGATGGAATTCTTGCAGATGAGCAGGTATAGTAGTTAATTTTCCCCCTGTTGTTCAGCAAAATGGGCAAGTATGTCTTGGAGGTCATTTGATGCTTTTCAGGCCTGGGTAAAACTGTATCAACTATATCACTGATTTTGATAGAAAGATCACCATTACCACGGTCATCTGCTATTAAGCAAAAGTGTAACATCCCAAAATTCTAAATAAAAATATAGAAATATGAAAATTAGAAAATGAAATTTAATAGAATTTTTAATTAAAATGTCAAGAATGAATTAAAGTATTATCCTATATTTCAATATCCTAAAATCCAACCCTAACAAAAGGATGAGTTGCAAAATAAAACTTCAAATCAAACAAAATATGAAAATAAATTGGAAACATGAGTTCACATTGAAATTTCATCAAATCTGAAATTCTTCTTGAATTTTGGTTCTTAAGAAATCTTTTATTGTAATGATTTCTGTTTCCCCTCAATAGAAAATGCAAAACATAACGTGGAATTAAACCTTAAACACTTAATTTTTGTAATTGATGCCTTTTTGAATTATCTGGATTTTATTGAATTTACTTGGATTTCTTGATTAATGATTGAAAGGAGAATTCCTTTTTATTCAATAATCAAACATGGGATAAGAAATAAGAAAAGATTTGTAAAATAAAAAAATAAAAAAAATTCATGTAAAATTCATGGAGCTATCCAGAACCCTAAAATATAATTTAAAAGTCAAGTCAAAGTATTAAAAGATGAAAAGAAAGGTAATTAATGAATCATGACTAGAAATAGTAAATATGTCAGAAATTAAATTTTCATAAATTTGTTGTGAAATTTTTATATTATCTTCATTCTGGATTAGTCCATCAACAGTAAAAACATCAAGAAATAATGATTAAATTTGATATTTATAAAAATTTAAAAACAGAAAAGCTAAAAATCTGGAAATGTCAATGTCAGAATTTTAGTAAATAAAATATAACGAATTTGAAGTTGAAAATTTTACAATAGACTAATATAGCCATAAGTAACCTTCAAAAAAGTTTCATAAATATTTGATAAATTATAAACTCCCAAATAAATTAAATACATAAAACTAAAATCTCTGCACAGTACATTGTCAGAATTTTTATAAATTCTACACGTAATATCTCAAGCTGAAAATTTTACAGGATAATCTTTCTTATCTCTAGTACACACAGTAAATTCTTAATTAATTTACAGACAAGATAGGTAACTAATTCTTTGAACTAAACCCAGCTCTAATCGAAGAATTGCTTTAGGTCACCGTTCCT
Organism: Otatea glauca; assembly: GCA_036346275.1. Lineage (NCBI taxonomy): Eukaryota > Viridiplantae > Streptophyta > Magnoliopsida > Poales > Poaceae > Otatea > Otatea glauca. The sequence goes on from CM070729.1 coordinate 27,381,592, forward strand.
TTCACTGCCAATCGGGACCCATTTCACTGTGCGGCCCACCTGCCAGCCGAAGGCCCCTGCCTTCATCTTCCTCCGATCGCTGAGTCCCCGAGGCAGAGCTTCATTGCCGAAGCTGTAGCTCGCACCACCTTTGCTCTTCCGCGACGCTCGAGGAAACCACCTCATCAAGACCGTGCCACGCCGCCGCCCGGTGTCACCCTGCCCAGATTTCCAGCTGCGACGCCCATGCCTTCTCCTATGGAGCCACCACAATTCTTCCGTCGTGTTCACACCGAGCTCCGAGCACAGTTGTGCCTCCTTGCCGCCTATAAATAAAGCCTCAAGATCGCAAGAAGCCGTGCATCACTTCCCCTCTCCTACCGTTCACTCCTCTCCAGCTAAAACACCCAAAATCCTCTCTATTCTGCCATTGCCAAGAAGCTTCCAAGCTCGGGTAAAGCGAAATTGAGACAAGACATTAAACCAATCCCAAATTCCATTTAACTCTAGCCTCAGAACCTCACAAAGATCAAAAGCCCTCAATAATTTCTGAGAATTCCCATCTGGAACTCGCTGCCACCATGGAAGTCTCTTCTCCAGAACCGGCGCTCAGTGGTGGAGCTCTTCGGTGAGTTTCCAACCTCAAAAATTAACAAAATGAAACCCCTAACATCCCCTTATACTCATGCTGTTACCTATTCAAGCTGATTTGCGTTCGTCTTCTTCTTCGGCGAGTCGCCATTGCCGCCGCCGCCTCCTCTCGGTGGCAGCTCACCTCGGCTCGACTCCAGCCAAATCGGTACCATCCACGGGTGTGCCTCAGCTCCCTGAAGCTTCCTGCACCACCGACGGAACCTCCCCCGAGCTGCTTCGCCGGCGATTTGCCGTAGAGGTGAGCCCCTGTTCTCAGTGACTGACCTGCGGGTCCCCCATGTCATTCACTTCGCCTCTCCGCCAACTCCTCTCACTGATCGGATGGCCCCATCTGTCAGTCGGCTAGTTTAAAGAAATCCCACGAAAATGGAAAACCGCTTTCAGTATAAGGAAGGCGTATTCCTAATTTTCTCTGGATTTCCTAAACCGAACCAACTTCATTTCTAAATAACTTTTGCATATTTAATCCAAACAAGATGAAACAAATTTCTATATTCATATAAAATCAATTACTCTCATAATATACAAAAATATTTTTGATAAGAGCTCTAGCCAAATTTGAAATTCAAATTTAAAGAAAAGGATAAAAGATAGGCTATATATATAAATGATGCAAATGAACTGAGAATTGAATGAAACCCATTTTATCGGAATCCATAGACTTCCAGCAACCCAAATATATAAGAATATTTAAATATTATCTTTGTTTGAATCATTTTCTATTAAAAGTTGTTCTCAACATATATTAAATATTCAAGAATGCATAAATTGTGCAAAAGAAATATAAAATAAACAAAGTTGTTTTCTATATACTAGTATGTCAGTAGGTTAATTGAATATGCTAAAATATTTAAGTTATAAACTAGACTTGAATTGTTTCATGAATAAGAATGAGACCCTAGTGTAAAAGATATGTACATGCATATATTCTAGAATGATCATTTATACTATTTTAGCAGCAAATAAAATGTCTCATCTAAGCACTAAAATTTATAAAATAAGTTTATTAATACTATACAAATAAAATACTTCATTCTTCTGAAGAAAGAACCTCATTTAGTCTTGCTTTGCTTACATATCTTGATAGCAAAATAACCTTAAGTATTATGTTTTCAGAAACGCTTAAGCCTTTTCGGCAACTCATAAAACAACTCGTCTAAATGAAAATTTTATGAAGAACAGCTTGCTTTGCATCTGGAAAAATATTATTTTTACAACTTGCTTTGCATCTTGCTTTGCATCTGAATCTTGCAACTTGCTTTGCATTTGAAAAAATTTTAATCTGGAAAAATTTTAATCTGAAAAAATATTATTTTTACAACTTGCTTTGCATCTGAATCTTGCTTGCTCTATACCCTTAAGTGTTATGGTCATTAGAAACCTTAATGTTATTTAAGCTATTTCAGCAATGAATAAAGCATCTCATCTAAATCCTAAAAATTATGAAATTAGCTTAGGAATGCTCCCCAAAGTAGAGACAACCTTATTATTAAGAAATAATCTTGTTTTACCATGTTCTGCATATAAATCATGTAATCCAAATAACCCTATGTATTATGATCTCAATAATCCGTAATATGAATAAACGAGCTTTAATACTAAATAAGAAATCAATGCTTAAGATATTTGTTTTAACCAAGACCTTCTTGAAAACCAGAATATGTAACCAATAGCCCAACCTAACAGATCTAGTATATATATATATATATATTCAAAACGAATTCTTATGCAAAATCAGTTAAGGATTAAGTGCTAATCATACATAACACTTAACAAGGTGACTAATGTTTTAATTCTATTAATCCAAATAATTTTACCATCTAGAATTCGAAGTTATAAATACAAGAATACATAATTTTAGCCTATTGAATTCGTAAAAAAAAGAATAAATAATCTATAAAAAAATATGCGTCCGTTATTTATAGCAAGTCTTTATTTGATATACTGTCTGTCTTCTTTTTGCCTTTATTGAAAATTGTTGTTTGCTATATTTCCATTGAACGACGTGTAGAATCCGACATCAATAATTTCGTCATCAGCCATGCCAGTTGCAGCCGCGACTTCGTCACAAACAACAATTAAGCAAGGCAAGCACCCCCTTTGATCATATTGATCGTAGTATTTAATTTTCATTGTGTTTATCAAAATGTTTCATGCATGTGTTTATTTTTTGTAAATACGCTATTTTGTGGTACTGGTAGATATACCTATTGTCTCATTAAACTTCCTTGATAAGTATGGACATGTGAACCTTGATAACAATATAAACGGGTTAGACAATACATAATGTGATCAACTCGGGTATATGTGATTATTAACCATACTTAGCCATGCTTTAGAACCAATGTTGAATATGATAAAATCAAAATTGATTCTTGAGAATTGAAAAAGGTTGGTTATGACATGATGTCAGTTGTTGGTATTTTGACTAAAAACCCAAAATAAAAACTATGGTTTAGATGTGGGCAATTATTGGCAATAGCCGATTGTGCAAGGGTTAAATTTGTACATAATGTAGGGGGAGATTATTGCCCGTTTCAGATTAAGGACCGAGCTATGGGTTGTTTTCAAGCCAAGAACTCCGTGCAACCACAGGTGCTGTTATGGGCAGCCTTAACCTATTAAGTTGCTTAGGTTGACTTTGCACATTGGTACGCGGGAGACAGTATGAGCAATCCTTTCTAGGTTTCGTTATGAGGGGCTTCCACACTTCGTTGTGGGTAAATGCATATCGGTATAATGGTGTACGTCTTGGTATGGGAAGAAACCCTCACCGCAGGGATTTACTTCTCCTATCGCAGGGAATTACTGCTCGTGTTACCAGTTTAAAATGATAGGGAATTACTGTCATGTTTTTTCTCCATAACAAGGATTCAACGTCATCGGGCTGGTGCAAAACTAGGTCTATGTAATGTAACGGTTATGTCATAACTCTCTGCGGCACACCAAAGGAAGTGTGCTAATTATCGATTGCACAAAGAGTCAGTCATGTCTTGTGGGTAAAGTTGTACACCTCTGTAGAGTATAAATCTAATTAATTAGTAGTGCCTACGGTCAAAGGCACTTGGTAACGTCATCACATGGTTAGAAGTTTTACTATTTTCAAAATGGGATGATTTTCACCTGATGTGCCTTGTTTTAGAAAAGGCTATGGTTATGCCACGTGTTGGCAAGAAATGGATATGACAGAATTGGATTATAGGATCGTTGAATTATTCAATGCTCGCGAAGGTCTGTGAGTATTACTTATGCTTTACTTATTTCTTATCATTCAAACTTGCTTTATTAAATTCCGTTTGCAAATGACAACTTGATTTACAAATTCAATTTCGCTTCATGCAAATTAACCGTAGAAGCCTTTCCTTTGAAATGACCAGCATATATTATAGGATTTGCTAAAGTCTTGTGGAGTACGTAAAGTACTCACCCTTGCTTATTATATTGTTTTAGGCGGGAAAAGATAGCGAAGCTTCGAAAGATCTCTTTTCGTCGCAAGATGTGGGAATTTCAATAAAGCGACCTTTCTAGGGATTATGCCTTGTCAGTTGCCTGAGGGTTGGATGGGCATACTACAAGACTTTACTTCCTCTGTGTTGTATATATATACTCTGAATTGTAAGAATATATTGTAAAAATAGCTTCCGCGTTAATAAAATAATGTATGGTTGTGATTCCAATTGTTGAAAGTGTACGTACTACACTACTATAGAAAAGCTTATCATAGACGGTTTGGAACCGTCATCACAGACGGTTTCCCGAACCGTCTGTAACCATGTGTCAGTGATGTCATGCCATATCACAGACGGTTCAGAAACCGTCTGTGATATTTCACATTACAGACGGTTTCTAAAAAAACCGTCTGTGATATTATCATATCACAGACGGTTTTTGTTTGAAACCGTCTGTTAAAACATTACATCACAGACGGTTTTAGTTAAAAACCGTCTGTTAAATATTTATATCACAGACTGGTTTTAAGTAAAAACCGTCTGTGATAAGGCTTCCACCAGACAACCATTTTTCTATTTATTGGCTAGCCTCAGGAAATGCTAGCCACGCCCTCTGGAAAAAAGCAGACTACAGAATAACTAAACTCATGTAACAAAAACATTACAACCATTTCAGCTTACAGGCATTATTATGTCCAATTCATCAATCAACTGATTAGATTCCATCACAGCGCGAAGCATATTACATATAGATTAATATTTGCACGGCACATCTCTTTCATAAATGAACTCAGATATATTAATCAAATGTAAATCAATAGCATTAACCAATTAATAGAATACACAACTACAATTTACAAATCCACAACACAAGTTTGATAATTAACCCAAATGGTAATTCAGAAAAAAAAATACGACTCCTCAAGTTACACGGCAGCGTGGAACTCGCCCTCTTTGTTTATAACTTGACTGAGCAAGAAGGCACAAAGCTGTCCTTGAATTCGCTCCAGATCAGCCTCTTCCAACGCAGTTGTTACCCGATTGGCCGTTTTCTTAGTGACAAGGAGTTCCATGTTGTGGCAAACATAAAATCGACAACGGTTATTCCCCTGTCCCTGCTGGTGGCACTGCAAATATAGATTTGGTTAGTTCCAAACTCATTATTACATAGTTTACATAGGATTATTGTGTACAATGGATCGGAAACTTAAAATCGTGATTCAGCTTCGCCCTGTCCTTGCCAGAAGGCCCTCCATAAGCTTTGTACACTTTGAACGCGCTACATGATTGCAAGAAGTTAGCCTCGGCTATTCCAGGAGAAACATACATGTTTGAACAACCTACATGAGCATGTTATCGTTGGAGGAAACGTGATTAATTACCTGGTGATTAATTTTGCGATAGGTTGTAAGTCGTGGCTGCCACTCTGTAAGAAATCAAGGTAAATGACCCGATTCGTCGATGGATGAATTACAATCGATACCAGTGAAACCTACGGGTATGTCGGCTTGGTCAATTAATGAGCGAGTTGTGAGCATAGTGCAAATCAAACTAGCACTTACCCTGGGTTGTGGGGTAAAAGTATGAACTCTTTATCTTTTTGAGCCGCCAAGGCCTCTCCGACGTATTTATCGACAATCCGTAATCTCTGTCCATTGTTTGCTTGGAGACTATGTGTGGGTCCAGGAAACCCACCAGTTGTTTGTTCTGTCTCGCTTCCCGAATCATGTATCTAAATATACGAAAGCATTGAGTCATATATATATGACTTTTATCGATATTACACGAATGTACACTATAAATGCACACACTTACAATGTCCAGCATCTCAAGAGCGCGGCGTCGAGGGCGTCGAGGTTGAATACGTCAAAAAGGTCCTTGAAGTCGGCTGTGAAGAATCCCCCCGATGACTCGTTGAATAGATGCTCAGGCTTGAAACTGACCGAGATACTCGTTATGCGGTCTTGCACTGGCTTTTTAGCATGTTCCATGCACCAATTCTGCAATCTAACGCAAGCCATAGAAAGGTTCTTCATGCGCTCTCCGGTTACAAAAGGCTCTCCTAGCTGGTATACTCGGGCCAGCCGGGCAATTGGATAGTCCAATTTCTTCGTGATCCGCTTGATTTGCCCTTGACTTTTTACGCCATAAGTAGTCGCAGACGGAGACGAGTGGGCACCATCCCGCACAATGTCTTTTAATGCAGGGGCACGGGAGCCGATTTGGTGCCCTCCTGAGGTGCAGCACATGACTCAGACAGTTGGGGAAGCTCTGGTGATGGAGGACGGGTGTCCAGGGAGATGTCGCTGCTGGGCCACTGGATAAAAGTATGAATGGCGTCCCCAGTGTCACAATCTCATCGTTTGGGGGCATCTGTAGTGGGACAGTCTTGAAATTATCGTTTACACCGTCCACACTAACCTTCGTGAATCTTGTTGCCACAAGGGTGCCGTGCACCAACGCCCCTTCAATAAACGGATACGCGACCCCCGAAGCAGCCGGAATAAGAATGGCCCAACAGACAAGCCTCACTTGGAGAGTGCACCGCGTGGCCACCTACATAACAGTACAGACTTAGCTACTGCGTCTAACATCTATTTGTATGGAGCATTCAAGACGTATATATAAGTACCTTGATTTCACAGACGGAGATTTCCATGTTCATTTGTGGGAGTGGCGGACGACATTGCTCTTTTTGGTAGTGGGGTGATTTGCGCACATAATTCGGAACTTGCGCAGTGATTATTGAGCCTTTCCTCGAGGCTTTTATCTTATTGTTGAATTCTTCTCTTAGTCTTTCCTCAATCCTTTGTACGATCGTTCCTCTCGCTCTGCTTTTGTTCTCTTCCTACTCCGGTATTTGTCTGAGTCGCCTGGAAATCCGAACTTCCAGGGAACAAAAACCCCAACGCCTCGCTGCGACCAGGGTGTTCCTTGTTTCCCAAGGCTGTGGAGAGTACATCTTTCTCCCTGTCTGGCAAAAAAGTGCCCTCGGAAGATTGTGTACTCAACACTACCTGCAAGATCCCGAAAAGTTAATTCACTTACAAAATTATGGACAAATTACGTACAAAATTGGAAGTCCAATATCTTACCAGTCGTTGGCAGACTTCCTCGTCCGCGGGGTTTGTAAAGGAGACGGTGCCGGAAGACGTGGCACTTGACCTTGCTCTGAGCTAGTCTCTAGCGTGTCGGTCAACGATACATGCAAATGGCGCACAGGCCTCCTCGTCCTCCCTCTCCCATTGGTCCCTCTTCCCCGCGTACCCAGCGGTGCCAAGTCTGTGGGGGTGGGTGCTCCTTGCCTGCAGGGCCTTGTGGGCTTCACTTTGACGCACGAATTCATCTGTCGTCTTCGCCTCAACAAAATTTTGCCATACGTCCTCAGTAATAAACCCGTACTTAGAGAAGGGAGTCCTGTCTTTATTGACATATTCCTTGAGAAGCGTGCTCTTGAAATTCTTCCACGCCTTTCCGGCCACTAGCAGTGCATACCGTCGCACTAAGATCACAAAGTCTTCTGGGATATCGAACGAGGACATAATTTCTGTCACCAAGTCGTTGCGGCTCTCATCAGTCAGCGACTTCCAGGATGGACAAGTGATGGGGACCCGTTCCCGTGCGACTATCCCGCACAATGTCCTAAATGCATTCACTGCCTTTCTTGGTTTGGTTGGGGCCCCATCCTTTCGATCAACCGCCGTGATGGTATATCGTTCCATGGGCCTTTTATTTGCTCCTCTTGGACCTCGAGGAGGTTTTCTTTTGGATGACTCATCACATCCTTCAGACGGTGAACGAGGGGACACCATCTTGCAATCTAGGCTGGATGTCGTGGCACAACAGGAAAGACAAGTAAACAAAAATGGAAGTCTACCAATTGATGGCTGCTTTTATTTAATGGGTACAAAGGTAGTTCAAAGAAGGTAAGAAGGTAAGTTGAGAGAAGTATGGTTGTTCTGCTTTTTTTTGGCATTTTCCCTTAATCCGGCAATTTTTTTTGCCTTATTCACCTTCACTAAAAGTGGATCTTCGTGCAGACAATTATGTATACACCCATTAGAGCACATGCAGCACATAAGTGCATTAAAAGGCTATGAAACAAGAGGTAAATGTAAAAAGTTCTGTTCATAATAGGAACATAATTTCTTTTCTTCACAACCTCAAAAGATTTTCATGCACCTTCTTGATATTTGCTTCCTAAGCATCTCAAGATGCAATGAATAAAATAAACATGTAATAGCCAATGTCATTAGAGCACCATTTTCAGAAATCCTGAAAATATCTCCATCGAAATTGACACAAATGAAACCAAAGATGCCATTCAGCTACATATCCAATTGGTCAACAACAGGATTGAAAAAAAGGCCAGCACAAATGCATACACAAATAGATTAATCATAGCAGGATAATAAATAAAATTTGGGGGCATTGCACATTCTGTTCATGACAGCAGTGCAGTTAGTATATCTCCTAGGTCCTAAACAATCTTGTCGAAGTACACCTAAACAGACAGAATCAAATCATAAACCACCACGATTCAACAATTAAATTTCAGTTCATCCGTACCAGGTTCGACGAGGGGGAGGAGTCGGTGATGGGGAGGCATCGGCGCGGGGCGGCGTCGGCGATGGGGAGGCGTCGGCGATGGTGCTGCGCCGGCGAGGGGCGGGTCGGAGATGGGAGGGCGACGGGGAGGAGTCGGCGATGGGGAGGCGTCGACGACGGGGCGGCGTCGGCGATGGGGGGCGTCGGCCTGGGCGGGTCGGCGATGGGGAGGCGTCGAGGGGGCGGGGTCGAGATGGGGAGGCGTCGACGAGGGGGAGGAGTCGGCGATGGGGAGGCGTCGACGACGGGGGCGGCGTCGACGATGGGGAGGCGTCGGCGCGGGGGCGGAGACGAATACTAGGGTTTTGAGCGCGTGAGTGGAAGAGTGGAGAATGACAGATCTGCAGAGTGCGCATTTTATAGGTCACCCATATCACGAGCGATTCTACATAAGAACCGTCGATATAAAATATCACAGACGGTTCAGTAAATAGAACCGTCTCGTGATATTAATTTATCATGACGGTTCTATATTATAACCGCTCAAATAGTTCATATGGCGACGGTTATGTAACAAAACCGCTCGTGATATTAATTTATCATGCATCGTCCTATATTTGAACCGTCTGTGATGAAGATTTAAACAGACTCATTGCTATGTTAAATCCAAAAGTTTGGCCTTCTTGACATAATGTATATTGTGTATGGAATTGTAGATGAAGCAATATCAGTAAAGGAAAGAAAACTATATTACATAAATCAGATGCATATATACACAAAGTTGTTTTTAATTTCAAGCATCTCATTACAAACAACTATATTATCTTCTAGAGTACACTTGAAATCATAACTCCACTTGCTTATTCTTTTGTATAAAAATTAGCCCTTCATGATGATCGACGCGTGCGTAGCTAGCTTCTTGGGTTGTTCTTCCGGATTTGTGATGCTCGCTCGATAGGAGGCAACTCGTCGAATTGATTGTATTCTTCCTCATCTACTACATTCTCTACTCCGACAATCCTCCTTTTTCCCTGAAGAACTACATGTCTCTTCTTATTGGACGGGTCGATTACATAGAATACTTGAACAGCTTGGTTAGCGAGTATGAATGGTTCATCTTGGTATCCGACGCGTGCGAGGTCAACAGTAGTGACACCGTACTTGTCAACCTTCACGTGCTGGAGGTGAACCCAACGACACCTAAATAAGGGGATCTTGAATAGTACATAGTCAAGCTCCCAAATATCCTCTATGAACCCATAGTAGGAGCTCGTTGACCCAACGGTGTTGAACGCATCTATGCGTACACCGCTGTTCTGGTTTGTGCTCTTCATGTCCTGATCTCTCGTGTAAAATGTGTACCCATTTAAGTCGTATCCTTTCCATGTTACAACTGTAAATGTTGGCCCTTTTGCCAACCATGTGAGCGTATCACCTGAAGAGGTCCCAGTGATGGGTCGCTCCTTCAGCCATCTGTTAAACTGAAGGTTATGCTGTCTCGTGATCCAAGGCTCTTGCCGCGTCAGATTCTCTTGCCGCAGCCAGTGCTTATGCTCGTCGATGTACGGGGACACTACAGCCATGTGTTGAAAACCGTGAAATGAGCTTGAGCATAGGAAGTCGGATCAGACGTGATTGCTTTCCTTCCGATGGTCCCGAAGCCCTGGAGTCTCCCCTCATGGCGAGATCGAGGCACACCTATTGGTTCGACCTGAGCCATGTAATCGACGCAGAACTCTACGACTTCTTCGGTTGCATAACCTTCGACAATGCTACCCTCCGGCCGAGATCGATTTCGTACGTAGGACTTGAGAATCCCCATATACCTCTCGAATGGGTACATGCTACATAGGAACACGGGCCCGCATATCTTTATCTCTGTCACAAGGTGAAAAAAGAGAGGGACCATGATATCGAAAAATGACGGAGGGAAATACATCTCAAGATTACATAGAGTCATCACCACCTCAGCCTGCAGTGCATCTAGTGCTTCGGGATCGATTACCTTCTGAGCAATTGTGTTAAAGAAATAACACAGCCTCGTGATTGTCTCCCGAACCTTGACTGGCAAAATACTTCTAATTGCCACAGGGAGCATTTGTGTCATCAGCACATGACAATCATGAGAAATCATGCCAACTAATTTCAAATCTTGCATCGAAACAAGTCTCTTCATGTTAGAGGAGTAACCGGACGGAACTTTCACACCATGCAAGCACTGGCACAGTTCAGTTCTCTCGGCCTTAGACAAAGTGTAACAAGCAGGTTCGCAATATGTTCGGCTCAGACATCTCTTCGGTGCTAACTCGTGTCTTATGCCCATATCGACCAAGTCAAGGCGTGCATTGATATTGTCCTTTGATTTGCCTTTAATATTCAATAAGAGACCAATCAAGCTATCACAGACATTCTTCTCCACGTGCATCACGTCGATGCAGTGCCGAACTTCTAGGTGCTCCCAATAAGTTAGGTCCCAAAATATTGATCTCTTCTTCCACGTGCTCTTCTCACGGGACCTCGATTTACTCCCCTTTCCAAACGCAACATCCAAGTTCTTAACCATATCATGGATATCTATCCCACTTAAAGGCTTTGGAGCTAAACCTCTTCGTTCGTTCCATCAAATTGTTTTTTCATTTTGCGGTATGGGTGATTCCTCCGAAGGAACCTACGGTGATGCATGTAAACAGTTTTGCGTGAGTGATTCAGCCACACACTCTCGGTATTGTCTAAGCAGTGAGTGCAGGCTTTGGTCCCTTTTGTACTCTGGCCTGATAGGTTACCAAGGGCAGGGTAATCATTTATGGTGCAGAACAAAAGGCAGTGCAAAGTGAAGTTCTCTCGTTTGTACGCATCCCATACCTGTACCCCGGGAACCCATAGTGTTTTCAGATCTTCCACCAATGGTGCTAGGTACACATCAATATCGTTCCCAGGTTGTTTCGGTCCTTGGATAAGTACAGACAACAAAATGTACTTCCACTTCATACACAACCAAGGAGGAAGGTTGTAGATACAGAGATTCACGGGCCAAGTGCTATGCCGGCTACTCATGTTACCGAAAGGATTCATTCCATCTGTACTCAATCCAAACCTTATATTCCTCGGATCCTCACCGAATTCTTGAAACCTCCTATCGATGTTTCTCCATTGGATGGAATCAGCAGGGTGCCTTAGCATTCCATCGTTCTTACGCTCCTCCGAGTGCCAACGCAACAGTTTTGCCTCATTTGGGTTCGCAAACAAACGCTTCAAACGAGGAATTATAGGCAGATACCATGCCACCTTAGCAGGAGATCCTTTCATCACCTGGGTGCCCTCACTGTCATCATCCGAATGACTCTTACGCTTGTACCGGGATGCGTTGCACACAGGACATATGTGTAAGTTCGCGTACTCTTGGCGATACAGGATATAGTCGTTCGGACATGCATGTATTCTTTCTACATCCATTCCCAAGGGACAAAGAACCTTCTTAGTTTTGTAGGTGGTTGTCGGCAACTCGTTTCCCTCGGGAAGCATGTCCGCCAATAAACGTAACAGCGCTGTGAATCTCTTATCGGACCAACCGTTGCTTGCTTTCAATTTCAGCAGTTCAAGCACGGATGACAACCTTGTGTATTTCGACTTGCAGCCTGTGAACAAAGGTTTCTCCGAGTCCTCCATCAAGACCCGGAATTTACCATATTCTCTATCATCACGGTTGCCTTCTACATCATGCAACATCTGATTCAGATTATCTTCCTGCAACCTATCCTCATCGGAACCACAATCGATATGACCATCCGACATATCATTGACTTCGTCGACCATGTTAATACACCTTCTCAGATCTCTCCGCTCTTCACCGTGACTGGTCCAACATATATACCCCGTTTTGAAACCCCTCATAATCAAGTGTGCTTCGATCTGCGCAAAGTTTCAAAACATCTTCAGATTCTCACAGTCAATACACGGACAAGACATAAACTTGTTAGTGTTATGCCCTTGAGGCAATCATTTAGATGATTGTAACATGACTATGTTTATGAATAATAATATGGTTATTGGTCCAATGAATGTATATCATTGTATTGATCAACAAGTATGTGACTTGCTTATGAAGCTCTTTACTTAATGATATAATTCGATAAATATCTCTGATCGGATATCATCGTATAGGACAACGATGAATAGATCAACACATGTAGTGATCGATGATCATGCTTCATAGATCATGGGATATGGAGATATCATCTATACATTGTGGACGCATGTTGAAGAACATGGGTTAGATAGACCCGCAATGGGACATCGCGAGAATGTTTCATTCTTATGTGTCATCAGTGTATCTCATACCTAGTAGATGTATGATCCTTAGACACGAGATTGTCATATTCCCTACATGTGTAATAGTTTTCCTTGGGGCTATCAAACACTACTTCCTAACCGGATAGTTATAAAGGTAGCTTTCATGTTTACTATGAAACGTGCAGAGGAAAAGCAATCAAGATGGAATTTGCCACTCCAATGAAACGGAGATATATGACAAGGCCACTCGTGTGATATGATTAAGGAAGTGCATGGCCATGCCGTGATTGAGGAGTCAATCACAACTTATTAATATATCACGGATACGAGAGATGGATTGAATCATCAAAGGATGACATGCTTCTCGCCTTGAGATCAATCTTCATATACTTGGCAAAGGGATTATTACATGAGTACTTTTGATAGGTTACGTCCGATTTGATCATAGTATGTTTGGGAGTTGGCATACTTTGCAAGAAGCCACTACCAACTATTGGATTGAAAAGGAGTTTTCCGAATCCATGTCCAAACGTATGTGAACTCGCAGGTCACACACTTAATGGTGGGACGCATTAATTTGGATTGGATCCGTAATTAATGAACCTCGTGGGCTTAGCACGATGGGCCCTAGTTTAGGTTTCATCTCGTGGCTATATAAGGAGGGGAGGAGGAGGGTGCAGGTGTGCTTTCCCACGGTTTAGGAGTAATTCACTCAAACCCTAGCCTACTCCTCTCGCTGCCCCTGCCGAGCGACTGTGTGCTTGCACACGACGCCGGCGTTCCATCTCTCGGACGTGTGGACTATGCGGTGACGCTGCTGCTGCGATCAAGGGCGTGGGAGGACGATCCACGGCAAGGCGAGGACGATCCACTACATCGACGCAACGATCGCGGCGAACGATCCACTACATCGACGCGCGAAGGATTCCGCAATGCGCGTCTAGTTGTAATCTTATCTATGATCCCCTTCTTGCAAGTAGCTTTCTGGTTTCGCGGTAGATTTTTTTTGTGCTAGCGTAGCATACCGCGTTCCTCTTGATGGTATCGAGCCATCTCGTATAGTTTTGTGATCCGGATGTTGCACATATGATGTGTAAGGTTAGTAGATTGGATCTATTACATGTTCACCGGTTCATGTGATGAATTGGTGACGGCGACCATCGATGAGATCGATCGGTTTAGGGTTTGAGAAAGTGCAAACCGACTCAATCTTGATTTGGGTGAGTCCGTTCATGGTACGACGTTACCCTTACGGTCGGGTTACCGCCATCGTGGTTTCAAACGTATCCATATGGGACCAAGCCAATCAGATTGAGTTGGATTGGGTCAATCTGGTTGATCCATGGTAAGCGCAAACAGATTCAATATTGATTTGGGTGAGTCCGTTCATGGTACGACGTTACCCTTACCGGTCGAGTTACCGCCATCAGGGTTTCTGAAATGTATCCATATGGGACCAAGCCAATCATATTAGATCGGATTGGGTCAATCTGGTTGATCCGTGGAAATTTTGAGGGCGTTTTCTAATGTCAGAAGACATACCTCTAAAAAAAATTTCCAAGGGCGCTGCCCTCGACCGTCATTGACCGGTCACGTGGGACCGCCCGCATGCGGCGCTGCCCTTGATTCTACTGTGGGCGCGCCTCGGACCCCGAAGTCGTAGGGTTGCTTTTGTTTAACTCGTTTTTGCAGGGAATTATGTGAAATGGTATGGCTTATGTGTATGTGATGCATGTAATTTCCACATGGCCTGCGTGCCGTGTCAAGCCATAAGGCTATTTAAATTGTATAACGACCTGCGTGTCGACTTGTGATGCTTCAAACCCTCATGTAAAATCATTATCAAAAGTTGTAAGGAGTTGCATCCATAATGATGAAGACGATGGTATCAAACAAGATGGCTAGGTGAACAAATCAAGCAAGGTGGCTAGGTGAACAAACAAGCATGATGATGGAGATCTTAATGCTAAGGGCCATGCTATTTCACACTTATTTTGATTTTACGTGGATGTGTGTTTAATCCTTGCTATTTTCTTTATGCTCATTGCATGTGATGCCATGTTCATAGTAATCTTTGTTCATCCCTATAGTTAAAAATTTTAAATCAAATTGTCCATCCAATTGTTGCACCTATCAAGAATTTAGATCGTTATTGATATGACTACCAAAGTAGTATATCAATGGCTATCTCAATAGATGATAGGGATGTGTTGGACACATCACGCATAACAATGGTAGATTTAATCAAGCTATCAAAACGGTTTTGGGCTTGAGGACATAAGTGGTTGGGATTTGATTTCAGAATGAAGGAACCTATACAAGACAAGTGGTGTCTAGGAAAACACACATGAGGCAGGTTTCTTAATTGGCACCCGATATCGGAAGTGCTCCCTCCTCATGTGAGCCCTTGGGGCAGGTTGACTGGCCATGAGTCAAGTTGATGGAGGCATTCATTACTTGTTTTCATACTCAACAAACAAGAGTTACATATGATGTAATTAGCAAAGGTGTTGCTTACCTATGTCATTAAATTTCTAGCAGTGATGCCAAAGCTCACTAGTGTTTGATGAATATGGATCTTGAATACTCACTATGTGTCTATAAAAGGGACATAAAATAGAAGTGTATTTAATTAAAAAGTTTAAAAAAAGTTTTACATAAACATAGTGCTTAGAATCTTTGCATGTTTTTGTTGTAGTTCAATGGCACCTTCTCCTACTCCTGCTACACTGGTTTTGCTTTGAGATCAGTTTTGGAAAGGGAAAAACTGAATGGAACTAATTTTGTTGATTGGTATCGCAACCCGAGAATTGTTCTCAAGCATGAAAAGAAGGACTATGTTCTAGAGAATCCAATTCTGATGAACCACCAAAAATGCCGCCGCAATTTGAAGGTTGAATATGAAAAGCATGTTAATGCTTCAGAGAGGTCACTGTCTCATGCTAGTCACCATGGACTCGAGCTCCAAAAGCAATATGAGGACCAGGATGCTTACAATATGATTGTAGGCTTGAAGGGCATGTTTGGGAATCAAGCAAGAGCTGAGAGGTATGGTATCTCAAAGCTTTTATTTGCTTGTAAGTTTGGTCAAGGCGTCCGGTCGATCCTCATGTGATCAAGATGATTGGTTACATTGGGAGATTGGAAAACTTGAGTTTCCCCTTAGCCTCGGTTTGGCCACAGATGTTATTCTCCGTCTACGCTTGAGCTTTGAGCCATTCATTATGAATTTTCATATGAATAGCATGGAGAAGAGCCTAACCGAGCTACATGGGATGCTCAAGGTGCCGAGGAAAGCATTAAGAAAAACCCAATCATGTGATGATGGTTCAGAAAACAACTGCTTTCAAAAAGAGGAAGGCTAAGGCTGAGGGAACGGGAAAGAGCAAGGGCAAGGGCAAGGGCAAGGCTCAAGATGAGATCGCAAGCCTCAAAACTAAGCTTGAAGCTTAAAGTTGGCCCTCAACCTGATACCCAATGCTTCTATTGCAAGAAATCAGGGCATTGGAAACGGAACTGCGAAAAGTACCTGGCAGATAAGAAGAATGGAAATGTGGTTTCCACTTCAGGTATTAATGTTATAGAAATTAATCTTGCTACTTCTTCACTCAGCTCATGGGTATATGATACCGGTTCGGTTGCTCACATTTGCAATTTGTTGCAGGGGCTGATAAAGAGTAGAGATTTGGCAAAAGGAGAAGTGGATCTTCGTGGGGAATAAAGCAAGAGTTCTTTGGTCTTGCTGCTGGCACATACCCATTGCATTTGCCTTGAGGATTAGTTTTAGAACTTAATAATTGTTATTTTGTTCCATCTTTGAGTAGAAACATTATTTCATCTTCTTGTTTGGAACATGAAGGTTATGATTTCGAATAAAGAACTTTGTTTGTTCGATATTTTTGAATGATATGTATTATGGTCGTTGCCCCATGGTGGATGGGTTGTACGTCCCTGAACTCAAGAAAAACTGTCTATAATATTAATGTAAAAGGCATCGGCCTAATGATTTGAACCCTACCTTTTGTGGCATTGTCGCTAGGTCATATAAATGAGAAGCGCATGAAGAAACTCCATGGTGATGGACTTCTAACCTCATTTGATTTTGAATCATTTGAAACATGTGAATCTTGTTTACTTGCCAAGATGACAAAAGCCCTTTCACAGTGTTTTAGTGAGAGAGCAAGTGAATTATTGGCCCTACTACATACGGATGTATGTGGACCAATGAGCTCGATTGCTAGGGTGGGTTTGAGATTTTGTAACTTTTATCGATGACTTCAGAGATATGGATATATCTATTTAATGAGGCATAAATCAAACCTTTGAAAGGTTCAAAGAGTTTCGAACGAAGTACAAAATCAACTTGGCAAAACAATAAAACACTTACGATCCGATCGTGGTGGCGAATACTTGAGCCAAGAGTTTGGTGATCATCTAAAGCAATGTGGAATCGTTCGCAACTTACTCCGCCAGAACGCCTCAATGGAATGGCGTGTCCGAACGACGAATCGAACTTTATTAGATATGGTTCGGTCAATGATCACCAAACAGATCCGCCATTATCCTTCCGGGTTTCGCTCTAGAGACAATTGCATTCACTTTGAATGGGGTCCCATCAAAATCCGTTGAGAAGACGCCATATGAGATATGGATCGAGAAGACCCATGTTGTCATTTCTCAAGATATGGGGATGTGAGGCTTATGTAAAACGTTTACAATCGATAAACTCGCACCTAAATCGGAAAAATGCTTTTTGTGGGTATCCTAAAGAAACAAAAGGATATTACTTTTACAAAAGAAACGAGAACAAAGTTTTTGTTGCTCAAATGGTGTCTTTTGGAGAAAGAGTTTCTTTTAAAAGAAATCAGTAGGAGTGATGTGTATCTTGATGAAGTTCGAGAATCACATGAATATGTTCAAACTACCATCGAACCTTCACAAGATGTACAAAGTGTTGTACAACCTGTGGAAGAGACTCCACCCCACGTAGGTCGGGAGGCCACGCCATGTACCTATAAGATATGGGAGTGACATATTATTGTTGGACAATGATGAGCCCACGACTTATGAAGAAGCAATGATGGACCCAACTCCAAAAATGGCTTGAAGCCATGAGATCCAAAATTCAATCCATGCATGACAATCAAGTTTGGAACTTGGTCGACTCTCCGATGGTGTAAAACCATTGAGTGCAAATGGATTTTCAAGAAAAGATAGACGAGATGGAAATGTTCAGATCTATAAGGCACGGTTGGTGGCAAAGGGTTTCAAACAAGTTCAAGGAGTTGACTATGATGAAACTTTCTCACGGTAGCCATGCTCAAGTCTGTCCGGATCATTTTAGCTATTCTTTGCATATTTTGATTATGAAATATGGCGATGGATGTCAAAACAAGATTCCTTAATGGGAATCTTTCCGAGGATGTATACATGATACAACTCAAGGTTTTGTTGATCCTAAATATGCTAAAAGGGTATGCAAGCTTTAAAGATCCATTTATGGGTTAAAGCAAGCATCTCGGAGTTGGAACATTCGCTTTAATGAAGTAGTCAAAGGTTTTGACTTTATCAAAATGAAGAAGAGCCTTGTGTTTACAAGAAGGCTAGTGGGAGCGCACTTGTATTTCGATTTTTATGTGGATGACATATTATTGATCGGGAATGACATTCCTATGCTTGAAGATGTTAAGACTTCATTGAAAAGGAGTTTCTCAATGAAGGACTTGGGAGAAGCATGCTATATCTTGGGCATAAAAATCTATAGAGATAGATCAAAAGGTTAATTGGATTAAGTCAGGAAACATACATTGACAAGATATTGAAAAGGTTCAATATGCATGAATCCAAGAGAGGTTTCATGCCAATGTCACATGGCATCGGTCTCGCAAGAATCGGTGTCCTTCGACATCCGATGAGCGAGACAGATGAGCAAAATTCCATTTGCTTCACTATTGGGTCTATTATGTATGCCATGATTTGTACACGCCTGATGTCTCATATGCTCTAAGTGTCACGAGCGGATACCAAGCGGATCTGGTGATGGTCATTGGATAGCCGTAAAAATATCCTCAAGTACTTGAGAAGAACTAAGGGTATGTTCCTTGTTTTTGGAGGTAAGGAAGATCTGGTTGCAACGGGTTACACCGATGCAAGCTTCCAAACCGACAAAGATGATTTCGATCGCAATCCGGTTTGTGTTTACACTTAATGGAGGAGCGAAGTGGAAGAGTTCCAAGAAAACACGGTGGCCGACTCTACGATGCGGAGTACATTGCGCTTCGAGGTCGCAAAGGAAGTCGTGTGGATTAAGAAGTTTATCACAGAGCTTGGTGTGGTCGCTAGTGCCTCTAGTCCAATGGACATCTATTGTGATAATAGTGGTGCCATTGCACAAGCTAAAGAGCCTAGATCACATCAGAAGTCTAAACACATACTCCGTCACTTTCACCTTATTCGCGAGATTGTGGATAGAGGTGACGTGAGAATATGCAAAGTAATACGGAAGCCAATGTGACCGATCCGTTGACAAAGCCACTGCCATAGCCTAAGCATGAGGCGCACACAAGGTCTATTGGTATTAGATACTTAATTGATTGACTCAAGTGCAAGTGGGAGATTGTTAGTGTTATGCCCTTGAGGCAATCATTTAGATGATTGTAACATGACTATATTTATGAATAATAATATGATTATTGGTCCAATGAATGTATATCATTGTATTGATCAACAAGTATGTGACTTGCTTATGAAGCTCTTTACTTAATGATATAATTTGATAAATATCTCTGATCGGATATCATCGTATAGGACAACGATGAATAGATCAGTACATGTAGTGATCGATGATCATGCTTCATAGATCATGGGATATGGAGATATCATCTATACATTGTGGACGCATGTTGAAGAACATGGGTTAGATAGACCCGCAATGGGACACTGCGAGAATGTTTCATTCTTATGTGTCATCAGTGTATCTCATACCTAGTAGATGTATGATCCTTAGACATGAGATTGTCATATTCCCTACATGTGTAATAGTTTTCCTTGGGGCTATCAAACACTACTTCCTAACCGGATAGTTATAAAGGTAGCTTTCATGTTTACTATGAAACGTGCGAGAGGGAAGTAAGCAAATAAGATGGAATTTGCCACTCCAATGAAACGGAGATATATGACAAGGCCACTCGTGTGATATGATTAAGGAAGTGCATGACCATGCCGTGATTGAGGAGTCAATCACAACTTATTAATATATCACGGATACGAGAGATGGATTGAATCATCAAAGGATGACATGCTTCTCGCCTTGAGATCAATCTTCATATACTTGGCAAAGGGATTATTACATGAGTACTTTTGATAGGTTCTGTCCAATTTGATCATAGTATGTTTGGGAGTTGGCATACTTTGCAAGAAGCCACTACCAACTATTGGATTGAAAAGGAGTTTTCGAATCCATGTCCAAACGTATGTGAACTCGCAGGTCACACACTTAATGGTGGGACGCATTAATTTGGATTGGATCCGTAATTAATGAACCTCGTGGGCTTAGCACGCTGATGGGCCCTAGTTTAGGTTTCATCTCGTGGCTATATAAGGAGGGAGGAGGAGGGTGCAGGTGTGCTTTCCCACGGTTTAGGAGTAATTCACTCGAAACCCTAGCCTACTCCTCTCGCTGCCCTCGCCGAGCGACTGTGTGCTTGCACACCGACGCACTGCGTTCCATCTCTGGACATGTGGACTACTGCGGTGACGCTGCTGCGACTGCGGTGTGGGAGGACGATCCACGGCAAGGCGAGGACGATCCACTACATCGACGCAACGACTGCGGCGAGAACGATCCACTACATCGACGCGCGAAGGATTCCGCAACTGCGCGTCTAGTGGTAATCTTATCTATGATCCCCTTCTTGCGAGTAGCTTTCTGGTTTCGCGATAGATTTTTTTTTTGTGCTAGCGTAGCATACCGCGTTCCTCTTCAAAACTACCCCCTTATTAAACATATCCTCTTCTACAGCTCTTCTAAAAGCGAAGACGCCATTCATGTACTCGGCACTCACACGGTTCTTAGTGTACATCCATCTTCGGTCCATCTACGCCAAGCAATACAACATTTAGTGTTAATGCAATTAAAACCCATTACTACCCTTACAAAGAAAGAACACATGAATATCTACAAGGTAAATCTAAAAAATCATCAAATTCCATTCTTAATAAGGTAGATCTTGAATGGATCTGAGATTGTCATATTCCCTACATGTGTAATAGTTTTCCTTGGCTGCGGCTGTGCGGTCGTTCTTGCATGTCGTCGCGTGGTAGCTCATCAATTTCCTTGTGTTGTCCTCAACAAACGGTACTAATGCACGGAAAAAGTCTAACGCATCCTCCCCAAAATCTTATATCAGATGCTACTAGATATCTGCCATATGCAACATCAGCAGTTTTATCGGCTGGATTTGAGGTCTTCCTCTGTTCCTCATTGGTATGCTTGGGAGATAGCTTCGTATAATATAGACTTTGTTGAAGTTTTCACATAGATTAAGACAAAGTAGACATCTCTACCCCTATTAATCTAGGCACTTAATAGTTCGGTTCCATCTTTGTAGCTTTTACTATGGGAGAGGTATGTACAATCTACTCCCCAAATGGGCGATTAGAGCAATGTATAATAAAGCTATCTTAGCTTACTGTTAGGGTGTATACATCAGCTTTATCCTATATAGAGCGGTGAGGAAAGAGGAGAGAGAAGAGAGTCGACTCTTATGCAAGAACCAGTATGGCACGAAAAACAAGATAGATTAGTTATATACAAGAAAGAAGAGATAATTATTGCACAGCATCTAGATACAACCTTTAGAGATAGTTATTATATAAACTAGCTTTATTGCTTACTCTAGATGACATGTGATTAGTCTAACAGAGGCTCTATCTTTCGGTGAGATAGATAACTCTCGATTAGTGGAGACGACCCTCATGATTTAGGCTACTAACCGAAACACGACCGACGCCAAACAATCGCTAAACCAAATTTCAAATTGTTATCAACCGTGCCAAAATTCAATTGACCTGATCACGAAGATCAATTCCTGCAAGCAATCGAAGAAAAAGTAAAAACAAAGCAAAAGCAATATGAAATTGCAAATATAACTGAAGTATTGATGTGGGGTTCCGAAGTACGGTATTATTGTTGATCTAGCCGAATAAGAGAATACCTAATAGTTTCACCAAAGAAAACTACGACTAAACAAAACCTAAGTATATTTTTGGGACTCGTACAAAGCCCAAGGCCCAAGTTTGACTCAGATTAGAAAGTTGACCCGAATAGTTTTGGTGATTGCGGAATGCTCCGAAGGAATTTTTAGGTGGGGTCAAATCCATTGGAAAGAGCTCGAAGTAAGCTTTTCATCAAGTGCAAGAACTCGCCAATCAAACACCGTATGCAAAAGTTATGCTTGTTTTACTTTAGACTAGTATCCGGAGGCCGAATTGGGTTTCAAAACGTGGCACACTTGATCTCGGAATTTGCTTGACGTAGATGTGAATCCTTACTAATCTGAACCATGGTTCCTAAGTGTAAGTACATCACACGCATCAGATAGTGGATTATTCTCAAGTGTAATTAGATACTCTTAAGAACGACTTTACCTGATAATTGAGTTGACGAGCATATGCTCTGGTAATTGGTCCTTGTATATCTAGTTGAGGAGCAGCAGATATGGCTGTATCAGTGGAAGGGATGTTCTCATCAACATGGATAAATAATGGAGTAAGTAGTGGGCTTTATTATTGTACTTGCTCTTATATTATGAAACAGTGGCAGTATCTCTAATGGGATACAGAGGAAATACTGCTCTAATGTGTAGGCTTGTCTGGTGGAACTGTTAGCAATATATATCATCAATGCTAAGCCCTCGCAGCCAGGGATACAAATCCGGTGAATTTTTGCTAAAATTTCGGATTTCGGGTCACCACGAAATCCAAATTACCGGTTGGATAAATTTTTTTGAAATTGCTACAGTACCAGCCAAAATTTCATTTTTTTGCTAAATTTCAGGAGTTTTGACCGATTTTTGCTGTTTTATGGCCGGAATTGACTGGATTTGGTCCAATAACCTTTAAGAAAGTCATCTTCTATGAAAATTTGTTAAAAAACCGAAGTTTTGAGACATTTAAAATTTTGGCAGAAACACTTTTAGATTTTTATAAAATTGTACAAGCTTGATAATGATCTAAAAAATTTATGGTACTATCTTTAGTAGTCTAGAATCATAAAAAAATGTTAAGAATAATTGAACTTCATTTATTATTTTTAAAAAATCAAAAACTGAATGAACATAATTGGGATAGTAATTTTGTCAGAATTTTATAAATTTGCTCGAGTGTGATCATGATCCAAAATTTTTATGAGAGCTTAATAATTGCCTCAGTACAATTATACAAAATGTTCAAAAAAATTTAACTTTTTTGTTTGCCCAATCAAATCTATGTAAGCAGAAATATTTCAAAACTCAAAAAGAGAAAGAACATAAATGGTACAGTGCCTTGTAAAAATTTTATAAATTCATTGAAGTGTGATCATGATTCAAAATTTTTATAAGATCTTAATAATTTCTTTATCACCCTTCTGAGAAATGTTGCAAAATTCTAAACCTTTTCTGATTTCTAAAGCAAATTTATGTATTGATCATCAGGGTTTTATCAAGATGTAGTACTGTTAAAATTTTTAAACATTCTTTAAACATGATCATCATATAACAATTTTATAGAAACATTAATATTACATCAGGACCCTCATATAACTTGGTTTGAACCATTTTTCTTTTTGTTCAAGCTTGCCAGTAAGGCTTTTAACAGGACTGTAGCACTGTTTGAATTTTTAAAAATTCATGATTCTTGATCATCATCTGAAAATTTTATGAGAATATTAGTGATGCATCATAACCATGTAAAAAAATCAAAATTGACTAACATTTGTTTAACCATTTTTCATTCGGTTCAAACTTGCTGGTGAGCGTTTTATCAGGACAGTAGTAATTTTTAAATTTTTAAAATTCCTTAGACTTGATAATTATCTGAAATCTTTATGGAAACATCACTGATGTGTCAGGAACCTCCACAAAAAATTTCAAAATATTTTGACATCGTTTGAATCAATTTTCGTTCAGTTGAAATTTGTAAAAAAAAATGGGCAATTTCGCCCAAAATTTCTGATATTTTGCCTGAAATTTCGGAACAAAAAATTCCAAATTTGAATTTTTCTTTTTAATTTCGTCCGAAATAACAAGATTTCACCGAAATTTCGGATTTCGGAGGGGAGCGAAATTTAAACAGAAAAAAAATTGGATTCTTGCTGACAGCCACTGGTCGCGTATTAATTTTGGACGTATAACTACGCGACCAAAATTTGAAAAAACTTTAACAAAAGTACACATAAATAGTTGACTCTCCTAGCAGTGGCCAGATGCAATAAATAAGGCCTTTAGTTGTGACATCAATGCATTGGGCTAGCTGTTCTCTCCTTGCTGTTGGAACACTTTGGTCTTAATAAAAAAATGATCTAGGTTTGTTCTTAATCAGATCCAACAGCTAAATGATAATGTAGCTAAGAATCCATGCCGAAATAATTCAAGTTTTCTTATATATATTCTGCTGCAATAATTGATTTGAAATGTTGCACAATTCAGTTGGTAAGTTGTAGTAGATATTTTTATTAAATAATCATTTTCTGAAAAATATTTTGAAAATAGACTGTTCCTAACATAATTTCTAATTCTGACCCATTGGTTACTCCAAATGTGGCATTAAATATAAATATAAATATAAATATAAATATAAATATAAATATAAATATAAATATAAATATAAATATAAATATAAATATAAATATAAATATAAATATAAATATAAATATAAATATAAATATAAATATAAATATAAATATAAATATAAATATAAATATAAATATAAATATAAATATAAATATAAATATAAATAGAGTGCTACGCGTACCTAGATCCGCCTCATAGTGGCACGGTCGTTCGACGAGTGTTTGGCTCGGTGGGTGTTACAAGGAGCCTCTGCGATTTGGCTCCCGGGCAGGCCTCATATCTCTCGTCTGCTCTACTTGACCCCTTCTTCGGCCTCCTATAAGTTTTCCTCGTCGTCATGATGCGATGGAGCTGAGTCGGCTGCTGCTAGGGTGTGGCGCTGTCCTCTTCTGTGCCCATGTTCTCGTCGCTGTCCTCCTCCATGTGTAGCCAAGTGCGCCACCACCCTGATCTCCAAATTTTGTGGATCTGTGGCCAATTCCATGCACCTTGAGACTCGTCTCCACCTTGAAACCAATTGTCCTGAACTAATTTCGCCTCACTGCAACTGTACGGTCATTGTCAAGGTGTTATTCCACAACTCCAACCATCTTGCCACTGCCTTAATCTCTTCCTCCTCCGTGACTAATTTTCTAAGTCACTTGGCACACGGTTCCCCCTTTCGCCACTCTTCTCTCAGCCACTTTCTCCCTTATATTTTGGCCTTTAGAATGCCACAATCAAGGATTGAAATCTCCTTTTCGCTCAAAATCTTGGAGGTGACCGGAGAAAGAAATCTCGGCGAGATTTAGAAATTTCGTACGAATTCCGGACAAACCACAAAAACGGATTTTCAAATCCGGTATTTTTTTTTACCGGTAGGGCCGAGATCTCGCCAAAATTGGACAGCGTGAAATCCAGGTGAAACGACATCGAAACTTTTTGATATTTTTTGTAGAGTTTCCTGACACATAAGTGATGTTCCCATAAAACTTCCAGATAATTATCAAATCTTAGGAATTTTTAAAAATTTAAATATTGCTACTGTTCTAAAAAAAACGCTGACCGGTAGGTTTGAACCAAATGAAAAATGAAACAAACCACTTTTTTGTGCATGGTTATGATGCATCACTAATATTTCTATAAATTTTAAGATGATGATCGACTATCATGAATTTTTAAAAATTCGAAGAGTGCTACTATCCTAATAAAAGCCTTACTGGCAAACTTCAACCAAATGAAAATTGGTACAAACCATGTTAGAAAATTTTGAAATTATTTTTGTGGATGGTCCTAATGTGTATCATTAAAGTTTCTATAAAATTTTCATATGATGATCAAACTTCAAAAAGTTCCAAAAATTCTGACAGTGCTACGTCTTGATAAAAACCTGATGATCAATACATATATTTGCTTTAGCAATCGAAAAAGGTTTAATTTTTTTTAAAAAAAATTCAGAAGGGTTCTAAGGAAATTCTTAATATCTCATAAAAATTTTGAATCGTGATCACACTGCAGTGAATTTATAAAATTCTTACGATTGCACTATACAATTTATGTTCTTTCTGTTTTTGATTTTTGAAATATAACAAGTGAAGTTCAATGCGTACATAGATTTGGTTGAACAAACAAAAAAAGTTGAAAGTTTTTCAAAATTTTAGATAACGGTACTGAGGAAATTATTAATCTCTCATAAAAATTTTGGGTCATAATCACCCTCAAGAAAATTTATAAAATTCTAATAATGTTACTATCCTAATTATGTTCATTCTATTTTTTATTGTTTAATGTAAAGATAACAAATGAATTTAAATTATTTTGAAAATTTTTATGTATGATCCTACACTTCTTAGGATGGTATCAAATTTTTTTCACATCATGATAAAGCATGTACAATTTTATAAAAATCTGAAAGTTTTTCTGCATTTTTTATAAAATGTCTCAAAAATTCTGTTTTTTTGACAAATTTTCATAGGAGATGACTTTCTTAAGGGTTATTGATCAATTTCCGGTCAAATCCGGTCATGAAATATCAAATTTTGGATTAAAATCCTGAGATTTTGATGGTATATGGCGAGATCTCGCCAAGATATAGCGAGATCACTAGGTAATTCAAATTTTTTGAATTTTTTAACTCCGGTCGGCATTTGAAAACTTGTCAACCTCCGGTAAACGAGATCTCACCAAAAACCAGACGAGATTTCTAATCGTGGCACAACCAGAGACAACTCACCAGGCTGCTGACTCCGTTGACCTTCGGTAAGCGAGATCTCACCAAAAACCAGACGATACACCGCTGACCGTCGGCAATGGTGACAAGAGAACAGGCAAGTTAACTGAAAACCAGCTCACGTGCCGAAACGACTGCCACATCTTTGCCTCATCAAGGCAAAACCACTGGTGGGATGTGATAAGGGTTGTGTTGTAGACCATTTTAATAGCTAAGAGTTGTGATTTAGAAGGTTTCGGACTTCCATGTTGAAATTTGAAATCGGCTCAGATATATATCTGAACTGTTGCATCTATTTAAAATCATAAGTATTATAATTGTATAGGCCCTGTTTGTTTCGACTTAAGTTTTTTGACTTATGGTTTAAACAACTTAAAAGTTGTCTGCTTTTAAGCCAAGGCAACCAGTTTGGCAGGCTGACTTCTGTTATGTTCGCTTATTGTTGTGAAGCACGAAATGTCCAAATTACCCTTATTGCATAATTTTGGTTTCGAGTGAACGTGATATCGATGAACACAAGCAATAATTAGAACTTAATATCAAAATTGTCAATTCATACAAACGTTAGAATTGTTGTACAAACAAACGTCATTGATCAAATTGCAAAACAAAAATAGAGCCAAAATTAGAATGGATGTTCATCATCCATCATCATCCTTCCAATTGAAAAGCACGACGTTGGCACTGGGTGGAGGGCATCAGTGCAGAGGCCACCTCCCACCTAGCCATGGCCGGATATGGCTGCCTCCGACCGTACCGTAGCCGGATCTGGCCTCCTCAACCCACACTGCACCATAGCTTGGATCTGGCTGCCTGCCACCGCACCATGACCGGATCCATCCGCATCAGCCCGTGCTAGATCCGGCCGCCTCTTGTCGCGCCACGACTGATAGTGTACACCGGCGATGTGGCCTCGAGGAGGTCCTCGCTGAAGTGGCCGTCGAGCTCGTCGCCGGTGATCCGATCGAGCATGAGCACGATCCCCATGGCGAACACGGTGTCGAAGGTAGCCCGGATCCATAGCACAAACACGTCTCGCCCCAGCACCACGTGCGTGCGCTCATCCACCTTCCTCCGGACCACCGCCAACACCACCTCTTCCTCCTCGCCGTTGACAGCCACCACACGTCAATAGTGCCTCGGGAATGACCCATCGATAAGGAACTTGGCAGCGGATGGAGACTTGGGTGGTGGCGGTGGATAGTGTGTATGGGCTCCTCAGCAGGGCCGAGCAGCGAGAGGTCCCTGGCCATCACGTGCCACGCACACCCCGCCGCGGCCGTAGTTCTTGACGCGGAAGGCGAGAGCGCCGGTGCGGTGGTCGTACACCTCTAGACCGTCCGGATCCTATGCTAGATCCAGCCACATCCTGTTGCATGGGAGAGAGAGGGAGGAGGAGAAATGAGGAGACAGGGAGGCATTCTCGAGTTTATGTATATGGCATTTGTGAAGAGGAACGCGGTATGCTACACTAGAAGAAAAAAAAAATCTACGGTATAACCAGAAAGCTACTCGCAAGAAGGGGATCACAGATTAGATTACCACTAGACGCGCAGTTGCGGAATCCTTCTCGCGTCGATGTAGTGGATCGTCCTCGCCGCAGTCGTTGCGTCGATGGAGTGGATTGTCCTCGCCTCGCCTTGGATCGTCCTCCCACGCCGTAGTCGTAGCAGCGTCACTGCAGTAGTCCACACGTCTAGGGATGGAACACCGTGCGTCGGTGTGCAAGCACCTGGTCGCTCGGCAGGGGCAGCGAGAGGAGGAGGCTAGGGTTTCGGGTGAATCACTTCTAAACCGTGGAAAGCACAACCTGTACCCACCCTCCTCCCCTCCTTATATAGCCACGAGATGAAACCCTAAACTAGGGCCCATCAGCGTGCTAAGCCCACGAGGTCCATTAATTACGGATCCAATCCAAATTAATGCGTCCCAGCCCATTAAGTGTGTGACCCTGCACATTCACGTACGTTTGGACTTGGATTCGAAAAACTCCTTTTCAATCCAATAATTGGTAGCGGCTCCTTGCAAAGTATGCCAACTCCCAAACATACTATGATCAAATCGGACAGAACCTATCAAAAGTACTCATGTAATAATTACTTTGCCAAGTATATGAAGATTTAACTGAAGGCGAGAAGCATGTCATCCTTTGATGATTCAATCCATCTCGCGTATCCGTGATATATTAATAAGTTGTGATTGACTCCTCAATCACGGCATGGCCATGTACTTCCTTAATCATATCACACGAGTGACCTTATCATATATCTCCGTTTCATTGGAGTGGCAAATTCCATCTTGACTGCTCACTTCCCTCTGCACATTTCATAGTAAACATGAAAGCTACCTTTATAACTATCTGGTTACGAAATAGTGTTTGATAGCCCCAAGGAAAACTATTACACATGTAGGGAATATGACAATCTCAGGTCTAAGGATCATACATCTACTATGTATGAGATACGCTGATGACACATAAGAATGAAACATTCTCGCAGTGTCCCATGGCGGGTCTATCTAACCCATGTTCTTTAACATGCGTCCACAATGTATAGATAATATCTTCATATCCCATGATCTATGAAGCATGATCATCGATCACTACATGTGCTGATCTATTCATCGTTGTCCTATACGATGATATCTGATCAGAGATATTTATCGAATTATATCAATAAGTAAAGAGCTTCATAAGCAAGTCACATACTTGTTGATCAATACAATGATATACATTCATTGGGTCAATAATCATATTATTATTTATAAACATAATCATGTTACAATCATCTAAATGATTGCCTCAAGGGCATAACACTAACAATTTTGTGGGTAATTTTGGAGAACTTCAGTGGCAAAAGGTTATTTTATCCTGAAAAACCCCAAAAAAGCACATCTTGCCTGGCTTTTGGCTTTTTTAAAACCCAGCTAAAAAGACAGTCGTTTGTTTCGGCTTTAGCTTTTTGGCTTTTAATCCAGTGAAAAAGCCCGAACAAACAGGACCAGTAAATTTCTCTGCCTTATATATTGACTAAAAAGCATGCTAGAGCCACACCATCAAGAAATCATTAGCCCTTAAATCTAGAGAAATTTTACGATGCATTATACTTGTAGTATGGAGAGCAATAGAAATCAAATCTAGCCAATTATCTGTTGACCGTATTCCAACCACTTTTCTACCGGATGAAGTATAAATAAATACTAACTAATTTGATCCATTGAATAAAAAGAATAAATAGTCCATATTAAATTTAGTGTAGTGTAAAAAAAATTTCTAAATATGACGTCCACTAGATATTCACCCTTAATCTCCTCTCTTATAAAGGAGGAGATAAAATTCAAGAAGGAGGCGTGGCGCAAGAAGAGGCGAGGCGCGATTGGTCTGCAGAGGAGGCGCGCCTGGAGTGGCGCTGGGAAAACCTAGCCCTGCTGCTGGCAGGCAAGCAAGAAGGGCACGACCCACAGCCGTTCGGCCAAAAAAAAAAAAAAAAAAAAGGGCAAGGCCGGTGGCAGTTGGGCGAGAAAGGAAGAAGAAAGTGGCCCAAAGGCCACATTTAGAAAAGAAAAAAAAAAAAAAAAAAAAAGGAAAAAATCGTAGAAAAATTGCGGAAAATTTTGAAAAATTGCGTAAAATCAAGAAGATTTATTTGGCTCTGTTTTTAATTTTCTTGCTCTATTTCTGCTTTATGAATTTTCTTTATGAATTTGAATTCTTTGCTTTATTTTATATAATGCAATGCACATGTATTTATTTTCTGCATCTTTATGCTTTTGCAACCATTTTCTATCAGATTACACGCAGTAATCTAAACCAGAATCTTGAAATCATGCAGATGTCTGGCATAGTGAATCGTGAGTTTGAAGGCGGCCCCGCAGTCGTAACTATCTCACTTGGGCATCGGACGTGAAGATCGTTCTTGGGGGCAAGAAGCTCCGCTCCGCGATAGGTCTAGGGTCCTCGCAGGACGCAAAATCTACCACTGAGCAGAACGATCAAGCTCTGCATTTTCTCAGGCACCATCTCTCAACCACTCTAAAGAATGAATATATGGCTGAGGAGAGTGCACTTGAGCTTTGGACTGCACTTCAGAAGCGGTTCGAAAAGCTCAAGTACACCATCTTGCCCCAAGCACGCAAGATTAGATGCGCTTTGAGGTTTGCGACTTGTATCAAAGTGGCGAGTACAATCGCGCCTTGCATGTAATTTGTACCAATCTCTCCCTATGTGGCAAGAAGATCACTGATGAGGAGAAGATTGAGAAAACTCTCTCTACCTTCCACCCTAATGCTATCCAGAGTGCACGCAGCTATCGTCAGGACGCATACAAGGAGTATAGCGAACTGATTGATGTAATGCAAGTTGCGGAATCGCAAGACGATGTTCTGCGCAAGAACTATGTCTCGCAGCCACCTGGACGAGGCACTGGCACTGAAGTCAATGCCAACAGCTACAAGGTGAGAAAGCCCATTCATAGAAAGAAGGGCAAACAAGGTGAAAAAAGAGAAGTTTCAGGCCAAGGGAAAGTCCAAAGCCCGTTAATGCATGAATCGCATTTCTTTTAGATTATGGTTGTTAGCATTTTCTTTGAATAATGAATTGTAAGCTCTAGAAGAGCATACTTCTTTCATGAATAAATACGCAATTTATTCTTTATTCCAGTATTCTTTCCTTTACAAGCAATTTTTGAATTATTTTGCCTCTGTTTTATTGGAATTATAGTAGCATAACAAATACCATCTTAAGAGAGTCTAAATACTTTCAGTCGATCACGAAGAACGCTGGAAAGATTACTACGATCGCAGGAAGCGACTCATATGTAATCGGCTCAGGAAGAGCCACTATTATATTGCCTATGGGTACAACTTTGGTAATTGAAGAAGCCCTTTTGTACCCTGAATCAACTCGCACTCTCTTAAGCTTTAAAGACAACCGCGCCAATGGTTTTCACGTAGAAACCAATGAAGAAAATGGCAAAGAATATTTGTGCATTGTGAAGCACGCGGTATGTGGAAAAATGGTATTAGAAAAATGTCCCTCATATGAATCTGGGTTGTACTACACGAATATTCATGCACCCGAAGTGTATACTTCCTTGAAGACTGTTTTTAGAAGCTCAATTATTTTCTTTATGGCATGGTAGATTAGGTCATCCCGGTCTTAGAATGATGAGAAATATAGTGAACAACTCATGTGGTCATGGCATAAATGTTAAAAATTTCCGAATCATGAAGATTTTGTGTGCCTCGCATGTGCCACCGGAAATTAATAACTAGACCCTCTGTTATGAAAGTGCAAAGTGAAATCCTGCATTCTGGAACGCATCCGGGGATATTTGCGGTCCGATTCAGCCCTGCCGGGCGTTTCGATACTTTATGGTGCTCATCGATGCTTCCTCGAAATGGTCGCATGTATGCTTGTTGTCAACAAGAAACCATGCTTTTGCAAAGTCGATCTCGCAGATCATAAGAAATAAGAATGCTTTCCCGATCATCGCGTGAAGTCCATCGAATGGACAATGCCGAGAATTTACTTCAAAGGCATTTGATGATTATTGCACAGCAACAGGATAGCGATTGAGCACTCCGCACCGCACGTCCATACGCAGAATGGACTAGCGTACACTAATAAAGAGGATTAAGTTCATTGCCGCACCGCTTTGCAGAGTTGTAACTTGCCCAACACTTGTTGGGGACACGCATCCCGCACGCAAAGAAGACTTATCAATTTGCACCATCGGCCTACAACACCCATTCTCCTATGCGGCTTGTGCACGGGATCATCCCAAGATCTCCCATCTTAGAAAATTTGGGTGTATGGTATATGTACCTATACCACCCTCGGTGGACTGAAATGGGCCCTCCGCAAGTCCGGGATATACGTTGGTTATGGAGTGCATCCATAATCGGTATTTGGAACCCATGATCGAGACTTGCATACACCGATTCACGATTGCATCTTTGACGAGGATCGCTTCCGTCATTAGGGGGAGAAATCAACCTTTGGATGAAAAATGCCGGAAATCATATGGCATTCCATCGATCCCACATGACCCCGAACTAATGAAGCAAATCAAGAAGTCTAGAAGATAATCGATTTGCGAATTTAGCAAATGAATCTGCTGATCATTTTTGTGATCCAAGGGCGTGGTTAAGTCGCATGTACCAGCAAGAAATGCACAGAGAGGGTGGAAATACCAAAGAAAATAGAAGGTATCCTCAACCTGTTCAGAGGCCTCAAAGAAAAGAACAGCAACGGCTCCTCAAACCCAAAGTACCCGAGACGTCTGGAGAAAATCGGGCGAGAGGACTTACCACAACCAATCACGAAAATGCCCCAAGGAAAGAAGGGAGCCAGTTGAGACCAGCATCGAAAGAAGCTAATGGAAAGGCAATTCCAGCACTTGAATCTTCCAACGCAGAAGCCGCCGAAAATAATGTGTGCGCACACATAGGCGATGAAAACTAAAGGAACTTGCTCTGCGATAGGAAAAGCAGCGAAGAGTAAGTAGAAGTGCATGAAGCACCCCATGAAGAAATGGCCATAAACTTTGTAATAACAGGAGAATCCTCGATAGAGCAATGACCAACGTTGATGCATACTTCAGAAAGAAGATTGCCTCGATCATTGATCATGATCCCGAGCTCGCATCTCTCGCAGAGTGCAAGAAAAGGCTAGATTGGGAAGAATGAAAAAGGCAATCACGGCAGAGTTAGTCTCTCGAACAAGAGAGAGGTGTTTGGATTCGTGATGCCGCACACCTCCCATGTAAACCCCGTGAGGTCACAAATGGGTCTTTGTTCGGAAGAGAAATGAAAACAACGGTTGTAAGGTACAAAGCAAGGCTTGTAGCTCAAGGTTTCACTCAACGCCCCGGAGTTGATTATGAAGAAACCTATTCTCCGGTCATGGGAGGAATTACCTTTAGATATTTGATCTCAATGGCATCAACTTGAAGTTGAGAATGAAGCTAATGGATGTTGTCACAAAGATACCAGATGGAAACTTGGATTCGAGATATACATGAAAGTACGGAAGGAATTCCTATCCGAACCAAGATGGAGCAAATAGAAACACATGCAGTGTGAAATTGGAGAAATCACCGTATGGGTCAAACGATCGGGAAAAATGTGGTACAATCGCTGAGTGATTTTCTCTGCAAGAAAGGCTACACAAACAATGAAGATTGTCCATGTGTGTTTATACAATGATCCCGAATGGATTCTCAGATAATCTCCGTCTATGTAGATGACTTGAACATCATTGGGACGGATGAAGAAATTGAAGAGGCATGCTCATACTTGAAGTCCGAGTTTGAAATGAAAGATTTGGGTAAAACCAAGTTTTGTTTAGGCTTGCGGCTTGAACATGTCCAAGGAGGAATCTTGGTACATCAATCAACCTACACACGTAAAGTGTTGAAAAGGTTTGGATTTGAAAAGGCATATCCTGCGAAGACTCCAATGGCTGGAAGGTCACTCCAAGCGAGACCTAGACCCATCTGGACCTAGAGAAGAGGGGAGGAAGTCACGGGAGCAGAATTCCCATATTTGAGTGCAATTGAGCGCTCATGTACCTTGAATAGCACTAGACCGGACATTGTGTTCATTGTGAATTTGCTAGCTCGATGCAGTCTGAGAACCCACCAAAAGGCATTGGAAAGGGATCAAGGACATCTTCCGCTACCTCCAAGGAAGCAAAGACCTCGATCTGCATTCTTTAGAAGAAATAATGAATTGAATTTGGTTGGCTATGCCGATGTTGGGTATTTATCGGACCGTGATCTTGGCAAGTCCCAAACCGCTATGTTTTCCTATGTGGAGGAACAGCAATTTCTTGGAAGTCGTCTAAGGACTCTTGTCTCGACGCGTCGACAAACCACTCGGAAATCATCGCTTTGTATGAAGTATCTCGTGAATGTGCATGGCTCGAAGAATGGTTCACCACATCCGTAAGTCATGTGGTTTGAACATTGAGCAAACTCCTACAATAATTTATGAAGATAATGCGACTTGTGTTGCCCAAGCACAAATGGGATATGTGAAGAGCAATCTCACGAAGCATATCAACCCCAAGTTCTTCTATGCTCATGAATTGCATAAGATGAACGAGATCAAGATATTGCATACTAAGTCATGTGAAAATCTTGCAGATTTGTTCACTAAATCACTCTCAAAGATCTACCTTTGAAAGGTGCGTGAAAGGAATTGGGATGATGAGACTTAGAGAAGTGCAGATTTGGGGAGATATGTCACATACCCCACATGAATCCGAGCATGAATTATGAATACCCAACATGAATCTCAAGATTAGCAATTGAAGTTGGGAGAATTGTACTCTTTTCCTTAGCAAGTTTTTCATGAAGTTTTCTTGCGTAAGGTTTTAACGAGGCAATTCGTGCAACATAGTAAGCGTATGCTATGTACTCTTTCTCCAAGTATTTTTCCCATCGGGTTTTTTCGAGTTTTAATGAGGCATATGCATCTCGCGGCAAAGGGCCCAAGGGGAGTGTTGAGAAACCCTAAAGCCCATCGCAGCCCATGTGGTCCCTTATGCCGAAACCCTAGAGAGCGCTATAAAAGGAGGAGGGGTCCCCATGTACACATGTAATTCATTAGTAATAAAGAATTTCCGCTTTCGCTCTCCCTAAACACGTGTCTCTCTCTTCTCGTTCTCCACTTCAATCTGTTCTGGGAACCCTGACTATTCGATAATGAGGTTCCTTAACAAAGATTACATAGTAATCATCTATGTGACAAATTATTTGGGGTCCTTGTGGATCCATGCGTAGAGTTACGACCCTCGTGAGGGAAGGTATGCATGGAGATTGCCAACCGTATATATATATATATATATATATATATATATATATATATATATATATATATATATATATATATATATATATATATAGTATAATTACTTGGGACATCATGGTGCTTCGGCATCATGATCTAAAAAGGATATTTTTCCTATGTATTTTCATGCGATTTTTTTTGAAATTTTTAGGATACTGAGTTTAACCAGTTACTAACTAGTTCAAACTTGTTTGAATTAAAATTCAAAATATAGTTTCCCTTTTTGATGATAATTTGGTTATAGGTATGCGCTGATTTTATATATAAATCAGCAAAGCATGTGATTCAAACTCGTTCAAAATCTTTGAATTCGAGTATATTTTTTCAAAGTTATGTGTTTCATTTGAATTGTTATAGATGGGTACATACCCTAAAACTGAAATTTTTGAAAACTATACTCGAATATGGCTTGAATTTGGGTATTTGAAATCATGGTGCCCAGGCACCATGGTGCCCCATTCCGGCTTCCTATATATATATATATGTATATGTATATGTATATGTATATGTATATGTATATGTATATGTATATGTATACTAATTGAAGGTCCTCCTAAAAGCCTCCACGTTAATTCTAGAAGGAAAAAAAGCTAAAAATTTCCACGTTAATCCGAAAAAAGAAAATTTATCTAGAAAATCCCACATTAACTGAAAAAATGAAAACATGTATTTGGCAAACCCAATTAGACACAACGGTCAAACAAATAGAAAGAGCTCTACGATACATCTTAATTTTAGAAGGACAAAAGATAGAAATTCCTATATTACTCGAAGAAAATAAAAAATGCTAGAAATCCACACATTAGTTATGTGTCCTCGAAAAACTGAAGAATTCTAAGTTATGTACTTAAAAATACAATATGTGGGAATTGGCCCACACAAGAAATAATTAGTCAATCTCCATTCCATTATATGCTGATTGTTGTTGTAGGGGGCATAGCACAAATAAAAATATGCATGTAGCATAAAGGTAGACATGTGAAAGGAAAAAAAATCAAGTCACATGGATTCCGATACGCTCTTCAAGATCATTTAGTTGGTGTTCCGATTCAAGATGATTCTTTTTATTTTTTTCTAAATTTCGTCAAATGCTAATCCAAATAAATGAAAGGACTATGCCATACAATTCCATCTATTTATCTTTCAAATAATCTAGCATGTGGATATGTAGATATGGAATTTAAAAAATAAATGGTGACAAATGAAATATAAATTGGTAAAAATTATAAAATTTCCATTTCAAATTAAATTTACCAAATACTGCAAATAAATATTTTTAACATAATGACTTCACAGCAAGGGCAATTATATTAATGTGATTTGTATATGAATATATATATATATATATATATTTTACCATCGTAGGTCGTACTCTAAATACAAATTACTTAATTTTTTTTATAAAAATCCAAATACGGGCAATTTGAAATTGAAATTGCAAAAAATGTGTAGTGGCTTAATAAATTCAAGACAAATGAATATGCTACATAAATATAAAAAATTGGAATAATAATTCAAAAAACTGTGGCATCCACCGATTAGAAAATGACTTTTAATATACAAATAATACATTAAAAACATTGAACTAAAATCCTAACAAAAATGCATGAATATATGTAAATTCAGAGCAAAGAATATGGAAGATAAACAAACCCTGATGTAAGTTCAAGCTCCATTGGTCTTAGATTAATGCTTAATCATTGTTTAAATGATAAATCTAATCATTATGAGGCTAACATATTTATTAAGCTTTATTCTTATTAGTCTCAAATTTAGATGGAAAATGGAAAACCCAATATATGCACTCGTATTCACCATATTATCTTAATGCTTACATAGGATTCAAGTTAAAGGATGAATTCCTTTATTTCTTATATATTAAGTTGTGCATTAAGTTTTCAAATCCATATTACATGAATGCACACATCAAGGGGGAGTTCATAATTTAATTTGATGCTTCAATAGCGTTGATCCATGCCTTCTTGCCAAATAATATATAGGATCAAGACTTTGAAATAACCCCCTGAGTACATGTAACTTGTGTAGTTATAGTATACTCATATTAATATATGATAAACTCAAATGCTATCTAAGATTGATTATATGTATATTGATTCCAAAGTTCAATTATTTATATGCACATATTTAATGGAGTTTATTCTATAGTTGATGGCCTCAAAAGTATTGATCTCATTCCATCACTCCATATTGGATCATTACTTTCCAATCAAATTGAGTATATGAAACTTGTGTAGTTATATATACTCATATCAATTTAGATGGATTTTAAATTGAGTTTGGTTGTCTTTTAATCAAATCAAAGAACACTTTATCATGTGTTGATGGCATTCTTTGATTGATTAAGGAAAAACGAAAAGTTCTTGAGTATAATGAAGCATTAGTTGCATCAAAGTACTCAAGACACAATTAATCATTCAAATTGATTTGGGTTGCGCTCAATCGATCTTGGGGGATTCCATTATGTGTTGATGGAGTACAAGTGATGATTGAGCCAACCATGTTTGTTGTACTAACAATCTTCTATGAGTTGTGAAGTAGGTTGAGTCCAAGAAAATGAAGAATCGGGAAGAAGTCATCATGTGTTGAAGGTTATCCCGAAGTGAACAAGAAGAGAGGATCCGGCTATGAGAGAATATGATGGGAATCATAAAAGCTCGAAGTGGGGTTGCTAGAGGCAAAGGTATAACTAGCTAGGGTTAAGGATGTGTTCCTAGTTTTTTACCGATCTCGGTGTTTGGATAGGAGACCGGGTTGCTAGTTAGGTTGTCGTACTATTAAGAGGGTTAAGTCATTTAGCTTGAGCTTCATAATGTGTTGGTGAACTCAATCCAGTTCACTCTAGCTTACTCTCTTTGTTGGATTTTGCATGAGCTAAGTATTTGTATATATTGCAAATAAGGGAGCTCATGCTTGCTTCTTATTGAATCTTAATTGATTTGATTTTTTTATGGAGCTATGGATTTGCATGTGTTGTAAAAAGGAGATAGCTCATGCAATTTGGTTGAAGTGGTTTTTGCATGGAGCTATGTTTTGCATGTGTTGCAAAAGGAGAGAGCTCATGCAACTTGTTGTTAATAGTTGTTGCTTGCATGGAGCTAGGTATTTGCCTCTCTTGCAAATAGAGAACTCATCGGAATCTTAGCTTGAGACTTGATCATGTGTTGATCATCACAAGGTTAAGATAGGTTTATGCTTTGTGTTTGCAAAATGTTGATGTTTATGCATCTTATCTTGGAGCATGTGTTTAGGGTTTGCAAAGGTGTTTGCAAATTGACTTGATTATGAGTTGATTATCACATAGCTCGAGATTTGCTTTTAAGTGGGTTAATTTGTTATTTGTAGATGTGTTTTGCAAATGAGCTGGAGGTTATGGGTTTTGATCCTAGAGCATG
This sequence comes from Otatea glauca, assembly GCA_036346275.1. NCBI lineage: Eukaryota > Viridiplantae > Streptophyta > Magnoliopsida > Poales > Poaceae > Otatea > Otatea glauca. Next base: position 27,420,818 of record CM070729.1, read on the forward strand.
TGAATAGGGTTTACAAATCGACTTGATCATATGTTGATCATCACATGACTAAGAGGATTGATCTCATAGGTTCTTAGTCTAATTGCAAATGTGTTTAGAAAATAAGTTGTGCTTAATACAATTCTTGGATCATGTGTTCAGGATTTGCAAATGTGTTTTGCAAATTGGTGTGATCATGTGTTGATCACCACATGGCTTAAAGAATTGATCTAAAGTGGTTTTTGATTTGAGTTAGTTTGATTTCTATCTGAAATCAAACTTACTATGAAAAGTCGGCCATGTGTGCATCCACATCAATGTCCGTGCCATCCTTCTTCTCCTACTCAATTATGTTTCCTTCAGGCACAACCTTGCCAGCCCAAATAAGTGGCGGACATACCCTGTAGATTTGGCCCTACTCATACATGATATATGTAAAATCTGTAAAAAAAATCGGTGACCCAGCCCAAAGCTCGTACCTTATTCGCTCCGGCCGTAGCGCCGCTCGATTAGATCGATCCGCGAGCGATTCATCTTCTAAATCACGATCGTGCCGCCGCTGCAGCCTACGGTTCTGCGCCTCGCCGCCTCCCCCAACGCCGGCCGTCGCCAACTACTGCTGTTGAAGCCCCGCGGCGGCGCGGTCGATACTCCGAGTATCTTGACGCTAGGATCGCCTCCGCTCTCATCTTGGCCATCCGCGCCGGCCACCGCCTGCTGCTCGCGCGTGCACCAGGAGCCCGGGATCATCTCTGTGACGCCGCGACTCCGCCGGTGCCCAGCTGCTTGAGACCGGCTGCAGCCTGCAGATGCTTTTTTTATTGTTGTGACGAGAGTACTGAGAGCAGAGGTCATCAGGTCAAAGCTTAAAGGGCAAGCGATAGCCACAAGTTTAATTGTTTTTTTGGGACTGTGGTGCTCGTGAGCTGTGTTGTGGTGAGCAGTGAGCCTAATCCCATATACTTTATTCCAATCTCATATACTTTATTCGACTCCTACTATAGCTGACATAGTTATATCTTTATTTATTATTTATCTTAGTTAGTATTTTAATCACTCAATGGACGTATTTTATTTACAAGGTTTTTAAATTATGAAGAGGAACGGAGGCATTGCATCTCTTTTTCAGAAACATGCAGCAAAGAAGGCTGTTGCTGCTTCACCTCCTCCCCCGTCACAAACTGCAACCGTGGCGGATGAGTTACCTCAAGAACAAGAGAGGGTAATTGAAGAAATTGTGAATCCTATGCCATCGTCTCCACCATCAGTTCAATTTGAAGATCTCTCACCACCGCCACCGCCACCGTCATCAATCGTCTTCCACATGATCCAGGTGAAAGGTTGCCCATTCAAAGTTACCCTGTTAATGACCATGATGCAATTCGAAGAGCATATATTCTTAAAGGGCCATTCAAACCTTATGCACATGATTTCCCAAAAAGAAAAATTGGGGATAGAGACCGTAATTGCAGTCCTTTATGGCTTTTTAAATATCATTAGCTTGAATATATGATTAAGAAGGATTCCGTGTTTTGCTTTGTATGCTACTTGTTCAAGAAGGGTAATGGGGCAGATACATATACTAAAGGTGGTTGGAGAAATTGGAATATAGGAGAGAAAGCATTTATCAAATATGTGGGTTCTAAGGCACACAATGCAGCTCAAGAGAGATACAATGGCTTTGTGAATCTCAAAACAGCAATTGATTATCATATTGATAAGTGGAGTGATGAAGATCTTCGTCTTTACAAAATTAAGTTGACTTATTCACGTAGATGTTTGAAGTTTCTTTTGCACCAAGGATTGGCATTCCGGGGACATGATGAAAGAGAAGAGTCTAGCAACAGAGGAAACTTTCTTGAACTTTTGAATTTTCTTGCAGCAAATAGTGAAGAATTGGACAAGTATGTTTTGAAGAATGCTCCAGGTAATTGCACCTTAACTTGCCTAGAGATACAAAAACAAATTATTCAATGTTGTGCCATAGAAACTAGAAAGAAAATTATTGAAGAACTTGGTGATGATCCCTATGCAATTCTAGCTGATGAGTCTAGTGACATTTCACATAGAGAACAACTTGCTCTTTGCTTGCGTTATGTTGATAAATTAGGAAGGCCATGTGAGCATTTTCTTGGAGTTGTTCATGTAGATGATACTACCTCTTTAACACTTAAGCAAGCAATTGAAGGTTTACTTATTAGTCATGGCTTGACTATAAATTAAATCCGTGGGCAAGGTTATGATGGGGCCAGCAACACGAAAGGAGAGATTAAAGGTCTAAAATCATTGATCTTGCAAGATTCACCTTCCGCTTATTATATCCATTGTTTTGCACATCAACTTCAATTAGTTCTTGTTGCTGTTGCCAAGGGAAATAATGATTGTGTCTGGTTTTTGATCAAGTCTCTCTCTTGCTGAATATTGTTGGAGTTTCTTGTAAACGTCATGGCATGCTTCGAAATGCTAGACTTGAGAATATCATGAAAACACTTGATTATGGTGAAATTGAAACTGAGAGTGGATTAAATCAAGAGATGGGGTTGCCTAAGCTCGGTGAGACTCGATGGGATTCTCATTACAAGACTGTTGCCAACATTATTGCTATGTATCTCACAATCCGCGATGTACTCATCACTCTTGGTAATGATACTTCACAAAGGGGTGACTGGCCAAAAATACATGCTATGGTTGGAGTATTTGAGTCATTCGACTTTGATTTTAGTGCACACTTAATGTTTGTTATTCTTGGATACACAAATGAATTATCTGAATGTTTGCAAAGAAGGGAACAAGATATTCTTAATGCAATCTCACTTGTTAGAGTGGCAAAGAGTAGAATGCAACAATTGAAGACTGATGGTTGGAATAAATTCCTTGAAAGGGTCACTTTGTTTTGCAACAAATATAGTGTCCAAGTTCCTGCAATGGAGGGTAAATATGTGCCTTATGGAAGATCAACACGGTTTGCCAGAAACCAAACAAATGATGATCACTTTAGAAGAGAAGTGTATATTGGAGTCATTGATCAAATTAGTCAAGAGCTTGATAATCGGTTTGATGAGGTTAATATGGAGTTGCTATCTTGTATGTCAGCCTTCAATCCTACCGACTCATTTGCTTCTTTTGATGCAAAGAAGGTACACAGACTTGCTGAGTTTTACCCTAATGACATCTTGGAATGTGATTTGCTAAGGCTTGAATTGCAACTTGATAATTATATTGATGACATTAGAAAAGATGATACATTTAAAGACCTACAAAATCTTGTTGACCTCTCAGTTAAGCTCGTTGAAACAAAGAGTCATATAGTTTATGATTTGGTTTACTCGCTTCTCAAATTAGTATTGCTTCTACCCGTAGCGACGACAAGTGTTGAAAGGGTATTTTCTTCAATGTGTTTCGTCAAAAGTAAGTTGAGAAATAAAATGGGTGATAGTCTTTTGGATGATTGCCTAGTCAAGTTCCTTGAGTGAGATATTTTCTTCAAAGTAGAAGAAGATGATATAATCAAGAGTTTTATGGCCATTAGAAAGCGTAGATCGAACAAGAAGAAGTAATATTATAGGTTTGTAAGCTTCTTTTAAAATATATCACCTTGTTTTTAATTATTTTTTTATTTGTATACTGAATTGCTCGATAAATTTTAAGTCGTTTATCGAATTATTATTTGATCGGTATATCCTAGATTTAAATCCTAGATTCGCCACTGGCCCAAATCGCCTCCTCGGTTCCACCGCTGCTACCCAGAGCTTCTTCTATCACTCCGGCCGCCATCCAATCTTGGCCAGATCAACATCGTTGAGGCTATCTTCTCCTTGTCGGATCACCGCTAGCACCGTCAACATGCACTAATCCACTTCTGACATTCTTCATTCCTCAACGGTGGTTGCCCAAAACGTGCCTCATATTCGTGAACAAGCATTATTTTTAGACGGTAATTGCTCGTGAAATGGCTGATATGGAAAATAGGAAACGGAAATACTATTGATGTTTCGAGAGATCCCTGTACCCCTTAGGAAGGTGAGAGGCGACCACTATCAAGACCGGCGGACATTATGTTGACAACAGTAAGGAATCGGTTCATCCAGCTTGGAACTGAAAGTTGGAATGAGAAATGCATTTGCTCTATTCATTCAGAAAAATTTCATTTCTTATCTTGCAGATGAGATTGAGTTTGGTGTTGAACTTAGTCCATCTTACCGCTGATGACACCCTGGTATTCGCAACCTCTATCGGAAAAAATCCAGTCCTTGACATGCAAGGAATGACCGACAGGGATACAAGAGTAGGTTAGGGAAAAAAGAGAAATTGTATATTGCATTATACTGATAATATATAATGGGCAGTAGAAGTTAGATCCAGCCGTCAATTTGTTAAGGGTATTTCTACTACTTTACTACTAGAGAAAATATAAATAAATACTAATAATATGATTTATTAGATCGAAAAGAATAAACAGTCCATATTAAATTTAGTGTACCGTAAAAGAGCTCGAAAAAAATGGCCAGAAAAGGTGGTTTTGTTGACGTTTTTGCGCATTGTCAAGCAAAATGGGCCTCCATGTATACATCTCAACAAAAACCTATCTCAGCCTCTACATATCTTATCTCGGATAAAAAGAAAGAAAAAGCTCCATCCCCTCCCTGGTCCCTCCTATCTTCTTCGAGATCTAGATTCGCTCATACCCTCCGGACCTCCGGGCTCGGTTTCTAAAATCATGACCTGGATGACCTGTATCCTTCAAGCATTTTAACCTTTCCTAACCAATCAGAGATACAATCTCTGACGGTGTTCACGCGTCAAGGATAATATGGATCATGGTAATAGATATTCCTTCTCTATCTATGGTAAAGTGGTAATTATGTGAGAGTTTTCTGAAACTTTTACATCCGAATTTCACGAAGTTTGCAACTATTTGTACTTTTACAAGATATTTCTATGTGTAACTATGTCTGTAGTAATGCATGAATGCAATTTTTCCGTAAAAAAACAATGAAGTTCAGGAACCTATGTTATCATATATAGTCATCTTCAAAGCATAGAGAAGTCATAGAATCAAATTATGGAAAATCGACATAACCCATATAGTTAGTTAATGGGACTCGAACTGTAGCCATTAGCCATGAGGACGGTATCATGCCAGCTGGATTGACAACTGGTTCTCTCTTTCTTTTCTTTTTTCTTTTTCTGTTAATTTCCCATAAGAACAGAAACACATGCGTAGTGACACTGATCGTCTGAGCAAACAAGGAATTTTTTTTCCCAATTATAAATGATGTTCTATGCTTGGTCTTTACACACTAATTCTATATATTTCTTGGTTGTGTGCATATAAATTTCAGCATTAGCAGGACCCATCTGATCATCAATACATGTAGATGTCATCAATGGTTGGTCCTCGTTTTTTCCGCCCATCTCCATGATATTCGCTGCTGCCAACATGGCCTGTAATATTCACAATTCATCTTCTTTCATCAATTCGTACGTAGTTAACTTCATACAGGACAAATATTTTTAACTAGTACTTGTACCTGTCTCTCCCACTTTGTTCTCTTGATAAGGAAAAGAAGTATAGCCATCTGGAGTAACGTGCCTGTCAGCATGCCCATCCATATCCCCTGCAACATTGAAGAACATACACAACACCATTACTTCTGCATCAAACAAGCATGCTGGTCAATAAGCTAACCGAGTATATGTAGAAGACTAGAAGTATTCATTGTCGACTGATCTTACCAATGCACCAAGTTTTAGCTTGAAGCCAAACAGGACCCCAAATGGAATACCCACCAAGTAGTAGCAACCGATGTTTATGAATGCAACCAGCACTTGCCACCCTGCTCCTACTGCCACACCTGAAAAGTTACGGAGTTTTTCATAAAAGTTGGATGCATGGATAAACATACGAGCAAGAGCAACAACTTGAAAGTTAACTTCCTAAATGTTTTGTTAATTGCCTGAGAGCACAGGCCCAACGCTGCTGAAGAAGACAGTCACAGCAAGCAGATACCCCAATCTTGCAGCTCCCTCCACCACCTCCTCGTTGTCGCTGAACAGCCTTGGCAAGCTTGTCCTCCAAATGAAGAAGACGGCCATGAAGATGGCCCCGATGAAGGCGGATGTCGAGACAGCCACGGCCACCGAGAACTTGGCCTCCTTGGGCCTATTCGCCCCGAGCTCGTTTGACACCCTCACGCTGAAGCATAGATATAGATATAGAAATCAAACGTGTGTGAGCTCTGTTCTAACTGATGAACATAGTTAACTCGGGTTTATGTTTCAGATTTTTCTTGTACCTGACTGATTCACTGAAGCCCAGTGCAACCATCATGATCCAGAACTCGTAGTTGATGCTGTAAAATACGATTGGAGAAACATTTGAAACATTAAAAACGCTTAGCCATATGCAAAAGCCATTGGTGTTTGCAAGAGATGTAAAGTAAGAAACACTTACCTAGCTGACATGATGTCAAGCTGGAGTTTGGCATTCTTAAGGAGACCCACGAGAATGAGCAGCGCAGCGTAGTACCAAAACTCCAAGCTATGTATACCAATTACAAAATTGGAAACCGAATGAAATATCATATAATCCCTCCATCTAAGTTTATAAGACCTTTTTTTAATGCTCGTTTCCATAAATATAGTAATATAGGACGTATTTCATATTATAATACAAAAAGTGTGATGTTCCCTCTTTACCCCTAATAAATATCCATCTTTACATTATATTCTTTACATTCATGTATTAAATATAGGGCTTAGTGATAATAATTAAGGGTAATCTAATCATTTTTAATATCTTCTTAGTCTACTAGTATAGTGCCCTGTCTTCCGGTTTCCTTTTCCCAGCAAGTAATATATGGTCTTTTCATTTTCTAGAACGTTTGTTTCCTTTTCCTTAATTCCAGGATATTTGTTTCCTTTTCCTTGAGATGATGCTGGAGGTGGGGGGAGATCTGTTGTGGGCCACAGGGATGAGCTAGACACATTAAATAATGGTCATCGGATGTGGGTGAGTAAAGCTGAGGAAAGATCTGAGAGGTTAATTTTGATGGAGGCAAGTTTCTGGAGACGTTTCGCTGGGTGCATGAAGGTTAGGCCATCTCTAGTGGGTGCATTATTTGGGGTGAACGTAGAAAAGAATGCTTAGGTGCATTATAAAGGGGTATAGATGTGTCAAGAAGAAATACGCCTTATAAACTTCTAATGGAGGAGTATATTAATAGGGATCAGACCATTGGTGGAGTATTATTAACCGAAAAATTTGTAGTGTAGTGATATGAAAAGCAAATCTATATTAATTGCTCACCCGTTCTCACATACATCTCATTCTAACTTCCATATTTTGTTCACACACATATATATATATATATATATATATATATAGTAGGCCGAAATAGGGTACCATGGTGCCTGGGCACCATGATTTCAAATGAGCGAATTCAAGCCATATTCGAGTATATTTTTTAAAAATTCAATTTTAAGGTATATATCCATCTATAACAATTCAAATGAAATGCATACCTTTGAAAAATATACCCGAATTCAAAGATTTGAACAAATTTAGATCACATGCTTTGCTTATTTATATATAAAATCAGCATATACGTACAATTAAACTATCATCATAAAAGGAAACTCTAGTTTGAATTTTAGTTCAAACCTATTTGAACTAATTAGTAAATTGGTTAAACTCAATATCCTAATTTTTTTAAAAAATTTCGCATGCAAATACATAGAGAAAATACCCATTTTAGATCATAGTGCCCAGGCACAATGGTGCCCTAGGTAATTGTACTATATATATGTAATTCTAAATTTTCGAGGTAATTTTTTTACCATCTTTTTGTCTGCATATACCTCTTGTTCCTATTTACATAGTCATTTACTAGTACGAACTAGAGTAATACAAGACATCCAAGAGCAATACGCGACGAATGAAATTGGATAATATGGTCTTTTGTACTCCCTTTATTCTGTTTTATGTGACACCCTACAATCCGTGGTGTCAAACTTTTTATCGTTTGAAACTATCTAGATTGGCTACATAAAAAACTATGTCGTTAGATTTATCATTAAAAATATTTTTTATAATATTGTAATTTTATTAGTATATAATAAGATGAAGTTATAAAAAATAACGGTAAAAATCACATCTCATAGACAGTAAAAAAACATCACTTAAAAAGCACGGAGGGAGTATATATATATGTTTTGATTATTGTGCAAAATCTTATAATAACATTTTATCTTATAGATAGTGAAAAATGAAAATAATATCACTTAAAAAATGAGAGGAGTATGTACATGTTTTGATTGTTGTGCAAAATCTTGGAACAACGTCAATTTAAAAATAGAGGGAGTATTACCAACCAAATCATGACGGCAGACACGAGGGACAGCTTGACGAATGCGCCGAGGTTCTTGAACGCAAGAACGGAGAACCCCTTCCATGCTTCAGGGAAACTGCCGCTGACCAAGTAGATGACCTGCGCGGCATAGATGAGCCAGTAGGAGATGTTCCCCGCAATGGCCGCCCCCCGCAGGCCATACCCCAGCCACCTCACGGCGACGTAGCTGAGAGGAACGTGCACGGCGAGGGCCACGCCGGAGATAGCAGTCACGACCCAGACCTTGCTCTGGGTCTGGAAGAACTTTTGGAGAGGGAAATTCATGGCGTGGGCGAACAGCCGCGGGATCGCCCACCGGGCGTACGGCCCGGCGGCGTCCGCCACGTCGGCGGGCTGGCTGAGGGATTTCAGGATCGGCGTGGTGAAGGCATACGCCGGCGTGAGCGCCAGCGCGGTGGCGCCGCAGATGACCCACGACTGCTGGACGTAGACGCCCAGCGTGTCCAACTGCCCGGCCCCAACGGCTTGGCCACACAGCGTGTCCAGCGCGCAGCCCATGCCAAACTGTATTGTACGCGCACGGGCAAATGATTGTACAATTCTATCCCGTAAGTTTAAATCTGTGCATACGAAGTACATACCAGGACTCCACAGGCAAAGCCCTCCATGATGTTCTCGACGACGGTCGCCGCCGCGAGCTCGACCTCCCCGATGTGCCCGACGAAGCTGACCGTGATGAAACCGATGGAGAACTGGAACGCCTCGGTGAGGACCGCCGGGAAGGCCACGTGCCAGAGCAGCTTTGACTCCTCCCAGCTCTTGCTCGCAAGCCTCTTCATGGTTGATGGAAAATCTTGGGCTACACCTAGGTGCACCTAAACCACCATCATACGCCACAGATTAGCAGTCCCCAGGCAGCACCTAATCCAGATTTTGAATTTGGCCGTTTGCGTAAATCAACGACAATAATCCAATTCTTTCTTCCACCGTAGCAACTTGCTTTTAAACAATAGTGGGACTCACCTCTCCCAATGTGGTGTCTTCAGCGTAGGAGACATGGCTCCAGGCCTGCAGCTTCTTCTCCAATCCCCTCTCCAAGCTTCTTCTCTAGGGTGAGGTAGTGCCTCTTATTTTTCGGCGGGCAGTGAGGTGTGGCGTTGGTCAGAGCTACTGGCTCGCCGGACTTGGGGGAAGCGGAGTGGCGAGTGCCCTCTACGCGCTAGGCGAACGAACAGTCGAGCAGGTATGTGAAACCAGATATCATAATACCCAGGACTTCGTCTTTTACATAGTGTGGAAGGGATGTTTAATAGTGTAGCTATAATTGTTTGTAGCTATAATTGAGGTAAGGCCCTGTTAATGTAGCTTTTTTTTCTTCTAAAAATCGGCCTAGAGTTCTAGCATTCATTAAAGGGAGAGAACAACAGTCGAAATACAAACATATACACACCAAACACACCCACACGCTTGCACTCGACGCTGTGCGTGCCCGCGTCAAGCGGTGCTCGCACGTAGGCGGGCGAGGCAAGCGTCACGCGTTCCCACCAACTGAGCAAAGCTCGGCCCGCTATGCAGGCCCTTTTTATTTTGGCGTTTTATTTAGCTAAGTCTAAAAATTCAAAGGTTAAACAATGGAATTGTTTTTTAAATTGGGTTTTTAAAAAGACATAAGCTTTCATATAACTAAAAGCCAAAAGACACCAAGAAGAACTTTTTTTAGTTTATTGATGGTTGGTTTTACACTAATGCCAACTATGTTAGGGCAACATTACTCGTCGCCCCTATAATGTATAAAAGAGGATTACTTTTGAGTTCATTAAGTCAAAAAGGTAGTTTTAAGGTTTTTAGCTTATAGTTTAAAGCTAGCCTTTTCGTTCAAGTAACGTGAAAATAGTCTGCTTCTATATATATATGATAGAGATGTAAAATTTTCTTTAACTTTAGTGCCCCTGGTCTAAAGCATGCTTAGATATGTGGTAATTTTTTGAAAGGTTTTGAGATTTATTTTAAATTTGAACTAGATCCTATAACGTACTAGAGGACCGAAATGGCGATCAGAGGGGGTAAATGATCCCAAATAAGATTTTCTCCACTCAAAATAATCCAAACAAGCCCACCAATAATTTAATCAAAAGGAGCAAAACAAATGGAGGAAGTTTTCCTGCAAGTCTGGTATGACCGTACGAAGGACAGTATGACTAGGCTCAAGAACAGTAGGAAGAACAGAGCCAAGAACAGCAAGAACTCAAAAGCTAATCGAGGAATCTTTTGATTGGCTGAACAAAAACTCATAAAACTTGGTAGATGTGATCTTAAGGATGTCAGGAACTTATTCCAACCTTCAATAGCAAAGATTGACGTCAAAGTTCCGACCATTTTGTCCTGTAAGGAAAAACACACCAAGTTCAAGCAAAACACAAGAACTTGATTTTAGACTTGCTCGTTGGGTTTTGATGATCAAGATGATCTTGGATAACCTCCTACTTGTCACATCAAGCAAGAACTCAAGTCAAAATCTTTGCAAAAACGATCTATAAGAATGAATAACTCAAGAACACTAGATCGATTTCTTGCAACAAAAACGCAACAATCCTTCGAGATAAGAGGCAATAGCAAGTAGAAGGAGGGGAGGCAAATCCAAATTGCGTATAAGTAGATTGCAAGAATGAAGTGCAGAATTTAAATGCTTGAAAGAAAATTGCTGAATTTAATGCGTAATGTAAATTCAAGCATGATAGAATGTTTTTTGCATTTTAGAAGGTAGGTTACAAAGCCTCACAACAAAGTGGGCAAAAATCTAAAAGGAGCCAAAACCTCTAAAACCATCAAGAGAAGGAAGGACATCCCTCCCCCTCAATTTGTACTACTCTTGAGTCACCCTCCACCCTTGGATGAGATTCTTCTGCCCTAAGGACCACAATCAAGGATTAGGATGACTCCCACACACAGCCTTACATGGGCTAACCGAAACCCAATAAGCACATCGGGTTTTTCAAGACCTACTAACTAGACCAACTACTCTATCTCCAAGACCGTGATCTGACGGTTCTCCTTGATCCGAGTAGCTCTCTAGCTAGCATCTCATCCATTCCTTGTCTTCTAGGTTCACAGCGACTCCGTCTCCAATCAACTTCCGGTGATCCTCAACCGTCTGGACCTTCAATACACCTCGCCTAGTCCCGGTCATCCTTTGCCTCACCATGACCTAGCACCGTCGTCCTGCAAACATCAAAAACAAGGAACCACATCATATAGCATTGCCCACTTTGCTTAAAATCGAGTCGATATCGAGCATCGAGTAACCCTACTTGATACTTATCGATTCTCACTCTAGTCGACACACTCGACCACAAGCCGACGGGGTATTACTTGACCTAACCCGCCGTTCAACTTGGCAGCATCCCTACTCGATACTTCTTGATGCATACTCTATTGGAGTCACTCGACCACTGGTCTTCGACCAGCCAAAGTCCAGACCACTCGAGGTCCGACCACTGGTCTTCGATCAAGATAGACTCAAATCAAACTCAACCTTGAGCACTAAAAACTCGAAAACAGTCAATTACTCATCACACACTTGGGTAGACCTCCATATGGTCTTGAAATCTCCCCTTGCTGAGTATATTGACAAACACCTAAAAGGCATTAAAATTTTGAGTTTGAGAAGAGAAGAGAATGAATAAATTGGGATGAAAAACCGAACTTGATCTATAAAGAAAGAAGATAAGGACCTGACCAAGTTGGCGAGAAGGAATTTAGAGCAAGCCAATAGAAAGAATAAGTTTTCCACAAAAGCTCTAAACATTCCAGGAAAACCTCAAATATACTTATGATCATAAAAATTTGCAAGACTTTACAAAGATCATAAGAGACAGAATGCAATCACATCTTTATCTTTTTAATGATGTCTTTTCTGTAATTTCTCCTCCTTTTGGCAATATAGGCATCAAGATGATACTTTCTTCTATTTCTCCCCCTTTTGAAAATAGAAAAACTAACGTACGGTATACCATTTTTGCCGCTGGTGAAACCTGTTCTGAAACCTCTGAAACCTGCTCTAAAACATCTGAAATCTGCTCTGAAACTTCTAAAACATGTGAAACCTGCTATACCGTTGGAATCAATTCCAACAGTATAGGGTTCAGTATTAGCGCTCTTTTGAAAATGCATGCATGAAATGCATCCTAAAAGAGCTTTGAGAATTATCCAAGTGATCATATAGACAAAGTATGACACCAAGCTACTCAATTTCAGATTAATCTAAGCAGAGACATGTCCAAGTGCGAATATCAATTTTGCTAGCAAGCATAAAAAAGACGATGTCATTTTTGCTTGATTTAACAGGTGCAACACTAAGCATAGTTTCTAAATTAGAAGTAAAGCCATTTAAATGATCAAATGGAGAACCTAGAGTTCAACCTACTCAACACTTTGGGGAATTTGGAAGTGCATACAAGGTCCTTCGAGCTCATTTTTCAGTTAATGCAAATTTTGGCTTTAACACTTTAAACGACACAGTGCGGTGCAAATGTTTGACATTATTTGCATTCTTTACCCACATATGTTTTTTTATTTGCATTTTTTAAGTGATTAACTGAAGCCATTTTTGATCATCTCAAGAGGAACTCTTAAGAGAATGATCTTGGTCATACACAATACATTCCAAGTTCATCCCAAGTACAATGGGAAGCAGTCTCGTGAATATAAAGTGTTGAAATCAATTTTGCACAAAAAGAGTCAAATTTTCTTGTTTTGCATTTTAAGCATATATGAGCGTATGAAGAACTCAGGCATGAATTAACTAGTTTCACCCAAGTTGCTATAGGGACTCTAGAAAACTCCAAAAGTTTACAAATTATGGCAAATACTCATAGAGTAGATACTTAGCAAGTAAAAGCAACAAGTTTCATCAAGTTTTCATTTAAAATTTTAATTTTCAAATTTTAACAAGCTTAGCAAGATAAATTAAACTTGGACATATCTAAGCTAGCATTTTTCTTCAAAAGATGTAGCATGGTATATAGCATGAATAATATCTCATCTGCATAATAGACAAAGCTCATAAAATAGAAAATGAAGTCTATATGCAATGCATGAAGCAGATTTTCAAACTCCCCTTCAACAAGTGAATCAATTTTAAGCACAAATCTAGTTCAAGTTGAGTTATTAGTAGAATTAAGCTCAATAAAGGTCCAACTGAACTCAACGAAAACCAGAAACACAAAATGAGGAGAAGAAGATGAGAAGCTGCAAACTGGGTGGCTATAGAGCATAGAAAAGATAATAGATAACACTTCGGCTCAGAAACACCCAGGAGATGCAAAGGAAAAGAAAGGCTAGAAGAAAATATATAAAACATAATATACAAACCAGCTCCCCCTCACAATAAGCCGTAAGGGCACACAACTCCAAGCTCTCTTCTCAAGGACACAAACCTAGAGCTATCCAATGGCTTGGTAAAGATATCGGCTATCTGGTGGTCACTCTCTAAAAATTGAAGCGTGGTATCGCCCTTCTCCACATGGTCTCTAAGGAATTGATATCTAATATCAATGTGCTTGGTCCTAGAGTGCTACACTGGGTTTTTCACAATGCAAATAGCAGAAGTGTTCCCATAGAAAAGTGGCACACTCTCTATTTCTTACCCAAAGTGCTGCAAGGTTGATCTCATCTAGAGAATTTGACTACAGCAACTGGCTGTAGTAGCATATTCGACCTCAGTAGTGGAATGTGCAACTCCAGACTGCTTTAAAGATGACCAAGAAACAAGAGAAGTGACAATGAATTGGCAAGTGAAAGAAGTGCTCTGCTATCTATCCTATAGCCAGCAAAATCTGCATCTGAAAAGGCTCGAAGAGATAGATAAGAAGAAGAAGAGTACCAAATATCATAGTCAATGGTAGCTCGAAGGCACCTAAAGATGCGCTTCACCGCCTGGCGGTGAGAGACACGAGGGGAAGCCTGAAATCGAGCACATAGACACACAGCAAAATGTATGTCTGGCCTCGAGGCAGTGAGGTACAGGAGGGAGCCGATCATGCTACGAAACACCTTCTGATTAACTGGCTCACCATCCTCAACAGGCTCGAGGACAGCAGTGGTGGCCATAGGAGTCATCATTAGCTTCCCGTCAGACAGGTCAAAGCGCCTCAGGATGTCTCGAGTGTACTTGCCTTGATGCAAGAAGGAGCCCTCCCGAGTCTGCTTGATTTGAAATCTGAGGAAGTAACTCAACTCGCCTATAATACTCATTTCAAACTCTGTGCTCATTACTTCTGAAAACTGAGACACAAGAGAATGAGAAGAGTCACCAAAGATAATATCATCGAGATAAATCTAGACGATGAGGAAATGAGAATCTTAGTGTCTGATGAATAGAGTCTTGTCTACTATACCCATTTTGAAACCATGGCAGAGAAGATAGGACTTATGCCAAGCTCTAGGGGCCAGCTTAAGTCCATACAAAGCTTTAGAAAGCTTGAAGATATGGTTTGGGTATTTAGGGTTCTCGAATCCTGGAGGCTGCCTGACATACACCTCTTCCTCAATGTACCCATTGAGGAATGCACTCTTAACATCCATTTGACAAAGTTTGAAGCCCTTGGATGCAGAAAATGCAAGCTGGATCCTAATAGCTTCTAGTCTAGCTACAGGGGCAAAGGTTTTCTCGAAGTCAAGACCCTCAACTTGAGAAAAGGCCTGTACAACTAGCCTAGCCTTGTTTCTAACGACAACCCCATCCTTACACTGCTTGTTCTTGAACATCCAATTGGTCCCAATGACATTATGATCAGATGGAGGCTCGACAAGCTGCCATATCTTGTTTCTCTCGAAGTTTTCGAGTTCCTCATTCATTGCATTAATCCACGATTTATCAGGTAATGCATGAGAACCATCATTCGGCTCAAAGGAGGCAACAAAGGATGTGTGGAGGCAGAAACCGGACAAACCCGAGTTTGAGCGAGTGACCCGCTCAAATAGATCGCCAATGATCTGATCAGGTGCATGAGAATGCTGAATATGTCGGGGAGTTCCAGAAGCAGAAGTGGCCTCTACCGCATGCATAGAAGAGATAGGATCAGAGCCACTAGCTGCATGAGAGTCAGAAGGTAAGGGCTGATGTCCCTGAGGCACCTCAGGTGTAGAGGGGAATGGATTAGGTGGAATACCATCATCCTCATTCTCTACAAAGATGGTCTCGGAGAAGGAAGAAGAGCCTGAAATGTCAGGTCTAGCTCCTAGGCTAGCCTCATCAAATGTCACTTCGCAGGTCTCTATGATCCTATTCTACTCACAGCTCCAGACCCTATAGCTACGAGAAGAAGTCCAGTAACAAAAAAAAATACCATCAAAAGAGCGAGACTCAAACCTATCTAGGTTACCAAACTTCAAAATGAAACACTTGCAACCAAACACACGAAAATGAGAAACACTGGGGTTTCGCCCATACCTCAACTCGTAAGAAGTGCGGTGCATATGTGCTCTCAAGAATACTTGATTAGAAACATGTCATGCAGTAGCTATAGCCTCAGCCCAAAACTTTCTAGGAGTACTATACTCGTCTAGCATCGTCCTGGCCATCTCTACCAGGGTCTTGTTCTTCCTTTCCACTTTGCCATTTTATTGAGGGACGTAGGGAGAGGAGAACCGATGCTCTAAACCAGACTCCACACAGAAACTCTCAAAGTAGGAGTTCTTGAACTCCGTGCCATTGTCACTGCGTATAGCTCGTAAGGCACATAGGAGCTTGATAGACAACCTACTGACCAAACCCCTGAAATGAGTAAAAGACTCATCCTTCGAGGCCATGAAAAACACCCAAGAGTACCTCAAAAAATCATCGACAGTGACAAGGACATAACACTTCCCACCCGATGAC
This sequence comes from Otatea glauca, assembly GCA_036346275.1. NCBI lineage: Eukaryota > Viridiplantae > Streptophyta > Magnoliopsida > Poales > Poaceae > Otatea > Otatea glauca. The sequence continues at coordinate 27,437,027 of CM070729.1, forward strand.
TGCACTCGAGGTGGACCAACAGTGTTCATGTGTAAAAGCTGTCCTGGTGCATCAGTCATCACAACAGTGATTTTAAGATGAGAAGCAGAAACCATCTTGCCATGTCGGCAAGGAGAGCAAACTAAGTCTTTGACCATCCTGAGTTTAGGCAGACCACGAATGAGATTATGATTGCTAACTCAAGTCAAATGGTCGAAGCCAATGTGACCTAATCTCCTATGCCAGAAAGAGAGATCACGGGACTCCGAAGCAATCAAACAGTGAAGAGAGTTTCCAGTCGAAGCAGGAAAATCAGCACGAAAGACTCTCCCAAATCTAGAAATCCTGCAAACTAACTCTCCTGATGAATCAAGGATCCTACAGGCACTACTCTTGAAGCTTACCTCGAAAGAGTCATCGATAAGCTGAGAAACAGAAAGCAGATTGTATTGCAGCTTACTTACTAAGGAAACATCCTTAAGAATAAAATTGTCATTAATACAGATGGTACCTTTAGCAATGACTCTACCTGAAGAAGTATCCCCAAAGGTGATCAACTCATTATCGGAGGCTCGGACTAGGGAAGAGAACCATCTTGAGTCTTCGGTCATATGACGAGAAAAACCGGAGTCAACAATCCAAACCTCCCTCTTCCCCATCCGACGAACCTAACCAAGCCAAAAGAGAGAGATAACTCAGTACTGGGATAAAGTGAAGACTTGGGGACCCAATACTGAACCACACAATGCCTCAGAGTATCAACCACAGAGGAAGAAGACTGGACTCGAGTGTCTCTTTGACGCTCAACTCTCACAAGATCGGAACTAGCAATAGCAGAAGATCGAGGAGCTAAAACTGGATTAGCCCGCCATGGTGCAAAGGCCAGACCATCCCAGCGAGGCTGCCTGAATCACCTACCAGGAAACGCCTCACGCCGCTGATATCTACCCTGATGGGAAAAATAAGGAATATTAAGAGGAGGGCGGAAAGACTGACCAGAACCAGCTCCAGGACTAAAACTCGAATGAACAACATGAAAACTAAGTCCTAGACACTGCCCAAAAATAGGCGACTCTCTAACCTGTCTAAAAGCAATGTTTGCTTTAGGAGCACTCAGAGTTTGGTGATGATCCTAAATACCTCTCACAGCAGCCACACTCTCACACCTTGTGATCTTGGCGTGCTTAAAATAGAAATCTACAAGGTGTCCATCCTTCTGACAGAAGGTGCGTGTATACTTCACCTTGTTAGAGGCAGAAGTAGTCGAAGGAGCAACCTTCTTGTCAGAGATCCTATGGACAACTCCAGTAGACCTAAACATAGTGGTACTCACCCTGGCAGCTACAACGATCTCACCACTCTTGGAACTACGCACAATGATAGGAGGATGAGTCCTAGCGTGCTCCAAGTAGTCAAATCCTAGACCCTTATTGAATCGGCTAATCTTGGATTGGTCTAGAATGAGATTGAGCTTCTTCTTGCCTACAACAAACTTCTCGAGAGTACTCATGAGATACTCACACTCCCGAAAGAAAGAGACACATGAAGAACAGGGAAGAGGAGAGGAGGAAGAACCAGACAGAGAAGAACTACCAGCACGTGCATTTTTCTCCCTCAGCACGGCTGTCTCAATCTTGAGGGTCTCACAAGAAATGCATGGGGCATTTCTAATCCTAGAGGCTTGGTCTTCTAGCTTCTTCCTAAGTTTGACTTGGACTTTATCTAAGTCTCCCTCAATCTCAGTACATCGCAAGCAACTTCCTTGTGACTTATTTGGTAAGTCCTTAGCAAGTTTAGCAAACTTGACATTTAGAGATTCATTGTAAAGTTTTAGTTGCTTACAGCCTTCACATGAGCTGACTGAGTCATCAGTGACTCGAGAAGGAGAAGATTTAAGAGAAGATAACTCCCGAGTCAAGGTACCTACTTCCTTCTCTAGCTCCATACACTTAGCTCTAGCATGAAATTTTCCTAACATGCAGAAAGCTTCATTGAGCTGGTCATAGGAGGGTACCTCGTCCGAGTCACTATAGAGCTCGGAGTCGCTGATGTTGTTGGCGTCTGCAATGAAGCACATCCCGGTGAAGTCGTGTTGCCTTTCTTCTCTTGCGGATCATCCTCGCCCTAGTCGCTACAGGTCTCCGTGTCGGAGAGGTTGATATCATCAAGTGCAGCGAGGACACGATGGAAGAGCTTCTTATTCTTCGAGAAATTGTGGTACTTCTTTTCACACGCTGGGTCACAAGCTGGAGGCTTCTTGTTGCGATTCTTGTCGATGTAGTCATTCTTTGCCGAGCCGCTAGAGTCGATCTTGCCCTTCTCCACCTTGGGGTAGTTTGCTCGAATGTGGATGGCAGGCCACCACACTTGAAGCAGGTGATCGAGCCACCTCTCTTCCTCTCCCTCACCCTCTTGTATGCATGAGAGAATTTGCGAGCTAGAAGAGCAAGCTCAATTTCTGGAAATTTTTCCAGTTGGTCATCGCTTAGCTCGCAAAGGGTGAAGAGGGAAAAACCAGCAAAAGAATCCGATGTGGATCCAGTGGGATCAGTTAACAATGCCATTGACTGAGATTTCGTCTTGCGAGAGACGATATCGATCTCATGAGTCTTGAGTCGGGAATGAAGCCCGTCAAGAGTCAGAGTCGATAGATTGTAGTGTCCTTGATGGTGTTCACCTTCATCTCCCAAACTCGAAGATCGAGTGCGGTCAAGAAGTGTCGAGTATTATCTGAGTCAGAGTATATGCAACCGACTGCTCGGAGGTCGCTCAAAATCTTTGTAAATCGACCAAAGCACTCGTCAAGACTCTCACCAGCGTGTTTTTTAAACTTGTTGTAATCATGCTTAAATTGGTCATATCTCACCGTCTTTATTTGGGTAGTGCCCTCATGATAAGCATCGAGAGTCACCCAAATCTGGTGAGCATAATGGAGGTGAGAAATCCTGTCATACTCACTGCGGCTAAGACCCTTTATGAGGATGTTCCTTGCCTTACCGTTTGCCTCAACATCAGCCATATTACCGAACGTGATGTTTTCATCAGCAGAAACCTCATATGAGAGTTTCACCTTCTGCCATATCGAGAAGCCCTGGGCAGTGATGTATGACTCCATCCATGATTTCCAAAACAGAAAATCAAATCTGGAAAAAAGGAGGCTTGGTGGAATATTTGTCCATCGCCATGGCTCTTGAGACCAGTCAAGATCTATGGAAGAGCAAACCGGCTCTGATACCAATTGGAGGACCGAAATGGCGATCAGAGGGGGGTTAATGATCCCAAATAAGATTTCCCTCACTCAAAATAATCCAAACAAGCCCACAGATAATTTAATCAAAAAGAGCAAAACAAATGGAGGAAATGTTTTAGCAAGTCTGGTATGACCGAACGAAAGACGGTATGACCAGGCTCAAGAACAGCAAGAAGAACAGAGCCAAGAACAACATGAACTCAAAAGTTAATTCGAGGAATTTTTTGATCCGCTGAACAAAAACTCATGAAACTTGGTACATGTGATCTTAAGGATGTTAGGAACTTATTCCAACCTTCAATCGCAAAGATTGACATTAAAGTTTTGAACTTTTTGTTCTGGAAGGAAAAACACACCAAGTTCAAGCAAAACACAAGAACTTGATCTTGGACTTGCTCGTGGGGTTTTGATGATCAAGATGATCTTGGATAATCTCCCACTTGTCACAGCAAGCAAGAATTCAAGTCAAAATATCCGCAAACATGATATATAAGAATGAATTACTCAAGAACACAAGATCGGTTTCTTGCAACAAAAACGCAACAATCCTTCGAGATAAGAGGCAATGGCAAGTAGAAGGAGAGGAGGAAAATCCAAATTGCGTATAAGTAGATTGCAAGAATGAAGTGCGGAATTTAAATGCTTGAAAGTAAATTGCTGAATTTATTGCGTAATGTAAATTCAAGCATGATAGAAAGTATTTTGCCTTTCTGGAAGTTATGTTTACAAAGCCTCACAACAAAGTGGGCAAAAAGCTCAAAGGAGCCAAAACTTCTAAAACCTTCATGAGGAGGAAGGCTACCACTCCCCCTCTATTTATACTACTCTCGAATCACCTTCCACCCTTGGATGAGATCCTTCTGCCCTAAGGACCACCATCAAGGGTTAGGATGACTCCACTACTACAGAAAAGCTCATCACAGAAGGTTCGGAAAGCTCATCACTGACGGTTTTATGAACCTTCTGCAAAAATATGTCAATGATTAGAAGGCACATCACATACGGTTTCTGAACCGTCAGTAAAACTAATATCAAAGACGGTTCTATCTACGAACCGTCTGTGATGATCTTTTGTCTTATATTTTTCTAAGATAGAACCATCTCTAATGATAAGTAATCATATTGGTTTTTAATTAGAACCGTTTGTGATATGATTATCACAGACAGTTTTTAAATAGAACCATCTGTGTTATAGTTTTTTTCCTCCTAACTCTCTTGGCAGAATTTCCATGATTAGTATCTGATGTTCGAAATTTTATTCTCCTTAGATATTTATGCAGTGATATTTACAAGACACAACCAATTATAGATTTTGCAATTCAATATCAAAACATTCTAGATGCATTGAGGCAACAGCTTTGTCGGATGAGAGGGTCATAAAAATCTATGTGGTACTCTAGATGTAATTGCTTGTGGATGCAATTGCTTGTGCCCACAAGCAATTGCATCTAGAGTACCACAGAGATTTTTATGACCCACTCATCAGACAAGCTGTTGCCTCAATGCATCTAGGATGTTTTGATATTAATTGCAAAATCTATAATTGGTGTGTCTTGTAAATGTCATTGCATAAATATCTAAGGAGAATAAAATTTCGAACATCAGATACTAATCATGGATGTTCTCCAAGATAGTTAGGGGGAAAACATTATTTCATAGTTCAAGGCCAGAAGACCTTACCACAAATATGATAACGAAATATTTTATAGTTCTGGTAACAATACATGAACAAAATATGATATATACCACAAATATCAATAAGTGTTCAGCTAGAAACCACATTATTTTGTAATTCAAGATAAGAAAACCTTATAGTTTTTTCATGTCTTCCATTATATGTGCCATAGCTTCCACAATAGAGGCTTCTCGGTTCTCTCTGAAGTTCCATAACTCCAGTACAATGCCGATTTGTTTGACACCAATACTAATTGATCTTCAGTCATATCTCTCAATCCCTACAAATTAAAAGCGATCGTGTTGTTGTGAGAAGGGTAGTAACCACATTGAATTCAGTACTAAAAACCTTCATATTACCTCTATAAGCTTAGGTTTAGCTTCTTCCAGCTCTGCATTCGCCCTGCGGTCCTTACTGATGAGTGCCGTGTTAAGGGATTCGATATCTTGCAAGCGATCATCTTGTCTTTCAGTTCTTGTTTGATCTCACAAATCTTTTCTGTTATCTCAGATTTCCCTTCAGTTGTTTCATCTCCACCTCAAGTTTTTGTTTAGTTTCTAACAGCTTTTCCATGTCTTTACCATAAATATATTATAATGAATTAGGTGTTCACTTCAATATGACGATGCAAGATAGAGATAGGATGACACATACATAAGTTTCAAACATTATCACCTAGTATAGCCACAAAAGAAGCATTGAACATTCAACACATAGTAGCTCCAAGACATCAATCCTTGTGTGATATAACAAGTTTAATGTTGAATTCTAGATTATATGAATTTTATGTTTTGCTATATATATATATATACCTCAGGCCTAGCTAGCAAACTAATCCATACAAGATTCCAACATATTGACATAGAAAAATGAAATTGCGTTGCGGTGACCTAATGAGGCATTAGAGCTTGCTAAGCTATATATATATGCAGCTTGCTAAGAATTTTATGTTTGACCTCTCATGAATCATATAATCTAGTTTTGTTCAACCATCATGAATCCTATATGCAGCCTCATTCCTTCTAAACATCATTCACAAACATCATTAATTCACAAACTCAAAATGGTTTCCCTAGTCAAGCATATCGGTTTCCCTAGTCAAGTATTTGAACTACAATTCTTTAGTTACAGCCTCATTCTTTCTATACATCATTCACAAATATCACTCACAAACACAATAACCTAGTCAAGCATATTGGTTTCATACACAACTCACCGATGGAGATGAGGAGGTTCTGCTCGCGGACGAGGAGGTAGCTGACGGGGAGGAGGAGGAGGTGCTTGTGGACGAGGGTAGCCGACGGCCGAGGAGGAGGAGGAGGTAGCCGATGGGGAAGGTGCTCGCGGATGAGGAGGTAGCCGATGGGGAGAAGCAGGTGCTCGCGAAAGTCACCGGGGAGGAGGTCGCCTAGAAGGAGGATTGCCGGGGGGCTAGGGTTTTCAGGAGACAAAACGCATGGATCTGGCACTACAAACCTCTATCGTTATGGTTATACAGGGTCTCAGTTCATATCACAGACGGTTACTAGTTAAAATCGTCTGTGACATTACCTTATCACAGACGGTTCCTAGTTAAAACCGTCTGTGATATGATCACAGACGAGTTTTAACTAAAACCGTCTGTGATATGACTGACGGTTCATAAAGAGAACCGTCTTTGATCAAATCACTGACGGTTGCACTAAAAAACCGTCGTGATGTTTGTCATAACAGACAGTTTTTTAAAACCGTCTATGAAGAGGGGTCTAATATAAACCTTTCGGTAGTAGTGCTGCCACATACATCCTTACATGGGCTAACCCGAAATCAAACAAGCACACCGGGTTTTTCAAGGCCTGCTAACTAGACTCACTGCTCCATCTCCTAAACCGCGATCCGATGGTCCTTCTTGATCCGAGTAGCTTTCTAGCTAGCATCTTATCCATTCCTTGTCTTCTAGGTTCACAGCGACTTCGTCTTCAATCATCTTCCGGCGATCCTCGATCGTATGGACCTTCGACGCACCTCACCTAGTCCCAGTCGTCTTTCACCTCACATGACCTAGCACCGTCGTCCTGCAACCATCAAAAACGAGGAACCACATCAGATAGCATTGCCCACTTTGCTCAAAATTTTGTCGATGAGTCGATATCGAGCATTGAGTAACCCTACTCGATACTTATCGATTCTCACTCTACTCGACACACTCGACCACAAGCTGACGGGACATTACTCGACCTAACCCACCGTTCGACCTAGCAGCATCCCCACTCGATACTTCTTGATTCTCACTCTACTAGAGTCACTCGATCGCTGGTCTTCGACCAGCCAAAGTCCAGACCACTCGAGGTCCGACCAGTGGTCTTCGACCAGCCAAAGTCCAGACCATTCGAGGTCCGACCACTGGTCTTCGACCAGCCAAAGTCCAGACCACTCGAGGTCCGACCACTGGTCTTCGACCAGCCAAAGTCCAGACCACTCGAGATACAACCACTGGTCTTCGACCAGGACAGACTCAAATCAAACTCAACATTGAGCACCAAAAGCTCGAAAACAGTTAATTACTCATCACACACTTTGATAGACCTCCACATGATCTTTCACATACTGTCGACTTTTGTAGTCGGCACTAAATTTATGGGGCAGGCTCTAGATCTCAAACTCGAAGGTCACACAAGACAAAGGTTTATACAGGTTCAGGTCCTTGACGGAGGAGGTAATACCCTAATCCTGTGTGCTGGGATTATCTGGATCTCTTGGATCTAAGATTGCTCGTGTGCTCGATCTTTTTTTTGTTGCCCGCCCTCTCCCTTATATAGTGGGGGTGGGGCGGTTTACAGAGTCCCGATTGGTTAAGGGGGATTCCGATCGGTTACATTATTCTAATCGGTTACAGGATAGAGTTTACATCTTTATCCACCCTGCTAACAACTCGGATTACAATCATATCTCTTATTTCTAATTATACGTTCGACTATCTCTGGGATGTATCCCCTTCCTCACGGCAGCAAGGCTTGGCGCGGAGCTTATCCTTCGGGCCTTCCCCTCGGCCCTGTCTCTCCCCTAGACACTTCTGGGCCGGTTATGAAGACACCTGGTTTCATATATTCCACAGTATCCACCGAGTGATTCATGATCCGATTGCTATATCTTTATCTGGGTCTTAACTCTGGATCAACGTTTTTAGCTTCCAGCATAAACCTCTGACTGATTTCTTCTTTGATTTAAATGCTTCTTCTTGCAGCAAGGGGATTCTGAAGGACTCGAATATAACCCCGGATAGTCTTCGAAGTTTGTTTTGACCTCTTGTGTCAATTCATTTTCCAGAAACCTCTTTGGCTTCTAAACCATCTTAACTCCAAGTCTCCTCGGCTTTTGATGTCTTTACATCCTCGCATTTACTTCAACCTTATCGTATCAGCTATAAAAAGCGAACCAATGCTTCTGGAATTTATTCCCTCACGCTTAGTTCTCCATCTTCCTGCTTCGAGCTCTACCTTTTCCCGAGGGATCTTCATGGATGGCCGGGACCCTGAGCTCGCCGAGGAGTGGGCGTACTTCGACCTCACCATGGCCGAATGGGCGGAAGACAAGGCCGTCACCCTCGACAGCGTCGCTGTCGACGCCTTCCTCGAGATTTTTCCTGCCCTTTACAGGGCCAGGGAAGCTCTCGTGGAGGCACTCGGTCATGTTCGCCGCGGAGAGGTGTAATATTTCTATAAATGTAAGAAAATATTTTCCCAGGCATAATACTTGGGGAATTTATATATAATAAAGAAATACCTTTCCGAGCGATATCCATGATTGTTGTTTAAACATAGCTTAGACCCAGCCTGGGGTATATCGAAGCTTGCATGGTTCTTCGGTCGGGTGATATTCATATCCGACTGTCGTACGATACATCTTATGTCCAACTTGGGACATATTAGGATTTGCGCGGCTCTTGGTCGAGTGATACCTATATCCGACTGTTGTAGGATATAGCTCTGGTCCTACTTGAGACATATCATACTCACGTGGATCTTGGCCGAGTGATACCCATATCCGACTGCTTTAGGATATAGCTTAGGCTCGACTTGGAGCATATCAGGATTTTCTTGGCTCATGGTCGAGTGATACCCATATCCGACTGCTGTAGGATATAGCTTAGGCTCAGCTTGGAGTGTATCGTATTTACGTGGCTCTTGGCCGAGTGATACCTATATCCGACTAGTGTAGGATATAGCTCTGGTCCATCTTGGGACATATCAAGATTTTCTTGGCTCATGGCCGAGTGATACCTATATCCGACTGACGCAGGATATAGCTCTGGTCCATCTTGGGACATATCAAGATTTTCTTGGCTCATGGCCGAGTGATACCTATATCCGACTGATGTAGGATATAGCTCTGTTCCATCTTGGGACATATCAAGATTATCTTGGCTCATGGCCGAGTGATACCTATATCCGACTGATGTAGGATATAGCTCTGGTCCATCTTGGGACATATCAAGATTTTCTTGGCTCATGGCCGAGTGATACTTATATCTGACTGATGTAGGATATAGCTCTGGTCCATCTTTGGATATATCAAGGTTTACCCGAACGGTATCCGTACTCGTTTATTACGACGCACAGCTTATCGACCCATCTTGGGGCAAACCATTGGAACCGTGCCTTATCAGGCTCAACCCGCGATATATGATTCTGGCATGCAGTAACCAATCTGTGACCCAGCGTGGGGTATATTACAAGAAGATATTTTTAATCCAAACTGGAGGATACACGTGTCCCACTTAGTTCGATAAGTGGTTAAACATCCCATCGTGGGGAGCAACGTGTCCGATGCAGGACCATTCTTTTTACACCTGATTGACCACGAGCATTGAATCTTCGCGAACCGTCAAACGTCGGATACCGAGCGATATGGCGATATGGAGCCCATGGATGAGTGCCTCGTACTCGGCGGCGTTGTTTGACGCGGGAAAAAGTATTTGCAGAACGTACCTTAACCGTTCTCCACTTGGTGATATGAGCACTATACCAGCCCTAGCGTCGCTGAGCATGAGGGAACCATCGAAATACATCGTCCAATACTCGAGTTCCTTGACGACCGCCGGGTTTTGAAGTTCTGTCCACTCAGTAGTAAAGTCGGCGAGCGCTTGAGACTTGATGGTTGTGTGAGGCTTGAATAGGATATCAAAGGCTCCGAGCTCAACTGCCTACTTTGCAATTCTTCCAGTGGCCTCCTGGTTGTGAAGTATATCTCCTTAGATTCACTCAGGACCTCGCTGACGAAGTAGACCCAGTGTTGGATCTTCTGCACATGGCCCGGCTCCTCCCTTTCTACGACGATTGCAGCGCTGACTATGCGAGTTGTTGCCGCGATGTAGAGTAACAGAGGTTCCTCCGGCATCGGTGAAACCAAGACCGGGGGTGTCGTTAAGAAGATCTTCAAATCTTCAAACGCTTGCTGTGCCTCAGGCGTCCATTGGAACTTGTCCTACTTCTTTAGGAGTTTGAAGAATGGCATACCTCGCATACCCAGTCAGGAAATAAACCTGCTGAGTGCGGCCATGAACCCTGTAAGCTTCTGGACATCCTTTTGGCAAGTCAGCGGTTCCATATTTGATATGACCTTGATCTTCTTTGGATTGACCTCAATGCCTCGTTGGGAGACGATAAACCCAAGTAGTTTTCCCGAAGATACTTCGAAAACACACTTCTCGGGATTAAGCTTCATGCTGAAAGTCCTTAGACTCTCGAAAGTCTCGGTTAGGTCGGCGATAAGATCCTTCCTTTCCCAAGTTTTTACCATGACATCATCCATATATGCCTCCACATTGCGCCCGAGTTGGGCATGAAAACACCGCTGTATTGCGCGTTGTTACGTTGCACCATCATTTTTCAACCCGAACGCCATCGTGGTATAGCAAAAGGGCCCAAAGGGCTTGATGAATGAAGTCTTGATATGATCTTCTGCCTTTAGGCGAATCTGGTGATACCCTGAGTAGGCATCGAGGAAACTCAGGATCTCGCACCCGGCGGTTGAGTCAACCACCTGATCAATTCGAGGTAGCCCGAAGGGATCCTTCGGACATGCCTTGTTGAGATCAGTATAATCAATGCACATGCGCCAAGTTTTATTCTTCTTTTGAACTAGTACAGGGTTTGCCAACCAATCGGGATGATACACTTCTTTGATAAAACCTGCAGCTAATAGCTTGGTGTTCTCCTGCTTGATGGCGTTCTAACAATTTGGAGCGAACCGCCAGAGTCTCTGCTTGATTGGCTTTGCCTTTTCGTCAATGTGTAGAGAATGCTCGATCACCTCCTTAGGAAGACCCGGCATGTCGGATGGTTTCCAGGCAAAGATATCCTTGTTAGCCTGGAGGAAGGTGACGAGCGCGTCTTCCTATTTATCCCCGAGCCCTATCCCGATCAGCGTCGTTTTGGATGAGTCGGATAGGTCGAGGATAATTCTCTTGGTTCCTTCGTTAGGTTTTATCCCTGACATGGCCTGTTTCTTGGATGGGACGTCGTCTTCTTCCTGCAACGTGGCAGCTTTTGCTTGGATATTCTTCCCCTCGGCGGTTGCCTCCTACAGCTCAACAAGTTCACAATTCTCTCGGTCGCATTCTAGAGATCGCTTGATGTCGCTGCGAACCGTGATGACGCCTTCGGGTCTCGGCATCTTCATCATCAAATAGGTGTAGTGCGGGACGGCCATAAACCGAGCTAGACCGGGCCATCCCAAGATAGTGTGATACACTGTCTCAAAATCCGCTACCTCAAAATTTACATACTCGGTGCGATAGTTGCTTTTGGTACCGAAGGTGACGGGCAAGGCAATCTGCCAGAGTGGAAATGAAGACGCCCCAGGGATCACCCCGTGGAACGCCTGTGAGCTCGGCCTTACCTCGGAGTGGGGGATGTTCATGTCGTCGAGGGTTTTGGTGAACAAGACGTTGAGTCCACTCCCTCCATCAATCAAGACTTTCTTGAGCTTTACACTGCGAATAACAGGGTCAAGCACTAGAGGGTAATTACCCGGATGTAGAACTCGATTGGGGTGATCCGTGCGATCGAAGGTGATCGGGACTTTAGACCACTTTAGATACTGGGGGCTTGCCGGTTCCACCGCATTGATCTCCCGAGCAGTAAGCTTTTGCTTCCGCTTGGACTCGTATCCGGTGGAGCCCCCGTATATGTAGTTCAACTCGTGCTCGGGTTCCTGATAATCATCCTCGCCAGGAGGTTCCTTCTTCTTGGCCGCCTCTTCCTTTGCTGGAGCCAGCTGTTTGTTGCTTTCGCGCGCAAAACGCTTTAGAGTAAAGCAGTTTTTAGCGGCGTGCTTACCTTTAGGGTGGAAAGGACAGATCGCCTCCATGACGGTATTGTAGTCAGGTGCCTCACTTCATGCAACTCGGGGCTGGTTGCGTTCTGCTACCGTAACTAGCTCCTCGCCTTTCTGTTTGTCTTTGTGCTTGGAGGACTCGGTCTTGTCACCCTTGTTCTTCTGTTGCGAGCGATCTTCTTGGCGCTCGGCTAGGGCGTCGGAGGCCGTGGCATAGCAATCGGCCAATGCAAACATCTCCTTTACGGAGGCCGGTGGTTTCCTGGATATCTTCTTGATCAGATCAGGATCGCTGACCCCTTTCTGAAAGGCTGCTACCACCACTGCATCGGATACATCCCTGATAGTGTTCTTCTTCTACATGAAACGTCGGATGAAATCTCTCAGCGTCTCGTCTTTCTTCTCGTGAAGCTGATATAGGTCCCATGGGGTGCTAGGACTCTCATAGGTTCCCTGAAAGTTATCGATAAATTGATCGTAGAGATCGCTCCAGGAGTCCACTGAGTTCGCAGGAAGTCCTGTGAGCCATGCTTGAGTTGAAGGGGTGAGATTGACTGGCAGATAATTTGCCATAACGTTTTGATTCCCCCAGCCGCTTTGACCGCCAGGGTATAGACATGCAGCCAAGCTTCTGGATCTCGTTCCCCGTCAAACTTTACGATGCCCTTGGGGTTGAAACCTTCGGGCCACACTACTCAGCGAAGCCGAGAAGTGAACGCTCGGATCCCATCGATGGATCTGTCGTCATGATGAGGGGGAGTCCGGCGTGGCAAGCCTCGGGCTCGGTGATCGTCATCAACGCGTCGGGGTGGAGTTCGGCACGGCGAGCCCATGTCTCAGCGGTCATCGTTGTCGTCCCGCCCCCGATGATGATGGTCTCTACGGTCGTTGTAGTCATCGTACCTTTGATCGCTTCGTCGATCAGGGCCGGTACCGAAGCGTTCGTGGTCGTCGTAGCGCCAGCACCGTTCTTCCTTGTCCTGCTCTTGCCGTCTGGCGGTGATGTGTTGGCGAAGGTCGCGGTTGAGATTCCGGCGGGCATCTCCGACTGGTTGTGTGGGGCGCCGACTGCTGGTATTCCGACTGGTAGCAGTCCGATTGCTAGCGACGCGAGTAGCCGCGTGGGAGCGCGAACGCGCTTCTCCTATCGGCTTTTCCTGATTTTGCTGAATTGCTGCCGCCGTCACCATGGCCTTGATCTGGTCCATGATTGGGGCTGTCGGGCTGTCCGATGCAATCATCGGGTCCAGCGTGTCGAGAAGCGTCTTGGAGGCGACGACGTTCTGCATCGGTGTATGGAAGATAGCTTGGTCTCCCAACCTAGATTGTAGGATGTCCTCACAGACATTGCGGCTGTGAGATCGATGCGATCGTGTTTGTGCCTGCTTACCCTTACGAAGAAGGCGATCTTCCTCCGCAGCTTCTTGAATCTCTTGCTGACGTTGGTGATCGGTCTTCTGCTCTTCTATTGCGTAGATGCCGCGAAGATCACAGCAACTCCTCGCGACGCCGACTAGTTTGCTGGCCGAGTCAGAAAGACATACTTGAGATGAGTCGGCCTGATCTCTACCAGATTGGATCTGATTTAGGTCTAGGCAGACAAGTTCTTCGAGCGCATCTGCGATGAAGTCCAAGCTTCCAAAGCGGAAAGCCTGGTCGGAGACGAAGGTGGCGATGATTCTGCTGATTGCTACCATCGAGTCTGTAGGAAAAGATTATAGCGCTTCCCCTACCTGGCGCGCCAACTGTCGACTTTTGTAGTCGGCAATAAATTTATGGGGCAGGCGCTAGATCTCAAACTCGAAGGTCACACAAGACAAAGGTTTAGACAGGTTCAGGCCCTCGACGGAGGAGGTAATACCCTAGTCCTGTGTGCTGGGATTATCTGGATCTCTTGGATCTAAGATTGCTGGTGTGCTCGATCTTTTTGTTGTTGCCCGCCCTCTCCCTTATATAGTGGGGGTGGGGCGGTTTACAGACTCCCGATCGATTTAGGAGGATTCCGATCTGTTACATGATTCTAATCAGTTACAAGATAGAGTTTACATCTTTATCCACCCTGCTAACTGTTAGTGCTATGCCCTTGAGGCAATCATTTAGATGATTGTAACATGACTATGTTTATGAATAATAATATGATTATTGGTCCAATGAATGTATATCATTGTATTGATCAACAAGTATGTGACTTGCTTATGAAGCTCTTTACTTATTGATATAATTCGATAAATATCTCTGATCGGATATCATCGTATAGGACAACGATGAATAGATTAGCACATGTAGTGATCGATGATCATGCTTCATAGATCATGGGATATAGAGATATCATCTATACATTGTGGACGCATGTTGAAGAACATGGGTTAGATAGACCCGCAATTGGACATTGCGAGAATGTTTCATTCTTATGTGTCATCAGTGTATCTCATACCTAGTAGATGTATGATCCTTAGACTTGAGATTGTCATATTCCCTACATGTGTAATAGTTTTCCTTGGGGTTATCAAACACTACTTCCTAACCGGATAGTTATAAAGGTAGCTTTCATGTTTACTATGAAACGTGCGAGAGGAACCGAGCAAATCAAAATGGAATTTGCCACTCCAATGAAACGGAGATATATGACAAGGCCACTCGTGTGATATGATTAAGGAAGTGCATGGCCATGCCGTGATTGAGGAGTCAATCACAACTTATTAATATATCAAAGATACGAGAGATGGATTGAATCATCAAAGGATGACATGCTTCTCGCCTTGAGTTCAATCTTCATATACTTGGCAAAGGGATTATTAAATGAGTACTTTTGATAGGTTCTATCCGATTTGATTATAGTATGTTTGGGAGTTGGCATACTTTGCAAGGAGCCGCTACCAACTATTGGATTGAAAAGGAGTTTTTTGAATCCATGTCCAAACGTACGTGAACCTGCAGGGTCACACACTTAATGGGCTGGGACGCATTAATTTGGATTGGATCCATAATTAATGGACATCGTGGGTTTAGCACGCTGATGGGCCTTGGTTTAGGGTTTCATCTCGTGGCTATATAAGGAGGGGAGGAGGTTGGGCGCAGGGGGTGCTTTCCCACGGTTTAGAAGTGATTAACTCGAAACCCTAGCCTCCTCTTCTCGTTGCCCCTGCCGAGCGACCAGGTGCTTGCACACCGACGCACGGCGTTCCATCCCTAGACGTGTGGACTACTGCGGTGACGCTGCTCCAACTACGGCGTGGGAGGACGATCCACGACGAGGCGAGGATGATCCGCTCCATCGACGCAACGACTGCGGCGAGGACGATCCACTACATCGACGCGCGAAGGATTCCGCAACTGCACGTCTAGTGGTATTCTTATCTGTGATCCCCTTCTTGCGAGTAGTTTTCTGGTTACGCGGTAGATTTTTTTGTGCTAGTGTAGCATATCGCGTTCCTCTTTAGTGGTATCAGAGCCATCTCGTATAGTTTTGTGATCTGGATGTTGCACATATGATGTGTGAGGTTAGTAGATTGGATATATTACATGTTCAGCCGGTTCATGTGATGAATTGGTGACGGCAGCCATCGATGAGATCGATCGGTTTAGGGTTTGAGGAATGTGCAAACCGACTCAATCTTGATTTGGGTGAGTCCGTTCATGGTACGACGTTACCCTTACCGGTCGGGTTACCGCCATCAGGGTTTCTGAAACGTATCCATATGGGACCAAGCCAATCAGATTGAGTTGGATTGGGTCAATCTAGTTGATCCATGGTAAGCGTAAACCGATTCAATATTGATTTGGGTGAGTCCGTTCATGGTACGACGTTACCCTTACCGGCCGGGTTACCGCCATCAGGGTTTCTGAAACGTAACCATATGGGACCAAGCCAATCATATTAGATCGGATTGGGTCAATTTGGTTGATCCGTGAAAATTTTGAGGGTGTTTTCCTTTAACCTCGGACCCCAGAGTCGTAGTGTTGCTTTTGTTTAACTCGTTTTTGTAGGGAATTATGTGAAATAGTATGCCCTATGTGTATGTGATGCATGTAATTTCCACATGGCCTGCGTGCCATGTCAAGCCATAAGGCTATTTAAATTGTATAACGACCTGCGTGTCGACTTGTGATGCTTCAAACCCTCATGTAAAATTCATTATCAAAAGTTGTAAGGTGTTGCTTCCATAATGATGAAGACGATGGTATCAAGCAAGGTGGCTAGGTGAACAAATCAAGCAAGATGGCAAGGTGAACTAACAAGCATGATGATGGAGATCTTAATGCTAAGGGCCATGCTATTTCACAGCTTATTTTGATTTTCTGTGGATGTGTGTTTAATCCTTGCTATTTTCTTTATGCTCATTGCATGTGAGCCATGTTCTTTGTAGATTTTGTTCATCCCTATAGTTAAAATTTCAAATCAAAGTGTCCATCCAATTGTTGCACCTATCAAGAATTTAGATCGTTATTGATATGACTGCCAAAGTAGTATATCAATGGCTATCTTAATAGATGACAGGGATGTGTTGGACACATCACGCATAACAATGGTAGATTTAATCAAGCTATCAAAACGATTTTAGGCTTGAGGACATAAGTGGATGGGATTTGATTTCAGTAATGAAGGAACCTATACAAGACAATTGGTGTCTAGGAAAACACACATGAGGCAGGTTTCTTAATTGGCACCCGAATACGGGAAGTGCTCCCTCCCTCATGTGAGCCCTAGGGGCAGGTTGACCTAGCCATGAGTCAAGTTGACGTAGGCATTCATTACTTGTTTTCATACTCAACAAACAAGAGTTACATAAGATGTAATTAGCAAAGGTGTTGCTTACCTATGTCATTAAATTTCTAGCAGTGATGCCAAAGCTCACTAGTGTTTGATGAATATGGATCTTGAATACTCACTATGTGTCTATAAAAGGGACATAAAATAGGAGTGTCTTTTATTAAAATGTTTAATAAAATTTTTACATAAACATAGTGCTTAGAATCTTTGCATGTTTTTGTTGTAGTTCAATGGCACCTTGTCCTACTCCTGCTACACCTGGTTTTGCTTTGAGATCAGTTTTGGAAAGGGAAAAACTTAATGGAACTAATTTTGTTGATTGGTATCACAACCTGAGAATTATTCTCAAGCATGAAAAGAAGGAGTACGTTCTAGAGAATCCAATTCCTGATGAACCAGCCGAAAATGCTCCTCACAATTTGAAGGTTGAATATGAAAAGCATGTTAATTCTTCTGTAGAGGTCAGCTGTCTCATGCTAGTCACCATGGACTCTGAGCTCCAAAAGCAATAGGGGACCAGGATGCTTACAATATGATTGTGGGCTTGAAGGGCATGTTTGGGAATCAAGCAAGAGCTGAGAGGTATGGTATCTCAAAGCTTTTATTTGCTTGTAAGCTGGCTGAAGGCAGTCCAGTCAGCCCTCATGTGATCAAGATGATTGGTTAAATTGGGAGATTGGAAAAACTTGAGTTTCCCCTTAGCCTCGGTTTGGCTACAGATGTTATTCTCCAGTCTCTGCCTCAGAGCTTTGAGCCATTCATTATGAATTTTCATATGAATAGCATGGAGAAGAGCCTAACCGAGATACATAGGATGCTCAAGGCTGCCGAGGAAAGCATGAAGAAAAAACCCAATCATGTGATGATGGTTCAGAAAACAACTGCATTCAAAAAGAGGAAGGCTAAGGCTGGGGGAACGGGAAAGAGCAAGGGCAAGGGCAAGGTCAAGGCTCAAGATGAGATCGCAAGCCTCAAAAATAAGCTTCAGAAGCTTAAAGTTGGCCCTCAACCTAATACCCAATGCTTCTATTGCAAGAAATCAGGACATTGGAAACGGAACTGCGAAAAGTACCCAGCAGATAAGAAGAATGGAAATGTGGTTTCCACTTCAGGTATTAATGTTATAGAAATTAATCTTGCTACTTCTTCACTCGGCTCATGGGTATATGATACCGGTTCGGTTGCTCACATTTGCAATTCGATGCAGGGGCTGATAAAGAGTAGAGACTTGGCAAAAGGAGAAGTGGATCTTCGCGTGGGGAATAAAGCAAGAGTTCTTTGGTCTTGCTGTTGGCACATACCCATTGCATTTGCCTTCAGGATTAGTTTTAGAACTCAATAATTGTTATTTTGTTCCATCTTTGAGTAGAAACATTATTTCATCTTCTTGTTTGGAACATGAAGGTTATGATTTCATAATAAAGAACTTTGTTTGTTCAATATTTTTGAATGATATGTATTATGGTCGTTGCCCCATGGTGGATGGGTTGTACGTCCTTGAACTCGAAGAGAAACCTGTCTATAACATTAATGTAAAAAGGCATCGGCCTAATGATTTGAACCCTACCTTTTTATGGCATTGTCGCTTAGGTCATATAAATGAGAAGCGCATGAAGAAGCTCCATGGTGATGGACTTCTAACCTCATTTGATTTTGAATCATTTGAAACATGTGAATCTTGTTTACTTGGCAAGATGACAAAAGCCCCTTTCACAGGTTTTAGTGAGAGAACGAGTAAGTTATTGGCCCTAGTACATAAAGATGTATGTGGACCAATGAGCTCGACTGCTAGGGGTGGGTTTCAGTACTTTGTAACTTTTATCGATGACTTTAGTAGATATGGATATATCTTTTTAATGAGGCATAAATGTGAAACTTTTGAAAGGTTCAAAGAGTTTCAAAATGAAGTACAAAATCAACTTGGCAAATCAATAAAACACTTACGATCAGATCGTGGTGGCGAATACTTGAGCCAAGAGTTTGGTGATCATCTAAAGCAATGTGGAATCGTTCTGCAACTTCCTCTGCCAGGAACGCCTCAATGGAATGGCGTGTCCGAACGATGAAACCGAACTTTATTAGATATGGTTCTGTCAATGATGAGCCAAACAGATCTGCCATTATCCTTCTGGGCTTTCGCTCTAGAGACAGCTGCGTTCACTTTAGGAATTTGAAAAATGAGACAGAATAGGAATTTGAATTCCCGAAACCCTAGTCGCCACCGCTCCTCCATCCAAAACCGTGCAGCCGGCACTAGCACTTCGGCATGTGGTGTTCCTGCCCCGTACATGTGTATACCTTGGAGGCATTGCTGCGAAGCTTCAACGCTAGGACGATCCACAACCTACGATAGTCACAAAGAGTTGTTGGGGAGACGCGAGGCTAGTTCGACTACATCTGCATCACCGTTCTACATTGACTCTACTTTCGCTATGGGTCTGTGCGTCTAGTGGTAATTCTGTGATCTATAACTTGCAGTGGTTCATTGGTTACGCGGTAGAAAATTTTGATTTTTCGCTAGAGTAGCCTACCCGTTCCCCTTCGAACAACATTATTCAGCCTAAGAAATATACTGATGGCACTATTTGTTATCCAACTGACAAATGGCGGCACATTGCATCTTTGGCTGAAACTGCCGTACCTTCGTCTTATCAGAAGGCCATGGAACATCCTCACTGGAACGTAGCCATGGATAATGAATATGCAGCAATAATGAAGAATGGAACATGGCATCTTGTACCCTTTAAATCAGTATGTAATCTCATTGATTCAAAGTGGGTTTTCAATGTCAAACAAAGAGCTGATGGTACGGTGGAATGGTACAAAGCCAGGTTAGTCACCAAGGGCTTGAAGCAGCAACATGGTATAGATTATACAGACACTTTCAGCTCTGTTGTAAAACACACTACCATAAGGCTTATATTGTCATTAGCTGTCTATCTGGGATGGAGCCCTAGACAGATTGATGTGCAAAACGCTTTTCTTCATGGCATTCTCCAAGAAGAGGTTTATATGAAACAGTCGTCGGGTTATGAGGACAAGGAACATCCACAGCATATATGCAGACTTGACAAGGCATTGTATGGTTTGAAACAAGCTCCAAGGGCTTGGTACTCACGGTTGAGCTCAAAACTCTATGATCTTGGTGTTGTTTCTTCCAAAACAAACACTTATCTATTCATACTTAACAAAAGTAGAGTTGTTATCTATGTGCTAGTATATGTGGATGACATCATTATTGCTAGCTCATCCCCTCAGGCCACAGAAATACTTATTCAGTAGTTGAAGAAAGACTTTGCCATCAAAGATCTTGGGCGATTGAGTTATTTTCTGGGTATTGAGGCAGAGTTTGGAAGAAGTGGTGTTATTATTACTCAAAGGAAGTATATTCAAGACATTTTACAAAAGGCCAGTATGCAGTATTGTAAGCCTATCTCTACACCGATGAGTCTAGTAGATAAATTGTCGAAAGAGGAGGGAAAGTCACTGAATGAAGCTAAAGCTTTTCTCTACCAGAGCATTGTGGGAGCACTACAGTACCTTACTCTAACAAGGCCAGATCTCTCCTTTGCGGTCAATAAGGTGTGTCAATTCTGACAAAGCCCAACGGATGTGCACTGGTCAGCTGTAAAAAGAATTCATAGATATCTCAAAGGCACCTTGTCATATGGGCTGAACATTAAGAGATCAAAATTAAATCTTCTCAGTGCTTTCTCTGATGAAGATTGGGCAGGTTGTCCGGATGACAGAAGTTTCACGAGTGGCTATGCAATATTTCTTGGGTCGAACATGATATCCTGGAGCTCCAGGAAGCAGCACACAGTGTCAGGATGAAGCACGGTAGCTAAGTATAAAGCAATTGCAAATGCAGTCGTAGAATTGGTTTGGGTTCAGTTTATTCAGAAAGAATTGGGGATTTACCAAGCAAGAGCATCAACCCTATGGTGTGACAATCTTGGTGCTACTTATTTGACAGCAAATCCCCTCTTTCATGCTAGAACGAAGCATATAGAAATAGACTTCCACTTTGTCAGAGAACAAGTTGCAAACAAGGGACTTGAAGTCCAGTTCGTTTCTTCTGAAGATCAGATTGCATATGTGCTTACAAAAGCTTTGTCTAAACCTAAATTCAGTCAGCATCGATTCAATCTCAACCTTATTGATGCCGGTTGAGACTGAGGGGGACTGTTAAAAGATATCCTTTGCAATCATCTGTAAATCTATTTCTCTGTTGTCGCTAGTTACTATAGCATATCCAGGTTCTTGTTTGTTCAGTTAGCAATAACTCTGGTTAGTTAGCAATAGTTCTGTGCGGTTGTAATCTAAACTGATTGTAACTTTGAGTATATATATACAACAGAACCCATTGAGGTTTCTTGTGGCAAATACTCCCTTCTTCTTTACACAACAGAGATTACCGAAACTAGGGTTAGGGCTCACTCAATTAGGGCCGTGTAATAAAAAATACGGCAAAAATAGACAATCAAAAGGAATGGGCAGTGCAGATTTGACATTGAAAATCTTATCATAAAAAACTATGGATGCACGAAATCAAAAATTACTATATGAGAAGATATTTACAGTGAGACTCTTTTATCTTCTCCTGCCTTTTTTTGTCTATAATCTATTATATAGACTATAGGGGTTCATAGAACAATCCAGGTAGGAATAGAACTTTAAGTTGTAATAGGAAGCGAAACCGAAACGAATTTGAATCACACTTTAACAATCACCACCTTGAGACAAATTAATTCCTACAGTCGAAATATTAAAATCTCCTCAAAATAAGTCTTCACGAATCGTCCTTGTGCCTCGAAAGTACAATAGACTAATCTGAACAAGAAAGATTAGTACAATCTTAATCAAACACTTCTTAAGAAGTGAGCAAATTACTTATGATCCAAGTACTCAAACATCAAATGGGATAATCGAAAACATCACGTGCGGTGCTTGATTGTCAGGACTCAAATATGCAAATCTGGACCTTTGTGCATACAATACTAGTCTAGGATTATGCTACTGCGCATTTTGACAATAAGGATGTAACACCCAGGCACCCCCGTGCCCTGAATGTCACACCACAAACACTATCAAACTACTAACATACCGAAAATACTAGAAATTTCGGCATGACCTTTATGCAATTAGAGCAAACATCAACACAACAACAAGTACGATACAATGACAGGAGCAATATTATCAAATAGGAACTAAGTATGACGTTAAGCAACCGCATTTCTATTTAACAACTCAACTAAGCAATGACAACATACGTCATCAATATAATCAAGCAACTATGATATGCTACTTAGAGAGTAGAATAGAACAAGGTTAATACCACATAGAGAAATTACAATATTACCACAACCACAACAACATACAAATAACAAAACTGAGTAACTCCAAAAGATTTCCTACTAATTATACAATAAGTTAGAGGTGCTCCAAAACAACTAGCTAATGTTGTATACAAAAGTGGAAAGTGAACTATGCCCTACCCCTGAATGTCGTCACCAAGCACCTACAATAAATAACAAACAACAAGTGTGAGTTCGAAACTCAGCATGGGTATCAAATTAATGTAGATAACTTCAAACACAAATATTAAGCAATTCAAATATGATAAGACGTTTGCATAAGAGAATAATATCACAATCATATCATTTTCCTCTTTAGTCATGTAATGCATATGCATGCTCATAATGCTCATTATCATAGAAGATATCGGTATTTCTGAGTGCACACCCGTCGGTATGCACCCTCACATTCCCATCCATCCCGTGGAGGGGCCTACCGAAGTAGGTCTTTCATATCTTATTACAGGTGAGACATAGAAGCCCACTCGGGACACCTCTCTGTTATGAATGCACAAATGTAATTGAAATAAATTAAATTAGAACATGCATTCTTATCAATATGATATATCCATAACCTGGGCATACTCTATTCATTCATGCATTTAGCATTCACAATATCATAAGCAACATAATAACTCAAACATAAACATGCTTGAGATCATTATCAAAATAACCCACAACATGATACACTTGCTTCTACTCGTGAGGAGCGGGGTGGTGCGATGATAAGGCCGCTCCCGATGCTACTCCACCTGAAATAATATTCGCATGCACTCAAACATAAACACTCACTAACCGCAAAATTCAGTATGCAACAAAAATAGGACAACTATGTTTAAATAGTCTTAACTGCTAGCAAAATATTCCAAATTAAGCAAGTGATTATATTTTTGAAACCTAGAGGAAATTTCCTAGCTTTCTTTAATAATCAAAATAATGCAATTTAGCTTCTAGCTAACCATGCACAACCCAAAGTTAAAATTACTGAAAATCTGTAACAATCCTAGACAACATTCACTAAAACAATCATAACTCTTAAACTAATGAACCAAAAATTGTGTTCTTGAGCTCTATTTAACCAAAAGACTGCCAGCTACGATTTCTTCTACAACCAGCCTCACAGGAGATGCCCCTAAATGGCTTCAATCATCACAAAACCGAAGCAACTACAAATCCATGAAAATTCTGAACAATAGAAAATGTTACTCTAAGCAGCAGGTACTAAAACAAGCATAACTTTTAATTGGCTAAACCAAAATTCATGATTTTGGTCTCTAATTAAACGTGAGACAACTATCTACAATACTTCTACAGTTGGACTACCATCTACAATTCTAGAATAACCAAAACTTCACAAAACCGAAGCTAGAACTAGCAGCAACAAGATATCGGCAGCAATCACTAAAACAACCATATCTTTTAAATGGCTGAACCCAAAATTGTGTTCTTGGTCTCTAAATAAACTTAAGACTACCATTTACAATTTCTTCTACTGTAAACCCTCTAGGAAATGCATCGAAAGACCCCAAATCGCAGCTCCAAAAATAGGGTATGCTCAGCTTGAAATCTTCAGAACAGATCTAAAAACCTAGCTCCATTTCCCGCCAAATCTACAAACCCTAGAATATGAAATCCCCCCAAAAACTTCTCCTGCAAACAACACTCAAGCCCTAGAAGCCAAAACTCTTCTTACCTTTGAAGGAGGAGGAAGAAGTGGAGGAACTTTGATGGGGGAAGGAGGCTAGCTACTCTTGAGGAGGAGGAGCAGCCAGCAGGGGCTCGGTTGGGGAGGAGGAGCAGCCAGCAGGGGCTTTGGTTGGGAGGAGGCAGCTTGCTGCCCCTAGCTTGAGGAGGGAGAAGCGGGGGAGAGGAGGGGAAAGAAGAAGGGGCTCCTTATAACATTACAGATCAAATTTTGAGGCTAGATAGCTGGTGGACTCGCGGTGATCTGGCAAGCGAAAACTGCAGTCGTGTGGGGGAAACGCCTGGGTTCCTTTCCCCCCTACCTACCCTTCTCTTTTCCCCTCCCCTCCTTTTTTTCCACTTGGTTCACTTTTCCCTGGCTCCTCTCCTCCCTAGTGGCTGCGCCTCCTCTCCTCCATGGCTGCTTCACCTCTCCAAATACCGAAGCTCCCTGCTGCTGCTTCAAGCCCAGTCAAGCTCCTCCTTGTAGCACCCCCTCTTCCTTCTTCCTCCCTCTTGGTGGTGAGTGGATTCAAGTTTTTTGAGGTTCTTGCTGTGCTAATGGAGGTCCTAGCTGGTGGGGATGGTTCTAGGGTTCTTGGATTTGGGGATTTTGGAGGGAAAATGGCTCTAGGGTTGGAGGGAATTCTGTTTAGATTTCGACTGTGCGCAGACTAGTCTTGCGACTGTGTTTTGGGCAAGAAAGAGTCATTGCCAGAGTAGTTGTCTGTAGAGAAAGTTGTAGCTCATATTTTTAGGTTTCAGTAGAGTTCAAGAACACAAAATTCATTCAGCCAATTAAAAGTTATGACCTTTTTAGTGCGGGCTGCTCCGATTTAGTTCGTGTTGGTAGCTGAGATTTTGAACTGTTGTTTAGGGCTATTTCCAAGTCGAATTAGAATCTTTGGTTGCCTGAAGAAAGTTAGAACTTTTCCTGTAGATCAAGAAAATGTCCTTTTTTGCTTGATTTGGTGTCGGGACCCGATTTTGAGAATCCGAACCCTATGTGTGTTTTGTGCCAGTCCAGGATCACGCTAGCACCAGAGCCTTTACAGGGTTGCACATTGCAGACATTACAGCGACACCATAATAAATAGTGCAAACATTTATATAAAATGAATTGTACGACCTTATGGTCTCCTTACATAAATTAGCCACGCAGGGCTTACATCACTAAGCCACAGGCAACCGACTGGGCTTGCTCCCTAATTGCCCGGATCTTCAACGTACTCCTCCTCCCAGACTGGCGTAGACTCCTCCACTGTTGTTAGGGTTGATAGGCAAGGAGGGGTGAGTACTCAAGGCACTCAGCAAGTAATGCACAGAATGCGGTGCTATTACTACATGCAAGGCTTATTCCAAAGAATTGGCTTACATGGTTCTTTTGCATCAAACAACATTTTTAAACTAGCGTCTTATTTAGATTAAAAGCAGTGAAATAGTTATATATAATGCTAAGTTCTTCAAACAGTTTTTCTTCAAAGATTCTCAGCACACAACCTTAATAATTCATTTTCACACTAGCACACAGCCACCCTTTCCACATTTTTATTTTTGAAGATCTAGCCCTTGACTGTAATCCCCGAGAAATGCTCAGTACCGCGAGCACAGCTATTCGAATAGATTTGACACTCTACAGAGGTTGTACACTTTACCCAAGGGATACAGCCGCTCACCACACAGGTGATTGTCCGTAACAAAGTCTTTCAGGAACCTCTACCTTAACCAATGAACCTCTCCGGTATCACCTTCACTATCACCTCCCTCACACAGAGCCGAAGTATAGGACAGGCCAACACCGTTGGATGGGCACCAAGCCGCAGCACACGTACGCTCCCCATCACAGATACACCCCAGAGTACTGTCACCCTGAGGTATCAGAGGAAAGCTATCAGAACCCTAATCAACTAGGTCTGTCCCATATCAGACATGTGGTTGTACAGGTGACTCAGATCATAGGCTTGCAAGGTGAAGTCCTTAACTGACCAAGGCAAGACTTCCAACACTCAACAGTGGCACACAGCCCAACGTGGCACACAGACTCACATCACTCATCAGCCCATTGCCACACAGGCCCACCTAGCACAAAGCCTCTTGCCACTTGCCCCAGTCTAAATCATTTCCCACCCAATTGATTATTGTGCAACACATGCCAGCAATAACTCAACATCGGTACAGAACCACACAGGTTTCTGTGCCTCAATCTCATCATGTGGCATCATCACACCACTTTCAAAATAAATTCAATATTTCATTAGTCAACATTGATACCTTTTCCGAAAGATCATTCATGACTCGTTGCAAGGCTAAGCATCTAATCACGGTCTAGCCTCCCGTGTTGACATCATATTAATATCCAACAAATATGAATAACCTTAGGATGGATAATGATTTAAAGGCATACAAATAGTAATTTCAAGGTGGCGATAACAATATGGGTTGATTACCTACATTACCCAATTTAATTTAAATTCATTTTAAATAAATTGGCATGCATAATTTCAAAGCATAAATTACATTTTAAAAATATGGGATCAAAATGATCAAAGCATCTCTTGCCTTCAAAGAGTTGCTGGTCTTGATCCGAGGCTTGATCTTAAGCGAGGAACTCTTCTTCGAGACTTTCCGGCAAATTTGCGTCTACGCGTAAAAATAACATATGCAGTAAATAACAAAAACAGTAGACTATAATACCTAAAAAATTCAAATAAAATTCATCATTAAAAAGAGCATAATTGTACAAATTTTTAGAAACTGGAATCACCTCAATCGGAGTTCAAATCCAAAAGTTATAGCCTTTCAAAGTTTTGCAAATATATATAAAAAATAAACCGACTTAACATAATTATTTTTCAAATGAAAACCCGATTTATTGCGTCAGCATGACGTCAGGGGACACGTGGCACTCTCTGGTGCTGCCACGTCACTCTGGTCCATGGACCCGGTCCACGGCTCGGCTTTGGTCCACGGTGGACCCGGTCAACGAAACAGTGCACTTGGCCCCACCAGATGACGCCAGCACTGACGTCACCACTGCCGTTAGCCGACTGCCTCGAGATTTGTGCACGAACAGGTGTCACTATCTTCGCCAATGCTCAACCAACGGCCAGGTCTCAGCCATGCGGTGCAATCGGGACCGTCAAAGATTCAACGGTCAGATCTACCAACACACGCCGCAATGCACCGAGATGCGCGACACGCGTTGCGCATCCAGCCGCGCCCACGCATCCAACGGCCAGCCACGCACCGATTTGGTGATGCCTCGGGCTACGCGAAGACATGCGTCGCGCATCCAACGGCGCACCCAAAATCGACGGCTTGGTCCCGTGCACGTTCGGCGGCGTCTCGGTTCACGCGCGGCCACGTGGCAAGATCGCAGTGGCGCGCTCGAAATCGACGGCTAGATCTGGTCTCCGCCCAGGTCAAAACGCTCACGCGTTAGCACGCGATTCGGCAAGGGTACGGCGCCATCACCGCCGCACGTTCAAATCTGAACGGCACGGATCCTTAGGGCAACCCGGATCTAATCTCTACCGTTTAGATCTAATCCGACGGCGTAGGTTACCGGAGCGATTTACTGTGCACAAGGAAATGTGGTACAATCTCAAGCGTCCACCGCAGATCTAACGGCTAAGATCTACTAAAAGACCTAATATCCAGATCTAATCTACGCCGCACATCACAGATCTAACTGCTACGATCTAATCCAAATGTAAACAGAGAAGGGGCTACGTGGACTCACCTATGTGGTGCGATGAGGATCGAACGGTCGGCGAGGTTCGACAAGGTTGACAGCGGCGAAGAAGGAGAGGCTGCCGGAGCTGAGGAAGACGAGGACGTCGACGGAGTTGGAGAGCGTTCCTGGAGTGAAGAAGTGGCACGTTCGACGCGTCTCGGCGAGATCGGTACCCCAGTGACCTCGGCAGCGGCGGAGATGAACCGGCGACGGCGGAACAAAGCAAGGATGACGGTGGAGCTAGAGAACAACCACGACGAGCTCGCAGGGCGCTAGAGAAGGTCTCGGCATGCGTGCAATGAGTCAAAAAGAAGTGGCGAGAAGAGCTCTACACGGCGCAGCAACCGACACTTTGAAAGGAGCCTCGACGTGAGCACAAACACCGGCGAAAAGAGCGGAAACGCTCGGCGGCGTTAACTCCGGTGATTACGCCCGGTCGAACCGACGTGGCTCCATCACAGCCGTACAAGCAGCGACGATCCGATGGCGCACGTTCGCGGGTGACTGTTGGATCTCGATCCGACGGCTCGATTGTGCGGCGGCTAGGGTTTCGGCGTAGCGGGCTGCGCGGGCTGACGGCGCGCGGGCTGATTTGGGCCGAACTGAAGGGTTTCGGCCCAAACACTATTCATCCAATTTTTAATACATTATCGAATTAAAATAATTTAGATAAATAAACAAAGCCAAAATAAATAGCAAAAAATACCCAGAAAAATCCAAAAAAATTATGGAAAATATTTTGGAACATTTAGAACTCAGATAAAGTATTTCCAATAAAACTTTGCATAATCCTATGCATAAATTTAATGAAATTCAAGAAAGGTCAAAAATGAATAAATCCAATTAAATTCTAATAAATTTTCAGAAATTCTCAAAAATAAAAAATACTCCAAAATTTCAATTAGAGTAAATTTCAGGGTGTTACGTTTGGGTTCATAAATCAAAAGTTATACTATTTTGAAGTTGCTACCCTACAACAGCAATCTGCTGAAAAATTCAGAATATGAACTTAAACTAAAAGTGCAAGTTTCTGAACTGAAACTAAAAGTGCAAATTTCTGAACTGAAACTAAAAGTGCAAGTTTCTGAATAAATGGCTAGGGGTTAATTGTAGGTTATGCTCATGTGGTAATTTAGAGCCCAGAACTCAATTTGTAACTTAGCCAATTAAAAGTAATGCCCATTTTAGTATAGACTGTCCTGAGTTAGGTTTTAAAATGTGCAGTCTCTGTTCATCTGTAATTTGGGAATTTTTGCTACATCTCCTGGATGAATGGATATGGGAAAATGTTATTTTATCCATTTATGGTCAATTAGAGCACAAGAACACTCATTTTTATTAAACCAATCGAAAGATATGCTTGTTTTAGTAAACACTGTCCAGACTGAATGTTTGACACTTATAGCCTTTGTTCATTTTAATTCTGGGACTGTTTGAGGCAGATTTTGAATGGTTAGCTTAGCCGTTTGGGAGAAATGATAAATTTCGTGCTTGCTGTCCAGAAATCCCTAATTGTTGGAAATTAGGGGCTATTTTGAATTAGGGTGTAGAAGTGTGGTAGGTTGTGTGAAGTATATAGTTTATGAAAATGAATTTGCAAATGCTATTTTCAGGTGGTGTATCCTCAGGAGTGGCATCATCCTCACGCCACCCCCCTCCCCGTGGTTGAGGCAAGTGTATCACTAGTATGATGCTAGGATATCGATTTCTTGCTAAGCATTATGAGTATATTTATGTTGAAAGATTTTGAAATGTTGTGGTGAATGCATGTTTCATTATAAGGGTAAAAGAGAAATGCTAAATGATTATGAATTTAAAGGTTATGTTAATGCTATTGATTGACTTGCTGATGATGGTTATATTTATGTTCCTGTTGATGGAGATGTGAATGTTGAAATAGAATGCATTTGCCCTTTTATTCATTCATTTCATTGCATTTGTGCATTCATAAGAGAAGAGGCGACCCATGCTGATGTGGGCCTCTGTGCCCGCCCGTAGTGAGCACGAAAGTCCTACCTCGCAGTCCCATTCACTGAAGTGAATGGGAGCGAGACAGTAAGAGTAGGCCCATCCACGGGATGGAAGGGAATGAGAGGGTGCACACCGACGGTTGTGTACTCGGCAATACCAGTATGTGCTATGAAAGGTGCATTCATGAGCATATATGTTGCATTGCATCTTTAATGATGATTTTTGTGTTAAATGGTAATGTGTAGAGTTGGGATAGAGTCGTGGACTCATCCGAAGAGATTTAATGAGGCTTGTATGAGTCGTGGACTCATCCAAAGAGTTTAATGAGGTATGTATATTAAATGATTAATGAAGTGAAGGTGGTAATCCTCGGTGATATCATTGTTTATGGACTTGTTGATTGGTATAAGAAATGTGTTTATGTTATTGCTTGAAATTATTAATTGGATAATTATGTGTGGATTTGATATACTTTGCTGAGTTTTGAACTCACGCTTGTTTGTGTTGCTTTATTTTAGGTACCTCCAGGGCGGCATTTTGGGGAGAAGGGCTAGCACCACTTCACTCACATTGATCATCGTGTAGTTAGATTAGTTGCTATACCACTATTAGAAATGCTGCTATATTAAATAACTTGTTCTTTTGGATGGTTAGCTTGTAAGTGGCTTGATGGCATGATGGCTTAAATTCTTGTATCTTTGGTTATGGGGTGGCTATACTCTTAATTCCTCTTTTGCTTCATGGTGGTTTTTTTTTGGTAGGTTTACTCATCCATTATATATATGTTGCTTAGTTGGATATCCTGTTGGGCAATGTGTACATTTTATATATTGAAATTTGTCTTTTGTCTGCTGAGTGAATGTCCGAGTTTTAGGGGAGGTGCTGCCGAAATTTTTTATTTGATTCAGTTACCTGCTAGTATGTTAGTTGCTTTGCAATGTTTTTCTTTTCATGTCGGATGTTGGGTGCTGTTGAGGGTGTGACATCTAGGACATGTGGGGTGCCTGGGTGTTACAGTTGGTACCAGAGCAGGCATTAGGTCCATGGTGTTTGAACTTAGTGATATACCATTGGGTCAACTAAAACTTTGATTTGGGATAATCTAGAATCATGGCCTAGGTGCATATATTCTTTAAAATCTTGTCTTAGGTAAATAACTTTAAAATTTGACGTAGGTTGACTAAGTAACTAAAATTTTGACACACTGATGCATAGTAGAAAGGGTATTGGTATCATTGCATTACGCTTAAGGGTTGTATTTGAGCTTTGATGTTGAATGCTAAATTTGTTGACGCATATTTCTTTGTTTATGAAATAGTTGTTGAGTCATTATATTTATGTGATTTGGTTAAGCCAAAAGGTTATCAGCCTTGTTCTTTTGACTGTGTTAAGGGTCTTGGTTGTGGTTGTGGCCGGTTAGAGTCACCACTTGAGGTCTAGGAACCTCTTGTAAGTGAGAGTCGTCGTTGTTTGTGTCATAGTTTAGAGAGTGGGTAGATAAGGTTGGTTTCTTTTGTTCGTCTTCGATGATTGGAGACCAAGGAAAAGTTTTTGGTAAGTTTTTGGAAATGCGCTTCGTTGGATATCGTGGGTTTGCCTTATGAAGAAGATTATTGTGTTGTGCATGTGGTTGTTGTTATTTTCATTTAAAAGAAGTTATTGAAGTTTTGATGTAAAACTTAAGTCGTGTGGATTTTTGGTGTTAAGGCTTTATCAGAAAAGAATTGGTTGATCATTTGGTTTTCCCCCTTTGCATCCATCTTCCTTCGTGGAAGCTGTAAAAAAAATTGAGAGTTGGTTGAGGAGTTGTTCCATGCCGGAGTTTGGGAATTTGAGAGTCGAGTTCTCTTGTGATTTATGGTTGGGTTTTCTGGAAAGAAAATGTTTATTGGTGTTGTTTATACTTAAGAATTGTTGTTGGGGTCACAACAATTATTCCAAGGATAGCTGATCCACGAGGATGTTTAAAACTTTAAGTCTGTGATGCATAGTTAGAAAATTGAGTCGATGTAAGCTACCAATGTGGTTAAAATGAATTTGCTGATTGTTTAAAGACAACCTAATTTAGCGTGTTGGTAGAGAAAGATTAATCGAGATGGTAGGTGATTCTAAAGTAAAAGTTGATGAGAATTTATTGCAATTCGTTGTGAGCCATGGAATTAATTGGAAGTATGGGATGGTGTTCCTATAAGGATAGTATTGATTATGATGGAAAAGGTCTAGAATGATCCACTTGATGACTTACTATATAGCTAGGTGTTGGTGTAAAACAATGTAGTGTGACGATGTAAAGTCGTGAGGGTGTTGGCCTATATTGATTATGGATCATTTATTGTTATGTGTCAATAAGATGACTTACTAAAGGTGTAATCAAAGAATAAGGACATATGAAAAGTGTGAATTTGTGCTTGGGTTAGTCCTTGGCAAAGGTTTGACTTGGAGCCTTATTGGTAAATATCTCTAGTGAAGGGGATAGTTAATTGTTGGAGTTAGTTATTGGTTGAATGCATTGGGGACACTAAAATGGTGGTTCGTCCAGGTTTGTAGACCAAAAGAAATTGTTGACGTGCATCTTATGTTGAATTAACAATTAGGTTAATTGGTTGAAGAAGTGATGACGTGGTTCTCCTTGTTGATTGTCATGATATAGACTTGGTTAGGGCGTGATGATATTATGACCAATGATGGTTATATGAATAGGAGACAATAATTAAAGGAAGATAGGGTTTTGTAAAGTATATTCAAACCTGTTGGGCTTTTCAGGATACCTTTGATGAATATGAAACCTTTAATGGCAAGGGTATTAGAATATTAGGAATGGTGGGATTCGAGGTAAACCTTCTTTTAAAGGTTTACAAATTTAATTGCTGATATGATCTTTTAGGAAGCATGCCTTTTGGTTAAGGCATTCCGAGTGGTGTGCAATAGAACTCCCCCGATTAGTTGCATTTTTGTCAAGTTGCGGAGTTGGCTTTGATGATTGACAATGAAGATAAAAAAAGAAGTAATTATTAAGTAATCGGTTGATGGTTTTTGGACGACTTTACTTCATTGAACCATGCCAATTTTGTTTGTCTTTGCTAGGTTATTTAGCTTAAGTCAGGAATGTGGGATTTACACTTAATAGTGTATGGTTGGATCATGCTTATTAGCGTACACAGCGGATTAACTTTGGAATTAATATGTGAAGGAAACAGATAGACATAAGGGATTGTGTTGGAAGCTCTTCAGCTGAAAATACTATTTGTAACTCTATTTTGGCTAGAGTTGGAGTTAATTGAAAATATGCAAGGTATTTGCGAATGTTTCAAAAAAAAGTGCGAATCTTATGAATGTTTCATAAGTGATTTTTGATGGTGAAGTGGTTTTTGTTGGTGAAGTGGTTTTTGTTGGGAATAAGTTTTCCTTTCTCTTGAGAGAAAATGATGGTGGTTTTGTGCACAGATGTTTGACTTAAGAATCGGTTTTCTCTTCCAAAATGTTGGTTTTGGTTAACCTGAGAGGTTTTTCTTTGGTGGGAGTGAGCCGATTTATTTTGGTTAATATGAGGACTTCTGTCAAGGTTTTGTGTGGGGTTTCTCTTTTAATTTGAGTTCTCTCCGATGCAAATTTTATCATATTGATTGGAAAATGACAAAAAGTGACTTATGTGATGTAAGAGAATTGAGTTCTGCTTTGCTATTTGGTTTGGGAAAAGCAAATGAGTGATCATTGGATTTTGCTGAGCTTCTCACCAAGATGAATTTTGGCGCGTTGGGTTCAAGGTGATGTTTGTGTTGTGATTTAGCTTCAACAATCTATCCTATTCGTATAGTTGGTGTGCTAGGAATTCGGGGTCGAATTCCTGTAAGTGGGGGAGAATATAATATTACAGATCAAATTTTGTGGCCAGATAGCTGGTGGACTCGCGGTGATCTGGCAAGCGAAAACTGCTGTCGTGTGGGGGAAACGCCTGGGTTCCTTTTTCCCCCACCTACCCTTCTCTTTTCCCCTCCCCTCCTTTTCTTTTCCACTTGGTTCACTTTTCCCTAGCTCCTCTCCTCCCTGGTGCCTGCTTCTCCTCTCCAAATACCGAAGTTCCCTGCTGCTGCTTCAAGCCCAGCCGAGCTCCTCCTTGCAGCACCCTCTTTTCCTTCTTCCTCCCTCTTGGTGGTGAGTGGATTCAAGTTTTTTGAGGTTCTTGTTTTGCTAATGGAGGTCCTAGTTGGTGGGGATGGTTCTAGGGTTCTTGGATTTGGGGATTTTGGAGGGAAAATGGCTCTAGGGTTGGAGGGAACTCTGTTTAGATTTCGAGTTGTGCGCAGACCAGTCTTGCGACTGTGTTTTGGGCACGAAAAAATCATTACCTGATTAGTTGTCTGTAGAGAAAGTTGTAGCTCATGTTCTTAGGTTTCCGTAGAGTTCAAGAACACAAATTTCCATTCAGCCAATTAAACGTTATGACCTTTTTAGTGCGGGCTGCTCTGATTTAGTTCGTGTTGGTAGCTGAGATTTTGAACTGCTATTTAGGGCTATTTCCAAGTCGAATTAGAATCTTTGGTTGCCTGGTGAAAGTTACAAAGTTTCCTGTAGATCAAGAAAATATCCTTGTTTGCTTGATTTGGTTTCAGAAATCAAAAGTTATGCTATTTTTAAGTTGCTACCCTAAAACTGCAATCTGCTGAAAAATTCAGAATCTGAACTGAACTAAAAGTGCAAATTGAGGACTTTAGGATCAGTTTCTGAATAAATGGCTAGTGGTTAATTGTAAGTTATCCTCTTTTGGTAATTTATAGCCCAAGAAATAAATTTTTAACTTAGCCAATTAAAAGTTATGCCCATTTTAGTATAGACTGTCCTGAGTTAGGTTTTAAAATGTGCAGTCTCTGTTCATCTGTAATCTGGGTATTTTTGGCACATCTCCTGAATGAATGGATATGGGAAAATGGTATTTTATCCTTTTATGGTCAATTAGAGCACAAGAACACTCATTGTTGTTAAACCAATCAAAAGATATGCTTGTTTTAGTAAACGCTATCCAGACTGAATGTTTGACACTTGTAGCCTCCGTTCATTTCAATTCTGGGACTGTTTGAGGCAGATTTTGAATGGTTGGCTGTAGAATAAAAGTTAGATTATCCTCTATTGTTTGTTTATAGTACAAGAAATCAAAATTTAGCTTAGCCGTTTGGGAGAAATGTTAAATTTCGTGCTTGCTGTCCAGAAATCCCTAATTGTTGGAAATTAGGGGCTATTTTGAATTAGGGTGTAGAAGTGTGGTAGGTTATGTAAAGTATATAGTTTATGAAAATGAATTTGCATTTGCTATTTTCAGGTGGTGTATCCTCAGGAGTGGCATCATCCTCACGCCACCCCCCTCCCCGCGGTTGGGGCAAGTGTATCACTAGTATGATGCTAGGATATCGATTTCTTGCTTAGCATTATGAGTATATTTATGTTGAAAGATTTTGAAATGGTTGTGGTGAATGCATATTGCATTATATGGGTAAAAGATAAATGCTAAATGATTATGAATTTAAAGGTTATGTTAATGCTATTGGTTGAGTTGATGATGATGGTTATATTTATGTTCCTGTTGATGGAGATGTGAATGTTGAAATATAATGCATTTGCCCTTTTATTCATTCGTTTCATTGCATTTGTGCATTCATAAGAGAAGAGGCGACCCATGCTGATGTGGGCCTCTGTGCTCACCCGTAGTTAGCACGAAAGTCCTACCTCGTAGTCCCATTCACCGAGGTGAATGGGAGCAAGATAGTAAGAGTAGGCCCGTCCATGGGATGGAAGGGAATGAGAGGGTGCACAGCGACGGGTGTGCACTCGGCAATACCGGTATGTGCTATGAAAGGTGCATTCATGAGCATACTTGTTGCATTGCATCTTTAATGATGATTCTTGTGTTAAATGGTAATGTGTAGAGATGGGATAGAGTCGTGGACTCATCCGAAGAGATTTAATGAGGCTTGTATGAGTCATGGACTCATCCAAAGAGTTTAATGAGGTATTTATATTAAATGAGTAATGAAGTGAAGGTGGTAATCGCTGGTGATATCATTGTTGATTGGTATAAGAAATGTGTTTATGTTATTGCTTGAAATTATTAATTGGATAATTATGTGTGGATATGATACACTTTGCTGAGTTTTGAACTCACGCTTGTTTGTGTTGTTTTATTTTAGGTACCTCCAGGGCGGCATTTTGGGGAGAAGGGCTAGCACCACTTCACTCACATTGATCATCATGTAGTTATATTAGTTGCTATACCACTTTTAGAAATGCTACTATATTAAAGAACTTGTTATTTTGGATGGTTAGCTTGTAAGTGGCTTGATGGCTTGTGGCTTAAATTCTTGTATCTTTGATTATGGGGTGGCTATACTCTTAATTCCTCCTTTGCTTCATGGTGGTTTGTTTTGGGTAGGCTTACTTATCCATGATATATGTAACATCCCATTCTTGGTTCTTTTGTTAAAAATATATTTAAATTAATTAATTCAAGGATTTGTGTTTTCTTTGGAATTTTAGTTAACCTGGCATTCCTTTCCATCCAAAAATGGAATTTATTCCATTCGCGTCCGGAAATTCCATTTCATCCTGAAATCCAAAATTCAAATGCAATTCCAAAATTCTCTAAAAATTCTTAAACTAATTTTATTAGGTTACAAATATTCTAATGTATTTTTGAGATTTTTCCCAGAATTGTTAGAACCATTTTTTTATTTTCCCCAAACTATTTAATTTTCACCACTATATTAATTGCTGTAAGAAAAATAACAATATAATATTATCCAAAAATATTTATTAGTGCTTTAGTTTCTGAAACGGTTGTCTATAAAAATTCACAAATTTATTATGATTTAATTGCTATTGTTCCGAATTTAATCCGAATTTTCAGTGGAAAATTAATTATTTTCGGAATTAATAATTTCGGCTACTGTTCATCCGATCCGTTTCTCTTCCCGCCCGCAAGCTACAGTGGACCCATCACTACAGTACCCGAAGCAACCCGACCCGCATTTATTCAGCTGTTTCAGCTCTTCAAATTCCGGCGATCTCGGTTACTGTTCTGACAATAACTCCGACATGCGTTTCCCGACGATCCGCTGGTCCGATTGTCCTATAAATTGACCCCCAAGTTCCCCTTCTCATTCCTCATATCTTCAGCTTCGAGTTGTTCCAATCCATTCAACAGATCTCCCTATGCAAGCCATTCTTTCCGAACTCCGGCGAACTTTCAGTGAGCTCTCCCGGCTGCTCCCGACCTCCATTTGTCCTCACATTTTTACTGGAGCTTCCTATCGGTGTCCTCTACGTCTTGTAAAATCAGATTTTGAAAATTCATAACAGAGCTCTGTCAGCAATCATTTCTTCTCTAAGCCCGGCAAAAGGTTAAATTTTGAATTCAAACAATTGTTTCTCCTCCATCGTAACTCTGAATAGAGTGATTCAAATTGATAAATTTATATAAATTCATTCTCTACCTTCCAGTATTTTTATTATAATTTTTAGTGTTAACTTATTTTATTTTATTCATTTCGTGCACCGTTTTGCGTGTAGTCGAAGAAGCGGTCGTCGTCGCCGACGGAGGAGAAGACCTCCAGAACAGTGCAGCGCACTTCATCGACGAAGGCAAGTCTCCTTGAAGCATGTTGATCCATGTTTTGAAATGATTTGTAGATTTACAAATTTGCATGCTATGTTGATTAAAAAAATATTATATTATGATAGATTGTAATTAAATACCTTGTTAATATGTATGTTTGCTACATATTAATCCATTTGTTCTTTGGCTGCCCTAGAATGATTAATTATATTATAAAAGGCTTGACACCTTGTTTAGTATAATAGTAGTGCTTAGTTATGCTAAATACTATTTGTATGTTTAATTGAAGGCTTGTTACTTGAAATTCTAAATGATTGAGTGAAAATATTATTTAAAAAGGGCAGTTGGTGCTGCCAGTTTGGTAAAATAAAAGAAAAGATTTGGTATTTTATAAATTGAATAGGGTGGAAGGTTGCAAGGCGGGTGCAGAATGCACGAGACTCGGGTTTGAGTATGTACCACCCTAGTCACCCTAAAGACCGAAACCTTGTGATTGTCAAACAATGTATAACAGTGCGGCCATGGGTTTTGGTATGGGACGGGCCTGGCCGAGTAACTAGTGAAAACTTAATTAAGGCATGCCAGACGGTGGAGTAGGCGTGGTTGGAGCCACGGGAGTCCTACAGGCGCAAGAGGGGGCTTCCATTATGGTTGTAGCCATTTGGCGGTGAAACCTTAGCGGGCGTGACTTAGTGAATATGTAGCTAGAGAAATGGCCTTGTGATTTTCACTTAGGGTTATATACCAAAGGAAGTGTATGACCAAATATAGTGAAATATCTCTCGCGGGTAAAGCGTGCAAACTCTGCAGAGTACACAAACTATTCGAATAGCCGTACCCACTGTCAAGGGTAGACAAAGGGCGTTGTCACATGGTAGATTTCCCCTATTTGGTTTCAAAATCAGTTTTTGATAAAATGAAGACGGTTGGAGCCGCGGATGTTTTGATTTGATAAAAGTCCGTGGTTGGAGCCACGAGGAAAACATTTCAAAGGAAAACCACGGTTGGTGCTGTGGAAAAATATTCTTTAAATAAAACCATGGCAAATGCCGTGAGTTGGTTTATGTTTTATTTTTCCCACGGTTGGAACCGTGTCCTGAAAAGTTTGAAGCTCTTATTTCTTAAAAGAAAATAGCTTTGAAAACTGCTCTTCAAAATTCTGGGATAAAATCTTAAAAATTGGCTTTTGGCAAATTAACCAATTCCCTCCCTTGAATTAAACTACATACTGCATTTCTTTCCGGACTTGTTGAGTATGTTACATACTCACCCCCGCTTTTCATTGCGAGGCTGCTTATTCCATAAAGCAGATCAGGAGATCAGAGATAGCTATCCAAGAGCTTGCATCCCACCGTTCGACATTTGTGATGAAGGATTTGAAGAGGAGGAATATCCAGACGTCTAGGATCGCGTTTTCTCCAGTCTTTGCCTGTGGTGTTTTGGACTTCGCTTCGTCAAGTTTATTTGCCAGTTTAATGTTTCCACTGCCATATGACCCACGGGTCCAACTTTTGTAATAATGGGCCATGTCAGCCAGTACTTTGAATTAAATTTTTGTTTATCGCATGGTTATGGTCCATACTGTTATGATCTGTGTGTACTAGCTATTGATCCAGGGACTGGTACAGGTAAACACAGCTGGGGCCCGTTTCCTTTTTGCGGGTTTCAACAATATATATGTTGCTTAGTTGGATATCCTGTTGGTCAATGTGTACGTTTTATATATTGAAATTTGTCTTTTGTCTGCTGAGTAGATGTCCGAGTTTTAGGGGAGGTGCTGCCGAAATTTTTTAGTTGATTCGGCAACCTGCTAGTATGTTAGTTGCTTTGCAATGTTTTCTTTTCATGTCGGATGTTAGGTGCTGTTGAGGGTGTGACATCCAAGGCATGTGGGGTGCCGGGGTGTTGCACTCCTGCAGGTTTGGGCCAAGGGAGAGAGGAAGGAGGAGAAAAAGAGTAAGCCCTTCAAAAGTAAGCCCTTTGACAGTGAGATGGATGGGACGACTAGCCTTGGCCTTCTCCCTGGCTTAAGTAGTGA
Organism: Otatea glauca; assembly: GCA_036346275.1. Classification (NCBI taxonomy): domain Eukaryota; kingdom Viridiplantae; phylum Streptophyta; class Magnoliopsida; order Poales; family Poaceae; genus Otatea; species Otatea glauca. The sequence goes on from CM070729.1 coordinate 27,476,407, forward strand.
TTTTACACACCACTCATAAAGTTGCCTCTCATGACCTCCAAGCTCTTATAAAACTCTCTATAGTTCAGTAGCATAACCTCCAGTACGCACTACATAGGTGTGAAGCATTGTCATCTATTAAAGACATATTAGGGTAAGAAACTAGCTTAAACAAACAGGGAAGAAAAGAACGTTTAGCAAGGGGATGAGTAAGAGAGATAAGTCGAGAACTTACTAATCTTGCAGATTAATTTTCTCTTTGCAAAATAATTTTGAAGATACTAGAAATGGCCGAAATAACTAAGGTTAAGACATACAATAAATATGGCTATGACACCACCTCTGTCGGGACCTGAATATGTAATTCGAACCCTCTGTGGCAACATAGATGAAATATCAACTTGATACACAATGGAATAATAATAAACGATAAAGATTTGATAAATAAATAGATAGTCACTAAATAAATTGCAGTGGAACAAAAATTTTAGCAGACAACCCATCTGTAACATCCCAAAATTGGATTTTTGGAATGTTTGAATTTTGAAAATGAACCATTTGCATTTTCCCAAATTAATCAAAGCTTAATTTGAATTTTATATTTATGAAATGATTTAATTTGACTAATCTGTTCATTATGCTTCAAAGAATTTTTTTGTATTATTGGAGATTTTTTTTGAATTTTTTGCTATTTATTTGAATTTATTTGTTTTTATTTGAATTTCTAGAATTTCTTTAATTCGGAAATTTTTTAAATTTCCAAAACCCTCCTGGGCCGAATCCCGCCGGCCCGTTCATTTTTCTTCGGCCCGATCCGTTGCGCCGGCCTGGTCGCGCTTTCGCTCGGCCCAACCAGCCCACTTCGCGTCGGTCGTCGGATGGACGACGCGCGTGCGGCTGCGATGCAGCCGTGTTGCCTCGCGCCGTCGCCCGAAACCCTAACCCTAGCGGCCTCCACGCCGTTTTCAGTGTCCGTGCCGCGCCCGCCTCCCGAGGCTATTTAAAGCCCCGAGATGCCTCATTTTGTGTTCCCCGCCTTCCGCCGCACCTGCCACCCCTTTCTTTTTCGCCCGAGACGCCTCCGTCGAGGAGATCGAGTTCACCGGAGTTTGTCGCCGCTGCCGAGCTCTTCCTCCGCGTGGATCTCCCTCGCCGGTGAGCCTCCGCCGCCGTTGCGTGCATCGTCGAACTCCCCATGTCTCCCGCATTCTTTTGCCCCAGATCCGATCGCGTCTCGTCGCGTTTTTGCGCGTAGCCGCGCCGTCTTCCTCTCCTCCGGCGAGTTCGCGCCGCCACCGCCGCCAACGCTGCTCGTGCCCGTGGCGCCTCGTCGGCGCCGCGTCCGCCGCGTGGCCGCCACCTCAGCGCCACGTCTCCTCGCCTTCCGCCCGGTCAGCGTTGCCTCGCCTCCCGCGCCCGTGTCGCATCACCCGCCTGCATGGCAGTCGCGTCAGCGCCGCATCGGCCGCCACGTCAGCTGGTCTGCCGTGTCATCCCCAGAGCTCCTCGGTGCTTCCGGTTCACCATGGACCGAGCCACTGACGCGTGGGCCCCACATGTCAGTTGGCTTTTATTTTCTTTTTTCTGATTTTCCAGAAATTCCAGCCAATCAGATTGCGCCACGTGTCAGCCTTCTGTTTTTTCTGAATTTTCTGATATGGGAATCTTCCAAGAGCCCGTTCTCATTCGTTCGTGCTTCGATTACAGTGATCCAAATTTCTAAATTCATCTAAATTCATGATCTATCTTCCAGTACCATTCTTTTAAATTTTTGAATTTTTTTATTTTCTCTCGTTTCGCGCGTAGATGACGCAGTCGAAGCTCAAGCGAATCAGCAGACAGAGGTAGATCTAGCAGGAGGCATCTAAGGCAAGTCTTCCTTGAACATATTGATCCAAAATTTTACAAAATGCCTATATTTTTTAAATTATGCATGCTTACTTTATGCAATGAACTTTAAATATAGTTTTAGGGTTTTAGTTAAATGCCAGCTTTGTTATACCCTCATTGACATTAATCTTGATGAACCTTTGTCACCCTAGATGATATTAGTTATTTTATTTGGTGATAACCAATAGATTAGTATGAGACGGTAGAATTGCTTAGTCCAGCTTAAACGTTTCGGTATTATGCCAGTATGAGAATCATGTCAACCATTGTTGAATCTTATTTGTGAAGTCGTGGCAATTGGTGTTGCTGCTGTTATTTAAATGAAATAAAGTGGAAAATATGGTTTAGACTAGGTCGGATGGATGTTTGGCGGGTGCAGAAAGCATGAGACCTTGGTATGTGAATGTTCCGCCCTAGTCAATTAAGGACCGAAGCATGTGTTATCATGGACCAAGCACTACCGTACAACCACAAGTCTATATGGGTACGACTTGGCTAAATAATTTGTGTGTCTCATTATTAGCTTTGACAGTTGGTGAGTGCCAGATGTTGGCAGGCGCAAGAGGGGGCTTCTGTACTGGGCAGCTAGAACCCTAACAGCGGTGAAACCTTAGCGGGTGATGTTAATAGTGGGGTTGTACATTGTAAAGGCCTTGTCATGATCTCTCTGCCGACACACCAAAGGAAGTGTGTTAATTGCATGGCAACAAGAGTCGATCATGTCTTGTGGGTAAAGTTGTACACACTCTGCAGAGTTAAAACTACTTTAGTAGTCGTGCCCACGGTCAAGGGCAGGCGAGGTACGCTTGCACATTGTAGATTTCATGGTTTTGTTTTAAAGGAAAATGATGGTTTGGTAATCCGTGAGCAGATGGAACTCTCGGGTTATGGTTTGGCAGATGGAGCCAGTCAGGTAGCTAGAACCTGCTTTAATTGTCATATCAAATTCAATTACTATGCTATTTACATTTTGATCAAATGATGCTTTATGAAATTACTATTGGTATTTACAGTTAAACTTTGCTTTATGCTAAAAGAGCCATATTATGCCTTCAATTATTTAGCCTTGCATATAGTTATCATGTATTATGTTTCCAAGACTTGCGGGGTACATTTTATGCTCACCCTTGCAACATCCCCAACTTTCCACAGAAGAGTTCGCAGAAGCTGAAGTGACTACGATTTCTACGCTTGTGGTTATGACGAAGGTGATCCTGAATGCTAGGACGCGTACCCCAGTCGATTGCTTGTTGGGCAAATAGATGGGCTTACTTTGCTGCTGTTATTCCGTTTCCGCTGTTTCTTATTGAACTCAAGCTATGATGCTGCTTATTTGTAATAATTGGCCATAAGGCTAATACTCTTTTGCTTAATTAATATTATGTGCTTCGTGATATGGATGTGTTGTCATCACTGTTTCCACTATGTGTGCTAGCTTTTCCTGGACTAGCACAGGTTATATACAGAGGGTTCAGATTTGGAAATCCTGTCCCGACACCATCTATCTGCCACAGGCAATTGACAAGGCTCAAATCCTAATAACCGGCCTCTACATGATACTCCACCTCCAGAGTTGTTGTTTACTCCTCTCCAACTGATTGATTATTATTGCAAGGGTGAGCACAAAAAGTTCTCAAGTTGTGCACATAATGCAAGTAGAGTATAACTATATGCAAGGCTTAATCCAAAGAATGGCTGACATGGCTTCTTTTGCATAAAGCGATATTTGCAATTGAATATAATAATAGATTGAAAACACAAGTAAAACAAATAACTGTAATAATAAGATTCTCATATATTTTCCAAATTAAACTGAACTAAAATGGCACATAACCTACACCATTTTCTTTTCCTTGCACACAGCCTCCTTCCCAAGTTTTATTTTATAAAATCTTACCCTTGTGTGTAATTTCTAAGTATTGTCTATAATCGAGGACACAACTATTTGAAAAGGTTTTACACTCTACAGAGGTCATACACTTTACCCACGAGATATAATCATTCTTATAATGTTAGTTATAACACGTACCCATCGACATGTGAGTAAGAAGATCATAACAAAACCTTTTGAAAACTCTATCCAAACATAGACACTCCTAATAAGCCTGGTCTCACTATTTCACCCTCATACAGAGCAGAAGAATAGGAGGGACTCACCATTGGACTAAGAACAATAATTGTTCAAGATGTGGAGCTACTGCAACATACCTTTGCAAACTGCGCACCAAGCTTGATTTACCTCCTGAAATATCATATGTCAAAACTCGGTAACTTATTGCGCTAGGTCTGTCTCATTACAAACATGTGGTTGCATGATTTAGCCCATGCAGTTTAATGGCTTACAAGGTTAAGTCCTTAACTGATCGAGGCAACACATGCCATCAACATCATCATTGTGTATCAACATATGACATTTTCGTGTATCAACACATGACATCATCGTGTATCAACACACCCTTTTCATAAATATATTTCATAGAAAATTAGTCATATTTCAATTTGCAGTTTCAAAAAAATATTGATAGCATGTTACATGGCTAAGCATACTAACCACGTTGGTGATATATTAGTGACCAACTATGAATTATACATCCTTGGGTGACAAATGATCATGGTAGAGTAGATGAAATGATAGGTATAATTCGAATGGGTTGCATAACTAATTCCCAAACTATGTAAATAGATGATAATTTAAACTAACATGTAATAGTTTGAAACAAAATAACATTTGTAAAACTAGGTTCAACATGACAAAAGCACAACTTTCCTTGAAATAATTCCTGATCTTGATCATCAGTCAACTCTTTACCTCCGTACACTCCGGCACTTCAACATCAAAGCGAAACGATCAATGAAAGGAAAAATAAATAGAAAATAGAGACAATACCAACTCCAAAAATTAAATAAGACATACTAGAATGTATGGCTTGATTTTAGATAAATTTAGAAACTTTTAATAGGCACAATCGGTGTTCGTATGGAGGAGAACAGACTCCCAAAAAGTTTGTCAAACAAATAAATCCTAGAAATTAGGGGAGAGAGGAGAATATTATAAGAATATTCCTCTTGATGTAAGATTGTGTCCCGATCTTTCGATTAGAACGATAAGTATCGATTTGGTGGAACTGACTTTGATTATCTGACTGCAACGTACGGCGATGATGTGCTTTAGCAATTGCTAAACCAACTCTGGAGGGTTATTGATCTTGTTGTGGGCACGATCAACCTGAACACGAGGTTCAATTCTTGCAAGCAACCGAAGAACAAGCAAGAACGATAGTAAAAGCAATATAAAATTACAAATTAGAATTGAGGCTCAAGATAATATAGATCAAAAGGTGGGGTTCTGCGAAGAAGTCTCAATAGGTGGTCTTTCAACATGTCTAGTGGACAATGTAGCTTGGCCCTAGGCTAAAACTATGATCAACAAAAACCCAAGTGTCTAAAGCGGTGGCTACTATGTATATAAGAGGGAGCGATGTGAGAGGGTCGTTCTAGAGTTGTGTGCAAACAAGGGGGCGCACACAACTTGGGTTTGGGCCTCGATACGCTTACAAGGCCCGAAATAGCCCAAAACAGTGTTGTAGTACATTGTTTCGATGATTTCGGCTAATCCATGATGAATTTGGGGCTTGGACAAGATCCATTAGAAAGGTCGCTTTCAATCAAGTGCAAGAAATTTCCAATCGGACATTGTATGCAAAAGTAGAGCTCATTTTACTTCAGGCTGGTATCCGAAGGCCGAATTGGATTTCAGAACGTGATGGATTTGACATCTCTCTTCTTGGCCCATGGATGACGTGTTGGAGTTGGTACAACCAGGTGTGATCATATCCATAGTAGTGATGTCTTCATCACCTCTCTAAGAGACTAACAAGTGGGCTCGAGGATTTTTTTGATTTTTTTAATTTTGAAAAATTCAAAAATTAACTAGAAACTAACATGTGGTCCCTTGATCTATGAACCAAGTCCATGGACACAGTGCATGGTCTACCATGAATTCATTGCATGGCTTCACTCATTGACATGTGGCCACATGTCGTAGACATGGCGCTCGGTGGACTTAACCTATTCAGATCCGATATGGACTTATGCTTGTGTGGCGCTAATGTGGCATCCATGTGGCTTTGACTTGTCTTGCAAGTCAGTTAACTTTGCTGGGGACGAAGAGTGCGAACGACCATAGACGACGATGCAACTCCGGTGAACGACAAAAATGATGAATAGAAAGGTTTCTAGAGACACAAAGTACCACAAACTAACATGGACAACATTGCGAACTCAGCGCACACCAGCACGAGAATAGATAGTCACCGATGGCTACACCACGGTGATGAGACACTGTAACCTCCTGAAAATTTGAGAAAAATAAGAAATCAACTAAAAGATTTAATTAAGTTTCATTTCACAATTTCCTGGTTTTTTTAATTTGTTTTGGATTTTTCTTGGTTTTCTTTGATTATTGCTCTAATGGAGAATTCCTTTTATTAATCATTTAAGTAGTGAATAAGTGATAAGAAAAGAAATGTAAAATAATAAAATGAGAAAAATCACTGTAAAATCTTTATAGATCTCCAGAATCCTAAATTTTAATTTAAAAGTCATATCAAAGTATTAAATGTGAAATGAAAGCCAAATTAATGAAACTTGACTATAAACTGTGAAGATGTCAGAATTAAATGAAAATATTCTATCATCATTTTGATCAGAAATTTTTATATTATCTTTTGTCTAGATATATCTATCAATATTAAAAATATTAAGAAATAATAAATGCATTTGATGAATTTAGAAATTCAAAAATACAAAAGCTAAAAATATAAAAATACCAATGTTAGAATTTTAATAAATTAAATATAAAATATCTGGAGCTGAAAATTTTATAGGAGTCTAATATTGCTTCACCTCTTCCTTCACTTACTTGCGGGGCCGATTCACTGTTTGGGGCCACCCGATAGCCATAGCCCTCCTCTTCTTCTTTCGCTGGTCACAGGAGCCCTGAAGAAGAGTGTGTTACTGTAGTAACCGCCATCCACTGTTGCTCGCGCCACCTAAGGTCCTTGCGGCATAATCACCATACCACGCTGCCACCCTCACCGTGTTTCCTAGAAGCCGACCATACCGATCTCTGTTCTGTGCCGCAAAACTCCCGAAGCATTCACACGAGCTGTCCGAGCTTCCATACGGCAAATAATCGGCTATAAAAGCCACTCCCGGACTCGTAGAAGCCGCGCACTCAATACCCCTAACCTATCTCTCTGTTTCAACGCCGAAGCGCCTCAATTCCTCCTAATTCCGCCATGGCCGAAGAACCCTAAGCTCGGGAAATAAGCAATTGAAGCCAGTGAGCTAAACCATTTCCCAATTCCTTTAAGCCGTAGCATCAACAAGACACACATAACAAAAGCCCTCAAAAGATTTGGGTTTCCTCAACCAGAAGCTCGTCGCCATTTCTACTCTTCTTCTCTGACCACGGCAGATGGTGGCGGCTCAAACCAAGTCATCGCCGATGCCAAAAAAAGGTAAAATGGATTGTTCTTGAACCCTTAAAGCTTATTATGGAACCGATTCCATCCGGGCGGATCCCTATCACCAGCGCGGCTTGACCACCATGGCTGTCGCCGCCGCTCCACCTTGGTGGCGCACCACCCCGCTTCGCCTCGAGCCGAATCGGTACCACCCCCGGGTACGCACGGGTCCACTGATGCTCACCGCACCGGCAGCTCATTGTCTCCAGTGTCCCATCGCCACCGTAGGCCGTGGAAACCGCCTCCCCTATCTCGGGTGAATGACGCGCAGGACCCTCGTGTCAGTCGCAGCACCCACAGAGCGTCACCCTCTCACTGACTGGACGACCCCACCTATCGTTGGCTTGTTTAAATAAAATCGCGGAAAAGGAAACGCGTGTTCACAACTGCGAAAACATATTTTCCATTTTTCAAACCGAGCTGAATTCCATTGCTAATATCTTTCACATTTTTAATCCAAATGAGATGAAACAAAATTCTATATTCATCTAAAATCAATTACTTTCAGTATATACAAAAGAATTTTGAAAAGAAGCTCTGTGAACATTATAAAATTTAAATTCAAGGTGAAGGGAAGAAATGTGGTATGTACAAAATTTGTACAAATGAGCTCAGAATTGAATTAAACCAATTTTATTGAAATCACATTACTTCTAGGAACCCAAATATTTAAAAATATTTGAATTTCATATTTGTTTGAATCATTTTCTATTAAAGGTTTTTTCAATCTATTTAATATCCAAGAATGTATACTTTGTGCAGAAGAAATCCAAAATGAGTAGAATTGATTTCTAAATGCTTATGCCAGTAGATTATCTGAGTTGTGGAATATATGAACCCAGGTGTCTTCATAACCGGCCCAGAAGTGCCAGAAGGGGAGGCAGGGCTGAGTGGAAGGCCCAGAGGATAAGCTCCGCGCCAAGCCTTGCTACCATGCACAAAGAGGTACATCCTAGAGACAGTCGAACATATATTTAGACATAAGAGATATGATTGTAATCAGGATGAGATAAAGATGTAAACTCTATCCTGTAACCGACTAGAATCCAATAACCAATCGGAATCCTTTAACCGATCGGGAGTCTGTAAACCGCCCCACCCCCATTATATAGGGGAGAGGGCGGGCAACAATAGGGACATGAGCAATCTTAGATCCAAGAGATCCAAATAATCCCAGCACACAGGACTAGGGTATTACCTCCGCCGTCGAGGGCCTGAACCTATCTAAACCTTTGTCTTGTGTGACCTTTGAGTTTGAGATCTAGAGCCTACCCCATAAATTCATTGCCGACTACAAAAGTTGAAAGTTGGCGCGCCATGTAGGGGAAGCGCTATAATCTTTTCCTACTAACTCGATGGCAGCAATCAACGGAATCATCGCCACCTTTATTTCCGGCTAGGCTTTCGCTTTGGAAGCTTGGACTTCGTCGCAGATGCGCTTGGAGAACTTGTCTACTAGACCTAAACCAGATCCAATCTGCTAAAGATCAGGCTGACCCATCTCAGGTATGCCGCTCTGACTCGGCCAGCAAACCAGTCGGCGTCGCGAGGAATTGCTACAATCTTCGTGGCATCTTCACTATAGAAGAGCAGAAGACCGATATCCAACGCCAACAAGAGGTTCAAGAAGCTGCGGAGGAAGATCGCCTTCTTCGTAAGGCTAAGGAGGTACAGGCCCGATCGCTTCGATCGCGCAGCCGCAATGTCCACGAGAACATCCTACAATAAAGATTGGGAGACCAAGCTGTCTTCCATACGCCGCAGCAGAACGTCGTTGCCTCCAAGATGCTTCTCGACACGCTAGACCCGATGATTGCATCTGACAGCCCGACGGCCCCGATCGTGGCCCAGATCAAGGCCATGGTGACGACGGCAACCATTCAGCAGAACCAAGAAAAGTCGGTAGGAGAAGTGCACTCACGCTCCCACACGGCTACCCGCGTCGCTAGCAGTCGGACTGCTACTAGTCGGAGTACTGGCAGTCGGCGCCCCATACAACCAGTCGGAGACGCCCGAGGCCGAGACATCACCGCCATACGGCAAGAGCAGGACGAGGAAGAAAGAAGCTGGCACTACGATGACTACAAACGTTTCGACACCGGCCACGATCGACGAAGTGATCAACGGTACGACGACTGCAACGATCATAGAGGCCATCATCGCCGGGGGAGGAATGACGACGACGATCGCCAAGTCATGGATTCGCCGCGCCGAACTCCACCCCGACGCGTCGACAATAATCGTCGAGCCAGAGGCTCGTCACGCCGGACTCCCCCTCATCATGACGACAGATCCATCGACGAAATCCGAGCATTCACTTCTTAGCTACGCCGAGTGGTGTGGCCCGAAGGCTTCAACCCCAAGGGCATTGTTAAGTTTGACGGGGAGCGAGATCCGGAAGCTTGGCTGTAGGTCTATGCCCTGGCGGTTAAAGCAGCCGGGGGCAATCAGAACGTGATGGCAAATTATTTGCCAGTCAATCTCACCCCTTCAACTCAATCATGGCTCACAGGACTTCCTGCGAACTCGGTGGACTCCTGGAGTGATCTTTGCGATCAATTTATCGCGAACTATCAGGGAACCTATGAGAGGCCTGGAACCCCATGGGACCTATATCAGCTTCACCAGAAGAAGGATGAAATGTTGAGAGATTTCATCCGGCACTTCATGCAGAAGAAATACACCATCAGGGATGTATCTGATGCGGTGGTGGTAGCAGCCTTTCAGAAAGGGGTCAACGATCCCGATCTGATCTACAAAATGTCCAGGAAACCACCGGACTCCGTAAAAGAGATGTTTGCATTGGCCGACCGCTATGCCACGGCCTCAGACGCCCTGGCCGAGCGCTAAGAAGATCGTCCGCAACAGAAGAACAAATGCGATTGGACCAAGTCCTCCAAGCACAAAGATAAAAAACGGAAAGGCGAGGAGCTAGTTGTAGTAGCAGAATGCAACCAGCCCCGAGCCACGCGGAGGGAGGCGCCCGATTACAGTACTGTCATGGATGCGATTTGTCCTTTCCACCCTAAGGGAAAGCATGCCGCTAAAGACTGCTTCACCTTGAAGCGTTTTGCGTGTGAAAGCAACAAGCAACCGGCTCCAGCGAAGGATGAGGCTGCCAAGAAGAAAGACCCTCCCGACGAGGATGATTACCAAGAACCCGAGCACGAGCTGAACTACATATATGGGGGCTCCACCAGATACGAGTCCAAGCGGAAGCAAAAGCTTACCGCTCGGGAGATCAATGCGGTGGAACCGGCAACCCCCCAATATCTAAAGTGGTCTGAAGTCCCGATCACCTTCGACCGCTCGGATCATCCCAACCGAGTTCTGCATCCGGGTATGTTTCCTCTAGTGCTCGACCCTGTTATTCGCAATGTAAAGCTCAAGAAAGTCTTGATTGATGGAGGGAGTGGACTAAATGTCCTGTTCGCCAAAACCTTCGACGACATGAATGTCCCCCGCTCCAAGCTAAGGCCGAGCTCACAGCCGTTCCACGGGGTGATCCCTGGGGCATCTTCGTTTTCACTTAGGTAGATTGCCTTCCTGTCACCTTCGGCACGAAAAACAACTATCAGACCGAGTATATAAATTTTGAAGTAGCGGATTTCGAGACAGCGTATCACGCTATCTCAGGAAAACCCGGTCTGGTTAGGTTCATGGCCGTCCCGCACTACACCTATTTTGTGATGAAGATGCCGGGACCCAGAAGCGTCATCACAGTTCGCAGTGACATCAAGCGATCTTTGGAATGTGACCGAGAGAACTATGAACTTGCTGAGCTCCAGGAGGCAACCGCCGAGGGGAGGAATATCTAGGTAGAGGCCGCCACATTGCTGGAAGAAGGTGACATCCCGTCCAAGAAGTAGGCCACGTCAGGGATAAAGCCTGGCGAAGGAACCAAGAGAATTATTCTCGACCTGTCTGGCCCATCCAAAACGACTCTAATCGGGATAGGGCTCGAGGATAAATAGGAAGACATGCTCGTCACCTTCCTCCGGGCTAACAAGGACATCTTTGCCTGGAAACCATCCGACATGCCGGGTGTTCCTAAGGAGGTGATCGAGCATTCTCTACACGTCGATGAAAAGGCAAAGCCAGTCAAGCAAAGCCTCCGGCGGTTCGCTCCAGATCATCGGAACGCCATCAAGCAGGAGATCACCAAGCTATTAGCTACAAGTTTTATCAAAGAAGTTTATCATCTCGACCTGTTGGCAAACCCTGTACTAGTTCAAAAGAAAAATAAAACTTAGCGCATGTGCGTTGACTATACTGATCTCAACAAGGCATGTCCGAAGGATCCATTCGGGCTACCTCGAATTGATCAGGTGGTTGATTCAAACGCCGGGTGCGAGATCCTGAGTTTCCTCGATGCCTACTCAGGGTACCACCAGATTCGCCTGAAGGCAGAAGATCATATCAAGACTTCATTCATCATGCCCTTTGGGGCCTTTCACTATACCACGATGTCGTTCGGGCTGAAAAATGCTGGTGCAACTTAGCAGCGCGCAATACAGCGGTGTTTCACGTCCAACTCGGACGCAATGTGGAGGCATATGTAGATGATGTCGTGGTAAAGACTCGGGAGAGGAAGGACCTTATCGCCGACCTGATCGAGACGTTCGAAAGTCTAAGGGCTTTCAGCATGAAGCTTAATCCCGAGAAGTGTGTTTTCGGAGTATCTTCGGGAAAACTGCTCGGGTATATCGTATCCCAACGAGGCATTGAGGCCAACCCAGAAAAGATCAAGGCCATATCAAATATGGAACCGCCGACTTGCCAAAAGGACATCCAGAAGCTTACAGGGTGCATGGCCTCGCTCAGCAGATTTATTTTCAGACTGGGTATGCGAGGTATGCCATTCTTTAAACTTCTCAAGAAGCAGGACAAGTTCCAATGGACACCTGAGGCACAGCTAGCATTTTAAGATTTGAAGACCTTCTTAACGACACCCCCGGTCTTGGTTTCACCGATGCTAGGGGAACCTCTGTACTTTACATTGTGGCAACAAATCGCGTAGTCAGCACTGCAATCGTCGTAGAAAGGGAGGATCCGGGTCACGTGCAGAAGATCCAACATCCGGTCTATTTCATCAGCGAGGTCCTGAGTGAGTCTTAGGCGCGGTATCCACAAGTGCAAAAATTATTATACGCCGTGCTTCTTACATCTCGCAAACTCAAGCACTACTTCCAAGAGCATACTATTTCGGTGGTCACTTCCTTCCCAATAGGAGATATACTTCACAAACAGGAAGCCACTGGGAGAATTGCAAAGTGGGCAGTCGAGCTTGGAGCTTTTGATATACTATTCAAGCATCGCACGGCAATCAAGTCTCAAGCGCTCGTCGACTTTACTACCGAGTGGACAGAACTTCAAAACCCGGCGGCCATCAAGGAACTCGAGTATTGGACGATGTACTTCGATGGTTCCCTCACGCTCAGTAGCACAGGGGCTGGTATAGTGCTTTTATCACCAAGTGGAGAACGATTGAGGTACGTTCTTCAAATACTTTTTCCCGCATCGAACAACGTCGCCGAGTACGAGGCACTCATCCATGGGCAATCGGATCATGAATCACTCGGGGGCTACTGTGGAATATATGAACCCAGGTGTCTTCATAACCGGCCCAGAAGTGCCAGAAGGGGAGGCAGGGCCGAGTGGAAGGCTCAGAGGATAAGCTCCGCGCCAAGCCTTGCTACCGTGCGCAAAGAGATACATCCTAGAGACAGTCGAACATATATTTAGACATAAGAGATATGATTGTAATCAGGATGAGATAAAGATGTAAACTCTATCGTGTAACCGACTAGAATCCAATAACCGATCGGAATCCCTTAACCGATCGGGACTCTGTAAACCGTCCCACCCCCATTATATAAGGGAGAGGGCGGGCAACAACAGGGACATGAGAAATCTTAGATCCAAGAGATCCAAATAATCCCAACACACAGGACTAGGGTATTACCTCCACCGTCGAGGGCCTGAACCTGTCTTTACCTTTGTCTTGTGTGACCTTCGAGTTTGAGATCTAGCGCCTGCCCCATAAATTCATTGCAGACTACAAAAGTCGACATGAGTGTGCTAAAATATTTAAGAAATAATTTTGACTTGAATTGTTTCATGTATAAGAATGAGACCCTAGTGTAAAAGACATGTATATATGCAGAATGGACCATGAAACTGAATTACTTTGCAACAACAAAGTATTTAAGAAATGAACTTGAGTTGGAATAAGCCTTATGAATCGAATATGACCTAAATGTGAATATGTGTATATGTATAATAACTTAGAGTAATATAGATATATATGCATACGTTCCAGAATGACTATGAAACTGATTTATTACTATTGAAATATTTTGAATGCAGCAACAATCGTTTGCATATGCATAAACTTAACTAGCATGAAGACAATAAGCTTTATCTCTGTTAAAGAGTATATATGTTTGAAGATATATATAATGAAAAGTAAAGTCATGATCCATGAAAACTAGACCCTAAATAAATCAGTCCAAATGAGGCAGTGAAGTCACTAAGATAGGTCATAGATTATGCTTAAGTCCTTTAGCTGAAATATGCATCCTTAAAATATAATTATATGAGGATTTAAAGTATATGTACATATAACCTTATAAATTGAGTAGCAGATTAGTTAGAACTAATTCTAGCATGTTTTTAAAAATAAGATCATTATAATGGACATAAAGAACTAACTTGAATAAAATTTATAAAGGGCTTAAATTTTCGTATGCTTATAAACTATCACGGCTAAAATGAAAATAATGCAAAAATGGTTTTAAAACACTTCTAGGATCATACCCTACTAATGCCAGAAAAATGAGTGCATAATCATGTATAGTGTAGCCGCAAAGTTAAAACGAAAACTGAATCTTTGTCTCGTAGATTTTTAGAAACACTTAAGCCTTTTCGGTAGCTCGTAAAACATCTCATCTAAATGAAAATTTTATAAAATCAGCTTAGGAATGCTTCCCAAAATAAAGAACCATATTTTAAAGAAATAATCTCATTTCGTCATGCTCTGCATATAAATCTTGTTAGCTAAACCCCCCTATGTATTATGATCTCTGAAATCCGTAATACAAGTAAACGAACTTAATAAAAAAATGAGAAATTAATACTTGAGATATTTGTATCACCAGAACTTTCTTAAAAAGCACGAATATATAATGAGTAACCTAACTTAACAGGTCTAGCATATTCAAAACTAATTCTTATGCAAAGTTAATTAAGGAATGAGTTCTCTTCACGTATATATCATACAACAAAGTGACTAATGTTTTAATTCTATTAATCCAGATAATTTTATCATCTACAATTAAAAATTATAAATACAAGAATACATAATTTTAGCCTCTTGAATTCGTAAGACAAGAATAGATAATCCATAAAAGAAACCGTGCATCGCTCGACCTGAAAGCTGTTAACAATATGAACGTATATAAATATACATAATCAACTGAAACGTGAGAACATGAAATCATTCAACCCAAACCCTAAAATAGGCATGTAATAAGTCATTATTTGATTTACTGTCTGTCTTCTTTTTTCCCTTATTAAAGTTGGTTATTTGCTATATTTTTGTTGGAACGATGTGTAGAACCTGACATTATTAACTCTGTCATCGACTCCGTCAGCTACGACCACGACATCGTCGTAAACGACAAATAAACAAGGCAAGCACCCCTTTGATCATATTGATCCCAGTATTTAATTTTCATTTAGTTTATCAAAATGTTTCATGCATGCGCTTATATTCTGTAAATCGACTATTTTATGGTACTGGTAGATATACCTATTATCTCATGGAACTTCCTTGATAAATATGGAAATGTGAACCTTGATAACCATGGAAAAGGGTTAGACAATACATGATGTCAACTTGGGTATATGCGATTTTTAACCATGCTTAGCCATGCTTAATTAGCAACGAAGTAGATGATCAAATCAAAACTGCTTCTCGAGAATTTAAAAAGGTTGGTCATGACATGATGTCAGTTATTGGTATTTTGACTAAAAATCCCAAAATAAAACTATTGTTTTGATGCGGGCGATTATTGGCAATAACCGGTTGTGCAGATGGATTTGCACGTAGTATAGGGAGAATTGTCGCCTGTGTCGGATTAAGGACCAAGCTATGGGTTGTTTTCAAGCCAAGAAAACGTACAACCACGAGTGCTGGTATGGGACAACCTTAATCTATTAAGTTGCTTAGACCTGGTTTTGCACATTGGAAGATAGGAGATAGTACAAGCATTCTGGTTAGGTTTGCTTGTAAGGGGCTTCCACACCTTGGTGTGGGTAAATGCATGTCGGTACAACGGTGTACACCTTGTTATGTGAAGAAACCATTATTGCAGGGATTTAATGCTCATGTTGCTATTCTAGATGACAGGGATTTACTATCATATTTCATATACTCATGTTTCTTATTTATAGCAAGGGTTCAACATCACCGAGTTGGTGCAAAGTTAGGTCTAGGTATGTAACAGTTATGTTATGATCTCTCTGCGGCAAACCATAGGAAGTGTGTCAATAGCACTGCACAAAGAGTAGATCAATTCTTGTGGGTAAAGCTGTACACCTCTACAGAGGGTAAATCTAATCGATTAGCCGTGCCTGCGGTCAAAGGCACTTGGTAATGTCATCACATAGTTAGATGTTTTAATATTTTCAAAAGGGCTTGGTTTCATTTGTTATGCCTCGTGTTGGTAAAGATTATGTTGGCAGGAACTGGATGATTCTTTTGCTCACGAAGGACTGTGAGTATTACTTATGTTTTACTTACTTTTATATCAGTCAACATGCTTTTACAAATTTCGTTTCTAAATTACATCTTGTTCTACAAATTCAATGTTGCTTTATGCAAATTAACCATAGAAGCTCCCTTTGATATAGTCTGCATTACTGCATGTTGCAAATACCACCTTAAGTCTTGCTGAGTACGAAAGTACTCAACCTTTCTTATTATGTTGTTTTAGGTGGATAAGAAAGCGAAACTCCGAAGATTACTTTTCGTCGCAAGACGTGGGATAATCTTTCTAGGGATTATGCCTTGTCAGTTACCTAAGGATTGGATGGGTACACTACAAGACTTTGCTTCTTCTGTTGCTATATTTATATGCTCTGAGTTGTAAAATACAATGTATAAATAGCTTCCGCTTTAAAAATATCGTGTATGGTTGTGATTCCAATTGTTGTAAATGTGTGTACTAGATACCGATCATGAGACTAGTTCTGAATGCACAAAGATTCTTATTTTTGCATTTATGCAAAAATAGGGGTCATTACAAACACGGAAGAGAACTCTCGCAAACAACGAGAGCTTCACTGACACCTCCTCTAGACCCCTGGGTCATACCACTTGGTAGATATCGATGAGTCAAACATGGTGATGTGGATGTCGTGATGAATAGTGACTGGCGACGAGCGGTGGCATGGCCTGAGTGGCGGTAGCACCAGCCTTCATGGTGACATTGACCCCCGATGATGCTTTGAGAGAGTGCGCATCGGGTAGAACACAAGATGGCAAACCTAAGGATGAAGAGCAAGAAGATGAAGACTCACCAACGTTGGCAGAATCCGCGATAAGCTTGGAGGTAGTGCTCGCAAAAAAACTTTAAATACGACTCATCAATGACGAATCTTGGCAACTGGGTTTGGCGCTTTGGAAAAAGTAACTCCTAGTGATGCTGGTGTAATACTTATAGTAGCCTTAGCATGCGTGTATCACAGAATCCAACATGGACATAGTGGCATGTGCGACACAAACTCAGAGCCTATCATGGAGATGATGAAAAGTTTCCTGACAGGTGGGCCCCACCTTTTAGTGGCATGGTGCAATGCGATGCGGGTTGGGCTGTGTTTAGAATGGGCTGGCGTGGTGCCGCAATACATGGGACCAGACCAAGAGGAAATGGGTCAGCTAGGCTGGGTTTCGGCCCAAAGGTAATTCTAATATTTATTTTAGTTTTTCTTTTCAGAAAATACATAAAATGCAAAAGAGCTTGAACAAAATAGCAAATGTACTCGAAACATTGCGATAAAAAATTAGAAAATACTTCCAAGCACAAGGAACCCAAATAAAGTATTTTTATTTATGAAAGTCTCATTGTAATATTCCATTAAATTTGAACATGGTTTGTTTTGGACCGGTTTGGGCTGTCTCTGGGCCTTAGGTGGAGGGTTTTGATCGATGTGGGGTTTTTCCCTAACCCTAGCCCCACCCGTTCCTTCTTCTTTTTCCCCAAGACACACCCCTCCTATTGCCCCTCTCCCTCCTGCTGCATCCTCTCGTGGCACCCCTCCCTCCTGGCGCCATTATTTCCTCTTGGTTCATTTGCTTTGTGGTGCGCCCTCCCCTGTGCAGCCTAGGGTTCCTCCTCTAGGTTCATAGATTTTTTTACTTTATTACTTAGTGTTACTTTCGTGGAATTTTGTTTTGTTTATTGCTGTGATCAGATGGGATAGGGGAAAAGTCTAGAGGTGGGGCGAAATCCGGGGATCGGGCAGAACAGATCGCGATTTTAGGGCTGTTATCCATGAACCCTAGATTATGTTTCTTAGGGGTTGTCTGTTGTAAAAGTTGTAGATCATCGTCTTAACTTTCATTAGAGACCAAGAACATGAATTTTGGTTCAGCCGTTTAAAAGTTATTACTGTTTTATTGCCTGCTGTTCAGAATCTGTTTCCTTTGGCAGTTGTTGCGGTAATTTGCGTTTTAGTCCTAATTAGAAACCGAATCAAATTTTCTCAATACCTAGAAAAAGTTGGAAAATTTCCTGTAGATTATACAAATGTCCTTATTTGCTAAATTTGGAGTTGTATAAAATTTGTTATGTTAGTTTGAAGTTCACTGTCCAGAGTGGTAGCAGACTGGAGTTCAGGATTAGTTTTGGTATCGCAACCTGAGAATTGTTCTCAAGCATGAAAAGAAGGACTATGTTCTAGAGAATCCAATTCCTGATGAACCAGCCGAAAATGCTGCTCGGAATTTGAAGGTTGAATATGAAAAGCATGTTAATGCTTCTGTAGAGGTCAGCTGTCTCATGCTAGTCACCATGGACTCTGAGCTCCAAAAGCAATATGAGGACCAGGATGCTTACAATATGATCGTGGGCTTGAAGGGCATGTTTGGGAATCAAGCAAGAGCTGAGAGGTTTGGTATCTCAAAGCTTTTATTTGCTTGTAAGCTGGCCGAAGGCAGTCCGGTCAGTCCTCATGTGATCAAGATGATTGGTTACATTGGGAGATTGGAAAAACTTGAGTTTCCCCTTAGCCTCGGTTTGGCCATAGATGTTATTCTCTAGTCTCTGCCTCAGAGCTTTGAGCCATTCATTATGAATTTTCATATGAATAGCATGGAGAAAAGCCTAACCGAGCTACATGGGATGCTCAAGGCTGCCGAGAAAGCATTAAGAAAAACCCAATCATGTGATGATGGTTGAAAACAAGCGCTTTCAAAAAGAGGAAGGCTAAGGTGGGGGAACGGAAAGAGCAAGGGCAAGGGCAAGGGCAAGGGCAAGGGCAAGGCTCAAGATGAGATCGCAAGCCTCAAAACTAAGCTTCAGAAGCTTAAAGTTGGCCCTCAACCTGATACCCAATGCTTCTATTGCAAGAAATCTGGGCATTAGAAACGGAACTGCGAAAAGTACCTGGCAGATAAGAAGAATGGAAATGTGGTTTCCACTTCAGGTATTAATGTTATAGAAATTAATCTTGCTACTTCTTCACTTAGCTCATGGGTATATGATACCGGTTCGGTTGCTCACATTTTCAATTCGTTGCAGGGGCGGATAAAGAGTAGAGACTTGGCAAAAGGAGAAGTGGATCTTCGCGTGGGGAATAAAGCAAGAGTTGCTGGTCTTGTCGTTGGCACATACCCATTGCATTTGCCTTCAGGATTAGTTTTAGAACTCAATAATTGTTATTTTGTTCCATATTTGAGTAGAAACATTATTTCATCTTCTTGTTTGGAACATGAAGGTTATGATTTCAGAATAAAGAACTTTGTTTGTTCGATATTTTTGAATGATATGTATTATGGTCGTTGCCCCATGGTGGATGGGTTGTACGTCCTTGAACTCGAAGAAAAACCTGTCTATAATATTAATGTAAAAAGGCATCGGCCTAATGATTTGAACCCTACCTTTTTGTGGCATTGTCGCTTAGGTTATATAAATGAGAAGCGCATGAAAAAGCTCCATGGTGATGGACTTCTAACCTCATTTGATTTTGAATCATTTGAAACATGTGAATCTTGTTTACTTTGCAAGATGACAAAAGCCCCTTTCACAGGTTTTAGTGAGAGAGCAAGTGAATTATTGGCCCTAGTACATACAGATGTATGTGGACCAATGAGCTCGACTGCTAGGGGTGGGTTTCAGTACTTTGTAACTTTAACTGATGACTTCAATAGATATGGATATATCTATTTAATGAGGCATAAATCTGAAACTTTTGAAAGGTTCAAAGAGTTTGAGCGAAGTACAAAATCAACTTGGCAAAACAATAAAACACTTACGATCCGATCGTGGTGGCGAATACTTGAGCCAAGAGTTTGGTGATCATCTAAAGCAATGTGGAATCGTTCGCAACTTACTCCGCCAGAACGCCTCAATGGAATGGCGTGTCCGAACGACGTATCGAACTTTATTAGATATGGTTCGGTCAATGATCGACCAAACAGATCGCCATTATCCTTCCGAGGTTTCGCTCTAGAGACAATTGCGTTCACTTTGAATAGGGTCCCATCAAAATCCGTTGAGAAGACGCCATATGAGATATGGATGGGAGAAGACCCATGTTGTCATTTCTCAAGATATGGGGATGTGAGGCTTATGTAAAACGTTTACAATCGATAAACTCGCACCTAAATCGGAAAAATGCTTTTTGTGGGGTATCCTAAAGAAACAAAAGGATATTACTTTTACAAAAGAAACGAGAACAAAGTTTTGTTGCTCAAATGGTGTCTTTTGGAGAAAGAGTTTCTTTCAAAAGAAATCAGTAGGAGTGATATGTATCTTGATGAAGTTCGAGAATCACATGAATATGTTCAAGCTACCACTGAACCTTCACAAGATGTACAAAGTGTTGTACAACCTATGGAAGAGACTCCAGCCCCACGTAGGTCGGGGAGGCCACGTCATGTACCTATAAGATATGGAAATGAAATATTATTGTTGGACAATGATGAGCCCACGACTTATGAAGAAGCAATGATGGACCCAAACTCCGAAAAATGGCTAGAAGCCATGAGATCCGAAATTCAATCCTTGCATGACAATCAAGTTTGGAACTTGGTCGACTCTCCTGATGGTGTAAAAACCATTGAGTGCAAATGGATTTTCAAGAAAAAGATAGACGTAGATGGAAATGTTCAGATCTATAAGGCACGGTTGGTGGCAAAGGGTTTCAAACAAGTTCAAGGAGTTGACTATGATGAAACTTTCTCACCGGTAGCCATGCTCAAGTCTGTCCGGATCATTTTAGCTATTCTTGCATATTTTGATTATGAAATATGGCGGATGGATGTCAAAATAGCCTTCCTTAATGGGAATCTTTCCGAGGATGTATACATGATACAACTGAAGGTTTTGTTGATCCTAAATATGCTAAAAGGGTATGCAAGCTTCAAAGATCCATTTATGGGTTAAAGCAAGCATCTCGAGTTGGAACATTCGTTTTGATGAAGTAGTCAAAGGTTTTGACTTTATCAAAAATGAAGAAGAGCCTTGTGTTTACAAGAAGGCTAGTGGGAGCGCACTTGTATTTACGATTTTGTATGTGGATGACATATTATTGATCGGGAATGACATTCCTATGCTTGAAGATGTTAAGACTTCATTGAAAAGGAGTTTCTCAATGAAGGACTTGGGAGAAGCATGCTATATCTTGGGCATAAAAATCTGTAGAGATAGATCAAAAAGGTTAATTGGATTAAGTCAGGAAACGTACATTGACAAGATATTGAAAAGGTTCAATATGCATGAATCCAAGAGAGGTTTCATGCCAATGTCACATGGCATCAGTCTCTGCAAGAATCAGTGTCCTTCGACATCTGATGAGCGAGACAGGATGATCAAGATTCCATATGCTTCAGCTATTGGGTCTATTATGTATGCCATGATCTGTACACGCCCAGATGTCTCATATGCTCTAATTGTCACGAGCAGATACCAAGCGGATCCTTGTGATGGTCATTGGATAGCCGTAAAAAATATCCTAAAGTACTTGAGAAGAACTAAGGGTATGTTCCTTGTTTTTGTAGGTGAGGAAGATCTGGTTGCAAAGGGTTACACCGATGCAAGCTTCCAAACTGACAAAGATGATTTTCGATCGCAATCCGGGTTTGTGTTTACACTTAATGGAGGAGCGATGGTGGAAGAGTTCCAAGCAAAACACGGTGGCCGACTCTCGATGTAGCGAGTACATTGCGGCTTCGGAGGCCGCAAAGGAAGCTGTGTTGATTAAGAAGTTTATCACAGAGCTTGGTGTGGTCGCTAGTGCCTCTGTCCAATGGACATCTATTGTGATAATAGTGGTGCCATCGCACAAGCAAAAGAGCCTAGATCACATCAGAAGTCTAAACACATACTCCGTCGCTTTCACCTTATTCGCGAGATTGTGGATAGAGGTGACGTGAGAATATGCAAAGTACATATGGAATCCAATGTGGCCGATCCGTTGACAAAGCCACTGCCACTGCCTAAGCATGAGGCGCACACAAGGTCTATTGGTATTAGATACTTAATTGATTGACTCAAGTGCAAGTGGGAGATTGTTAGTGTTATGCCCTTGAGTCAATCATTTAGATGATTGTAACATGACTATGTTTATGAATAATATTATGATTATTGGTCCAATGAATGTATATCATTGTATTGATCAACAAGTATGTGACTTGCTTATGAAGCTCTTTACTTAATGATGTAATTCGATAAATATCTCTGATCAGATTTCATCATATAGGACAACGAGGAATAGATCAGCACATGTAGTGATCGATGATCATGCTTCATAGATCATGGGATATGGAGATATCATCTATACATTGTGGACGCCTGTTGAAGAACATGGGTTAGATATACCCGCAATGGGACACTGCGAGAATGTTTCATTCTTATGTGTCATCAGTGTATCTCATACCTAGTAGATGTATGATCCTTAGACTTGAGATTGTCATATTCCCTACATGTGTAATAGTTTTCCTTGGGGCTATCAAGCACTACTTCCTAACGATGAAACGTGCAGAGGGAAGTGAGCAGTCAAGATGGAATTTGCCACTCCAATGAAACGGAGATATATGACAAGGTCACTCGTGTGATATGATTAAGGAAGTGCATGGCCATGCCGTGATTGAGGAGTCAATCGCAACTTATTAATATATCACGGATACGAGAGATGGATTGAATCATCAAAGGATGACATGCTTTTCGCCTTGAGATCAATCTTCATATACTTGGCAATGGGATTATTGCATGAGTACTTTTGATAGGTTCTGTCCGATTTGATCATAGTATGTTTGGGAGTTGGCAAACTTTGCAAGAAGCCGCTACCAAATATTGGATTGAAAAGGAGTTTTCCGAATCTATGTCCAAACGTACGTGAACCTGCAGGGTCACACACTTAATGGGCTGGGACGCATTAATTTGGATTGGATCCGTAATTAATGAACCTCGTTGGCTTAGCACGCTGATGGGCCCTAGTTTAGGGTTTCATCTTGTGGCTATATAAGGAGGGGAGGAGGCAGGGCGCAGGGTGTGCTTTCAACGGTTTAGGAGTGATTCACTCGAAACCCTAGCCTACTCCTCTCGCTACCCCTACCGAGCAACCAGGTGCTTGCACACCGACGCACGGCGTTCCATCTCTGGACGTATGGATTACTGCGGTGACGCTGCTGCGACTGCGGCGTGCGAGGACGATCCACGGCGAGGTGAGGACGATCCACTACATCGACATAACGACTGCGGCGAGGACGATCCACTACATCGACGCGCGAAGGATTCCGTAACTGCGCGTCTAGTGGTACTCTTATCTATGATCCCCATCTTGCGAGTAGCTTTCTGGTTACGCGGTAGATTTTTTTTTGTGCTAGCGTAGCATATCGCGCTCCTCTTCAAGTATTACTTATGTTTTACTTACTTTTATATCAGTCAACATGCTTTTACAAATTTCGTTTCTAAATTACATCTTGTTCTACAAATTCAATGTTGCTTTATGCAAATTAACCATAGAAGCTCCCTTTGATATAGTCTGCATTACTGCATGTTGCAAATACCACCTTAAGTCTTGCTGAGTACGAAAGTACTCAACCTTTCTTATTATGTTGTTTTAGGTGGATAAGAAAGCGAAACTCGAAGATTACTTTTCGTCGTAGGACGTGGGATAATCTTTCTAGGGATTATGCCTTGTCAGTTGCCTAAGGGTTGGATGGGTACACTACAAGACTTTGCTTCTTCTGTTGCTATATTTATATGCTCTGAGTTGTAAAATACAATGTATAAATAGCTTCCGCTTTAAAAATATTGTGTATGGTTGTGATTCCAATTGTTGTAAATGTGTGTACTAGATACCGATCATGAGACTAGTTCTGAATGCACAAAGATTCTCATTTTTGCATTTATGCAAAAATAGGGGTCATTACAAACACGGTAGAGAACTCTCGCAAACAACGAAAGCTTCACCGACACCTCCTCTAGACCCCTGGGTCATACCACTTGGTAGATATCGATGAGTCAAACATGGTGATGTGGATGTCGTGATGAATAGTGACTGGCGACGAGCGGTGGCATGGCTTGAGTGGCGGTAGCGCCAGCCTTCATGGTGACATTGACCCTCGATGATGCTTTGAGAGAGTGCGCATCGGGTAGAACACAAGATGGCAAACCTAAGGATGAAGAGCAAGAAGATGAAGACTCACCAGCGTTGGCAGAATCCGCGATAAGCTTGGAGGTAGTGCTCGCAAAAAATCTTGAAATACGACTCATCAATGACAAATCTTGGCAACTGGGTTTGGCGCTTTGGAAAAAGGAACTCCTAGTGATGCTGGTGTAATACTTATAGTAGCCGTAGCGTGCGTGTATCACAGAATCCAACATGGACATAGTGGCATGTGCGACACGAACTCAGAGCCTATCATGGAGATGATGAAAAGTTTCCTGACAGGTGGGCCCCACCTTTTAGTGGCATGGTGCAATGCGATGCGGGTTGGGCTGTGTTCAGAATGGGCTGGCGTGGTGCCGCAATTCATGGGACCAGACCAAGAGGAAATGGGTCAGCTTGGCTAGGTTTCGGCCCGAAGGTAATTCTAATATTTATTTTAGTTTTTCTTTTCAGAAAATACATAAAATGCAAAAGAGCTTGAACAAAATAGCAAATGTACTCGAAACATTGCGATAAAAATTTAGAAAATACTTCCAAGCACAAGGAACCCAAATAAAGTATTTTTTATTTATGAAAGTCTCATTGTAATATTCCATTAAATTTGAACCACGGTGGCTGTTTTGGACCGGTGTGGGCTGTCTCTGGGCCTTAGGTGGAGGGTTTTGATCCATGTGGGGGGTTTTTCCCTAACCCTAGCCCCACCCCGTTCCTTCTTCTTTTTCCCCAAGACACACCCCTCCTATTGCCCCTCTCCCTCCTGCTGCATCCTCTCGTGGCACCCCTCCCTCCTGGCGCCATTGTTTCCTCTTGGTTCATTTGCTTTGTGGTGCACCCTCCCCTGTGCAGCCTAGGGTTCCTCCTCTAGGTTCAAGAATTTTTTTACTTTATTACTTAGTGTTACTTTGGTGGAATTTTGTTTTGTTTATTGCTGTGATCAGATGGGATAGGGGAAAAGTCTAGAGGTGGGGCGAAATTCGGGGTTCGGGCAGAACAGATCGCGATTTTAGGGCTGTTATCCATGAACCCTAGATTATGTTTCTTAGGGGTTGTCTGTTGTAAAAGTTGTAGATCATCGTCTTAACTTTCATTAGAGACCAAGAACATGAATTTTGGTTCAGCCGTTTAAAAGTTATTACTGTTTTATTGCCTGCTGTTCAGAATCTGTTTCCTTTGGCAGTTGTTGCGGTAATTTGCGTTTTAGTCCTAATTAGAAGCCAAATCAAATTTTCTCAATACCTAGAAAAAGTTGGAAAATTTCCTGTAGATTATACAAATGTCCTTATTTGCTAAATTTGGGGTTGTATAAAATTTGTTATGTTAGTTTGAAGTTCACTGTCCAGAGTGGTAGCAGACTGGAGTTCAGGATTAGTTTTGGAAGTCTAGATGAATTATTTAGATAAGTGTTGTAATTAGTAATTTATGACTAATCATTGGTAGCTCCCATATAATTTATTGTTCCTGTTGTTTGGGTTCTCAGGATAGAACTTATAGTCTATGTATCATTGGGACAACAAGGAAGAGGTTTTGCCCTTCGTGTGAGGAAGTAAAGTTTGGGGTTGGTCGTAGGTGTGCCGTTGTTTTGTTGTGGCTAATGTTATGATTGCATTGTTTTGAGATGTATATTTTTTATTTCAAGAGTGATGCCTTCGGGAGTGGCCTCAACCTCGCGCCACTCCGCTCCTCGTGGTTAAGGCAAGTGCATTGTATATAAGGATGAATTTAAATTACTCTATGATGTGAATGGATAATTGATACATAGTTGTCCTAAATGTTTGATATGCCTTATTTTCATTGTTTATAGCTGGTTATGTTTATGTTTATGTTAATGATGGAAAGATGCAACATGCAAATAATCCATATCATTTGCATATGTGCATTAATGATGGAAGAGGTAACCTGTGTGGGCCTCTATGTCTCACTTGTGGTGGGCATAAAAGACCTACTTCGATAGGCTCCTCCACGAGATGGATGGGAATGAGAGGGTGCACACCGACGGGTGTGCATTCAGCTATACCGGTATGAGCTATGAGATGACAATGAGCATATGGCATTCTACATTGCATTAAAGAGTGATCAGTGTCAAATGTTAAAGTTATGAGTTTTTACATATGTTTGAAAGCATGTTACGTCTTATGTTATCCGATGTGTATATATGTGATAATATGGTTATATGATGTACTTTACTGAGTTTTGGGACTCACGCTTGTTTATTTATATGGTTTCTTTTTTAGTTACCTTGAGACCGGCATAAGGGAAGGGGATGTAGCACCATCACGTTAGACAATCGCATGCTTAAATTTAAAATAACACTTTCCGACTGGTTGGAAAGAGTCTTTGGTTTCCATTGGCTATGTCTCGTTAATGTATTGTATGGAGTTGTGGCTTGTCATTGTGGTTATGTTTTGTTAATGTGTTTTGCGGCCTTTATTTCTATCATGAAATCAGATTATCAGTCGGTTTAGTGTCGATATTGTTGTCTTTCTTTATCCTTCCTTGCAATTTTGCTTTAGTTATTGCCTAAATTTTATTTGGAGAGAATTCTTGTTGCTGGTATTAATTTAGGATGTTAGTGTGCTTGCTGAAATGTTGTCTTATAATGTTGTTTAGTTGTTACTCCTGCATGTTGTAGTGACATTCTGGGCATAAGAGGTGCTGGGGTGTTAGACCCATATTAAGCTTTAATTAGCAAATAAAATACTAAAAAGTTTTAGAGGGCTAAACTACTCAAAAATATTTTCAAAGTGGAAAAATTGGGATGTTACATTGATTTATAGTGAAGAATTAATAAAATGGATATTTGACATGCTCCACCTGGAACACAAAATCCGGCAAACAATACTCACAGGAAAGCAACTTGAACGTGTGATTATCATGTATGTCAAACTGCTAACTTGAAGGGTAATTAAATTCCATAACATGGTTG
Source organism: Otatea glauca (assembly GCA_036346275.1). Classification (NCBI taxonomy): domain Eukaryota; kingdom Viridiplantae; phylum Streptophyta; class Magnoliopsida; order Poales; family Poaceae; genus Otatea; species Otatea glauca. The sequence continues at coordinate 27,503,629 of CM070729.1, forward strand.
AAACTGCTCCTGTAAAAATATTCAGATGAAAGAAACTCTTGTGCCATCAATAGAGTATTAAACTGTAGTAGACCCCGCATATCGAGTTGTGATAACTAAACAATGCTGTAGTATCCACGCAAAAACAAACTCCTTGTTGCACTTAAATCCTTTATCTCAAACAGATATTGGAGCAAAACCTTCACTTTTAAATAGTAAAACTCATGAGAATATAATGCTAGCTACCATTAGGGTGTCATCAAATTCCTCAGAATCATTATTGCCAAAACCTCCATAACGATTGAGAAAGCGATCCAAATTGCAACATATCCAACTGAAGATTGAACATCAAATTCAGTTGTCTCCTCAAATGACATTGATTTTTTTTGTATTTCGTAAAGTCTCCTCAATCAAGCGTAAATCATATGGAAGCAACACATGTGCTACTTATGAATGCATAGGCAAGCCAAGGTGCTATAGACGTATGGGCCAAACAAGGGTATGGCCACATGGGCCAATGCCATATGGGCCACATAGATGGAGGGTTTGTGGGCTTGCATATGATTTAGGAAGAAAAAAGGACTGCCCAAGTCATGGGAGAGAAGAAAGAAAAGAATCCAACTCGGTTAGGAAAGAAGGAAAGAAATCAACTCGGATTAACAGCACACGCCAAATTTAAAAGTCCATAACTTTCATGTCCGATCTCAGAATTTGAAGTTCTTGTACTTTCCTTAATCCTTACAAGATTATCTTTATATATTTCCATATTAAGACCATCTAATTGTGCTTCCTTCTATTTTTAATCGGGCTGACAAGTTTCAGCCTGCTGGTTGGCCGAATTTGAGTTTCTAAATTTGTAATATCTTTCTATCTCTTGGAGTCCAATTTGTGTACATTTAGGAGGTAAATCTAAGTCTATTTAGATGTGTTTTGGTCATGCATTGTTTACCATTATAAGGCTATGGGGTTTACCCCCATTGTACAGATCAGATTTATGTATAAGAAATAAAGAAAAGCTATGGTGAGCTTGTGGCGCCATTGAGAGTGTGAGTGCATGAGAGTTTCCCATATAGGGCTTGCTATTGTGGTGCAAGGCAAGGACACACTATCCTTGGGATTACACCATTGAGTCTATATGGTTCTACTTCTATAATTCGTGGATATGATAGGGGGATGATCAAGGAAAGGAGGTGAAAAGCCTGAAGATCTTCGAGGAAGTTTGAGAACATCAATCCGGTGTCAGTTATCATTTATTATTAAAAAGTAGTTTTTACCCTTTCATGGAAACCAAAACGATGTCCAAAACTGACACAAGATAGGTTATATAAAAGGGGTAAATCCTCTCGGATTTCTCACGCCATTACTACTTTCAAGCATAGGAGTGAATTTCTTAAGCCTTGTGTGACCTTTGAGCTTTTTCCTTCAATCCCTTTCTTCTTCCCCAAACCGATGGCCATGGATAAGTCAATCCTTACTGAGGGGAGGATTAATGAACTCGAAGATCAACGTCTAAATCCCTCCTCGCGAAATGCTGCGATGGGACCCTAGCGGGGAGGACACGAAGCTAGTGCCTCAGGGGGGTGTCTCATCCTTTTTACTGATCTGGTGAAGTTAGGGTTTCGTCTCCCTGAGAGTGGGTTCTTGGCCGACGTGCTAGATCATTATGAGATTGAACTGCACCACCTTCATCCAAATTCTATTTTGATTTTGGGTGTTTTCTCGTATCTTTGCGAAGCTTTTCTTGGTATTCCCCCACCAGTTCACCTTTTCCATTATTTCTATCAATACACTAGGAATAGCAAGAGCCAGGATCTTTTTGGGAGTGCTTATTTCATGCTCCAATATAAGATGGCTTCTAAGAATCCCCCACTACCGACCTAGGATACATGGCGTGACTATCTGAAGGAGTGGTTTTATTCAAAAAGTCCTGGGGGTAGCTGCCTCCGATTTACTGGGAAGGAGGCCCTAGTATGGATAAGGACCGAAGCAAAAAGAGAGAAGGATTCGCTGGTCCTTACTGATGAGGATAACGACATCATCAAGATCATTAGTAAGTTGGTGAAGAGAGGCTTGATGAGGCAGAAGATCGTCTTTGATTTTCTGTACCAAAAAATAAGCCCTCCAAAAAGGAGCTCAGATTTGCCTAGAGGATGGAAGGTGACCAGGATCCGACCAAGGATGAACCTGGAGGTAAGAAAATTCTTAATTACCGACATCTTTCTTTTTTATTGGAGAATTTTACTAACGCTTATGGATTTTTGTCCTGTTAGTTATGACCGCCAAAGAGACCTAGTCAATAGTCACGTATATACTGCGAGTCTCTTCTAATGGGTCTAACTTGGCTCCTTTAGATAGGCAGCCATCCAGCTTGATAGGATAAACTGATGAGTTCATTAATGAACGCATCATGGTAAGTACAAAGAAATTTCTTTCGTTATTTTTGTACTAATTGTCTTTTATGCTTAATAATTGAACTTATTATTTTAGATACATGGTTGGAAGCGAGCTGCTAAGCAGCCTAAGGTCTTTACCTTGGCTCCACTGACCATGATGATGAAGACCAAAGGTGCTTCAAAAGGTGGTGGATCGTGCCACCACTAGGGCTAGTGCTGATCCGACGAGTACTAGTTATGCCCTAGCACCGGCAAGCGTTGTACGTCCTATGCGTGCACATGACTAGGCTAAGAGGGTTTGGTTCACTCTAGGGATGCAGACAAGGACCTCATCCGAGGTGCGCTATAAAAAATGGTTCAACTACAATTGGGATCGTCCATATAGACATCTTCCGACATTTCCCTTTGTCTAGGGTGAGAGTGAAGATTGAGAGGATAATGTTCCTCTGATTATAAGAAGGAAAAATAAAATTCCCGACCTGGATATTGGGACATCATCCCTTCCTCTACTATCCTGGGAAATGTTCTCAGGATTTCAATACAAGTATGTAATTTTCTTGCATATTTTTTTATTTTTGAGTACTTATCTTCATAATCTAAGAGAATTTTTGTTATTCGTTCTTAGCCCCTAGGTAGCTTCTCCTGATTCCTCTATGGATCAGGATGTGATTGCCTAGGTTAGTGCTGAGGCTAACCCGCTGGTCACCTTGGTGATGACCAATGTGGAACAAGCCTTAGTACTAACTAGAGATGCTTCAACCAGTGGGTAAGTAAATCCACCCAGCGTCGAAGGTGAAAATCCCTTGACTGCTGGTGGTGAAGCACTGGTTGGTCAAGGTCCACCAACCACCGAGGAAGTTGGTCCCCCTCCCGTGACTGCGACTGAAGTGGTCGGGATGACCATCGCTGTTGAACAAAGTTTTGCTGCTGGGGAGATCGAAGACCTTCCTGCTGCAGTGAAAGAAACTCTAGTCGTTCCGACCAATGAAGTTGAGGAGATGGAAGTAGTGCCTGAAAGGCAATAACTACTGACATCATTAATCTAGTGGTTTTGCCACTAGCAACTTCCTCTAATCGCCCTGATCATGAGGACTTCAAGCAAGTTTTTCATAACATACAAGCAAAGGTATTCATCTAATCATCTTTTTTCTTTTACAGAATATAGAAGGAAGGTTATTTTGATTCATTTGCTGCTTTGCTTTTTCAGCATTCGCAAGAACTATTCGACCTGTTAGGTTAGCAAGCAAAGATATTGGCTAAAGCCGAAGTAGAAAAAAAATAAAAAAGTAAGAATAAGCTTTGTTATTGTTTTTTCTCTTTTTCTTTCTAACATAACTGTTTTGACACAAACAATGATAAAAAATAAAAGAATTGGAGAAGCAACTCTTGATGGCTCAGAATACCAACAAGGGTTATAAATTTGATCTTGTCGCAGCTAATGACAAGGTCAAATACAATGAAGAAAAGACTGCTAGCGAAAGACCATGTGGAGGTCTACCCATGTTGGTGATGAGTACTTGACTAAATTTGAGCTTGGTATGCTCTGGTTTCAGTTTGATTTGAATTAGATTTTCAAAATGAAGCAATTTGATTGCTGTCAGGCCTTGAGCGGCACTACCGGCCATGTTGAGGCGGTAGTGCCGGCCGAGCGGCACTACTGGCCCCAGGAAGTGATAGTGCCAGCCTATTGAAGTTGAATATTAAAATATGATTTTAGATGATTGTTGCATATCTTTGTTGGACATTGTTATGTGATGGGTTTTCCTTGTTTTTTATGGTTGTAGGACGACAGTACTAGGTCATGGTGAGGCGGAGGATGATTGGGACTAGGCGAGGTGTGCCGAAGGTTCAGACAGTCGAGGATCGCCGGAAGATGATTGGAGACGGAGTCGCTGTGATCTTAGAAGGCAAAGAACGGATGAGATGCTAGCTAGGAGCTGCCCGGATCAAGGAGGGTCATTGGATCGCGGTCTAGAAGATAGAGTAGCGGGTCTAGTTAGTATGCTTTAAGAAGCGTGCAAAACCCGTTATGGTTGTGGGTTTTGGGTTAACCCATGTATGAGTGACTGAGTCAATCCTAGCCCTTGATGGCGATCCTTAGGGTAGAAGGAACTCATCCAAGGATGGAGGATGACTCAAGAGTAGTATAAATAGAAGGGTAGAGGTAGCCTTCCTCCTCTTGGAGGTTTTGAGGTTTTTGTGCTCTTTTGAGCTTTGCGCACTTTGTTGTGAGGCTTTGTAAACATCCCTTCCAGAAATGAATTCTTCATTTACTCATCTCTGAATTTATTTTACGCATTTACATTATGCCTTAAATTCAGTCTTTAAATTCCGTAAATTTCATCCTTGCAATTTACTTCTTGTACATTTGGATTTGCCTCCCCTCCTTCTAAATGCTTGTAGATCTTGTGATGAGGATGTATGATTAATGGATGAGTCTTCTTCAGACCATCTCCCAATCATCTAGTCAAATCTTGTGTTCTTCCCTGCAAGAAACCGATCTTTTGCTCTCTAAAGGATTATTCTTGAAAGGTCGGGTTTTGTTGTTCTTGTCTTGTGTTCTATCTTGCTATGACATGTGGGAAGTCATCTAGGATCATCTTGATCATCAAGAACCCATGAGCTAGCTGAGGGCTTAGTTTTTGTTTTGTACCTGTTTTTGTGCACTTTTCCTCGAATTTGAAAAAGATCAGAACTTTGACATCAATCCTTGCGCTTGAAGGTTGGAATAGTTTCCTGATATCCTTAGGAAGGTGCATACCAAGTTTCATGAGTTTTGGATCATTCAATCAAAAGTTAAATCAATTTTTTATTTGAACTCAAGCTGAAAGTACTGTTCATATGCATGATTTTACTGTTCATAGCAGTAGTGCCGACCTTGGGCTAAAAATTCAAAAACTGATTCTTCTGCTTCCATTTGATATCTAGGAATTTTGGATTGGTTTATTTGGGGTAAAAATTTAAAATTGTGATCATTCACCTCCCCTCTCATCGCCATCTTGGTCCATCAATTGGTATCAGAGCCGATTTTGCTCTCTCCATAGATCTTGACCGGTCTCGACAGCCATGGCGTCGGACAAATATTCCATCGAGCCTTCCATTCTCTCTGAGGTTGATTTTCCGTTTTGGAAGTCCTGGATGGAGTCGTACATCACGGCCCAATGCTTCATGATATGGTAGAATGTGAAACTCTTGTATGAGATTCCTGCCAATGAAATTATCACAGCCGGTAATATAGTTGACATTGAGGCGAACGCTAAGGCAAGGAACATCCTCATACAAGATCTTAGCCGCAGTGAGTACGATAGGATTTCTCACCTCCATTCTGCTCATCAGATTTGGATGACCCTCGATGCTTACCATGAGGGCACCACCCAAATCAAGACAGTGAGATAGGACCAATTCAAGTGTGATTACAACAAATTTGAACAACATGTTGGTGAGAGTCTTGACGAGTGCTTTGGTCATTTTATGAAGATATCGAGTGACCTCTGAGCAATCGGTTGCAAATACCCTGACTTGGATAATGATCGACATTTCTTGACCGCGCTCAATCTTCGAGTTTGGAAGATGAAGGTGACCACCATCAATGAAGAGGACATCCCAACCACCAATCCATCCATAGCCGATGTTTACCAAGGACCAATAACTAGAGCTCGAGTCCGACAGATAAATCACTCGGTGAGCTTGTTTGTAACTCTTCCATTTGATATTGGCCAGAATGGGATGCTACCTAATAATTTCCACGACTTGCTTTTACTCAGGTATGAAGGATCGGCTAAACCGGAATTACAAGAAGCCGACTAAGGGATGCTTGGGCGTGAACCATTCTGGGCAGGAACCACGAGCCGACCAAGGTTGCTTGGGCATGATCCATCGACCGAGAACTCCAACTCGAGTACGACTCGGTATCGACCAAAGGACTCTGATTCGAACACAACTTCAAGCTCGACTCGGAATCGTTCAAAGGACTCTGACTCGAACACAACTTCGAATTCAACTCAGAATCGGCCAAGGCTACACGAATCCAACTCAGTCAGGATGCCAAAGGAGATTGACCCCGGATGACTCAGAAGACTTTGAGTTTGACTCCGACTCGAACTCGCTTAGATTAGTTTCTTTAAATTTACAAAAGAACATGTAACCGACTCAGATCGGGTAAGGGTTAGTCCTCCCTATAAATAAAAGCACTAGGCATCAGAAATTTCTTGGGTTTTGATTAGATTATATCTATAGTCGTCGACTTAGATTTCCTCTTGCGCCTGATTGGGTTCCAGCAGCCGTATAGAGTTTCAAAACTACACCGTGTAAACTTCATCAGAAATCAACAATAAAGAGAGATTGCAACTATCTGGTTGTTGCTTGTGTTCACGATTTCACAAGTAAGATCTATCGGAGTTGAAGTAGGTGATTACAAGGTTTCTTTGTTCAACAGTCTGTTTAGAAACCCTAGAAGTTGTCTCGTCGAGACTTCACCAAATCGGTTTGTCTACTCATCAGCTAAATTATCACATTCGCTCTTTGGCCGACGGATTGACAAATAGTTATCATACCTGAAGGAAGATCAGAAAAACACTTCAGACACCTTCGTCGGCTAACTGTCGCATTCAGTCTTAGCCGACGGGACATGGACGCATCATCTGGTATCAAAGCTCAAGGTTGACCTCTAGGTATATTCCTTTGTTTTCATCCATTGTTTTATTCTGCACCTATAGTACAGAAAAATTGCCACACAAAAATATTTGTTTCCATAGACCAAACCACTTTGTGCCATTAAAATTTTTGTTTTAAATTCTGTATTCTTAAGTTTGAGTCCTTTGTCACGTTGTGTTGTTGGTCTAGTTGTGTCTTGATCTAGCCGACGCACCATGCAAACTATCTTCCGTCGCACACCTATCTCCACCGATATCCATATCACAAGTCGATCCACCACATTAATCGACATGCCAATGCTAGCCACCTTGTGTCAATTCTCGCTACTCTAGCCATAGTTCCGCGCAAACCGCCTTGTGTCAAGCGCCTTGCACCGCAACCATCCGTTTTTCATCTGCAACCCATCATACCATCTAGTCGATTTGCAGTTACCTAGATTTTGCATAAAAGTTTATCTGTCGATTCAAGATTTGAAGTAGCAACAAGTCGACTCGATTCAAAAAAGTGATCAAAAGGATCAAAGAAAGAGCCGAAGGATCAAAATCGGCATAGGAAAAGAAAAAGAAGTGCCAAAGAAGCAAAGAAATGATCTAGTCGACTTATCAATGTTCAAAGCAGATCAAAGACAGATCGACTAAAATCATAAAAGTTTTGCATCATCTGATATTGTAGATCACATCATCTGGTTTCATTAGCAAAGTTCTTCATCGATTATTTGCAATCCTTGTACTTGTCCTTTGATTTTCACCTTTGCTAGGTCTAGATACGTTTAGATCAAGCAACATCGACCAAGTACTTTGGATTCTTATTTAACTTTGCTACTGTTTACAAATTTTTGCTATTCCTTGCTACCAAAGAGACTTGTCCAAACTCTATAAATATTTCTGATCGGCATTGAACCAACCTGGCAATCGACTTGTACTCCCATTGCAATTGTGAACAATTGTAAGAACTATTGGAGAACCATCAGATTTCAAGGAGTGTGTCACCAAGGAAGAACTTATGAATTTCGAACGTGAGCAGAACAACATCGGCCAACAGATATTGGCAAGACTCGATGATCTGGCTGCCAAGATCAGCATCATGGAGACAAAACTACCCAACCCTCGAGCTGATCAGCAAGAAGCATCCAATGATAATGAAGAGGAAGATACTATTCAATATCGACTTTGACATTGGCTAAATCAGAATTGGCAAGGGATGGGAAGAGATCGACCACAGCAAGAAGATGAACCTTTCAACAAGGTTAAATTTTCAATCCCTTCCTTCAACGGAGCCTATGAAGACAACGCCTACCTCGACTGGGAGATGGTCGTCGAGCTGAAATTCAGCGCACACATGGTTCCTGACTGACACCAAGTTTGACTCGCCACATGTGAGTTCACAGGCTTTGCACTCATGTGGTGGAACGAATTTGTTAAGTTTGGTTCTCAAGTCGACACATGGGAAGGATTGAAGCGTGCTATGCGCCATCGGTTCATGTCTCCTTCATTCAAAAGAGATCTCAGAAAGAAGCTCTAGAGGTTCAATCAAGGAACCAAATCGGTTCAAGATTATTACGAGCAGCTACAGATCGACATGTTACGTGCTGAGGTCGAAGAAGATGAAAAAGACAAAATGGCAAGATTCTATGGAGGATTACGCCGAGAAATATAAGACATAATCGACTACAAGGAGTATACCACTCTTAATCGGCTATTCCACCTAGCCATGTTAGCAGAAAAGGAACTCAAAGGCCAACAACAGAAGAAATTTACAAATTCATCTGTGCTAAGACTTCAAGTTCACCAAGCCACATCGGCCACTGGCAAGATCACTACTGCTTCAGATGGCCGACAATGATCTATATCACTAGCTCAGGCCACTAGATCGACAGTGCCAGGGACTCGAACAGGTAGTCAATTGGCTATCGAGCAAAAAGCCAAATCAGCTAATGCTTATGTTCAGCACCAAGCTCATCATCAGCTGCATCAACCGAAAAATCTTTCGCCATCATATGCCATCGATGCAAAGGCATTGGCCATGTTTAGAAGGACTGCCCAAGTCAGAAGGCTTACATTGCTACTGAAGAAGGCTACATCAGTACAAGTGATAACACCAAAGAACCAGAAGATAGTGAAGAAGTCATTAGTGCCGACGACATTGATACTTTTGGCACCTACATTGTCAAAAGAGTTCTGAGTGTCCAAACAGAATAAGCTGACGAGCTCCAGCACCACAATTTATTTCACTATTTCTTCATTGTGCAGAATTACAAAGTACGGACGATCATCGACAGTGGAAGCTGCAACAATTTGATCAACGCCGACATGGTCAAGGAAATTTGTTTGACTACACGAGATCACCCGCACCCCTACTATGTGCAAGGTTCAAAAACAGAGGTAAGTCAAATTGCTCGAGTACAACTTTGAATCGGCTCATAAAAAGATGAACTAGATTTTGATGTTGTGCCGATGCAAGCATGTTTATTGTTGTTAGGACGACCATGGGAGTTCGATAATGATGCTATGCATTATGGTCGAACAAACCGATACACTGTCATGCACAAAGGGAAGAAGATCACACTGCTTCCTTTAACACCCAATGAAATAATCAAATATGATAAAGAAGCCGCTGATCGACTAATGAAAGGGAAAGAGCTGGAAAATCGACTAGTTACAAAGCCTAGCCCATTGATTAAACAATCATCGACTGAGACACCATCTGCTACTTTGCCACTCGCTTGAGCAGAGATTAGACTGAGACATCCTGTAATGGTTGCTAACAAACTTGATCTTAAGGAAGTTTTAGCGGGCCAGAATTTATGTTATGCTTTAGCCTGCAAGGATGCATTTTTTAACTTGAACAATTGCCTCACTCTTTGCCGTCGGCTATTACTAACCTCTTGCAAGAGTTTCGTGATGTGTTCCCTAAAGAGATTCCTCTAGGATTACCACCTATCAGAGGCATCGAACACCAGAACGACCTGATCCCTGGAGCATCTCTACCCAATCGGGTAGCCTGTTGGATAAAACCCATAAGAGATGAAAGAGATTCAATGTCAAGTTCGAGAACTTTTAGACAAAGGTTATGTTCGCAAAAGTTTAAGTCCATGCGTTGTTCCTGTACTGCTCGTCCCAAAGAAAGATGGAAGTCGGAGGATATGTGTCAACTGCCGCACCATCAACAACATCACCATCAGGTATCGACATCCAATCCCTCGCTTAGATGACATGTTAGATGAATTTAGCGGATTAACCCTCTTCTCAAAGGTCGATTTTAGGAGTGGGTATCATCAGATTCGTATGAAACTTAGGGATGAATGGAAGACTGCTTTCAAGACTAAGTTTGGTTTATATGAGTGGTTAGTTATGCCTTTCGGTTTGACTAATGCACCCAACACCTTCATGCAACTCATGAACAAAGTCTTAAGATCATACATTGGCTGATTCGTTGTTGTGTACTTTGATGATATTCTTATCTATATCAAATCGACTAATGATCACATCGACCATTTGAGAATTGATTTAGCAACTCTACGAGAGGTGAGATTATCTGGTAACCCTGAGAAGTGCACCTTTTGCACCGATCGAGTATCTTTTCTTGTTTTTGTAGTGACCTCTCAGGGAGTTGAAGTCGACAAAGCTAAAGTCAAAGCCATGGAGTAATGGCCAACGCCAACCACTGTTATGCAGGTACGAAGTTTCCTTGGTCTTGCAGGTTTTTATCGACGATTCATCAAGGACTTCAGTACAATTGCTGCGCCCATGAATGAGCTGGCCAAGAAGGGAATTGCTTTCCACTGGGGATCGGCTCACGAAACTGCTTTCAATAGGCTAAAGGAGAAACTCACCAACGCTCCTTTACTTCAATTGCCCGATTTCGGTAAGACTTTCGAACTTGAATTTGATGCAAGTGGAATCGGCATTGGAGGAGTGCTTATTCAAGAAGGTAAGCCGATTGCATACTTCAGTGAAAAGTTAAGTGGTCCTAGCTTGAATTACTCGACATATGACAAAGAACTTTATGCTTTGGTAAGAGTACTCGAAACTTGGCAACATTACCTCTCGCCAAAAGAATTTGTCATACACTCGGACCATGAATCTTTGAAACACATTAGGAGTCAGGCTAAACTCAACAAAAGACATGCAAAGTGGGTTGAATTTATTGAGTCTTTTCCCTATGTGATCAAGCACAAGAAGGGTAAAGATAATGTTATAGTCGACGCTCTATTCAGAAGATACACTATGATTTCATAGCATGATTTCAAGATCTTTGGTCTTGAAACCATCAAAAGTTTATATGCCGACGATGAAGACTTCAAAGAAGTAATCCAAAACTATCGACAAGGCAAGACATGGAACAAATATGTCTTAGCCGATGATCTCTTATATCGAACTAACAAACTTTGCATTCCATCAAGTTCTGTGCATCTTTTATTGCTGCAAGAAGCACACAGAGGAGGTTTAATGGTGCATTTCGGAGTAAAGAAGACTGAGGATATCTTAGCCGATCACTTCTACTGGCCAAAGATGCGAAGGGATGTGGAGCGCTATGTTAGCCGATGCACCACCTGCAACGAAGCTAATTAAGTCTCGACTAAACCCTCTTGGTTTATACCTCCCTCTTCCTGTTCCAAATACTCCTTGGGAAGATATTTCGATGGACACTGTTTTAGGATTACCTAGCACAAAGAAGGGGAGGGACAATATATTTGTAGTCGTAGACCAATTTAGTAAAATGGCTCATTTTATTCCTTGTCGAAAGAGCGATGATGCTACACACGTTGCTGATTTGTTTTTCAGGGAAGTTGTTCGACTCCATGGAATGCTGATGACCATTATGTCTGATCGAGATGCGAAGTTCCTTAGTCACTTTTGGAGAAGCTTATGGAATCAACTAGGAACAAAGGTGCTGTTTTTGATAACCTGCCATCCACAAACAGATGGCCAGATAGGAGTTGTCAACAGAACTTTATCGACCATGCTGCGCGCTGTCTTGAAGAAGAATCTGAAGATGTGGGAAGACTGTTTACCACACGTCGAGTTTTCCTACAATCAAACCAAACACTTGACGACGAAGTTAAGCCCTTTTGAAGTAGTATATGGGCTCAATCCTCGAGCACCCATTGACTTACTTGCACTACCAACATTGGACAAGCTTAACTTCGATGCCATGAAGAAAGCAGAACTTGTGCTCAGGATGCACAAGATTGTCAAGGATAACATTGAGAAGGCCAACGAAAGGAATCGGCTAATTGGCAGCCAAGGTAGAAAAGAGGTTCTTTTTCATCTAGGGGACTTAGTTTGGTTACATTTAAGAAAAGAAAGGTTTCCTGATCAGAGAAAATCAAAACTTATGCTAAGAGACGGTCCATTCAAAATTCTTGAGAAGATCTATGACAACGCCTACAAACTTGATTTGCCCGAAAAATATGGCATTAGTCTGACGTTCAACGTTGCTAACTTGAAGCCATACCTAGGAGAAATTGACGAGTTTGAGTCGAGCACGACTCAACTGAAAGAAGGGGAGGATGATGAGGACATCCCAACCACTAATCCATCCATAGCCGATGCTTACCAAGGACCAATAAATAGAGCTCAAGTATGACAGATAAATCACTTGGTGAGTTCGTTTCTAACTCTTCCATTTGATATTGGCCAGAATGAGATGCTACCTAATAATTTCCATGACTTGCTTTTACTCAGATATGAAGGATCGACTAAATTGGAATTATAAGAAGCTGACCAAGGGATGCTCGGGCATGAACCATTCTAGGTAAGAACCATGGGCAGACCAAGGTTGCTCGAGCATGATCCATCGACCGAGAACTCCAACTCGAGTACGTTTCGGTATCAACCAAAGGACTCCTATTCAAATACAACTTCGAGCTCGACTCATAATCGACCAAAGGACTCTGACTCGAACACAACTTCGAGTTTGACTCAGAATTGGCCAAGGCTACACGAATCCAACTCAGTCACGACGCCAAAGGAGATCCACCCCAGATGACTCAGAAGACTTTTAGTTCGACTCCAACTCGAACTCACTTAGAATAGTTTCCTTAAATTTTCAAAAAGGACTTGTAACCGACTCGGATAGGGTAAGGGTTAGTCCTCCCAATAAATAAGGGCACTAGGCTGTCGGGACCCAAATATGCAAATCCAGACTCTCTGTGTATTCAGCACTAGTCCAGGATCACGCTAGTGCACACAGTCTAGACATAGATGAAATATCACAATCATACACAGCGGAATAATAAATAAAGACTTCATCTATTAATATAGACTATTGAACGACCTTAAGGTCAAACTTACACTTGTGAGGCCTTGGTGGCTTCAACTCAAAATGAATAAACAACAGCGGAATGAAGAACGTCGATGAATCCCATCAATATGCCACAAGCAACTAACAAGGTTCAACTCCTAGATATTCGCCTCCTCGTGGAACTTCTCCTTCGAAGTTGTAGTCTTCTCCTCAATTGATGATTTTGTGTGTTGCAAGGGGTGAGTACATAAAGCACTGAACAAGTTGTGCACAGAATGCAAGTCTAGTATTTTATATGCATGGCTTAGTACAAAGGTATGGCTATCATGGCTATTTTGCAGTAAAGCTGCATTTATAAAAGAATACAGTAAATAGATTGAAATTACAGTAAAACAAATAACAATAATAGATAGATTCAACATTTGATAAGTAAACCAAGTTTCCAATCCTAAGTCAATTTCCACTCTCCATGGCATCCTGCCATCCCAATAAGTTTTGTTTAACAAAAGTCTAACCCTTGACTGTAATTTCTGAGCATTGCTCAATACCGCGAGCACGGCTATTCGAATAGATTTTACACTCTGTAGAGGTTATGCACTTTACCCACACGAGATGATCGTCCCTTGTTGCCAAGCTATTAGCACAGTTCCTTTGGTGTGCCGGCAGGGTAATCATGACAAAGCCTTTACAATGCTCTGTCTAGACACTGTACTGCTCGCTGAGGTTTCAACTCGGAAGGGACTGGTTACCACACTCCGGGCCACCTTCTTGCGCCATGTGAGTCTACCCGTACACCTAGAACTCAATATACACCATAGTAGTACCGAAATCTAGACATCACAAATTAGTTGGCTAGGCTGTCCAATTCCAGATGTGTGGTTGCAAGTAAGACTCAGGTCAAAGGCTTGCAAGGTTAAGTCCTTAGGGTGACTAGGGCAAGACTTCCACACACCCTCTGCCAAATCTGGCACACCTTGGCACACTGCCCCTCGCCAATTGCCTCAATCTAAATCATTACCACCCAGTTGATTACCAAGCACCACATGCTCTCAACAAGTCAACCTCGTGAAGAGGAACGCGATATGCTACACTAGCAAAAAAAAATCTATCCCGTAACCAGAAAGCTACTCGCAAGAAGGAGATCACAGATAAGATTACCACTAGACGCGCAGTTGCGGAATCCTTCGCGCGTCGATGTAGTGGATCGTCCTCGCCGCAGTCGTTGCGTCGATGGAGCGGATCGTCCTCGCCTCGCCGTGGATCGTCCTCCCACGCCGCAGTCGCAGCAGCGTCACCGCAGAGTCCCACGTCCGAGGATGGAACGCCGTGCGTCGTGTGCAAGCACTGGTCGCTCGGCGAGGGCAACGAGAAGAGGAGGCTAGGGTTTGGTGAATCACTTCTAAACCGTGGGAAAGCACACCCTGCGCCCACCCTCCTCCCCTCCTTATATAGCCACGAGATGAAACCCTAAACCAAGGCCCATCAGCGTGCTAAACCCACGATGTCCATTAATTATGGATCCAATCCAAATTAATGCGCCCCACCATTAAGTGTGTGACCCTGTAGGTTCACGGACGTTTGGACATGGATTCGAAAAACTCCTTTTCAATCCAATAGTTGGTAGCGGCTCCTTGCAAAGTATGCCAACTCCCAAACATACTATGATCAAATCGGATAGAACCTATCAAAAGTACTCATGTAATAATCCCTTTGCCAAGTATATGAAGATTGAACTCAAGGCGAGAAGTATGTCATCCTTTGATGATTCAATCCATCTCTCGTATCCGTGATATATTAATAAGTCGTGATTGACTCCTCAATCACGGCATGGCCATGCACTTCCTTAATCATATCACACAAGTGGCCTTATCATATATCCCTGTTTCATTGGAGTGGCAAATTCAATCTTGACTGCTCACTTCCCTCTGCACGTTTCATAGTAAACATGAAAGCTACCTTTATAACTATCCGGTTAGGAAGTAGTGTTTGATAGCCCCAAGGAAAACTATTACACATGTAGGGAATATGACAATCTCAGGTCTAAGGATCATACATCTACTAGGTATGAGATACACTGATGACACATAAGAATGAAACATTCTCGCAGTGTCCAATTGATGGCCTATCTAACCCATGTTCTTCAACATGCGTCCACAATGTATAGATGATATCTCTATATCCCATGATCTATGAAGCATGATCATCGATCACTACATGTCCTGATCTATTCATCTTTGTCCTATACGATGATATTCGATCAGAGATATTTATCGAATTATATCAATAAGTAAAGAGCTTCATAAGCAAGTCACATACTTGCTGATCAATACAATGATATACATTCATTGGACAAATAATCATATTATTATTCATAAACATAGTCATGTTACAATCATCTAAATGATTGCCTCAAGGGCATAGCACTAACAATCTCCCACTTGCACTTGAGTCAATCAATTAAGTATCTAATACCAATAGACCTCGTGTGTGCCTCATGCTTAGGCTGTGGCAGTGGCTTTATCAACGGATCGACCACATTGGCTTCCGTATGTACTTTGCATATTCTCACGTCACCTCTATCCACAATCTCGCGAATAAGGTGAAAGCGCCGGAGTATGTGTTTATACTTCTGATGTGATCTAGGCTCTTTTGCTTGTGCAATGGCACAACTATTATCACAATAGATGTCCATTGGACTAGAGGCACTAGCGACCACACCAAGCTCTGTGATAAACTTCTTAATCCACATAGCTTCTTTTGCAGCCTCCGAAGCCGCAATGTACTCCGCTTCTGTCATAGAGTCGGCCACCGTGTTTTGCTTGGAACTCTTCCAGCTTACTGCTCCTCCATTAAGTGTAAACACAAACCCGGATTGCGATCGAAAATCATCTTTGTCAGTTTGGAAGCTTGCATCGGTGAAACCCTTTGCAACCAGATCTTCCTCACCTCCAAAAACAAGGAACATACCCTTAGTTCTTCTCAAGTACTTCAGGATATTTTTTACGGCTATCCAATGACCATCATAAGGATCCGCTTGGTATCTGCTTGTGACACTTAGAGCATATGAGACATCTGAGCGTGTACAGATCATGGCATACATAATAGACCCAATAGCAGAAGCATATGGAATCTTGCTCATCCTGTCTCGCTCATCAGATGTCGAAGGGCACTGATTCTTACAGAGACTAATGCCATGTGACATTGGCATGAAACCTCTCTTGGATTCATGCATATTGAACCTTCTCAATATCTTGTCAATGTACGTTTCCTGACTTAATCCAATTAACCTTTTTGATCTATCTCTATAGATTTTTATGCCCAAGATATAGCATGCTTCTCCCAAGTCCATTGAGAAACTCCTTTTCAATGAAGTCTTAACATCTTCAAGCATAGGAATATCATTCCCGATCAATAATATGTCATCCACAAACAAAATCAGAAATACAAGTGCGCTCTCACTAGCCTTCTTGTAAACACAAGGCTCTTCTTCATTTTTGATAAAGTCAAACCCTTTGACTACTTCATCAAAACGAATATTCCAACTCCGAGATGCTTGCTTTAACCCATAAATGGATCTTTGAAGCTTGCATACCCTTTTAGCATATTTAGGATCAACAAAAACTTCAGGTTGTATCATGTATACATCCTCAGAAAGATTCCCATTAAGGAAGGCTGTTTTGACATCCATCTGCCATATTTCATAATCAAAATATGCAGCAATAGCTAAAATGATCCGGACAGACTTGAGCATGGCTACTGGTGAGAAGGTTTCATCATAGTCAACTCCTTGAACTTGTTTGAAACCCTTTGCCACCAACCGTGCCTTATAGATCTGAACATTTCCATCTACATCTATTCTTCTTTTTGAAAATCCATTTGCATTCAATAGTTTTTACACCATCAGGAGAATCGACCAAGTTCCAAACTTGATTGTCATGCATGGATTGAATTTCGGATCTAATGGCTTCAAGCCATTTTTCTGAGTTTGGGTCCATCATTGCTTCTTCATAAGTCGTAGGCTCATCATTGTCCAACAATAATATGTCATTCCCATATCTTATAGGTACATGACGTGGCCTCCCCGACCTACGTGGGGCTGGAGTCTCTTCCACAGGTTGTACAACACTTTGTACATCTTGTGAAGGTTCAGTGCTAGCTTGAACATATTCATGTGATTCTCGAACTTCATCAAGATACACATCACTCCTACTGAATTCTTTTGAAAGAAACTCTTTCTCCAAAAAGACACCATTTCGAGCAACAAAAACTTTGTTCTCGTTTCTTTTGTAAAAGTAATATCCTTTTGTTTCTTTAGGATACCCCACAAAAAAGCATTTTTCTGATTTAGGTGCGAGTTTATCTGATTGTAAACGTTTTACATAAGCCTCACATCCTCATATCTTGAGAAATGACAACATGGGACTTCTCCCAGTCCATATCTCATATGGCGTCTTCTCAACGGATTTTGATGGGACCCTATTCAAAGTGAATGGAGCTGTCTCTAGAGCGAAACCCCAGAAGGATAATGGCAGATCCGTTTGGCTCATCATTGACCGAACCATATCTAATAAAGTTCGGTTTCGTCGTTCAGACACGCCATTCCATTGAGGCGTTCCTGGCGGAGTAAGTTGCGGAACGATTCCACATTGCTTTAGATGATCACCAAACTCTTGGCTCAAGTATTCGCCACCACGATCTGATCGTAAGTGTTTTATTGATTTGCCAAGTTGATTTTGTACTTCATTTTGAAACTCTTTGAACCTTTCAAAAGTTTCAGATTTATGCCTCATTAAATAGATATATCCATATCTACTAAAGTCATCGGTAAAAGTTACAAAGTACTGAAAACCCACCCCTAGTAGTCGAGCTCATTGGTCCACATACATCTGTATGTACTAGGGCCAATAACTCACTCGTTCTCTCACTAAAACCTGTGAAAGGGGCTTTTGTCATCTTGCCAAGTAAACAAGATTCACATGTTTCAAATGATTCAAAATCAAATGAGGTTAGAAGTCCTTCACCATGGAGCTTCTTCACGTGCTTCTCATTTATATGACCTAAGCGACAATGCCATAAAAAGGTAGGGTTCAAATCATTAGGCCGATGCCTTTTTACATTAATGTTATAGACAGGTTTCTCTTCGAGTTTAAGGACGTACAACCCATCCACCATGGGGCAACGACCATAATACATATCATTCAAAAATATTGAACAAACAAAGTTCTTTATTATGAAATCATAACCTCCATGTTCCAAACAAGAAGATGAAATAATGTTTCAACTCAAAGATGGAACAAAATAACAATTATTGAGTTCTAAAACTAATCCTGAAGGCAAATGCAATGGGTACGTGCCAACGGCAAGACCAGCAACTCTTGCTTTATTCCCCACGCAAAGATCCACTTCTCCTTTTGCCAAGTCTCTACTCTTTATCAGCCCCTACATCGAATTGCAAATGTGAGCAACCGAACCAGTATCATATACCCATGAGCTGAGTGAAGAAGTAGCAAGATTAATTTCTATAACATTAATACCTGAAGTGGAAACCACATTCCCATTCTTCTTATCCGCGGTACTTTCGCAGATTCCGTTTCCAATGTCACGATTTCTTGCAATAGAAGCATTGGGTATCAGGTTGAGGGCCAACTTTAAGCTTCTGAAGCTTATTTTTGAGGCTTGCGATCTCATCTTGAGCCTGCCCTTGCCCTTGCTGTTTCCTGTTCCCCCAGCCTTAGCCTTCCTCTTTTTGAATTCAGTTGTTTTCTGAACCATCATCACATGATTGGGTTTTTTGTTACTGCTTTCCTCGGCAGCCTTGAGCATCCCATGTAGCTCGGTTAGGCTCTTCTCCATGCTATTCATATGAAAATTCATAATGAATGGCTCAAAGCTCGAGGAGTAGACCGGAGAATAACATCTATGGCCAAACCGAGGCTAAGGGGAAACTCAAGTTTTTCCAATCTCCCAATATAACCAATCATCTTGATCACATGAGGGCTGACCGGACTGCCTTCAGCCAGCTTACAAGCAAATAAAAGCTTTGAGATACCATACCTCTCAGCTCTTGCTTGATTCCCAAACATGCCCTTCAAGCCCACAATCATATTGTAAGCATCCTGGTCCTCATATTGCTTTTGGAGCTCGAGTCCATGGTGACTAGCATGAGACAGTGACTCTCTGAAGCATTAACATGCTTTTCATATTCAACCTTCAAATTGCGAGGAGCATTTTCGGCTGGTTCATCAGGAATTGGATTCTCTAGAACGTAGTCCTTCTTTTCATGCTTGAGAACAATTCTCAGGTTGCGATACCAATCAACAAAATTAGTTCCATTAATTTTTTCCCTTTCCAAAACTGATCTCAAAGGAAAACCAGGTGTAGCAGGAGTAGGAGAAGGTGCCATTGAACTACAACAAAAACATGCAAAGATTCTAAGCACTATGTTTATGTAAAAATTTTATTAAACATTTTAATAAAAGACACTCCTATTTTATGTCCCTTTTATAGACACATAATGAGTATTCAAGATCCATATTCATCAAACACTAGTGAGCTTTGGCATCACTGCTAGAAATTTAATGACATAGGTAAGCAACACCTTTGCTAATTACATCTTATGTAACTCTTGTTTGTTGAGTATGAAAACAAGTAATGAATGCCTCCGTCAACTTGACTCATGGCCAGGTCAACCTGCCCCTAGGGCTCACATGAGGGAGGGAGCACTTCCCATATTCGGGTGCCAATTAAGAAACCTGCCTCATGTGTGTTTTCCTAGACACCAATTGTCTTGTATAGGTTGCTTCATTACTGAAATCAAATCCCAACCACTTATGTCCTCAAGCCCAAAACCGTTTTGATAGCTTGATTAAATCTACCATTGTTATGCGTGATGTGTCCAACACATCCCTTTCATCTATTAAGATAGCCATTGATATACTACTTTGGTAGTCATATCAATAACGATCTAAATTCTTGATAGGTGCAACAATTGGATGGACATTTTGATTTAAAATTTTAGCTATAGGGATAAACAAAATCTACTAAGAACATGGCATCACATGCAATGAGCATAAAGAAAATAGCAAGGATTAAACACACATCCACAGAAAATCAAAATAAGCTGTGAAATAGCATGGCCCTTAGCATTAAGATCTCCATCATCATGCTTATTTGTTCACCTTGCCACCTTGCTTGATTTGTTCACCTAGCCACCTTGCTTGATACCATTGTCTTCATCATTATGGATGCAACACCTTACAACTTTTGATAATGAATTTTACATGAGGGTTTGAAGCATCACAAGCAAACAAGCAGGTTGTTATACAATTTAAATAGCCTTATGGCTTGACATGGCACGCAGGCCATGTGGAAATTACATGCATCACACACATATAGGCCATACTATTTCACATAATTCCCTGCAAAAATGAGTTAAACACAAGAAACACTACGACTCCGGGGTCCGAGGGGCAGCGCCCCTGGCGACGGTCCCGCTGATCGATTAGCGGGCGGGTCGAGGGCAGCGCCCTTGGAAAATTTTTTTAGAGGCATGTCTTCTGTTAAAGGAAAACACCCTCAAAATTTCCACGGATCAACCAAATTGACCCAATCCGAACTAATCTGATTGGCTTGGTCCCATATGAATACGTTTCAGAAATCCTGATGGCGGTAACCCGACCGGTAAGGGTAACGTCGTACCATGAACGGACTCACCCAAATCAATATTGAATCGGTTTGCGCTTACCATGGATCAACTATATTGACCCAATCCAACTCAATCTGATTGGCTTGGTCCCATATGGATACGTTTCAGAAACCCTGATGGCGGTAACCCGACCGGTAAGGGTAACGTCGTACCATGAACGGACTCACCCAAATCAAGATTGAGTCGGTTTGCACTTTCCTCAAACCCTAAACCGATCGATCTCATCGATAGCTGCCGTCACCAATTCATCACATGAACCGGCTGAACATGTAATAGATCCAATCTATTAACCTCACGCATCATGTGTGCAACATCCAGATCACAAAACTATACAAGATGTCTCTGATACCACTGAAGAGGAACGCGATATGCTACACTAGCACAAAAAAAATCTACCGCCTAACCAGAAAGCTACTCGCAAGAAGGGGATCACAGATAAGATTACCACTAGACACGCAGTTGCGGAATCCTTCGCGCGTCGATGTAGTGGATCGTCCTCGCAGCAGTCGTTGCGTCGATGGAGCGGATCGTCCTCGCCTCGCCGTGGATCGTCCTCCCATGCCGCAGTCGCAGCAGCGTCACCGCAGTAGTCCACACGTCCAGGGATGGAACGCCGTGCGTCGGTGTGCAAGCACCAGGTCGCTCGGCAGGGGCAACGAGAAGAGGAGGCTAGGGTTTTGAGTGAATCACTTCTAAACCGTGGGAAAGCACACCCTGTGCCCACCCTCCTCCCCTCCTTATATAGCCACGAGATGAAACCCTAAACCAAGGCCCATCAGCGTGCTAAACCCACGATGTCCATTAATTATGGATCCAATCCAAATTAATGCGTCCCAGCCCGTTAAGTGTGTGACCCTGCAGGTTCACGTACGTTTGGACATGGATTCGGAAAACTCCTTTTCAATCCAATAGTTGGTAGCGGCTCCTTGCAAAGTATGCCAACTCCCAAACATACTATGATCAAATCGGATAGAACCTATCAAAAGTAGTCATGTAATAATCCCTTTGCCAAGTATATGAAGATTGAACTCAAAGCGAGAAGTATGTCATCCTTTGATGATTCAATCCATCTCTCGTATCCGTGATATATTAATAAGTTGTGAATGACTCCTCAATCACGGCATGGCCATGCACTTCCTTAATCATATCACACGAGTGGCCTTGTCATATATCTCCGTTTCATTGGAGTGGCAAATTCCATCTTGACTGCTCACTTCCCTCTGCACGTTTCATAACAAACATGAAAGCTACCTTTATAACTATCCGGTTAGGAAGTAGTGTTTGATAGCCCCAAGGAAAACTATTACACATGTAGGGAATATGACAATCTCAGGTCTAAGGATCATACATCTACTAGGTATGAGATACACTGATGACACATAAGAATGAAACATTCTCGCAGTGTCCAATTGCGGGTCTATCTAACCCATGTTCTTCAACATGCGTCCACAATGTATAGATGATATCTCTATATCCCATGATCTATGAAGCATGATCATCGATCACTACATGTCCTGATCTATTCATCGTTGTCCTATACGATGATATCCGATCAGAGATATTTATCGAATTATATCAATAAGTAAAGAGCTTCATAAGCAAGTCACATACTTGCTGATCAATACAATGATATACATTCATTGGACCAATAATCATATTATTATTCATAAACATAGTGATGTTACAATCATCTAAATGATTGCCTAAATGATTGCCTCAAGGGCATAGCACTAACACCTCGTTGCGTGACATCCACTCGTCACCACAACGCAATCTCTTTGTGTGACCACACATGACACACAAGTTCATAACATTGTTCCATATTCCATTAGTCAAGATTAATCAGTGATGATTCAACACATGTGATGACATGGCATGGCTAAGCAATCTACGATGATCTAACCAGCCCATGTTGATTATCAGTATTAACCAACTATTAATTAACCATCCTAGGGTGACAATTTGATCATGGCATACAATGGCAAGGTGTATACTCAAATAGGTTAAATAGCTAAATCCCAATTTATTTTCAAACAATTGTATACTTGAAATAATATGCAATAGGGCAAAACAAATATAGCAATTTTATAAACATGGGTTCAACATGATCAAAGCACAACTTGCCTGGCCCTTGCAATTTTTACTGTTCTTTACTCTTTATCTTTGATTCTTGATCTTCGATCTTCAATCTTTACATTCTTGATCTTCAGCTCCTTAGAACAACTTCCGGACGATGCGTCTAACGATTAAAGAAGAAGCAAATACAAACCAACTCAAAAGATAAATCAATTAAAATCCAAATTGAGAACGGATAGTATTGGATCACGAAGGCTTAGATGAATTTAGGAACTTGAATGGATTAGATCAGATATTAGACAAAAGAGAACGAGCTTTTGGAATACACCGAAAAGGAAAAGACTAATAACTGAGATAGAAAGAATAATATTCCAAAAAATATTTCTTCTAAAGTTATTATCTTGATTGGATAGACAATGACATATGGACTCTCGATCTATAAACCGGGTACATAAAGATACGTTAGTTCGCAATGAACTAAACTGATGCTCAATACTGACTTTTGTTGACCAAACAGATACACAGTCAAACAAAAGAAAGATGGACTAATAGATTAGATATGGCACAAGGATATGATATATGGCCAATGGTTTATCGACCAAGTCCACGAATGAATTCTAGGTCAATGGCAAATTAGATTTTCAAGAATAGGACATGGACAACTGGGGTCGACATTCATGCGATTCGATCTGATATCAGTCGATCAAGAGGCTTGACGATGACAAGGCAACAAGGAAATGAAGACAAGGCTAAACTCATAAGTGATGGGGTTAGATTACAATAAGGCGATAGAGAGGATAATGATATTGCACTAGAGCTTTTGCGAGCATGCACACATACGATGATAGCGAAGCGACGACAGCACACTCATGCAAAGATAAGATGTCGCTTGTCGATACAATGATACGGTAGCAAGGTTATGATATGGCTCAGGATTGATTTGCGAGTTGCGTGGTTTACATGACATGATGCATCGTCAACGACATATTGAACCCAAGGTTAAGTTAGGGTTTGAGAGGAACGACTCGTGGATAGATCCACTTGGCATAGGGATAGGATAGGTAGGGTTGGCTCTGCGGTAAAAGATTACCAAGGGTGGCTAACCGAAACAAGATCCGATAATGAAAGGGACTAGATCGAAGACGACAGGTAGATTCTAGAATATGGCATTGATGGCAACCGAAGACCAAATGAACTCTAAAGATGGGCAAACCAGAGAATGATAGCCTACTGGACATGACGACACGACCAAGGCAAACCAAGATGGTTGGCGGCAAAATACAGTGCGCGGCACTGACGAAAGGCGGCGGCTAACGAATATTAAAATTTTCGGTTGATGGAACAGCAAAGGGGAAGTGAGCACCACGTAGAATGCAGCGAGACGAGCTCAACGGTATAAGTGGATTTGGCGGCAACCCAATGGACAGATCACAAACTACCGATGAACGGTTGCTAAAGCTAATAGATCAAATGGTCGTAACTATTAAAATAATGGATGAAACCTAACCAAATTTTACAGAGAGCAATCTGGGACCCTGAGACACAATATTACATGAAAGGATTGGAGTTATACCTTTTGGATAACAGGGAACACACGAGGAAGTTTTCAGCTGTACGTACGCAGTCTGATCAGGGAAGATTGAATTTTCTGCAGAAATCCAGTGGACAAAACCTTGAGTTAGTGAGAGCACCGTGTAGAGGACATCAAGATGAGTCTACAGTAAAAAGGGCATGGTCAAATTTGCAAAAACAAAGGAGAATGGGTGACGACAATATTGGAGATTGGAACAGCCGTAACTTTTGATTTCCTAGATGAATCTGCACCAAATTTGGTGGAGCGGTAGATTAGACCATAAGGCACGAGATGACATGAGCGAATTTCAGAAACACTCAAAGGAACAATGGGGAACGCGATGCCAAGATCGGCCAATGAGGGCGACGCACCGGAAGACGACGGTTGCGATTTTGCGGGTTTGGGAGGTGCTCTGGGAATTAGGGTTGCGTGGGAGGAGTCTTAGAACACTTTTATAGGCTGGGGAGTCATGCCATGCAAGGAAACACGATGAAAAACCGGATTTGGATTGAAAACGAATCGGATCGAACACCTAGCGCGCAATGAACAGTAAATGATGACATGGCGCATTGTGCTGCGTCGGATGTGGATCGGAGGGCACCGGCTGGGTGGCGACGTGGCCGGCTCGGGAGATGACATGTGGATTTAACCCAATTTCTGAATTAAAATAATTCTAACAAATAAAATAATTCGTTTAGAGTAATACAAATACCAGAAAAATTCTAAAAAAATTCTAGAAAATATTTTAAGACATTTGGAGCACAAATAAAATATTTGTAAACAAACTTTATTTAAAATTTTGCAGTATTTAATTAAATATAACAAAAGGCTTAATTTAAATTAATTTCCAAATAAATCAAAATGAATAACAAACGAACTCCGAAAAATCTAAAAAAATTATAGAAAATTCCTTGAAGCACAATGAACTCAAATAAAATTAAATTTATTTTAATTGAAGTTTATATTAGTCAATTTAAATTGTTTTAGCATTAGAAAATTACAGATTAAGCTTTATTAAAGCGAGAAAATCAGCCGGGATTTTTGGAAAAATGAACTAAACAAAATATTTTTGAAAACCCAAATTTTGGGATGTTACATAGGCCTTAGGAATCTATTAGGTTTTGATTATATTATATCTATAGTCGTCGACTAATATTTTCTCTTGCGCCTGACTGGGTTCCAGTGGCTATATAGAGTTTCAAAACTCCACTGTATAAATTCATCAGAAATCAGCAATAAAGAGAGACTGCAGCTATCTGGTTATTGCTTGTGTTCACGATTTCACATGTAAGATCTATCGGAGTTGAAGCAGGCAATTGCAAGGTTTCTTAGTTCAACAGTCTGTTCAGAAACCCTTGAAGTTGTCTCGTTGAGACTTCACCAAATCAGTTTGTCTATTCATCGGCTAAACTATCGCAGACGCTCTTTGGCTGATGGATAGACAAATAGTTATTGTACCTAAAGGAAGATTGGAAAAACACTTTAGACACCTCCATCGGCTAACTGTCGCATTCGCTCTTGGCCGATGGGACGTGGTCGCATCAATCAAGGACACTACCGACTTATCGACTCTGACTCTTGATAGGCTTTATTCGTGACTCAAGACTCATGAGATTGACGTCGTCTCTCACAAGATGAAATCTCAGTCATTGGCTTTAGTCAACGATTGATGGGAACGGTGGCCCGATCTTTCGACAGGTAGTACTAAATCGATTGGAGGAGAACTCGACGTTGACGATCTGGCTTCTAATTAGAACTGACTTGAACCCTGCAATCGCTACACCACGGATCTTTTGGTTATCAACCACGCACAAACACAGTTGACCTCGCCAAGAAGGCTTATCCTTGTATGCGAATCCAGAACACTAGCAAGAATGTAGAACATGCAATCTGAAATTGCAAATAATATTAAGCACACGAGTTGGGGTTCCACAAACTGATGAACGGTGAAAAACTGACAAAGTGTCTAGTTGTAATCTAAGCAAAACCCATCTATTCTAGCGACGACTAATGAATATATATGAGGAAGAGGTCAAAGGAGGTGGCCAAGGGGATGGCCGTGAAACCCTAGGTCGTATAAGGCCTTTGGGCCCAAGTGGAGGTGTTTTAGTACCAGGCAGATTCTATTCATCATATAGTTTTGATGATTCCTGTCGATCCAGAAGGAGTTTGAACGTGAAACCACTTCCGTTGGAAAGATCACGTCATGGGCTTCTCCGTAGAGTCTAAGAACGCCTCAAACGGATTTTGTATGACCCATATATGGTATTTTTAGTTGGACTACTCCAGGGGCCGAACTGGACACGTGAACGAATTGAGCTTGATCTTGGGATGGGCTTGGAGCATCAGAAGTTGTTGGGCCCTTGTCTTGGCTTGATATAGAAGCATGGTTTGCTGAGCCGACACGGTCTCATCATCCTCCTCTTCTTGATTTTGAGTCATCCTTGACTCAAGCTCATTGGCCTGCAAAAGGTTAGTAACAAGATGCGGCAAAGAAACCAACATATTCTTTGGTTGTTGATAGTGTGGCACATTAAAAAAAGATTTCAAAATGGTACAAATATAAACTCGATGCACCATGTACTTTCCTTTAACATTATATTTGCCAATAGCATGAAAACTAACACTGGATGACCATGACAAATTAGTAGGCATAGAAAATCTCTCCTCTAAACAATTGAGATCGCATATAACATCAAATTCATTGTAATCCAAAGTATTCAAGGAAGACAACAGTTTAATCTCATCCTTTTCATTAGCAAGGTGAATAACATGTTTATTTTCAGCACACGTATTTAGATCAGAAATAAAACTGACATGTTCATTCACTAGTTGAGGCATGGATATAAATAAGACATTATCACACAACTCTTCTTTATCACCACGGACCGCAAGACAATCATATTGTGACAAAGGTGATTCAGTTTGAGTGTCCACTAACTGCTGTTCTAGCATAGCACCAGTAGTGGCCAAATTTAGCACATCAGCAGAATTCTCTCCTCTTGTGAAAATAGCACGTATGTAGTTACCTTTGTTTTCTATCTTAGCCGATTTAGGCATATCATGATCTGTACATTCTTGAGGCAAGCATAGGATAGCAAGTATCTCCTACTTCTCCTTCTCTTGCGTGTTTTCCTTCTCGTTTTTTTTCTCAATGTCCTGTGAAAAGTTAGTAGCATGTGGAAACTCGACAAGATGTCGTTCTTCCAAAGAAAATTCTCCACTTTGGCAATTATAGACATTAATTTCAGCAAGATGTCTTTCATGTTCAATTTGATTTTCAATCTCACAAGCAAGATTAAATAAATTAGAGAGAGAACTATATTCCTTATCAACAAGAATACCCTGAATTTTCATATTAAGTCCATTTAAGAATTTTATCTCCTTAGCTTCTTCAGATTAATCTAAACCACAACGCAACAACAAAGTTTCTAATTCCTCGTAATATGCCTTGACAGTTTTATCACATTGTTGTAAACATTGCAATTCAAAAAGTAACTTTTTAGAATGATAAGCAGGAACAAATTCATCTCTCAAAAGTCATTTCATATCTTTCCATTTTTGTGGTACTGTCTTATAAGCACAAAAATCATTCCACCAAATTGATGCACAGAAAGTTAAAGCACTAGCGGCAACTTTAATTTTTCGTTTATTACAGAGGTTACATTGCGAAAGAATTTTATCTACCTCTATTTCCCAATCAATATAAGCATCAACACCAAATCCGTTATAAGAAGGAAGAACTAGAAAATTCTTATCTTTACCAGTAGAAGGAGATGGACTAAAGTTGGGTTGGTGCTTATTCTCTTTTTTGTCAAGTGCATTCTCCATATTTTGAATTTGCTTGTTCATAGTCTCATTCATCTCTTGTAGCATCTCTCGGAGCTCATTATGAAGAACACACTGGTTACCGTCTTGGTCCTCCGGTAACCCAGCAATTGTTAGTAGAAAACAAAATATAGCACAAAGTATTATCCCTATCAACTACTAGGTACTGGACAGTGGGATCACAAACTCTCACGCGTCTTACCACACCCTTACAAATGTTCTAACCAAAGCAGTAGGTGGTACAACCGGTGGATGGTTCGTGATACTGTGACTAGAGCATGAGTGAGGCGATTGCAAAGGAGAACCTGAACTGATAAGAAGTATGTGGAGCTCGGAAAGCAATATTTAGTAGCAAGGAATAAGCAATATCGAAGTCAGATTAGCAAGCTGAATAAATATCCAATGTACTTTTCACAGTTACTGGCCTAAACATGTTCATAGAACTAGTTCAACCTAGCAAGGGATATATCAAAGCACATAGGACTGAAAGGATGCAAGTAATTCTGATTATCTACTTCTTTTTCCCTCTTTTTGCTTCTCTCTGATTTTTTGTTTCAGTTTCACTTTATTGAATTTGTGTCCATCGTAATCGTCTTGTTGCTAGTTTGAGGACGGTGGCCCATTCTTCTGACAGGTAGTAGTAAGTCGATTGGTGGAGAACTCGACGTTGACGATCTGGCTTCCAATCAGAATGGATTCGAACCCTGCAATCGCTACACCACGGCTCCTTTGGTTATCAACCACACACAAACACGGTTGACCTCGCCAAGAAGGCTTATCCCTGCATGTGAATCAAGAACACAAGTAAGAACGTAGAAGATGCAATATAAATTGCGAATAATATTAAGCACATGAGTTGGGGTTCCACAAACTGATGTATGGAGAAAAATCGAAACAAAAATTGCGAAGGCACAAGGGGTTGCAGCACAGCGAAACCGATGAAGAACTTTTTGTAGGGCAATTTTTCTCTGGACTCTAGGACGATGGCAAAACAAAAGTGGGGATACAAGAATTACCTATCGGGTAATCGAGGCTCTAATTCCACTTGATGGGAACGGTGGCCTGATCTTCTGACAGTTAGTACTAAATCGATTGGTGGAGAACTCGACGTTGACGATCTGGATTCCAATCAGAACTTATTTGAACCCAGCAATCGCTACACCACGGATCCTTTGGTTATCAACCACGCACAAACACAGTTGACCTCGCCAAGAAGGCTTATCCCTACATGCGAATCGAGAACACAAGCAAGAACATAGAAGATGCAATCAGAAGTTGGGGTTCCACAAACCGATGAACGGTGAAAAACTAACAAATTGTCTAGTTGTAATCTAAGCAAAACCCATCTATTCTAGCGACGGCTACTGAATATATATGAGGAAGAGGGCAAAGGAGGTGGCCAAGGGGATGGCCGTGAAACCCTAGGTCGTACAAGGCCTTTGGGCCCAAGTGGAGGTGTTGCAGTACCCGGCAGATTCTGTTCGTCATATAGTTTTGATGATTGCCGATGATCCAGAAGGAGCTTGAATGTGAAACCACTTCTGTTGGAAAGCTCTCGTCGTGGGATTCTCCGTAGAGTCCAAGAATGCCTCAAATGGACTTCGTATGACCCAGATATGGTCGTTTTTAGTTGGACTACTCTAGGGGGCCGAACTGGACACATGAACGAATTGAGCTTGATCTTGGAGTGGGCTTGGAGCATCAGAAGTTGTTGGGCCCTTGTCTTGGCTTGAGATAGAAGCATGGTTTGCTGGGCTGGCATGGTCACATCAATGATCCCACTGGATCCACTTCTAGTTCTTCTGTTGGTTTTTCCCTCTCTGCCATTTGGGAGCTAAGCGATGAACAACTGGAAAAATTTCCTGAATATAAGCTTGCTATTTTGGCTCACAAATTCTCGCATGCATACAAGATGGTGAGAGAGAGGAAGAGAAGTGGCACAATCACCTGCTCCGAATGTGGTGGTCCCAACCACATCTTGGCAAATTGCCCCAAGCTGGAGAAAGGCAAGAACAACTCTAGTGGTTTGGCGAAGAATGACTACACCGACAAGAACCGTAACTAGGAGCCTCCAGTTCGTGAGCCGGCGCATGAGAAGAAGTACCGTAATTTCTTGAAGAACGAGAAGCTCTTCCACCGCATTCTCGCCTCCCTCAACGACATCAACTTCTCCGACATGGAGACCTCGAGCGACGATGGCAAGAATGATCCGCAAGAAAAGAAAGGCGATGATGACTTCAGCGGCATGTTCTTCATGGCAAACGCCAACGGCATCAGCAACTCTGAGCTCTACAACGACTCATATGAGGTACCCTCCTATGACCAGCTTAATGAAGCTTTCTGCAAATTAGGAAAATTTCATGCTAGAGCTAGAGCTAGGTGTACGGAGCTTATGAAGGAAGTAGGTACCTTGACTCAGGAGCAAGCTTCTCTTAGATCTTCTCCCTCCCAAGTTTCTGATGACTCTTCTTTGTGTGATGCCCAACTTGTGGAGCTAGATAACCTAAGCACTATGCATGATAGTGTGCTTGCTGAACTTGATGGTCTTCGATTGAAGAATGCTAGTAATGAATCTGTTAACGCTATGTCGTTAGATGCTAGTTTTCTTCATACTCACTCTACTCCATCATGTGAAAATTGCCGTAAATTAATTGCTGAGCTTGATTCCATGAACACTCACCCTAGTAAGCTCTCAATTAGAAATGATGAACTTGAAATACATGCTTCTTAGGACTCAGTCAGCTCATGTGAGGTTTGTAGGCAACTAAAACTTGATAATGAATCTTTAAATGTCAAGTGTGCTAAACTTGCTAGGGACTTACTAGATAAGTCACAAGAAAGTTGGTTGCGATGTGTTGAGATTGAGGGGGATTTGGATAAAATCCAAGTTGAACTTAGGAAGAAGCTAGAGGCCTAGACCCTTAGGATTAGAGATGCTCCTTGCGTTTCATGTGAGGCCTTCAAAGTTGAGGCAATCGTGCTGAGGGAGAAAAATGCACGTGCTGGTAGTTCTTCTCTTCCTGGTTCTTCTTCCTCTTCTTTTCCTTATTCTTCATGTGCTTCTTTCTTCCAGGAGTGTAAATATCTCATGAGCACTCTCAAGAAGTTTGTAGGAGGCAAGAAGAATCTCAATCTCATTCTAGACCAATCTAAGATTAGCCGATTTAATCAGGGTCTAGGATTTGACTACTTGGAGCACGCTTAGGCACATCCTCCCACCATTGTGCATGGCTCCAAGAGTGGTGAGATTGTGGTACACTACTACAGAACAGCACATCACTGCCAGTTCGAAAACCCCATCACTGCCGGTCATTGGCGCCGGCAGTGATTGGTCGGCAGTGATACTCGGGGATTATCACTGTCGGCTCAGGAACCGGCAGTGATATTGAACTATCATTGCCGGTTCTATCTACAACCGGCAGTGATATTGAACTATCACTGCCGGATCAAACCGAAATCCGGCAGTGATGACAATTATCACTGCCGGTTATACATAAAACCGGCAGTGATATGTATATATCACTACCGGTTTTCTCCAAGAACTGGCAGTTACAAGCTTGCATATTTTTTGTGCAATATATATATTTTTATACAATTGTTTATACAGTGTCCATATGTAGTATATAAAGCATCGTTCAAATCATAATTCAAATATATCCATGTATATATGAAGCATCGTTAAAATCATAATTCAAATATATTAAATTAAGCATCACATAAATTGTTTTTACAATGATTTGTTTACAAATGTAGCTCGACTACATCTCAAACCATTCGCTTTGATTTTACAAAGAGTCGAAGTACACATGTCACACGTCTAGGTCGTAGGAATGAGGGCGATGAGGCTACTCGTGGAACTCACCGTTTGGATTGATGATCTCATCATGAATGAATCCGGCGATCTGTTCTTGAATTGCTATAATTTCTGTCAGCAATAACTTATTGGTTCTTAGTTTGGAGCGCTGTTTTTGAACAAAAAAGGAAGTTAATTAATGATGATATTTGTTAAATAAAAAAAGGCATCAATGTGTAATTACGTGCCATGGCTTCGTTATAGCCGACACTCTCCGTGACAATTGAATGCATATTTGTACATACATAGTATGCACATAAATTGTTTCCGGGGTCCTGCTTCATGCATGGAAAGTCATTTATTATTTCAAAAAATTTCCTGTATGGACGATACCGAACACTTTTCTTGCAGTACCGTGCGTAAGCCCTGTGAATGATTTTTTATAGTAATTAAACTTAAATGCAATAGAATAGAATTTTGCTAGAGTAATAACGCAACGATAGAGTTTACCTGTTCAGCATGTCCCAAAGGTCTTGGTACAGATTAGTTTGTTTTCTCCTGGAGTCCAAGACAAAAATCCTGTTAGCATCTAACTGGACGACGAGGAGGACCATTGAAACCTGCACATATATGTCAATGTAGTCAATTACTCCCACAACGTACGTGTTACGCAAAAATAGTAAAACGATATTAGAAGTAAGGAGATACGTACTTGAAGTTATAGGGTAAAAGTATGGAGGTTTTGTATTGCAGCTTCAAAAAAGTATTAAATAAATAGTCTTCAACGAATTGTGGATTGTCCTTCACAAGCTTCTCGTTGATGAGCCCCGGATCTAGGAATGCTAGATTGTCATTGTTATTTCTTCTACATGTCTATATCTCCATTCTACATAAAAAAGAAGTTAGACATGCAATTAAACAGTACAAAAATGCTCAACGATATACGGACAGACTTACAAAGTCCATAGTCTAAGTATATTCACGCCCGTGGCATCTTCTTTGGTACAACATATACTGACTCAGTGAAAAGAACCCAGCAGATGTTATCCCCATTGTGGAAATCTTGCTCTGTGTATCTGACAGCGAACGCCTCCATACCATCGTTGGACTACTGCATGTACCACTGATGGACGCTCCGCAATTGTGTTGTGAGGTTGTCGAAATGAGCTTGTTCAACCAGCGGTTTTCCCATAACGAACTTCCACCTTAGACCTTGCGCCGAGCATCTAGTTGAGCAAAGATCTCGCTTGAGCATCCCGCTTTAACGATGTCGGCACTAGCCGCCGCAAGTATTGCTTTCCGGATATGCGCTCGTAGTCCAACATTTTCCAAGGTTCAGAAGCCTGCCCCGTCTTTTGCACTTTTGCCATACTCAAGAAAAACTTTTGCGCGTCAGCATCAACTTTAATCTTCTTACATGATGGCACCTTTTTAAAGTGAGATGTTATGTAGTTGCTTACATGCTTTTTCCATTCTTCTTCAGTCATGTCAGCTGATAATTTCTTCTGTGATTGTCCTGGGTTCACAGATGGTTGAGATTTCTTCGAGGACGGTGCCGACTGCCGAGTTGTTCTTGGTGTTCGATTCTTTTCAGATTTTGGCAGAGGAGTCGGGCTTTTTCTGGTTGGTGCCGACGGAGGAGTTGGACTTTTTCTGGTTGGCGGCGAGAAGGGCGGGTGGTCTATGTGTGGAGAGTGCGGCTGATCATCATCGTCATCGCCCTCATCGTCCGAGCCAAACTTAATCAAGCTCTTGCGCCACGCGAGGAAGCCATGCACGTTTTCTCCTAGTTTTTTGTTTCCATCCTCGCCAGGGATCTCTACCTCCATTTTTCGGTATTGGCGGATGTCCACTTCGACCATGGCGAATCCCTGCGGTATTAGACGACAGTGCAAAACCTACGACTCCTGGCATGGCCAAGCCCTGCCCTCAGCCACCTTTATGGTAATGCCATGTGCGGCCAAATGTAGCTTGCACGGTGTCGGTTCTTTGATGTCATCCACAGGAAAATGTAGTCCAAGCTCTTCGGGAATCCCTGTGGACGCGCAGCTACTCTTACGAGCACCGGGACTAATGAGCTCAGGGCTAGCACCGGGTGGCGGTTGTGAGCTGAGAGCTTTCCGTACAGCTTGCTCCACAGCCTTATCTAGTTCCACTCTCTGTCCAAATTGTAGTTGACGGTCCCTGAGCCAACACTTTCAACTGAGCGCACTCTGTCTCCGTATGCATCATGTGCCTACGCAACCAATCGCCGAAGTTATGTCTATGCTCTCTCGCGATCCAACCCTCTGACTTCGCTGGGTTTGTTCTGGATAGCATGCTCTTGTGCATGTTGACATACAGGGCCACCACAACTGATTATACCAAAACTGCGAATTATGCTTGTGTGAATGAAGCTATATTGTTTATACGGAGTGACTTCTCGCCCAGTGTCCCTTTTCCCTGTAGCCTGCCCTCATGCTGTGATGTAGGCACACCAATCGGTTTGAGATCCATGTAATCGACGCAGAACTCAATGACCTCCTCGGTTCCCCAACCATCTGCAATGCAACCTTCGGACCGATGTCGATTATGAACATATTTCTTTATAACCCCCATGAACCTCTCAAAAGGATACATCTAATGTAGAAACACGGGACCGAGAATCCGTATCTCTTTCACAATGTGAACAATGAGATGGACCGTAATATCAAAAAAAGATGGAGGGAAACACATCTCCAGCCTGCAGAGAGTGTGGATCACATCTTCCTGCAGCTTATCTAGTTTCAATGGATCGGTGGCCTTCTGTGAAATCGCGTTGACGAATGAACACAACTTTATAATTGGGTCTCGGACTTTCTCTGGCACAACACCCCTAATTGCAATTGGAAGCATCTGCGTCATCATCACGTGGCAATCGTGAGACTTCATGCCAATTAATTTTAAGTCTTTCATTGAGACTAGTCTCTTTATGTTGGCAGAGTATCCGGACGGAACTTTCACTCCGTGCAAGCATTCGCACAAGGTAATTTTTTCTTTCTTGCTCAGAGTGTAGCAGGCTGCGGGAAGGTACTTTTTCCCTGTATCCATGTCTTTGTGATGCAGCTCCTTCCTGAGTTTCATATCTTCAAGGTCCATCCGTGCTTGGAGAGTATCTTTTGTTTTGCCAGGTATATCCAGTAAGATACCAAGCAAGCTGTCACACACGTTCTTCTCTATGTGCATGACGTCGATTGCGTGTCGAACTTCCAAGTGCTGCCAGTAAGGTAGGACCCAAAATACTGATCTCTTTTTCCACAAAGGAGTCTTATCACGGGAACTCGGGATAGATGTACTACCTGCTCCCTTTCCGTGAATAATTTTAAGATCCTTTACAGCCGCAAATATCTCTCTCACAGTGTGATTCTTCGGAGATAAAGCAGTCTCCGTTGTCCCGTCAAAAGCTCTCTTATTATTGCGGTATGGGTGATCCTTGCGGAGGAACCTACGATGCCACATGTAAGACATTTTTCGACAGTTCTTCAGCCACCGACTAGCTGTACCATCTAAGCACTGGACGCATCCATTGAAGCCTTTTGTCGTCTGGCCCGACAGGTTACCAAGGGCAGGGTAATCATTGATGGTTACGAACAACAATGCGCGTAGGATAAAGTTCTCTCTTTTATACTCATCCCATACCCGTACTCTATCGTTCCACAAGATTAGAAGATCTTCAACCAATGGTTGGAGGTACACATCGATATCGTTGCGGGTTGTTGCTCGGCCCTTGGATCGAAGAGTGGCATCATAATGTACTTCTGCTTCATACAAAGCCAAGGAGGAAGGTTGTAGATACATAGAGTTACTGGCCAAGTGCTATGACGACTACTCATGTTGCCGAAAGGATTCGTCCCATCCGTACTCAACCCGAACCTTATATTCCTCACATCATATGCGAAGTGCTTCTTATATTTTCTATCGATGTTCCTCCATTGCACAGAGTCAACAGGGTGTCTGAGCATTCCATCCTTCTTACGCTCTTCGGCGTGCCATCGTAGCAATTGGGCATGCCTTTTGTTCGCAAACAATCGATTCAGACGGGGAATTATAGGAAAATACCACACCACTTTACGGGGGAATCTTATCTTCTTACGCTTCACCCCGACATCATCATTATCGATGTCATCATTGTTGCCCTTATACCGCTTTGCTTTGCAAACAGCACGCCATCCAAGTCCGCAAACTCATTGCGATACAACATGCAATCGTTTGGACATGCGTGTATCCTTTGTACTTCCAGTCCCAACGGGCAGACAACCTGCTTGGCCTGGTACGTACTTGTAGGCAA
The DNA here is from genome assembly GCA_036346275.1 of Otatea glauca. Taxonomy (NCBI): domain Eukaryota; kingdom Viridiplantae; phylum Streptophyta; class Magnoliopsida; order Poales; family Poaceae; genus Otatea; species Otatea glauca. Next base: position 27,540,181 of record CM070729.1, read on the forward strand.
CACATTACCCTTTGGAAGCAAATCCCCCAAGAGACATAACAGCTCAGTGAAGCTCTTATCGGACCAACCATTGCTTGCCTTCAACTGCAGTAGTGTAAGCACGGTCTGCAATTTTTTGTTCTCCTCCTTGCAGCCTGGGTACAATGGTGTTGTGGAGTCCTGTACCATATGTTGGAACTTTTGAAACTCTCTTTCACTCGTGAAGTCTCCCTCCCCATCACGCAACATTTGATCCAGATCGTCGTCGTGGCTGTCGGCAAACGTATCTTCAACTACCGTCATATCGTTGTCTCCGTCATCTTTAGTAATGTGTTGCCCTTCATGTACAATCTCATCTTCGCCATGCTTGGTCCAACAGGTATAGCCAGCCTTGAAACCTCTTCGAAGCAAGTGTGCACGTATCGACTCTATGGTAGAAAACAGCTTCTGATTTTTGCAATCAACGCATGGATAGCACATTTAGTCCGCTAGATTCTTCGACTTGTGCGCCGCAGCCACATTTAGAAAATAACTCACACCACTAAAAAACTCTGCCCCGCAACGGTCCGTGTCATACATCCACCTTCGGTCCATCTACAATTAATTAAATCAAACATTACATAAGCATATAATTGCAAATAACAAATAATTCTAAACGATTAGATTTAAAAACCTATGTACCAATTTTGACTATAGTAAAATACATCAACCTTTTTCCGTTATGTAAATATCCATGTAGCAATTTTTTAGTATTGTAAAATATGAAGATAATTGTAAATAGTTAGGATATATTTGGACTATATTAAAATATATCAATCTTTTTTCATTGCGTTAATATCCATCTTGCAATTTCTTATTATTTAAAAATTTGGAAAAAATTGTAAATACTTAGGATATACTTTGAGTACATTAAAATACATCAACATCTTTTCATTAGGTAAATATCCATCTAACAAGTTTTTATTATTTCAAAATTTGAAAATACATGAACCTTTTTTCATTATGTAAATATCCATGTGGCAATTTTTTATTATTTACAAAAATAGAGATCAAATTACTAACCTCCAAAAGAAGTACAATATGAATTTTAATAAATTTTTCAGCAGCAAACCGTCGCAATCTACAAATCGAGCAAAGACAGAGCGCCTCTCTGTCTTTGCTCGATCGGTCGGGAGGCAGGGGTCTCAGTTATATAAATGACTTATCACTGCCGGTTCTGCGCAGAACCGGCAGTGATAAGCTCGGACTGCGCGGGAAAATCATATTGCGCAGGAAAATAATATCACTGTCGGTTCTAGTCTCAAACCGGCAGTAAAAAGTCAAGTACCACTGCCGGTTAAAGAATGACCCGGCAGTGATATATCTCTGCCGGTTGTTGTCTCAAACCGGCAGTGATATCTTGCTTTTTACTACCGGTTGGTTGCATGAACCGGCAGTGATAAGGTCTCCCCCCAACTTAAGTTTCGAACCGGCAGAGATATGTTATCACTGCCGACTCGGTCCTAACCGGCAGTGATATGCCGGCAAGGATTGCCTGTTCTGTAGTAGTGGTAGTTCCCAGGGTGAGTACCACTGTGTTTAGATCTGCAGGTGTTTTCCATGAGATCTCTGATCAGAAGGTTGCTTCTCCTGCTACTTCTGCCTCTAGTAAGCAGAAGTATACATTCACCTTCTATCAGAAGGATGGACATTTGGGAGATTTTTGCTTCAGACGCGGCAAGATCACAAGGCGTTAGCGTGTTGCTCTTAGGGGTATTCAGGGTCATCCCTAGACTTTGAGTGCTTCTAAGGCACGCACCGCTGCTAGACAGGTTAGAGAGTCGTCTGTGTTTGGGCAGCGTTCAGGACTCAATTTTCAGGTTATCCAGTCGAGTTTTAGTCCTAGAGTTGCTCGTGGTTAGTCTTTCCGCTGTCCTCTTGATATTCCTCGTTTTTTCTATCGGGGTAGATATCAGCGACATGAGGTGTTTCCTTGTAGGAGATTTGGGCAGCCTCACTGGGATGGTCCAACCTTTGCACGACGTTGGCCCAACCCAGCTCTAGCTCCTAAACCTTCTACTAGGGTTACTTCTAGTCTTGTGAGAGTAGAGCGTCAGACAGACACTAGAGTCAAGTCTTTTGCTCCTGTGGCTGGTACATTGAGAAGTCGTGTGGTTCACTATTGGGTTTCTTGATCTTTTCTTTGTCCCAGTACTAAGTCATCTCTCTCTTGTGTGTTGACTAGGTTCGTAGGATGGAGAAGGGAGAGGTATGGATCGTTGACTCCGGTTGTTCTTGTCATATGACCGAACACTTTAGATGGTTCTCTTCCCTAGTCCGGACTCCAGATGATGAGCTGATCACCTTTGGAGATGCTTCATCAGGTAGAGTCATAGCCAAAGGTATCGTCTTCATTAATGACAAATTCATTCTTAAGGACGTTGCCTTAGTGAGTAAGCTGCAATACAATTTGCTTTCTGTTTCTCAGCTTATCGATGACTCTTTTGAGGGAAGCTTTAAGAGTAGTGCCTGTAGAATTGTAACGACCCCCATTTTTACAAACTTGCAAAAATGGAAATCTAATGTGCATTTCCATACTAGTCCCATGATCAGTAGCTAGTACGCACATACACCAATTGGAATCACAACCATGCAACAAATAATATTAAGCGGAAGCTATTACATAAAGAAACTCTTACAAATCAGAGATATAGCAGCAAAAGAAGCAAAGTCTTGTAGTGTGCCCATCCAACACCCGCAGGCAACCGACAAGGCATAATCCCTAGAAAGATTCGACGAAGAAAAACCCGCAACCTGCGACGAAAGAAACCTTCGAAGCTCGGCAACTTAACCACCTAAAAACCACATATAAGCAAGGGTGAGTACATTCGTACTCCGCAAGACTTGAGAAAAGCCTATAATATATGCAGGCCATTTCAAAGGAGGCTACTACGATTAATTTGCATAAAGCGAATTGACATTGTAAAACAAGTTATTTGCAAACGGAATTTATAAAAGCATAATTGGTGATATGAAATAAGTAAGCATAAGTAATATATTCACAACCCATCGTGAATATCGAATAATCCGTAAATGGAATCCATCAATGTCGATCCTTTGACATGAAAACAAAAGCTGCTAAACAAGTTCCAAACCACAACCCATTTTAGAAAATTAAACATTTAACTAGTGCAAGTTCACCAAGTTTCCCATGACCGAGGGGACGGCTAATCGATTAGATTTACACTCTACAGAGGTGTACAACTGTACCCACAAGTCATGACCTTTTCTTTTGCCGCAAGTTTCACGCACTTTAAGCGTGTGGCGTAATGTTCATGACGAAAACCTTTACATTATCTAATCTAACTTTGCACCAGCACCGGGACAATAAAACCCACGCTATAGCTGGGAGAACTCAGAGCATAGGAATGTTGGAACTCCCCATAGCACACCGTTATATTGGTAAGTGTTGTTCCCAACACCTCGGTGTGGGCACCCCGTCGAGCAAACCCCGAAAGGAAAGCCCTTACTACTTCAGCCTACCAATGTGCAATGTTAAACTAGATAACTTAATTGGTTTAAGGAAGCCCCATAACAACACTTGTGGTTTGCACGAAATATCTTGGATCATACAACACCGAAGTTCGGTCCTTAAATTGACACGGCGATACTCCACCCTACACTACGTGCAAATCCTCTCGCACCTCCGGCTATTGCCAATAATCGCCGCATCGAAACCATAGTTTTATTTTGGGTTTTTAATCAAAATACCCATAGCCAACAGCTACAATGACAACATTTTCCATTTCACAAGGAACACATTTTGATCTGATCATCATCATCATTTGATCTAAAAGCATGGCTAAGCATGGATAAAAGTATTCGCATATACCCATGGCGACATTAAGTAATTGTCTAAGCTTAATCTATGGTTACCAAGGTTCACATATTCATACTTATCAAGGAAGTTTCATGAGACAACAGGTATAACTACCAGTACCATAAAATAGCAATTTACAGAAAGTAAACGTATGCATGAAACATTTTAATAAACAATGCAAATTAAATTCTGGGATCAAAATGGTCAAAGGAGGTGCTTGCCTTGCTTATATATCATTTACGATTTAAGACGCGATCGCGGTGACGGAGGCAACGATGGAGGAAGGGACGTCGAACTCTACACGTCGATCGATCAGAAAAATAAAGCAAATAATAAACTTCAATAAGGGCAAAAAGAAGACAGACAGAAAACCAAATAAAGATTCATTGCATAAACAGGGATACTTTAGAGTTTGGATTATTTAAGTAATTACTTTATGATTAACCTTAATGATGCAATGACGAACAAAACAGGGTTTCCTTTATAGATTATCTATTCTTGAATTACGAATTCAAGAGGCTAAAATTATGAATTTTAGTATTTACGATTTCGAATTATAGATGCTAAAATTATTTGGGTTAGAGGAATTAAATTACTGGTTAAGGTTACGCTAATAGCACTTAGCCTTAAGATTTTGCATAAAAAGGTTTTAAATAAGTTATGATTGATAAACTAGCTAATTAGACTTATTTATGGTTTTTAAGAAGGTTCTGGTGATACAAATATATTAACTACAAATTCCTTATTACAAGGTTCACTGATTCTTATTGTGACAAGGTTCATTAAACATAAAACTAGGGGTTATTTGACTACTAAAGTTTATATGTAAAACATGATGAAATGAGGTTATTTCTCGAAACTTAATAGCATATACTTTGAATAACATATCTAGACTGATTTCATATATTTTAGCTTTTAGACGAGATATTATTTTCATGGTTGAAAATGCTTAGGTGATATAAAAGGTTGCGATAATCATACTTTTTAGGGGTATTCAGCTAGCAAGATTAAATTGAAAAATAATATGTAAATAAAAGATTTTTCTAGAATATGGTAGACCATATCCTAAATATCATTTATAAACCAATTTCCATAGTTTCTGCATTTAGACGAGAGGTTCTCATGGATTGATGAAAACGCTTGATAGTTCAATTTGCTACTCGCTAAGAGTTCAGTTTTTACTATAAGATTGCGACTACACCGCCTAGGATAATCTATCCATTTTTCAGGCATTAACAGGGCATGATACTAGAAGTGATTTAAAGCTAGTTTCGAGACAAATGGCTTTTATCCGAGATACTTTTCCTATAAACGATCATTAGGGTCTAACATTATATTAATTCAACCTAGCACTAACATAAGATATTTTTGCCTAATCAGCAAGGGTACTATTTTTTCGAGGTTATTAGATTTGGTTTCATCAAATTCTGAATTTATTCGCGAAGGATACAACTATGCCAAATATGCAATTATTTACTTTTTGACCATTAATCATTTACTGTTTTATATAGCAAACTTTAAATATTATTTGATATCTGGAAACTTTATGATGCCAGGGGTATAACTAAACTGGGTTGATGATCATTTGAATTCATTTGACCTATTTTACAACCATTTGACTTTGTATGATATATGTATATGAACATTTTACATTTAAGTTATTTCATACTTTCCACGGTAATTCAAATCAAGTTCACTTCTAAAATATTTTGGCAAACTCAGGTATACTACTGCCATGATAATATTTAGAAATTATATTTTACTTATTCTATGTTTCATGTATTCAAATTATGTATATTTGAATTTTCTAATATATTGAATACTATCTTTGATAAAAGTATTTCAAACAATAATGAAATTTAAATATTTTTATATATTTGAACTCCTGGAAACATGATTATTTCACTAAAATTGGTTCCATTCATTTTTAAGTTTATTTACAACCTTTTAATATGAAGTGTGTTTTTAGCCCTTTCTTTTGAATTTAAATTTTAAATTTACCCAGTGAACACTTTCAAAATATTATTTTATATTCTGAAAGAACTAGATTTTAGATGAATTTAGAATTTGATTTCACTCAGTTCGGAGTTATAATGCAAAAGTTATAAATGTTTGAATTAATTCGGGTATTGAAAATAAACTGAAAAACGAAAATACGCTTTCACAACAGAGGAAGCGTCTTTTACCTAATGAACTGAGGAGGGCTTGACCAGCTGACAGACGGGGCCCATGATGCAGTGGCAGAAAGCAGAGGAGCGGCGCTAGGGCTGCTCGGCGACGGTGCTCCGGCGAATCTCCGGCGGAATGGGTGGCACGGCGAGCTCCAGGGGATCTTGGCGCATTCGGGGGTGGTATCGATCATCGGCGGGGACGGCCGGAGAGGGCTGCCACCGGCGGCATGCGGCGGCGGGAGGTGCGGCTCGCCGGAGAAGAAGAGCAAGCTAGCTCCGGTCGAATGGGTAGCATTTCAGGCATCCATGAGGCTAGAGCGTTCCATTTTTCCGGTTGTCCGAGGCGGAAAAGGGCTGTGGAAGCGTGCCACCGTGTGACCGGAGTTGGAGAAGAAGGCGCACGATGGTGGCTTAATTTCGCATGAAGAAGGCTAAATATTTTCGAGGGGATTTGATCACTAGAGGGTATAGAAGCTACATCCGGAAGGAATTTGGAAGCGAGTTGCTCATTCGATCGAATTGCTTTCGGTTTGAAGCTTCAAAGGTCTCGGTCATGGTGGATGCAAGGCAAAATTGAAGCACTCCGACTAGAGGGAAGTGAGGGAGGTAGAGGGGGATGACGAGGGACTCTTCTGCGAACCCAGGGCTGGCTTTTATAGGTGGCAAGGGTGGTTATCGGCAGGGTTTGAACGCGCGGAATTGTTGTGGCTCGGTTCTGCTCCGGGCGACGAGTTGGCGCAACTTCCTTTCTAGCTCAGAGGCAGTGCGAAATGGCAGGGCATGGCGTGGGAGACAGAGAGGACGGCAAGGCGTGGCTGCAGTGGATCGCTTGGGCGTCGAGGTCGGCGTGAATCACGTGGAGACGCAGAGAGGCGTGAGAGAGAGAGAGCTCGCGAGAGTTCGTCGGCAGAGAGGGGGAGAAGAGAAGCAGCGGCTGACGAGTGGGTTCCGGGACCACAGTGAGCGAGAGCGACGCTTTTCCGTTGTTTCCAGCGAAACGTTACGGAATAACGGGTGGCCCACATGTCGGCGAGAGAAATTGAGTCAAAGTGATAAGCTTCAGCTGGACAGCTCCATGTGAGCATTAAAACGGACAACAGATCAAGTTGAATAATTTCGAAACTTTTTTAACGACCTCTCCTGGTAGTTTCAAATGTTCAGAAAAAATTTGAGGTTAAAATATCTTGTAATGAATTATTTAAAATTCTGACACTGTGGACTTGTACAGGAATTGAATTTCAGTATTCTATTTATTTTGGGGTGTAAATCATATTAATTATTTTCCAGACTTTTTATAGAGATTCATTTTGTCTTGAGGATATCTCCATAAAAATTTCAAGTCAAAACCTCAAGCTAATATTTTATAACAATTCTGTCATTAGGATTTCTAGTTTTTGATGGTCTCTGTTTTTGAATTATTAGAGGGATTTGCCTACATGATCAAATCCTGAGATTTTTAACAGGTGTAAACACTGCACTGAGGGTCCTATGGTAATTTTTTCAGCTTCAGATATACTCCGAATATTTTTCATTAATTTTGACTTGTACTGTTTCTAGTCAAAAAGAGGTGTCATTCATTGTATTTACCCATTTTTCTGTGCATAAAATTTTACTTCTTGATTTTACTGACTTACCAGAGTGTTTAAGGTTCTATGGTAATTTTTCCAAAATTTATCTTTTACCTTTTTATCTTTTTACCATTATCCATTCTTTAATTCTAGTTGTTTGATTTTTCATTCAATACAAAAATCCAAAGAAATCCAAATAAATTCCAATCATGTCAGGAAAAATCAGAAATAAATATATTAAAATTCAAAATATGAATTTTCATATTATTGTATTTTTCGGGATGTTACAAATCTACCCACCTTACAAAAATCTCGTCCTCAAGATTTGCAAGGACTAAAAGAAATCTGGGAATTCCTTTCGCAGATGATCTTCACGTTCCCAGGTTGCTTCATCTTCGGTGTGATTGCTCCATTGAACTTTTAGCATTTTGTTGGATTTGTTTCTTGTGTGGCGTTCTGCTTCTTCGAGGATGCGAATCGGACGTTCTCGATATGACAAATCTGGTTGGATATCAATGTCTTCTAAATTGGTGAATTCAGTAGGTACACGAAGACATTTCTTTAGTTGCGAAACATGAAAGACATTGTGAACTTCGGATAATTGAGGTGGCAATTCCAACTTGTATGCCAACTCACCCGTTTTCTCGAGAATTTGATACGGTCCGATGTATCGGGGAGCTAGCTTTCCACGGATCTGGAAACGACGAACTCCACGAAGTGGTGAGACTTTTAGGTAAACATGATCACCAACTTCGAAGCTAAGTTCACGCCGACGATTATCGGCGTAACTCTTTTGACGCGACTGAGCTTCTTTCAATCGGCTTCTGATTACATCCACTTGCTCTTGGGCTTCTTGGATAAGATCTGGGCCGAAAAATTTTCTTTCTCCAACTTCGGACCAGAAAAGAGGAGTTCTGCATTTTCTCCCATATAATGCTTCAAATGGCGACATTTGAAGACTGGCTTGAAAGCTGTTGTTATAGGAGAATTCAGCAAATGCAAGACTCTTTTCCCAATTAGTGCTGTATGAAAGCACACAGGCTCTGAGCATATCTTCTAAGACTTGATTCACTCTTTCAGTCTGCCCATCTGTTTGAGGATGATAAGCCGTACTGAACTTTAGCTTAGTTCCTAACAGACTGTGCAAATTTTCCCAAAAACGGGAAGTAAATTGGGAGCCTCGATCAGAAACAATAGTTCTTGGAACACCGTGCAGACGCACAATATTCTCCATGTACAATTCTGCAAGCTTGTCTCCTTGATATGTGGTCTTAACTGGGATGAAGTGAGCCACTTTTGTTAACCGATCAACAATGACCCATATAGAATCATTTCCTTTCCGAGTTCTGGGTAGACCGGTGATAAAATCCATACTAATATCTTCCCATTTCCACATGGGGATTTGCAGGGGTTGAAGGAGTCCAGCAGGGCGTTGATGCTCGGCTTTAACTCGCTGACATACGTCACACTTGGCAACATAGGCAGCAATTTCCTTTTTCATGCCGGGCCACCAATATTCTTGTTTTAGGTCTTGGTACATTTTTGTACTTCCAGGGTGGATAGAAAGAGGAGATTCATGAGCTTCCTTCAAAATCAGTCTCTTGAGTTCAGAATCATCGGGGACATATATACGATTTCCTCGCATAATTACTTCATCTGAACTTTCAGAGAATTCGGATTCAGTACCCTCTCTCAACTGTTTTCTAATCTTGCTAATGGCTTCATCTTTGAGTTGTGCGGCTTTTATATGAGTTCTGAGGGTTGGTTGTAATTCAAGAGTAGCAACATAGCCTTCTTCAACCAAATCCAAATTGAGCTTTTGGAATTCATTTTGCAACTCAAATTGATCGGAGATGAAAAGACAATGAAGCTTTCGACTGAGAGCATCGGCTACAACATTAGCCTTACCAGGATGGTAATGAATGCTAAGGTTATAGTCTTTGATCAACTCTAGCCATCTCCTTTGCCTGAGATTTAAATCTGGCTGGGTGAAGAAATACTTCAGACTTTTGTGATCTGTATAGATTTCACAACGGTTGCCAATAAGATAGTGTCTCCAAATTTTCAGAGCATGGACAACGGCTGCTAATTCCAAATCATGAGTGGGATAATTTTGCTCATGCGGCCGAAGTTGACGCGAAGCATATGCGATAACTTTCCTTTCTTGCATCAAAACACATCCAAGGCCGTGTCGTGATGCGTCGCAATATACCTCAAAGCTCTTATGAATATCGGGAACAATAAGAATTGGAGCTGTGGTTAACCTTTTCTTAAGCTCTTGGAAACCGGCTTCACATTCTGGGGTCCATTCAAATTTCTTTTCCTTTTTCAGCAACTGAGTCATAGGACGAGCAATCTTGGAGAAGTTTTCGATAAAGCGACGATAGTATCCCGCTAAACCGAGAAAACTTCGGACCTTAGGAACAGACTGAGGTGGTTCCCATTCCGTAATGGCTTGGATCTTTCTTGGGTCCACTGCAATTCCACCTTACGAAAGAACATGCCCAAGAAATCGACTTCCTTTAACCAGAATTCACACTTCTCGAATTTGGCATAGAGCTTATGTTCACGAAGCTTTCCTAGCACCATACTCAAGTGTTGCACATGGTCTTCTTCAGTCTTGGAGTAAATGAGAATGTCATCAATGAACACCACTACGAACTTGTCCAAATATTCCATAAAGACCTTATTCATAAGGCACATAAAACTGGCTGGAGCATTTGTAAGTTCGAACGACATTACGGTGTATTCATACAACCCGTAACGAGTGGTGAAAGCAGTTTTTGGAATGTCCTCGGGCTTCATTTTCAACTGATAATACCCATGTCTCAAATCAATCTTTGAAAACACATGAGCACCATTCAATTGATCAAAAAGATCATCAATACGAGGAAGTGGATATTTGTTCTTGATAGTGACCTCATTTAAAGCACGATAATCTATGCACATGCGTAGACCACCGTCTTTTTTAGGAACAAATAGCACTGGACTGCCCCATGGAGATGAACTAGGGCGAATAAATCCTTTATCCAATTGATCATTGAGTTGCTTCTTCAATTCAGCCAACTCATCTGGAGGTAAGCGATAAGGTCGCTTTGAGATGGGTGCTGTTCCAGGAACAAGATTAATGACAAATTCCATGTCTCGGTCTGGAGGCATTCCTGGTAGTTCATCTGGAAACACATCAGGATACTCACATACCACTGGTACTTGACTCAATTCTGTGACCAAAACAGAACCAAGAAATGGTTGTTGAGCCGGAGTGCTACTGATTGAAGAAAACTGCACTTGGATTCCATCAGGACTGAGAAGGGATATAGATCGGTTAGCACAATCAATATAGCCTTTGTGCTTAGATAACCAATCCATACCGAGGATTACATCTAGTCCCGAGGTCTCAATAGCAATAAGATTAGCATAGAAAGACACTCCGCTAATCTCAATGCATACCTCAGAACAAAGTTTCGAGGTTTTCATCGTTGCTCCTGGCGAATAGATCATCATCTTCGTGGGAAGCAAATCAGCTTGAAGTTCATGCTGCTTAATGAACTTGTTGGATATGAAGGAATGTGATGCACCAGAATCAAATAACACTAATGTAGGTACAGAGTGAACAAGGAATGTCCCTAGTACCACATCAGATGCATTATGAGCTTCTTCTGCGGTTACATGATGCAGACGACCAGAAATAGTAACTTGCTTTGAAGTAGAGGGTGACTTAGAGATTTTCAAACTCCCAACTATCTGATCTCTACTTGAAGGCTGCTGGTGCGGACAAGGATGTTCAGAATTCTTCTTAGGACAAGCACAAACCTCCTGGTACTGAGTGCTAGAAGATAATCTTGCTTGCCGCAGTGAATGAACTGTGGGCTGCTGAGGGTGAAGAGTTCGCCCTTGGCATTGCTGGACTTGAGAAACATGTGGCTGCACATTGAATGGCTGCAATAAACGCTGCTTTGGAGAATGATCATTTACTGATTGACGAGCTATCCATTTACGCTTTCGGCTTTCCATCACTGTTCTCATGCCGAACTCCACTCGAATAGCCTTATCAACTAAGGTTTGGAAATCATGAATGTCGTGGGCGACTAGCATCCACTTGATTTCTTCGTTCAGATGTTCTCTGAAATGCTCAATTCTTCGGGCTTCATCTGACACTTCAGTAACAGCATAGCGAGATAGATGGTTGAAGTGGTGTAAATATTCCATCACTGATAAGCTTTCTTGCTTCAACTCCATAAATTCTCGCTTCTTGATCTCGATGACACTTGTAGGAATGTGAGTCCTACGAAATGCTTCTTTAAATGCTGCCCAAGATACGATTTGACCTTCAGGGAGCATCGCCTGATGGTTTTCCCACAAGACTGCTGCAGTTCCATGCAGCTGATGAGAAGCATAGAGAACCTTTTCATAGTCACTACATTGCGCAATGACTAGCTTGCTCTCAATGGAATGGAGCCAATCATCAGCATCAAGAGGTTCCACTGATGAGGAGAAGGTCGGGGGTTGAGTCTTCAGAAACTCTCCCAGCTTGGAGTAATGTGGTGTACCACCATTTCCATCCCTAGCTTCGCTAAGGTGGGTAGTATTCTGTATCACTTGCTGGAGTAGAATATTATCAACTCGATGCTCTTGCTCAAGCATTGCCAAGACTTGAGCTATAGCTTGAGGTTCAGGAGATTGCTCTTCAGGAATAACTTCACTTGGGTCTTGAGGAGGTGGAGATGATTCATGGCGAACATTGCGTCGAGATGTCCTAGCAGTTGGATATTGCGGACTAGATTGGACTGGAATTGGAATGTTGGCTCTTGCGGGTCGGGAATTTTGGGCAACCTCACACTCCAATAATTTCCTTAAGGATCTTGTTTTTGGCATTCTGCAGTCAAGAGAAGATTGACATTTAGACTATATTCAGTTCGGTTACTAGGCAACTTTTCGTTCCTTAAAAACTTTTTAATTAAATTTTCTTATTAAATAAGGGTTGGCACATCGTAAATTTCAACCAAATGGTTTTACTTTTACGAGAGTAACCCGTAAGCAATGCAAGAGAAAAGATTTCAACAAAACTCACAAAATAGTCATCGGTTGGCATACAAGGGTTCTAAAAATTATTTTAGCCTAATATATTCTTATTCGACCTATCAACACAAGTCTTCATGGAACGACATTTCTTTTCCTTAAGATTGTTGATGTAGACACCGGAGTCTCTAATTGTCGAGGATTAATTTAAGGAAAGAAGAATTTGTTTACAAAACAAAATGAATGTAGGGGTAAGAGGAGAATCTTAAGATAGAGGGAAGAATAGCAAAATCTACGTTTTGCAAATATGATAACTTTGAAACATAAGATTTTGAATTTGTTTAGTCCAATGCTAACGACCATTCTATCTAGAGTTATCCTACAGTCAGCATAGCTCTGATACCAACTGTAACGACCCCCATTTTTACAAACTTGCAAAAATGGAAATCTAATGTGCATTTCCGTACTAGTCCCATGATCAGTAGCTAGTACGCACATACACCAATTGGAATCACAACCATGCAACAAATAATATTAAGCGGAAGCTATTACATAAAGAAACTCTTACAAATCAGAGATATAGCAGCAAAAGAAGCAAAGTCTTGTAGTGTGCCCATCCAACACCCGCAGGCAACCGACAAGGCATAATCCCTAGAAAGATTCGACGAAGAAAAACCCGCAACCTGCGACGAAAGAAACCTTCGAAGCTCGGCAACTTAACCACCTAAAAACCACATATAAGCAAGGGTGAGTACATTCAGTACTCGCAAGACTTGAGCAAAGCCTATAATATATGCGAGGCCATTTCAAAGGCGGCTACTACGATTAATTTGCATAAAGCGAATTGACATTGTAAAACAAGTTATTTGCAAACGGAATTTATAAAAGCATAATTGGTGATATGAAATAAGTAAGCATAAGTAATATATTCACAACCCATCGTGAATATCGAATAATCCGAAATGGAATCCATCAATGTCGATCCTTTGACATGAAAACAAAAGTCGCTAAACAAGTTCCAAACCACAACCCATTTTAGAAAATTAAACATTTAACTAGTGCAAGTTCACCAAGTTTCCCATGACCGAGGGACGGCTAATCGATTAGATTTACACTCTGCAGAGGTGTACAATCTGTACCCACAAGTCATGACCTTTTCTTTTTGCCGCAAGTTTCACGCACTTTAAGCGTGTGGCGGAATGTTCATGACGAAAACCTTTACATTATCTAATCTAACTTTGCACCAAAGACCGGACGATAAAACCCACGCTATAGCTGGGAGAACTCGAGCATAGGAATGTTGGAACTCCCCATAGCACACCGTTATATTGGTAAGTGTTGTTCCCAACACCTCGGTGTGGGCACCCGTCGAGCAAACCCGAAAGGAAAGCCCTTACTACTTGACCTACCAATGTGCAAAGTTAAACTAGATAACTTAATTGGTTTAAGGAAGCCCCATAACAACACTTGTGGTTTGCACGAAATATCTTGGATCATACAACACTGAGTTCGGTCCTTAAATTGACACGGGCGATACTCCACCCTACACTACGTGCAAATCCCTCTGCACCTCCGGCTATTGCCAATAATCGCCCGCATCGAAACCATAGTTTTATTTTGTGTTTTTAATCAAAATACCCATAGCCAACAGCTACAATGACAACATTTTCCATTTCACAAGGAACACATTTTGATCTGATCATCATCATCATTTGATATAAAAGCATGGCTAAGCATGGATAAAAGTATTCGCATATACCCATGGCGACATTAAGTAATTGTCTAAGCTTAATCTATGGTTACCAAGGTTCACATATTCATACTTATCAAGGAAGATTCATGAGACAACAGGTATAACTACCAGTACCATAAAATAGCAATTTACAGAAAGTAAACGTATGCATGAAACATTTTAATAAACAATGCAAATTAAATTCTGGGATCAAAATGGTCAAAGGAGGTGCTTGCCTTGCTTATATATCGTTTACGACGAAGACGCGATCGCAGCTGACGGAGGCAACGATGGAGGAAGGGACGTCGAACTCTACACGTCGATCGATCGGAAAAATAAAGCAAATAATAAACTTCAATAAGGGCGAAAAGAAGACAGACAGAAAACCAAATAAAGATTCATTGCATAAACAGGGATACTTTAGAGTTTGGATTATTTAAGTAATTACTTTATGATTAACCGTAATGATGTAATGACGAACAAAACAGGGATTCCTTTATAGATTATCTATTCTTGAATTACGAATTCAAGAGGCTGAAATTATGAATTTTAGTATTTACGATTTCGAATTATAGATGCTAAAATTATTTGGGTTAGAGGAATTAAATTACTGGTTAAGGTTACGCTAATAGCACTTAGCCTTAAGATTTTGCATAAAAAGGTTTTAAATAAGTTATGATTGATAAACTAGCTAATTAGACTTATTTATGGTTTTTAAGAAGGTTCTGGTGATACAAATATATTAACTACAAATTCCTTATTACAAGGTTCACTGATTCTTATTGTGACAAGGTTCATTAAACATAAAACTAGGGGTTATTTGACTACTAAAGTTTATATGTAAAACATGATGAAATGAGGTTATTTCTCCGAAACTTAATAGCATATACTTTGAATAACATATCTAGACTGATTTCATATATTTTAGCTTTTAGACGAGATATTATTTTCATGGTTGAAAATGCTTAGGTGATATAAAAGGTTGCGACAATCATACTTTTTAGGGGTATTCAGCTAGCAAGATTAAATTGAAAAATAATATGTAAATAAAAGATTTTTCTAGAATATGGTAGACCATATCCTAAATATCATTTATAAACCAATTTCCATAGTTTCTGCATTTAGACGAGAGGTTCTGCGGATTGATGAAAACGCTTGATAGTTCAATTTGCTACTCGCTAAGAGTTCAGTTTTTACTATAAGATTGCGACTACACCGCCTAGGATAATCTATCCATTTTTCAGGCATTAACAGGGCATGATACTAGAAGTGATTTAAAGCTAGTTTCGAGACAAATGGCTTTTATCCGAGATACTTTTCCTATAAACGATCATTAGGGTCTAACATTATATTAATTCAACCTAGCACTAACATAAGATATTTTTGCCTAATCAGCAAGGGTACTATTTTTTGAGGTTATTAGATTTGGTTTCATCAAATTCTGAATTTATTCGCGAAGGATACAACTATGCCAAATATGCAATTATTTACTTTTTGACCATTAATCATTTACTGTTTTATATAGCAAACTTTAAATATTATTTGATATCTGGAAACTTTATGATGCCAGGGGTATAACTAAACTGGTTTGATGATCATTTGAATTCATTTGACCTATTTTACAACCATTTGACTTTGTATGATATATGTATATGAACATTTTACATTTAAGTTATTTCATACTTTCCACGGTAATTCAAATCAAGTTCACTTCTAAAATATTTTGGCAAACTCAGGTATACTACTGCCACGATAATATTTAAAAATTATATTTTACTTATTCTATGTTTCATGTATTCAAATTATGTATATTTGAATTTTCTAATATATTGAATACTATCTTTGATAAAAGTATTTCAAACAATAATGAAATTTAAATATTTTTATATATTTGAACTCCTGGAAACATGATTATTTCAATAAAATTGGTTCCATTCATTTTTAAGTTTATTTACAACCTTTTAATATGAAGTGTGTTTTTATCCCTTTCTTTTGAATTTAAATTTTAAATTTACCCAGTGAACACTTTCAAAATATTATTTTATATTCTGAAAGAAATAGATTTTAGATGAATTTAGAATTTGATTTCACTCAGTTCGGAGTTATAATGCAAAAGTTATAAATGTTTGAATTAATTCGGGTATTGAAAATAAACTGAAAAACGAAAATACGCTTTCGCAATAGAGGAAGCGTCTTTTACCTAATGAACTGAGGAGGGCTTGACCAGCTGACAGACGGGGCCCGCGATGCAGTGGCAGAAAGCAGAGGAGCGGCGCTAGGGCTGCTCGGCGACGGTGCTCCGGCGAGTCTCCGGCGGAATGGGTGGCACGGCGAGCTCCATGGGATCTTGGCGCATTCGGGGGTGGTATCGATCATCGGCGGGGACGGCCGGAGAGGGCTGCCACCGGCGGCATGCGGCGGCGGGAGGTGCGGCTCGCCGGAGAAGAAGAGCAAGCTAGCTCCGGTCGAATGGGTAGCATTTCAGGCATCCATGAGGCTAGAGCGTTCCATTTTTCCGGTTGTCCGAGGTTGAAAAGGGCTGTGGAAGCGTGCCACCGTGTGACCGTAGTTGGAGAAGAAGGCGCACGATGGTGGCTTAATTTCGCATGAAGAAGGCTAAATATTTTCGAGGGGATTTGATCACTAGAGGGTATAGAAGCTACATCCGGAAGGAATTTGGAAGCGAGTTGTTCATTCGATCGAATTGCTTTCGGTTTGAAGCTTCAAAGGTCTCGGTCATGGTGGATGCAAGGCAAAATTGAAGCACTCCGACTAGAGGGAAGTGAGGGAGGTAGAGGGGGATGACGAGGGACTCTTCTGCGAACCCAGGGCTGGCTTTTATAGGTGGCAAGGGTGGTTATCGGCAGGGTTTGAACGCGCAGAATTGTTGTGGCTCGGTTCTGCTCCGGGCGACGAGTTGGCGCAACTTCCTTTCCAGCTCAGAGGCAGTGCGAAATGGCAGGGCATGGCACGGGAGACAGAGAGGACGGCAAGGCGTGGCTGCAGTGGATCGCTTGGGCGTCGAGGTCGGCGTGAATCGCGTGGAGACGCAGAGAGGCGTGAGAGAGAGAGAGCTCGGGAGAGTTCGCTTACAGAGAGGGGGAGAAGAGAAGCAGCGGTCGACGAGTGGGTTCGGGACCACAGTCAGCGAGAGCGACGCTTTTCTGTTGTTTCCAGCGAAACGTTACGGAATAACGGGTGGCCCACATGTCGGCGAGAGAAATTGAGTCAAAGTGATAAGCTTCAGCTGGACAGCTCCATGTGAGCATTAAAACGGACAACAGATCAAGTTGAATAATTTCGAAACTTTTTGAACGACCTCTCCTGGTAGTTGCTAATGTTCAGAAAAAATTTGAGGTTAAAATATCTTGTAATGAATTATTTGAAATTCTGACACTGTGGACTTGTACAGGAATTAAATTTCAGTATTCTATTTATTTTGGGGTGTAAATCATATTAATTATTTTCCAGACTTTTTATTGAGATTCATTTTGTCTTAAGGATATCTCCATAAAAATTTCAAGTCAAAATCTCAAGCTAATATTTTATAAAAATTCTGATATTAGGATTTCTAGTTTTTGATGGTCTCTGTTTTTGAATTATTAGAGGGCTTTTCCTACATGATCAAATCCTGAGATTTTTACCAGGTGTAAACACTGCACTGAGGGTGCTATGGTAATTTTTCCAGCTTCATATATACTACGAATATTTTTCATTAATTTTGACTTATACTGTTTCTAGTCAAAAAGAGGTGTCATTCATTGTATTTACCCATTTTTCTGTGCATAAAATTTTACTTCTTGATTTTACTGACTTACCAGAGTGGTTAAGGTTCTATGGTAATTTTTCCAAAATTTATCTTTTACCTTTTTATCTTTTTACCATTATCCATTCTTTAATTCTATTTGTTTGATTTTTCATTCAATACAAAAATCCAAAGAAATCCAAATAAATTCCAATCATGTCAGGAAAAATCAGAAATAAATATATTAAAATTCAAAATATGAATTTTCATATTATTGTATTTTTCGGGATGTTACAAGAATCCTTGATTCATCAGGGGAGTTAGTTTGCGGGATTTCTAGATTTGGGAGAGTCTTCTGTGTTGATTTTTCTACTTCTTTTGGAGACTCTCTTTGTTGTTTGATTGCTTCTGAGTCCCGTGATCTCTCCTTCTGGCATAGGAGATTAGGTCACATCGGCTTTGACCATTTGACCCAGGTTAGCAACTACGATCTCATTCGTGGTCTGCCTAAACTCATGATGGTCAAAGACTTAGTTTGCTCTCCTTGTCGACTGGCAAGATGGTTATTGCTTCTCATCCTCCTGTCACTATTGTGATGACTGATGCACCAGGACAACTTTTAGATATGGACGATGTTGGTCCAGCTAGAGTGCAGTCAGCGGGTGGGAAGTGGTATGTTCTTGTCATTGTCAATAATTTTTGAGGTATTCTTCGCTGTTTTTCATGGCCTCAAAAGATGAGTCTTTTACCCATTTCAGGGGTTTGGTCAGTAGGTTGTCTATTGAGCTTCCTGCTGCCTTACAAGCTATACAGAGTGACAATGGCACAGATTTCAAAAACTCTTACTTTGAGAGCTTCTGTGAGGAGTTAGTCTTAGAGCATCAGTTTTCCTCTCTATACGTCCCTCAACAAAATGGCTTAGTAGAACAGAAGAACAGGACCTTGGTCGAAATGGCCAGGACGATGCTAGACGAGTACAATACTCCTCGGAAGTTTTGGGCTGAGGCTATAGCTACTGCATGTTATGTGTCTAATCGAGTTTTCTTGAGAGCACATTTGCACCACATTTCTTATGAGTTGAGGTATGGGTGAAAGCCCAGTGTTTCTCATTTTCGTGTATTTGGTTGCAAATGTTTCGTTTTGATGTCTGGGAACCTAGATAAGTTTGAGTCTCGTTCTTCTGATGGCATTTTTCTGGGTTACTCAACTTCTTCTCGTAGCTATAGGGTGTGGAGTTGTGATGCTAATAGGATCATAGAGACCTGTGAGGTGACCTTTGATGAGGCTAGCCCAGGAGCTAGACTTGATATTTCAGGCTCTTCTTTCCTCTCCGAGACAATCTTTGTAGATGATGAAGATGATAGAGATGATGGTGTTCCATCTAATCTAGTCCCCTCTGCGCCTGAGGTGCCTACTGTTTCCATTTTTGCACCTCAGGGACACCAGACCGTACCTTCAGACTCTCCTTCAGCGAGTGGCTCTGTTCCTGCCTCTTCTGTGCATGAGGTAGAGGCCACTTCTGCTTCTGGACCTCTCTGCCATATTCAGAGATATCATCCACCTGATCAGATCATTGGTGATCTGTTTGAGCGTGTTACATGCTCAAAATCATATTTGTCCAGTTTCTGCCTCCACTCAACCTTTGTTGCCTCATTTGAGCTGAAGGATGTTTCTCATGCATTATCCGATGAGTCGTTGATTAATGCTATGCATGAGAACTTGAGAACTTCGAGAGGAACAAGGTATGGCAGCTTGTCGAGCCCCCATCTGGTCATAATGTCATTGGGACCAAGTGGGTGTTCAAGAACAAGTAGAGTGAGGATGGTGTTGTCATAAGAAACAAGGCTAGGCTAGTTGCACAGGGTTTTTCTCAGGTTGAGGGTCTTGACTTCGAGGGGACCTTTGCCCCTGTAGCTAGACTAGATGCTATTAGAATCCTACTTGCATTTTTGATATGCAAGGGCTTCAAGCTTTATCAAATGGATATCAAGAGTTCATTCCTCAATGGATATATTGAGAAAGAGGTGTATATCCAGTAGCCTTCAGGATTCAATAACCCCAAATACCCAAACCATGTCTTCAAGCTTTCCAAAGCTTTATATGGACTTAAGAAGGCCCTGAGAGCTTGGTATGAGAGACTTAAGTCCTATCTTCTTAGTCATGATTTTAAGATGGGTATAATAGACAAGACTCTATTCATCAGACACTAGGATTCTCATTTTCTCTTCGTATAGATTTATGTGGATGATATTATCTTTGGTGGCTCTTCGCACTATCTTGTGTCTCAGTTTTCAGAGGTAATGAGCACAGAGTTCGAGATGAGCATGATGGGCGAGTTGAGCTACTTCCTCGGCTTCCAAATCAAGTAGACTCGAGAGGGCTCCTTCTTGCATCAAGGCAAGTACACTCAAGACCTCCTGAGGCGCTTCAACATGTCTGATAGGAAGCCGGTGATGACTCCTATGGCCACCACTGCTGTCCTCTAGCCTGATGAGGATGGTGAGCCAGTTGACCAGAAGGAGTTCCGGAGTATGATCGGCTCCCTCTTGTACCTTACTACTTCGAGACCAAACATACATTTTGCTGTGCCTCTCACTGCCAAGCGGTGAAGCGCATCTTCAGGTACCTTCGAGCTACCATTGATGAAAAACTTGATGAAACATGTTGCTTTTACTTGCTAAGTTTCTTCTCTAGGTCTATTTGCCATGATTTGTGAAATTTTGGATTTCTCTAGAGTCCTTATAGCAATTTGGGTGAAACTTGTTTGATCCATACTTGAGTCCTTCATTTGCTCATAAATCAATGTGCTAAAATGAAAATTAAGCAAAAATGACTCTATTTGTGCGCATTAGACTTAACACCTTATATTAACAAGACAGCCTCCCATTGCACTTGGGATAAAATTGGAATGTATCGTGTATGACCAAGATCATCCTTTAAAGAGTTCTTCTTGAGATGGTCAAATATGGCTTGAGTCAATTGCTTCAAAAATAATGCAAATAATAAAAAAACATAAGTGGGTAAGGAATGCAAATAATGTCAAATATTTGCACCCCGTTATGTCTTTTATGGTCTTAAAGCAAAATTTGCGTTAATTGAAAAATGAGCTTGAAGGACCTTGTATGCACTTCTAGATTCCCCAAAGTGTTGAGTAGGTTGAACTCTAGGTTTTCCATTTGATCCTTTGAGTGAGCTTTGCTTCTAGTTTTGAAACTAATGCTAAGTGTTGCACTTGTCAAATCTTGCTAAAAATGACATATTCAAAACTAAGCTTACTAGCAAAATTTGTTATTTGCACTTAGACATGTCTTTGTTTAGCATAATCTGAACTTGAGTAGCTTAGTGTCATTCTTTGTCTATATGGTCACTTGGATAATCTTCAAAGCTCTTTTGGGTGCATTTCATGCATACATGTGAAAAAGGAGAGAAAATATTATCTTGATGCCTATATTGCCAAAAGGGGCAGAAATTGTAGAAAAG
This sequence comes from Otatea glauca, assembly GCA_036346275.1. Classification (NCBI taxonomy): domain Eukaryota; kingdom Viridiplantae; phylum Streptophyta; class Magnoliopsida; order Poales; family Poaceae; genus Otatea; species Otatea glauca. Next base: position 27,561,734 of record CM070729.1, read on the forward strand.
GCATCATTAAAAGATAAAAATGTGAATGCATCTTTTAGCTCTTCTAATCTAAGTGAAAATTGCTAAATTTAAGGATCATAAGCCTACTTGAGTTTTTATTGGAATTTTAGAGCTTTTGTGGAAAACTTGCTCTTTCTTTGTTTTGCTCTAAAATATTTCCTGTCAACTTGATCATATCCTTATTTTCTTTCTCTCTGGACCAAGTTTGGCTTTGCATTCAAATTACTTTCTTCCTCTCTCTTTCAAACTCAGATTTTTGACTTTTGTGTTGTTTGTCAATATACTCATCAAGGGGGAGATTGAAAGACCATGTGGAGGTCTACCCATGTTGGTGGATGAGTATTTGACTAAATTTGAGCTTGGTATGCTCTGGTTTGAGTTTGATTTGAATTGGATTTTCAAAATGAAGAAATTTGAGTGCTACAGGCCTTGAGCGGCACTACTGGCCTAGTAGGAGCGGTACTGCTGGCCAAGCGGCAGTACGAGCCCAAGGGAGCGGTAGTTACTTTACAGAGAGGGTATTCGCTGGGTCTTCAAGGGAGTGGCACTACCAGCCATGATAGGGTGGTAGTGCTAACCGATTGAGCAAAGTTGAATATTAAAATATGGTTTTGGATGATTATTGCATATCTTTGTTGGACATTGCTATGTGATGGGTTTTCCTTATTTTTGATGTTTGCAGGACGACGGTATTAGGTCATGGAGAGGCGAAGGATGATCGGGACTAGGCGAGGTGCACCGGAGGTCCAGACGGTCTAGGATCGCCGAAAGATGATCGGAGACGGAGTCGCTGTGAACATAGAAGGCAAGGAACGGATGAGATCTAGGAGCTGCCCGGATCAAAGAGGTCATTGGATCGCGGTCCAGAAGATAGAGTAGCGGGTCTAGTTAGTATGTTTTGAGAAGTGTGCAAAATCCGTTATGGTTGTCGGTTTCGAGTTAGCCCATGTATGAGTGAGTGAGTCAATCCTAGGGGTGGGCATTCGGTTCTTTCGGTTCGGTTTTTTTGGTTTTAAAATATTTTAGTTTTTAGATTCTACAAACCGAACTGAAACCGAACTGAGGTAAAAACCGAACCAAATCGGTTCGGTTAATTCGGTTTTCAGTTTAATCGAAATTTCCAGAACTGACTCATTCAGTAAACTGCTGCACACATCTGCACAAACAGCAAACGACCAAAAAAAGAAAAGGAATTGAAGTTCAAATCATTCCTTAATACATCAAAGCTACAAACCATTCCTTAATACATCAAAACTAGAACGTCCATGTTTCAGCTATTCTCAAGAATATATAACTAGTGCGGTAATTGCGGAATGGTAGTGGAAAGAGCCTAATTTGCACGAGATTGACCAGCACGGGATGAGAGGATGATGCCTACGATGAGGCTGTAGAGGGCAAGCGCTTCTGCCAAAATGAGGATGAGGATCATGGCCACAAACAGCTTCGGCTGTTGTGCATTTGCCCTAAATTCAATTATCCAAAAATCAAAATAAAAACACCATCCAAAAGCAGGCAACTTCCAGAGCAGCCTTCATAATGAATCAAATAATACTTGGTTAAGAACCAGGAAAAGCTTCAAGTACCGTATCAAGCCACATGCAAATAATAGAACCAAATTAACTTTCTCACCTAGCCACTACGCTCAACTGAATTAGCTTCAATGAAGATAAAACGCGAAATAACGCTCATCCGATTTTCCACCAGGTGATGGCGTAAGGGAGGACGCGGGGAGCAGTGACCCGAGGCGAGCGTCGTCATCGATGGCCACGTCGGCATCAAGATTCAGCGCCTCCTCCTCTGCGGCGGTCGCGCCGCCGGTGAGGACGGCTCTGCCATTTTTCCTTCAGCTGGGTGTTGGACTCGCTCAGTCTCTCTCTGGTGTTTCCTACAGGTGCAAGAAGTAGGTCGTCGAGTTGGTTCACGAGGGCCGAGGGGAACCGCCGAGTTGGGACTTCAGGAGCTCGGGAGGAACGGCGCCGGCGCCGCAACCCGCTGGTGCGCGAATCCACCGAATCGCGAGGAGAAGTAGCGTTGGTGATTGGGAAATAATGGGGAACGACTGAGGCGATTGGGGAATCCGTGCGAGACTGCGGTCTGTGTGAATGTGTAATGCACGAGCCGCTGAGGCTATGAACGGATCGGTTTTTTTAGTTTCTGAAATCACAAAACCGAACCGAAAACTGCATAGTGCTAAAATAAAAACCGAATCAAAAATCGAAAATAGAAAAAACCAAAATAATCGGTTAATTTGGTTCGGTTCGGTTTTTCGGTTTCGTTTTAAAAGTGTCTACCCCAAGTCAATCCTAGTCCTTGATGGTGATCCTTAGGGTAGAAGCAACTCATCCAAGGATGGAGGATGCGAAGGATCGAAATGGCGATCAGAGGGGGGGGGTGAATGATCCCAAATAAAATTTTCCCCCACTCAAAGTACTCAAAACAATCTCGCAATAAAAATCTGAAACACCCAAAGATTCCTTCAAACTAGTGTTTCTCAGATTCGCACACACTCCAAAACCCGAACAATTAGACAACTATGTGTACCCCTAGCTTGCATGGATGAGAACCATGAATCATGTGTCGGATTTTTATTCACAATCCTGGTTGTCAAGTGTCCAAACAAAGAGGAATCAATTCAAAGACTACTTTTCTAAAAGAGATAAAGCTAGAACACCAAAGTCTCTTTCAAATAAAGTAAAAGCAGATTTTCTAGGAATTGCCGTCAATTGGAGCAGGTGGTTGGTGAGTTTGTGTTACTCGAAAAGTTTTGGGAATTTTTATTCCTATGAACAGTTGAGGCATGAAACAGTCTACCAAAAATCAACTCAAAAAACTTTGTAGAATAAACATGCAAAATCAAGCATTACAGACTGTCAGGAACTTCGACCAGAAAGTTTGAGGCTCGGTTTTCACTTCATAGCGCTCAAACGGTGCAACCAGTGGACACACAAATTTTTCCAGAGATGCATATATGAGTCATGCACCTTTGTCTAAAAGAATTACTTCAAAAGGATGTTTGTATATTTTTATAAAAATCAAAGACTGACTGCTGCACGAAGAACAAGTTCTGGACAGATATGCAATTCGATAAAAACTAGATCTCTAGTCTATCCTAAGTTGAAAGAAAGATGTAAAACTATATGAACACACTCAAGACATCCTATAAGAACAGCATTTAGAAGAAGAGTAAATTGCGAGAAAGTAAATTGCGAGAATGTAAATGCGGGAAAGTAAATGCTGAATTTAAATTGCATAAAGTAAAGACATAATGTAAATGCGCAATTTAAGTTCACAATAATGTCAAGAAAATTTTTGTATTTTCTGCAAGGAGAGGTTACAAAGCCTCACATTCATGTGGGCAAAGCTCAAAAGAGCATCAAAAACCTCAAAACCTTCAAGGGGGGAAGGCTACCCCTCCACCCCTATTTATACAACTCTTGGCCCACCTACCAACCTTGGATGAGCCTCTAAACCCTAGATCATCCATCAAGGGATAGGATTAACCCACTCAACCAGCCATGCAAGGGTTCACCCAAAACCCACAACACATAATGGGTTTTCTTGCACGGTTCTCAACGCACACAAACTAGACCCGCTAACCTATCAACTAGACCAAAGATCCAATGATCCTCATTGATCCATGCAGCGTCTAGCTAGCATCTCATCCGTTCCATGTCTTCACGGCTTGCCACGACTCTGTCTCCAATCATCTTCCGCCGATCCCCAATCGTCTAGACCTCCGACGCTCCTCGCCTAGTCTCGGTCATCCTTCGCCTCACCATGATCTAGCATCGTCGACCTGCAACCAATAAAAAACAAGGACACTCCTCACATAGCAATGCCCACAAAGATGTGCAATAAATCCATCGAAGCCTACTCATTAAAATTCATTTTTACTCGTTTTGGCTGGTAGCACCAGGAAAATAGAGAAGACCACAAATTGCTTCCAATTGAAAATCCATTTCAAATCAAACTCAAACAAGAGCAACCCAAGCTCAATTTTAGTCAAATACTCATCACAAATCTAGATAGACCTTCACATGGTCCTTCAATCTCCCCCTTGATGAGTATATTGACAAACACACAAAAGGCATAAATTTGAGTTTGAATAAAAGAAGAAGAAAGCAACTTGATTGCAAAACCACACATGGTCCAGAGAAAAGAGACTGAGAACATGACCAAGTTGGCAACAATGATTTTAGAGCAAGGTAATATAAAGAACAAGTTTTCAACAAAAAGCTCTAAAAATCCAATAAAAACTCATAAAAGTTTATGATTCTTAAGATTTGCAAATTTTCAACAAAATCATAAAATCCAAGATACATTTTTCATTTTTATCTTTTTAATGATGCCTTTTCTTTAATTTCTCCCCCTTTTGGCAATATAGGCATCAACATGACAATGTCTCCCCCTTTTTTTATGTATGCATGAAATGCAAGCTAAGGGAGCTTTAAAGATTATCCAATTGATAATAACAAGATATGACACCAAGCTAGTCAAATTTTAGATTTGACTTGTCTAAGACATGTCCAAGGGCAAATAACAAATTTTGCTCATAAGCTTAGTTTTGAAAATGTGTCATTTTTAGCAAGATTTGACAAGTGCAAAACTTAGCAAACTTTCAAAGCTAGAAGTAAAACCACTCAAGGATCAAATAGAAAACCTAGAGTTTAACCTACTCAACACTTTGGGGAATTTTGAAGTGCATATAAGGTCCTTCGAGCTCATTTTTCAATGTATGCAAATTTTCTTTAAGACTTTGAAAGACATAGCGGGGTGCAAATGTTTGACATTATTTGCATTCTTTACCCACTTATGTGTTTGATATTTGCATTTTTTTTATTTTATTGATTGACTCAAGCCATTTTCGATCATCTCAAGAATAACTCTTAAGAGAATGATCTTGGTCATACACAATATATTCCAAATTCATCCCAAATGCAATGGGAAGCAGTCTTGTGAATATAAAGTGTTGAGATCAATTTTGCACAAAAGAGTCAAATTATTCTTGATTTCAATTTAGCACATATGAGCAATTCTGAAGGACTCAAATATGGATCAACCAAATTTCACCCAAGTTGCTATAGGGACTCTAGAGAAATCCAAAGTTTCACAATTCATGGTAAAAGCCCCTAGAGAAGAAACTTAGTAAGTAAAGGCAACATGTTTCATCAAGTTTTCATTTGAAGCTTTCAAGTTTTTCAGATTTTAATTAAGCTTAGCATGATAAATGAACTTGGACATATCTAAGCTAGTGATTTTCTTCAAAAGATATAGCATGATGTATTTCATGAAGATTGAGTCAATTGCATAATAGACAATGCTCATAAAACAGAAAATGCAGTCTAAATGCAATGCACTAACAGATTCCTAAACTCCCCCTCAACATATGAGTCAACTTAAAGCAGAAATCTGGTTAAATTGAGTTATTAGCAGAATTAGGCGCAAAGAAAAACACAAATGAACTCAATAGAAACTAGAAACACAGAATGAGGAGAAGAAGTCGAGAAACTGCAAAACTGGATGGCTATAGAGCATAGAAAAGATAGAAGAGACTCACTATGGCTCAGACTCGCTCTTATCTTCCCTAGTGACTGACATAGGGAAGCTGACTCTAGATCCCAACTAAGGAGTGCACACAGACCCTGTCTACCTAGAAGGCCCAATACGTGCTAGACTTATAAGACTGTGAGGGAACTCAACCTAGAGAGAAGAGAGAACAGCTAATCACGCATGATAGCAACCTAAAGCAAAATATAAGAGGTCCATGCAAGGCATGCCAGAAGTCTAAGTGAGTGAACTCAACTCAAGAAAATAAGCCCAAAGTCACCCAGAAAAAGAAAGGAAATGCTAGAAGAAAATATATAGTACATAATATACAAACCAGCTCCCCCTCACGAAAGACCGTAAGGGCTCACGACTCCAAGCTCACTCCTCAAGGCAACAAATCTGGAGCTATCCAAAGGCTTGGTGAAGATATCGACTAACTGAAGGTCACTTTCTACGAACTGAAGCGCGATATCACCCTTCTCCACATGGTCTCTAAGGAAGTGATATCTAATATCAATGTGCTTGGTTCGGGAATGTTGCACTGGGTTTTTAGCAATGCAAATAGTAGAAGTGTTGTCACAGAAAAGTAGCACACTCTCTATCTCTAACCCATAGTCCCGCAAGGTCGATCTCATCCAGAGCACCTGGCTACAGCAACTGGCTGCAGCAACATACTCGGCCTCAGCGGTGGACTGTGCAACTCCAAACTGCTTTCTAGATGACCAAGAAACAAGAGAAGTGCCAATGAATTGGCAAGTGCCAGAAATGCTCTTCCTATCTATCCTACAGCCAGCAAAGTCGGCATCAGAAAAGGCTCTATGAGATAGACAAGAAGAAGAAGAGTACCAAATACCATAATCAGTGGTAGCACGAAGGTATCTGAAGATGCGCTTGACCTCCTGGTGGTGAGAGGCGTGAGGAGAAGTCTGAAATCGAGCGCACAGAAACACAGCAAAATGTATACCCGGCCTCGAAGCAGTGAGGTACAAGAGGGAGCCAATCATGCTCTAAAACTCCTTTTGATCAGCAGGCTCGCCATCCTCATCCGGCTCAAGGACAAAAGTGGTGGCCATAGGAGTCATCACCGGCTTCTCATCAGACATATCGAAACACCTCAGGAGGTCCCTAGTATACTTGCCTTGATGCAAGAAAGTACCCTCCCGAGTCCGCTTGATTTGGAAGCCAAGAAAGTAGCTCAACTCGCCCATCATACTCATCTCAAACTCTATGCTCATCACCTCAGAAAACTGAGACATAAACGAATGAGATAAGCCACCAAAAATGATATCGTTCACATAGATCTGGACAAGAAGAAAATGCGACTTATGGTGTTTGATGAACAGAGTCTTGTCTACTATGCCCATCTTGATGTCATGGCTGAGAAGATAAGACTTGAGCCTCTCATACCATGCTCTGGGGGCCTGCTTGAGTCCATACAGAGCTTTGGAAAGCTTGTATACATGACTTGAAAACTTGGGGTTCTCAAATTCTAGAGATTGTTTGACATAAACCTCTTCCTCAATATAGCCATTGAGGAATGCACTCTTGACATCCATTTGATAGAGTTTGAAGCCCTGGGAAGCAGAGAATGCAAGCAGGATCCTAATAGCCTCTAGTCTAGCTACAGGGGCAAAGGTCTCCTCAAAGTCAAGACCCTCAACCTGAGAAAAGCCCTGTGCAACTAACCTAGCATTTTTGCGAATGACAACCCCATCCTCACTCTGCTTGTTTTTAAACACCCACTTGGCCCCAATGACATTATGACCAGATGGACGTTCTACAAGCTGCCAGACTTTGTTCCTCTCGAAGTTTTCAAGTTCCTCATGCATAGCATTAGTCCAAGACTCGTCAGATAATGCATGAGTCACATCCTTCGGCTCAAACGAGGCAACAAAGGCAGAGTGAAGGTAAAAACTGGACAAACCTAATTTTAAGCGAGTGACTCACTCAAACAGATCACCGATGATCTGATAAGGTGGATGAGAACACAGAATATGACAAGGAGTCAAAGAAGCAGAAGTGGCCTCTACCTCATGCACAGAAGAGGTAGGAGTAGAGCCACGAGCTGCATGAGAGTCAGAAGGCAAGGGCTGGCCTTCCTGAGGTGCAGAAGTGGAAACAGGAGGCTCCTCAGGTGTAGAGGGGACTAGATTAGGTGGAACACCATTATCTCCATCATCCTCATCCTCTACAAAATTGGTCTCGGAGGAAGAAGAAGAGCCTGAAATGTCACGTCTAGCTCCTGAGCTAGCCTCATCAAAGGTCACTTCACAGGTCTCTATGATCCTTTGCGCATCGCAACTCCAGACCCGATAGCTACGAGAAGAAGTCGAATAACCCAGAAAGATACCATCAGAAGAACGAGACTAAAACTTATCCAGGTTACCAGACTTCAAAATAAAACACTTGCAACCAAACACATGAAAATGAGAAATACTGGACTTTCGCCCATACCTCAACTCGTAAGAAGTGCGGTGCAAATGTTCTCTCAAGAATACACGATTAGAAACATAGCAAGCTGATGAGGACATCACTACCTCACACGTAGAAGATTTAGTTAATATACAAGGGTCAATGACTCGAGCCCGTACACGGCGCCTTGGACAAAAGGTGAATTCGTTTCTTAAACAAATCAATTATTTAATTACAGAACAAATGATACTACCTAATGATTATTGTTTACTAATTACATGCGAAGGCGCCTCAGAAGAAATATTTGTGAAAGACAAAGGACACCCTGAAGAACAGGAGGATTAAAATGGTTGCATGCAAGAAAAAGGAACAATTCCCATTTTTGTTGCACGCGACGCCACTTATTGTCAGCAATGGAAAATTTTTGCCATATTTTTTGTGGAGGCGCATGCATGTAAGGTCCACCTATTGTTCCAGCCGTGAGGGAGAATCCTTGATCCTAATTTTATGGCATTACATCACCATGGCGCACACTAGAAAATCAACACTTCATATTTTTGTGGATTCACTAAAAGGAAGTTTGCATGCACACAACTTGGAGCACGTAGGAACATGTTTTTTATTCTACTTTTCTTTGGAGAAAGGGGGTTTTGGGATTTTGGTTTAGCTACTGCTATTGTAAGGCCTCTTGGCCCCAAATACTTGAAGTCTCAAATCAATCATTCATCTTGGAGTGATTTTTCTTCCGCTGTTGCTCTTTCAATTCTCGTCGAATTGCTCGGGCCGTTCTTCGTGAACAGGTCAGTCGTGTTTTGATACGGTTGATAACCAATTGAGGAGTGGTTTAGCGATTGCGAGGCTGCTAGGCGCGTTCTTGATCGTGGTCAGCCGCCCCTTCGTCAAGGTCACAACTCGCCTTCAAGAATTTCTCCTACGACGGAAGATCGGGACCAAACACTTGTGCACGCATCTTAAGTCGAGGCATGTGCGTATCAAGTGGTATCAGAGCCTTCGTTGCCGGTAGGATTTCATCTATCCTTTAGTAGTAGATTAATTTTTGTTTTACCTATATCCTGAAAATTGCCATAGAAACTATCCAACTCCAAGCCCGTTCTCGCTGTTTCGATCTGTTAATTTCAATTTGCTTTATTGAGTTTATGTTTATCTTGTCATGTTTAGTTGCTGGTCTATTATCTCTTGATGCATAACCTAGACATCCTTCCAAAAAAAAAACGAAACAACCACAGATCGGAAATCCAATTTTCGTCTGGAATTTTTCCCTCCGTGCAGCAGTGACCAAAACGTTAATATCCTTGTCTATAGAAGTTCAAATCCATCCAAACCACGTTTGTTGGCTTCATAACTCAAAAACCCATCTTCTTATAAAATTTCGTGGTGTTCTGTGGAGTGGTTTGAAATCTGCTCGTGTTACAAGTTTGATCAGTTGCTGCCAATTTGGTCAGCAGGAAAAAAAAAGAAGTTTCACGATTGCTTCCAAATTTTCCAAAGTTCTGCTCTTGCCATTAGTTTGAGTTTGCCTTCTGAAACCTCCTGTGATCAGCAACTAAGACTAGTACTTGAACGAACGTTTATTTAATTTCGCATGTTTGGGATTACAGATTGCTTATTCCTTTGCTACAAAATTTTCCCCACCTAGAGCTCCACAAACATGCCATTGATCAGCGTGTTCTAGCATTTTGCAATTGCTTTACTAACTCCCTTTTGAAAGTTATCATGAACCAGCAAACGCGCGATCGATTTTCGAGAAGGGTAAGAGCTTCAGTTGGTAAGATTTGAGGGGCTGTGAGTTCCACATATATATTAGCATTGGTAGGTTCCTTTGTTTTTTTTCGCTAACCATGTCAGGTTCAAGAAATGCTCGTGACGGAACGCAACCAGATGATGATGCGAATGGCGTGGATCAACAACCTATCGTGCCCCTGTCTCCGCGTTCCCAAGCATTAATGAATCAATTTGCACATACTTTTGAAAGGATGTTAAATGATCAAGTGCTTGCTCGCCTGGACGGTTTGGAGAATCGTCTTGGTGGTTTTGAGGACCGTCTTGAACAAATTGAACACACTCATCCACGACAACATGCACTACCTCGGGTCCCCAGAGGTCCAGTTGGTGCAGTTAATCATGTTGCTGCGGCTACTGCTCCGCTTCGTCCAAGAGATGATCTAAATGCTGCATTTCAAGAGGCTGCTAATGAAGGCAGAGATGGTGAATTCGTTGCTGAAAATGAAGATGTGTTTATGTGGCGTGATCAGCGACATTTTGCACATAACCGTCCAGGTATGGGTGGTCATGTAGGACATACACATCACCGCCAAGAAGCAAGAAGAGATGATCCTCTCGGGAAGATTAAATTTATTGTGCCGAGCTTTGACGGTAAATCTAATCCAGAAGCATATCTTGATGGGGAGTTGCAGGTTGAACAAAAATTCAATTGTCATCACTACCCGGAAGACGGTCGAGTACGTGCTGCTACAAGTGAATTTGTAGATTATGCCTCTATTTGGTGGAATCAGATCCATCAAAGGAACAGAGTTCCCCACTCTTGGGATGAATTGAAGCGCTTGATGAGAGCCAGATTTGTGCCCGCTTATTTTGGAAGAGATTTCCTTAATAGAATACAAAGATTGACTCAAGGTAGCAAAACTGTGGAAGATTACTATCAAGAACTACAAGTGGGTATGCTTCGTGCTAATGTGCAAGAAGAAGAAAATGCGAAAATGGCAAGATTCTTGGGAGGCCTGAACAGAGAGATACAAGATATACTTGATTTTCAGAATTACAACTCCTTGGATGAGCTTTTTCATTATGCATGCAAAGCCGAAAGACAAGTTCAAGGGAAGAGACATAGTTACAATAAATTTGGCCGCACCTTCTCCGGCTCTTCCGCACCTTCAAAGGGGCCAATCAGTGACAAAAAGTGATGTTCCTTCGCTAGTAGAGCTGCTGCACCAGCTGCTCGAGAGAATTCAGCAAGCCGAATGACTTCGTCATCACACAAGCCTAGTAATTCCAACAAGTTAGCTGCTGCCCCTACCAAAAGTTCATCTTCAGTTGCTTCTACAGGAAGAACAAGAGAGATCGAGTGCTTCAAATGCAAGGGAAAGGGTCACTATATGCGACATTGTCCAAACCAACAAGCACTCGTCATACGGGAAGATGGCGAGTATACATCGGCCAGCAAAGTAGAGGAAGAAGAATCTGATCATGAGGAGTTCAAGAACAATTCCAGTTCTGATTCAGAAGAGATCACCTTTGATACAAGTCATGCTAGCCTGGTTGTTTGTCGAGTTCTCAGTTCTCAAATGGAGAAGGCTGAGGGAGGACAATGACACAATTTATTCCAATCAAAATTTGTGATTAAGGGGCACTCATGCAAGGTGATAATTGATGGCGGGAGCTGTAACAATATTGCAAGTACAGAGATGGTCGAAAAGCTTGGCTTGACCACACGCTCACACCCGCTACCATACTACATCAAGTGGCTCAATTCTTGTGGCAAATTGAAGGTAATGGCAATGGTACGTGTGCATTTCTCCATTGGGGCATATGCTGATTTTGTAGACTGTGATGTGGTGCCGATGCAAGCTTGTGCTTTGTTACTTGGGAGGCCATGGCAGTACGATAAGGATACTACACATCATGGGCGCTCCAACAAGTATTCTTTCATTCACAAAGATAAGAAGGTTTCATTGGTTCCGATGTCACCAGAAGAAATTCTCAGAGATTATTTAGATAGGACTGAGCGTGAGAGAAAAAAAAGAGAGGTGAGTGACATCCACAAAATAGGGAGTGAGAGCCACCAGCCAAAAATGAGAGAAAAGAAAGAAAAGAGTGAAAAGAAAAGTGAGATACCATGTAAGGGGCATGTTCTTTTAGCCACAAAAAGTGAGATGCGAGATTTCAAAAACCAGCCCCGAGAGTGCTTTGCACTTGTGTGCAAAGACATCCTTTTCTCCACTAATGCTTCACTCTCTACCTTGCCAGATTCGGTTGTTTCTTTAATGCAGGAATTTGAGGATGTGTTCCCGAACGAGATACCAACGGGGCTACCACCGTTGAGAGGGATAGAACATCAAATTGACTTGGTTCCAGGGGCATCTTTGCCTAATCGTCCTCCATACCGAACCAACCCCGAGGAGACGAAAGAAATTCAACGCCAAGTGCAAGAACTTCTCGATAAAGCGTATGTACGAGAAAGCTTAAGTCCATGTGCTGTTCCTATTTTACTAGTGCCAAAGAAAGATGGATCCTGGAGGATGTGTATTGATTGTAGAGCTATCAACAACATTAATGTTCGATATCGTCATCCTATTCCTAGGCTAGATGATATGCTTGATGAATTGAGTGGCTCTATTATTTTTTCTAAAGTTGACTTGCGTAGCGGATACCACCAAATTAGAATGAAGCTAGGTGATGAATGGAAAACTACTTTTAAGACTAAGTTTGGTCTGTATGAATGGTTGGTCATGCCTTTTGGTCTTACTAATGCACCTAGCACATTTATGCGCTTAATGAATGAAGTATTGAGAGTTTTTATCGAAAAGTTTGTGGTGGTTTACTTCGATGATATACTAATTTATAGCAAGTCTTTAGAAGAACATTTGGATCATTTGCGCCAAGTTTTTATTTCTTTGAGAGACGCGCGCTTGTTTGGAAACCTCGAGAAGTGCACCTTTTGCACAGATCGAGTTGTCTTTCTTGGTTTTGTTGTGACTGCGCAGGGAATCAAAGTGGATGAACAGAAGGTGGAGGCTATCCGAGCTTGGCCCACACCTACAATAGTCACACAAGTAAGAAGTTTTCACAGACTCGTTGGGTTCTATCGCCGGTTTGTAAAGGATTTCAGCACGTTCGCCGCCCCACTCAATGAGTTGACGAAGAAGAATGTGCCGTTCAAGTGGGGAAAACCGCAAGAGGATGCCTTCAACATTTTGAAAGGTAAGTTGACAAACACATCGCTTTTACAACTTCCTGATTTTGATAAAACATTTGAGATAGAATGTGATGCTAGTGGTATTGGAATTGGAGGTGTTCTTATGCAAGATAGAAAACCCATCGCTTATTTTAGTGAGAAACTCAATGGCCCAACCTTAAACTACTCAACATATGACAAGGAATTATATGCTTTGGTTAGAGTGTTAGAAACATGGCAACATTACCTCTGGCCAAAAGAATTTGTCATACATTCAGATCATGAATCATTGAAACATATTCGTAGCCAAAGTAAATTGAATCGTCGGCATGCTAAGTGGATAGAATTTATCGAAACCTTCCCATATGTTGTGAAACATAAGAAGGGTAAAGACAACATAGTTGCTGATGCGTTGTCTCGACGGTACACATTATTGTCTCAACTTGATTGCAAAGTTCTTGGCTTAGAAGGATTAAAAGAATTATATGCTGCTGATATGGATTTCAAAGAAGTCTATGCCAAGTGTAAAGAAGGGAGATGTAAGGATAAATATGTATTGAATGATGGATATTTGTTCAGGGCTAACAAACTTTGTGTTCCTGCAAGTTCTGTTTGACTTTTGTTGTTACAGGAATCCCATGGAGGTGGATTAATGGGTCATTTTGGTGTTCGCAAAACTGAGGATGTGCTGGCCACACACTTCTACTGGCCCAAGATGAGGCGCGATGTTGAGCGCTATGTAAGGAGATGCACTACTTGTCAAACAGCTAAGTCTCGCTTAATCCCGCATGGCTTATATACACCCCTTCCTATTCCAAAAGCATCTTGGGAAGACATATCTATGGATTTTGTGTTAGGGTTGCCTAGGACTAAGGGGTGGGGGGGAGACAGTGTATTTGTTGTCGTTGATAGGTTTTCTAAGATGGCTCATTTTATACCTTGTCATAAGAGCGATGATGCTACCCATATTGCTGATTTGTTTTTCAGGGAGGTCGTTCGTTTGCATGGAGTACCCAGGACTATTGTCTCCGATCGTGATGCCAAATTTTTGAGCCACTTTTGGAGGACACTATGGGGAAAGCTAGGAACAAAGCTGTTATTTTCTACAATGTGCCATCCCCAAACCGATGGGCAAACAAAGGTTGTCAACCGCACACTTGGTACAATGTTGAGAGCAATACTAAAGAAGAACTTGAAGCTATGGGAGGAGTGCTTTCCTCACATTGAGTTCGCATACAACTGGGTTGTTCATTCAACGACACAGCTCTGTCCATTTGAGGTTGTTTATGGATTCAAGCTCATAGCGCCGATTGATCTGCTACCTTTGCCACCTCAGGAAAGGGTAAATATGGATGCCGACAATAGGGCTGAGTACATTCGCAAGACACATGAGACGACCAAAACAAACATTGAGAAGATGCAGGCCCAATATAAGAAGCATGCAGATAAGGGTCGAAAAGAAATGTTGTTCAAAAAAGGAGATTTAGTTTGGTTGCATTTGCTCAAGGATCGCTTTCCTGAACAGCGCAAGTCCAAGCTAATGCCTCGAGGAGAAGGACCGTTTAAAGTACTTGCAAAAATCAATGACAATGCCTACAAGTTAGAGCTGCCCAAGGAATATGGAGTGAGTGACACATTCAATGTTAGTGACTTATCTCCATACACTGGTGTTGAGGATGAGCCAGAGTCGAGGTCGACTCCTTCTCAAGAGGGGGAATATGATGAGGACATCACTAGCTCACACGTAGAAGATTCAATTAATATACAGGGGCCAATGACTCGAGCCCGTACACGGTGCCTTGGACAAAAGGTGAATTCGTTTCTTAAAAAAATCAATTATTTAATTACAGAACAAATGATACTACCTAATGATTGTTGTTTACTTATTACATGCGAAGGCGCCTCAGAAGAAATATTTGTGAAAGACAAAAGACACCCTGAAGAACAGGAGGATTAAAATGGCTGCATGCAAGAAAAAGGAACAATTCCCATTTTTGTTGCATGCGACGCCACTTATTGTCAGCAATGGAAAATTTTTGCTATATTTTTTGTGGAGGCGCATGCATGGAAGGTCCACCTATTGTTCTAGCCGTGAGGGAGAATTCTTGATCCTAATTTTATGGCATTACATCACCATGGCGCACACTAGAAAATCAACACTTCCTATTTTTGTGGATTCACTAAAAGGAAGTTTGCATGCATGCAACTTGGAGCACGCAGGAACATGTTTTTTATTCTACTTTTCTTGGGAGAAAGGGGGTTTTGGGATTTTGGTTTAGCTACTGCTATTGTAAGGCCTCTTGGCCCCAAATACTTGAAGTCTCAAATCAATCATTCATCTTGGAGTGATTTTTCTTCCGCTGTTGCTCTTTCAATTCTCGTCGAATTGCTCGGGCCGTTCTTCGTGAACAGGTCAGTCGTGTTTTGATACGGTTGATAACCAATTGAGGAGTGGTTTAGTGATTGCGAGGCTGCTAGGCGCATTCTTGATCATGGTTAGCCGCCTCTTCGTCAAGGTCACAACTCGCCTTCAAGAATTTCTCCTACGACGGAAGATCGGGACCAAACACGTGCGCACGCATCTTAAGTCGAGGCGTGTGCGTATCACAAGCAGTAGCTATAGCCTCACCCAAAACTTCCTAAGAGTAATGTACTCGTCTAGCATCGCTGGCCATCTCTACTAGGGTTCTATTTGTAACACCCCAGCACCTACAGTGCCCTGAGTGTCACTAAAACAGGAAATAAAACTAGATAAAGAAGATCAACTCTAATAGTACTCCGAAATCCACTAAAAATTTCGGCAGCACCTTCCCTAAAACTTGGACATCCACTCAGCAGACAAAAGACAATAATCGTTCTGATATCATCTACAACATGACATGAAATCAATCAACCATCATGAACAACTAAGCACACAACTAAACATAATATCATCAATCATCAATTAAACTTAACTACAACACGATTACATAATGAATTCAACTAGTTTTCAGAGTGAACTGATTAACCCAACTAATCTTTTAACATGTCATCGGCGTGAGTGGAGGTGTAGCTAAGTCCCATCCCGCAAGTCGCTCTCGTGGTACCTAAAAACATTAAACAAACAAGCATGAGTTCAAGACTCAAACAAAGTGCATCAGAAATCAATTTACACAATTAAATCAATAGTAAGAGCATAGTTCTTATCCAAATCCATGAATTTATAAAACAATAATATCAACAACATTTACCTCTTTTCACTTCATTACTTACTTCCTACATGTACCTCTTCAAATCTCTTTGGATGAGTCCACGACTCGATCCCAACTCTACACATTTCTATTGAACTCAAAATCATCGTTAGGATGCAATGCGACATGCATGCTCATGAATGCTCTTTTCTTTGCACGTACCGGTACTGCCGAGTGCACACCCGTCGGTGTGCACCCTCACGTCCCTTCCATCCCGTGGAAGGTGCCTACTCTTACTGTCTCGCTCCCATTCACTTCGATAAATGGGACCACGAGGTAGGACTTTCGTGTTCACTACGTGTGAACACAGAGGCCCGCATCAGAATGGGTCGCCTCTTCTATTATGAATGCACATATGCAATGAAATGAACAATTCTCAAATTGCAAATAATCATTCATGAGCATTAACATTTTCTCACATCCATAAATTTAACATGCACAACACAAAAATCATTCTCTTGCAAGGCATATCAAGTGCTTAAGGCAACTGAGTAGCAGTTCATGCATCATGCAATGCACAAACCACCCTGATGATGCACTTGCCTCTTTACCCACGAGGAAGGGAGTGACATGAGGTTGAGGCTACTCCCGAGATCACACTTCCTGTAATAAGCATTTAATTGCATTCATATCAAAACAATGCAATCACGGTTCAAGCGACAAAAAAAATAAATATCATCTTTGCTCCTTCCTTAACCCCACTTTTAAACTCTCTCAAAAAAGACCTATTAACCTTTCACACCTAATACTGAAACCAAATCTGTTACCACCCTGGACAGCAAACACTAAAACAACTATAACTTTTAAATGGATGATCCAAAAATTGAGTTCTTGAGCTCTAATCAACCACAAGAGGATAATCTTTAACTTCTTCTACATCCAGACATGCAGGAAATGCTTCAATATTTCTCAGAACAGCAAGGAACAGAGATTACATGCAACTACACTAGTTCTGGACTGCAGTTACTAAAACAAGCATATCTTTTGATTGGTTTAACCAAAGTGAGTATTCTTGTGCTCTAATTGACCATAAAAGG
Source organism: Otatea glauca (assembly GCA_036346275.1). Taxonomy (NCBI): domain Eukaryota; kingdom Viridiplantae; phylum Streptophyta; class Magnoliopsida; order Poales; family Poaceae; genus Otatea; species Otatea glauca. The sequence goes on from CM070729.1 coordinate 27,578,893, forward strand.
ATAACCTACCATTTCCCCATATCCATTCATTCAGAAGATGTGCCAAAAATTCCCAGATTACAGATGAACAGAGACTACACATTTTAAACCTAACTCAGGACAGTCTATACTAAAATGGGCATAACTTTTAATTGGATAAGTTAAAAATTGAGTTCTTGGATTCCAAATGACCACAAGAGGATAACCTACAATTAACCCCTATCCATTTAGTCAGAAACTGAGCCTAAAGTCCTCAACTTGCATTTTTAGTTTCAGTTCAGATTCTGAATTTTTCAGCAGACTGCAGTTTTAGGGTAGCAACTTCAAAATAGCATAACTTTTGATTTCTGAACCCAAATCAAGCAAACAAGGACATTTTCTTGATTTACAGTAAAAGTTATAAATTTCTCTAGGCAACCAAAGATTCTAATTCGACATGAAAATAGCCCTAAACAGCAGTTCAAAATCTCAGATACCAACTTGAACTAAATCAGAGCAGCCCGCACTAAAAAGGTCATAACTTTTAATTGGCTGAATGGAATTTTGTGTTCTTGAACTCCACTGAAACCTAAGAACACGAGCTACAACTTTGTCTACAGCCAACTTCTCAGCAAATAATTCGTTCTTGCCCAAAACACAGTCGCAACATTGGTCTGTGCACAGCTCGAAATCTGAACAGTATTCCCTCCAACCCTAGAGTCATTTTCCCTCCAAGATCCCCAAATCCAAGAACCCTAGAACCATCCCCACTAGCTAGAACCTCCATTAGCACAGCAAGAACCTCAAAAACTTGAATCCACTCACCACCAAGAGGGAGGAAGAAGGAAGAGGTGCTGCTGCAGGAGGAGCTCGGGGCTGCTGCTGTGCTGCTGCTGCTGTCCCGAGGGAGGAGGCGCCACCAAGGAGAACCCAGGAGGAGGAAGACGCCAGAACTTGGGGTGGAGGCGCTGGATGGGGAGAGCCAGGAAGAGGAAAAGAAAAGGAGAGGGAGAAGGAAAGGGTAGGTGGTGGGAAAGAAAAGGAAGAAAAATGGGATTCGCACACACTGCATTTTTTCCATCTTTTCAAATCACAGGTGAGTCCACCAACACCCCGAATCAAGAATTCCGACTTAAGATATTACACTTAAGTAGTTAACAAAATGAAAATTTCCCAAATAAACCAAGGACATCAAAATAAATGTTTAATTGCAGAACTGGTATTACATTCTCTCCCCCTTAATGGAATTCGACCCCGAATTCGATGAACATCAACTACAACAAAACAAAGTTCACAAGGGCTTGCAACTCAAAGCAACCACGCAAGAATTCAAATAAGTCCAAACGACAAATCAAATTTCCAAGTCCAACTATTAACGAAAGTGATTTGACTCACCTCGGACCAAGCTTTCTCTTCTCAAGACTATATATTCACTCCAATTTCTTCCTAAATTTGCAAGGGACAAAACTCCCTAGCATTGTAGATTCCAACGAACTTCCTGAACAAGGAATCTCACCAGAATTATCTCAATCTTCATCCTCAAATTCACCCACTAAGGACTCGATCAAATTAATTGATATGCCAAATCCCCATATCGAACATAACATACCACTATCGTGAAATACTCTGATGTACTCAGAAAACTTTCCTTGATACTACATCACATTATACCCTTTTAACTGATGATCCTTCTCAAAAGGATAGCGTACTAACCTCTAACTCAACTCCAATTTTCTTTTCAGCGTAAATCGTAAAACTTAAATCTCCTTTCTCACCCTCTTTGCCACGATTCATCTTATTCATGACAGCTAGAACGATACGAGGCTTTTCATTCTGACACGCCTCTAAACCAAATATCAACTAATTACTCTTACATTCATTTAAATCTTCTGGGTTCCAACCTCAACCCCAAAGAATCAAATACACATAGTCCCATCTCTTCCAACAAAAGGGCCATAACCAACCAAGGCCATCGAAGGAAATAGCCCACCTTGGCATAAATTTCCCTTCAGTTGTAAACCACGATATAAAATTCTTTTATTCTAACCTCTCCCAGGCATATACCACACCTAGTAACAAATAGTTAAAACAAATGTTCACAACAGAACATTTCACTTCAATTTGACCTCACCTTAACAACCAACGCTACTTCCAAAAGATTTCGAACCGATATCACAAGCCTCCAGCATACTCCACCAATAAACCACTAACGGTCAATGTCTAGCTCATGCTAGGACCAGAGATCATTACCAAACCACAAACGGTTCCTTTCCTAAGAGGGTCTCGCCTCACATTCTTTCACTCAAAACCAAGTCCAAAAGTATAATCCTTTAATATACTCAACTCTAGACCATAAACACTCATATTCTTAACTCCAGCTAGAAAGCAAAAGAATTACAATTCTCTTGAACCAAGTGAACCACATACATCACCTTGAGCCCAACACACTAAAATTCATCTTGGAGAGAACTCGATAAAACCCAAAGATCTCTCATTTTCTTTTCCCTAGTCAAAACGCAAAGGAAAAACTCAATTGTTTTACATCACATAAACCACTTTTATCATCTTCGAATCAATGTGATAAAATTCACACTAGGGAGAAACTCAAAGTAAAAGAGAGACTCCACACAAATCTTCGACAGAAGCCCTCATAAAAAAAACAGGAACAAATCAGTTCACTTTCACCAAAGCAGAACCTCCCACGTTTAACTAAAATCAACGTTTTGGAAGAGGAAACTGATTCTCAAGCCAAACATCTAAGCACCCAACAGCACATTTTTCTTTCAAGAGAATGGGAAACTTATTCCCAACAGAAACCACTTCATCAGCAGGAATCACTTGACCAAGTAAACCCATAAAAGAAGATCCAACTCGAATCTCACCATTTCTGGTATTCCAATACTTTAGCCATTAAAGATTTCATATTCATAAAATCCTGAAAAGTCCAACAGGTTTGAACAAAAGTTACAAAACCCAATCTTCTTTTAATTTCCTTTTCCTATTCATATAACCACCACCAGTCATATTATCATCAAACCCTAACCAAGTCTATCTCATGACAATCAATAAGGAGAACCACTTCCTTATTTCTTCAACACCAACAACTTACAGTTAATTCAACATAAGACATGCGTCATCATTTTCTTTTGATCTACTAACCATGACGAACCATCATTCATACAATGGTTTATTCCAAGCTTAATACATATCTTTTTTTTCAACACTTATTTCGGCGTGCACAACAATTACCTTTCGTACAATCCCCAATTCACATACTCAATATCCCCAGTTCATTCCACCAATAATTAATCCTAACCACACTATACAATCTCCACTAGCCATATTTCATAAATACAGATCCCAGACAGACATTTGTCAAGGACAAGCTCAACCTTTCATACAATCATTCCTTATCCCTATTCTTTGATTACACATCGATTAAGTCATTTTCTTTACCCAAAATACTAATCGACTCATGAGAAACATGGACCAACAACCCTCATGTCTTTACACCATTATACTCTGGTACTTTACATCAACACCTTGCTATAATAAATTCATCTACAAAAGATTCTAGACCTTCTCAGTTGGGATCAATACTAGCATTATCAGGACACAATCCCGTACTTCCAATTAATTTCCAGGACTCGCAACACTTCGCATAAAACACTAATCAACACTCACTTTAGATCAATTGCCATCTCAAATAATCTTTCTCTACCACACAATAAATTAGGTTTTTTTTAACAACCTACAAATTCACTTTAATATAATCAGGCACCCACATCATCTCAAAGTTCTAACTATTAATCATACACTTAACGTCTTGAACATCCTCGTGGGTCACATACCCAACCTTTAAGGAAAACACAGCTCTTAAGCATGAATGAACACCGATAAATGCAGTTTCTTCTTTCCGAAAAACCCAAACAGAAATTGCAAGAGAGCGCAACTCTCAAATACCCAAACTCTAGCATGCAAAAATCTTCATCAAATCTCAAAGTTACAACTTCCACAAGGAAAGATAAATGCAAGGGCAAAACCAAACGATCAACCACATCCTTTCTCGATAAAACCTTAACACCAAGAATCCACAAGACTTAAGTTTTACATCAAGACTTTAATAATTTCTTTTAAACTCGGAGAATAACAACACAAGAATAAATCGATAACTTTCTCCGTAAAGCAATCCAACAAAACCGAAAGGCCAAAGCTGGAATGGCAACCAAAAGAGGCGTCACACTAAACTCTTCTTCTTTGTCTTCAACCAAAGAAGGCAAAACCAAAACCGTCGAAAGAACAATCGGTGAATACTGTTACAAACACCTTTCCTTTGTTTCCAACCAAGAAAGACCAAAATAAATCAACCAAACCGATCGATGAATGATAGAAGAAATCCTAAAGGATCCACCACCAAACTTTCTATTGACTCCAACCAATGAAACTAAAAGGAACCAACAAACTCCATCCACTCTCTAAACCTTGTCGCAAAAGACGACGACTCTTACCTACGAGAGGCTCCAAACTTCCAGTTGTGGCTTTACCCAGCCAGAACCACCACCATGGCCACTACCATGGCCACTCCACAATGTAAGAAGGTGACCAAAACCCTTCGACAAAGACAACTCACTTAATCTCAATAACAAGAACAACTCAATTCATTCCTTTCATAAATATAGAAACATATATTATCAAAGGTAGCACTCAACATCAAAGCTTAAATACAACATTGAAGCGTAAAGCAACGATACCCATACCTTTTCCTACTGTGCATCAGAGTGTGTCAAGTTTTAAATTAATTAACCATTCTACTTTGGATTTTAAGGTTGTTGCCTTAAGGCCAAATTTTTAACAAGAGTGGAAACCTATGCCATGTTTCTAATTTCACGCAAAGAAAATTTTTAGTTTACACTAGAGTAATTTGCTAAAATCACATGCCACGGACCTAAAGCCCGCTCGATACCAATCAGAACACCCAAAGACCTACAAAGGCCCGAGTGTCACCAAAACAGAAATAAAACTAGATAAAGAAGATCAACTCTAATAGTACTTCAAATCCACTAAAAATTTCAAAGACCTTCCCTAAAACTTGGACATCCACTCAGCAGACAAAAGACAATAATCGCTCGATATCATCTACAACATGACATGAAATCAATCAACCATCATGAACAACTAAGCACACAACTAAACATAATATCATCAATCATCAATTAAACTTAACTACAACACGATTACATAATGAATTCAACTAGTTTTCAGAGTGAACCGATTAACCCAACTAATCTTTTAACATGTCATGAGCGTGAGTGGAGGTGTAGCTAAGTCCCATCCCGCAAGTCGCTCTCGTGGTACCTAAAAACATTAAACAAACAAGCATGAGTTCAAGACTCAGAAAGTGCATCGTAAATCAATTTACACAATTAAATCAATAGTAAGAGCATAGTTCTTATCCAAATCCATGAATTTATAAAACAATAATATCAACAACATTTCCCTCTTTTCACTTCATTACTTACTTCCTACATGTACCTCTTCAAATCTCTTTGGATGAGTCCACGACTCGATCCCAACTCTACACATTTCTATTGAACTCAAAATCATCGTTAGGATGCAATGCGACATGCATGCTCATGAATGCTCTTTTCTTTGCATCGCATCAGATCGCCGAGTGCACACCCGTCGGTGTGCACCCTCACGTCCATTCCATCCCGTGGAAGGTGCCTACTCTTACTGTCTCGCTCCCATTCACTTCGATAAATGGGACCACAAGGTAGGACTTTCGTGTTCACTACGTGTGAACACAGAGGCCCGCATCAGAATGGGTCGCCTCTTCTATTATGAATGCACATATGCAATGAAATGAACAATTCTCAAATTGCAAATAATCATTCATGAGCATTTACATTTTCTCACATCCATAAATTTAACATGCACAACACAAAAATCATTCTCTTGCAAGGCATATCAAGTGCTTAAAGCAACTGAGTAGCAGTTCATGCATCATGCAATGCACAAACCACCCTGATGATGCACTTGCCTCTTTACCCACGAGGAAGGGAGTGACATGAGGTTGAGGCTACTCCCGAGATCACACTTCCTGAATAAGCATTTAACTGCATTCATATCAAAACAATGCAATCACGGTTCAAGCGACAAAAAAAATAAATATCATCTTTGCTCCTTCCTTAACCCCACTTTTAAACTCTATCAAAAAAGTCATATTAACCTTTCACACCTAATACTGAAACCAAATCTGTTACCACCCTGGACAGCAAACACTAAAACAACTATAACTTTTAAATGGATGATCCAAAAATTGAGTTCTTGAGCTCTAATCAACCACAAGAGGATAATCTTTAACTTCTTCTACATCCAGACATGCAGGAAATGCTTCAATATTTCTCAGAACAGCAAGGAACAGAGATTACATGCAACTACACTAGTTCTGGACTGCAGTTACTAAAACAAGCATATCTTTTGATTGGTTTAACCAAAGTGAGTATTCTTGTGCTCTAATTGACCATAAAAGGATAACCTACCATTTCCCCATATCCATTCATTCAGAAGATGTGCCAAAAATTCCCAGATTACAGATGAACAGAGACTGTACATTTTAAACCTAACTCAGGACAGTCTATACTAAAATGGGCATAACTTTTTATTGGATAAGTTAAAAATTGAGTTCTTGGATTCCAAATGACCACAAGAGGATAACCTACAATTACCCCCTATCCATTTAGTCAGAAACTGAGCCTAAAGTCCTCAACATGCATTTTTAGTTTCAGTTCAGATTCTGAATTTGTCAGCAGATTGCAGTTTTAGGGTAGCAACTTCAAAATAGCATAACTTTTGATTTCTGAACCCAAATCAAGCAAACAAGGACATTTTCTTGATTTACAGGAAAAGTTCTAAATTTCTCTAGGCAACCAAAGATTCTAATTCGACATGAAAATAGCCCTCAACAGCAGTTCAAAATCTCAGATACCAACATGAACTAAATCAGAGCAGCCCGCACTAAAAAGGTCATAACTTTTAATTGGCTGAATGGAATTTTGTGTTCTTGAACTCTACTGAAACCTAAGAACACGAGCTACAACTTTGTCTACAGCCAACTTCTCAGCAAATAATTCGTTCTTGCCCAAAACAGAGTCGCAACATTGGTCTGTGCACAGCTCGAAATCTGAACAGTATTCCCTCCAACCCTAGAGCCATTTTCCCTCCAAGATCCCCAAATCCAAGAACCCTAGAACCATCCCCACTAGCTAGAACCTCCATTAGCACAGCAAGAACCTCAAAACTTGAATCCACTCACCACCAAGAGGGAGGAAGAAGGAAGAGGTGCTGCTGCAGGAGGAGCTCGGGGCTGCTGCTGTGGCTGCTGCTGCTGTCTGGAGGGAGGAGGCGCCACCAAGGAGAAGCCAGGGAGGAGGAAGACGCCAGGAACTTGGGGTGGAGGCGCTGGATGGGGAGAGCCAGGGAAGAGGAAAAGAAAAAGGAGAGAGGAGAAGGAAAGGGGTAGGTGGTGGGAAAGAAAAGGAAGAAAAATGGGATTCGCACACGCTGCATTTTTCCATCTTTTCAAATCACAGTGAGTCCACCAACACCCGAATCAAGAATTCCGACTTAAGATATTACACTTAAGTAGTTAACAAAATGAAAATTTCCCAAATAAACCAAGGACATCAAAATAAATGTTTAATTGCAGAACTGGTATTACACTATTCTTCCTTTCCACTACGCCATTTTGTTGAGGGACGTAGGGAGGGGAGAACTAATGCTCTAAACCAGACTCTACACAGAAACTCTCAAAATAAGAGTTCTTGAACTTTGTGCCATTGTCACTTCGTATAGCTCGTAGGGCACCAGGGAGCTCAAAAGACAACCTATGAACCAAACCCCTAAAATGGGTAAAAATCTCATCATTCGAGGACATGAAAAACACCCAAGAGTACCTCAAAAAATCATCAACAATGACAAGAATATACCACTTCCCACCCACTGACTGCACTCTAGCTGGACCAACAGTGTCCATATGTAAAAGCTGTCCTGGTGCATCAGTCATCACAACGGTGACTGGTGGATGAGAAGCAGTAACCATCTTGCCATGTCGGCAAGGAGAGCAAACTAAGTCTTTGACTATCTTGAGTTTGGGCAAACCACGAATGAGATCATGGATGCTAACTCGGGTCAAATGATCAAAACCAATGTGACCAAGTATCCTATGCCAGAAGGAGAGATCACGGGACTGTGAAGCAATCAAACAACGAAGAGAGTCTCCAGAAGAAGCAGAAAAATCAGCACAAAATACTCTCCTATATCTAGAAATCCCGCAAACTAACCTTCCTGAAGAATCGAGGATTCTACAGGCGCTACTCTTGAAACTTAGCTCGAAAGAGTCATCAATAAGCTGAGAAACAGAAAGCAAATTGTATTGCAGCTTACTCACAAAGGCGACATCTTTAAGAATGAAATTGTCATTAATGCAGACGGTACCTTTAGCAATGACTCTACCAGAAGAAGCATCCCCGAAAGTGATCAACTCATCACCGGGGGCTCGGACTCGGGAAGAGGACCATTGAGAATCTCCAGTCATATGACGAGAACAACCGGAGTAAACAATCCAAACATCTCCCTTCTCCATTCGACGAAATTGATCAAGACACAAGAGAGAAAGATGACTCAGTAATGGGATATAGTGAAGACTTGGGAACCCAATACTGAACCACACGACGCCTCAGAGTACCAGCCACAGGAGAAGACTGGACTCGATTGTCTATCTGATGTTTAACCCTAACAAAATCAACAACTCTAGTAGATGATCTAGGAGCTAAAACTGGGTTGGCCCGCCGTGGTGCAAAGGCCGGACCACCCCAGTGAGGCTGCCTAAAACTCCTACTAGAAAACACCTCACGCCGCTGATATATACCTCGATGAGAAAAACAAGAAATATCAAGATGACAGCGGAAAGACTGACCACGAGCATCTCCAGGACTAAAACTCGAAGAACTAGCATGAAAACCGAGTCCTGGATGCTGCACAAAAACAGGCGACTCTGTAACTTGTCTGGAAGCAATGTGTGCCTTAGGAGCATTTAGAGTCTGGGGATGACCCTGAATACCCCTGAGAGCAGCAACATGCTCACGCCGAGTGTTCTTGGCAAGCCTGAAACAGAAATATACTAGGTGACCATCTTTCTTACAGAAGGTGCATGTATACTTCGCCTTGCTAGAGACAGAAGCAACAGGAGTAACGACCTTCTGATCAGAAGTCCCATGGATAACCCCAGTAGACCTAAACACGGTGGTACCCACTCTAGGAGCTACTACTATCTCACCACTCTTGGAGCCGCGCACAATGGTAGGAGGATGCGCCCGAGCATGCTCCAAGGGGTCAAATCCTAGACCCTGATTAAATCTGCTAATCTTGGATTGGTCTAGAATAAGATTGAGTTTCTTCTTCCTTCCTACAAACTTCTCGAGAGTGCTCATGAGATACTCACACTCCCAGAAGAAAGAGGCACATGAAAAACAGGGAAGAGAGGAAGAAGAAGAACAAAAAAGGGAAGCTCTCTCAGCACATGCATTTTTCTCCCTCAGCACAGCTGCCTCAATCTTGAGGGCCTCACAAGAAATGCACGACGCATTTCTAATCCTATGGACTTGGTCTTCTAACTTCTTTCTAAGTTCGACATGGATTTTATCCAAGTCCCCCTCAATCACATTACATCGCAAGCAATTTTCTTGTGACTTATCTAGGAAGTCTTTAGCAAGTTTAGCACACTTGACATTTAGTGATTCATTGTCAAGTTTTAGTTGCCTACAGCCCTCACATGAGCTGACTTGGTCCTTAGAAGCATGTATTTCAAGTTTATCGTTTCTAGAAGAAACCTTCCTAAGGTGATCGCTCATGGCATTAATTCCAGCAAGCAATTTAGGGCAATTAGAGCATGATGGAGTAGAGTGACCATGAAGAAAACTAGCATCTAGTGCAATAGCATCAACAGAATAATCGCTAGCATTCTTCAACCTAGGACTATCTAGTTCAGATAACACACTATCATGCATAGTCCTTAAGTTCTCCAACTCCACAAGAAGTGCATCACACAAAGAACAGTCATTAGTGACTCGAGAGGGAGAAGATCTAAGAGAAGCTAACTCTCAAGTCAAGGTACCTACTTCCTTCTCTAGCTCCACACACCTAGCTCTAGCTCTAGCATGAAATTTTCTTAATTTGCGGAAAGCTTCATTGAGCTAGTCATAGGAGGGTACCTCGTCCGAGTCGCTGTAGAGCTCGGAGTCGCTCATGCTGTTGGCGTCGGCCATGAAGCACATGTCAGAGAATTTGTCGCCGCTCTTCTTCTCTTGCAGTTTATCCTCGCCCTCGTCGCTCCATGTCTCCGTGTCGGAGAGGTTGATGTCGTCAAGCGCGGCGAGGACGCGATGGAAGAGCTTCTTGTTCTTGGAGAAGTTACGGTACTTCTTCTCACGCACCGGCTCGCGAACTGGAGGCTTCTTGTTGTGGTTCTTGTCGATGTAGTTGTTCTTTGCCGAACCGCCGATATCATTCTTTGCCTTCTCCAGTTTGGGGCAATTGGCCCGAATGTGGTGGGGCCATCGCACTCGAAGCAAGTGATCATACCACCTCTCTTCCTCTCTCACCCTCTTGTATGCATGTGAAAATTTGCGAGCAAGAAGAGCAAGCTCATTTTCTGGAAATTTTTCCAGTTGTTTATCGCTTAGCTCACACAGGGCGGAAAGAGAGAAACCAGCAGAAAGATCAAGAGAAGATCCAGTGGGATCAGTGACCAAGGCCATCGACTGTGATTTCGTCTTGCGAGAGACGACGTCAAACTCATGAGTCTTGAGACAGGAGTAAAGCCCATCAAGAGTCAAGGTCGACAAGTCAGTAGTGTCCTTGATGGTGGTCACTTTCATTTCCCAAACCCGAAGATCGAGTGCGGTCAAAAAATATCGAGCATTATCCGAGTCAGGGTATGTGCAACCAACTGCTCAGAGGTCGCTCAAAATCTTCGTAAACAGACCAAAGCACTCGTCAAGACTCTCACCAGCGTGTTGTTCAAACTTGTTGAACTCACGCTTGAATTGGTCCTGCCTCACGGTCTTGATTTGAGTAGTGCCCTCATGGTAAGCATCGAGGGTCACCCAAATCTCGTGAGCGGAACGGAGGTGAGAAATCCTATCATACTCACTATGGCTAAGACCCAGTATGAGAATGTTCCTTGCCTTAGCGTTCGCCTCAACGTCAGCCATATTTTCGACCATGACGTTTTCATCAGCTCCTTCTGCCATATCAGGAAGCCCAAGGCAGTGATGTATGACTCCATCCGCGATTTCCAAAACGGAAAATCAACTCAAGCAAACATAGGAGGCTTGGTGGAATACTTGTCTATCGCCATGGCTCTTGAGACCGGTCAAGATCTGTTAAAGAGCAAAACCGGCTCTGATACCAATTGAAGGATCGAAATGGCAATCAGAGGGGGGTGAATGATCCCAAATAAAATTTTTCCCCACTCAAAGTACTCCAAACAAGCTCGTAAAAAATATCTGAAACACCCAAAGATTTTCCTTCAAACTAGTGTTTCTCAGATTCGCACACCCTTGAAAACTCGAACAATTAGACAACTATGTGTACCCCTAGCTTGCATGGATGAGAACCATGAATCATGTGTGGGATTTTTAATCACAATCCTGGTTGTCAAGTGTCCAAACAAAGAGGAATCAATTCAAAGACTACTTTTTTAAAAGAGATAAAGCTAAAACACCAAAGTCTCTTTCCAGCAAAGTAAAGGCAGATTTTCCAGGAATTGTCCTCAATTGGAGCAGGTGCTTGGTGAGTTTATGTTGCTCTAAAATTCTGAGGAATTGTTCTCCCAATGAGCAGTTGAGTTGTGAAACATTCCACCAAAAATCACCTCAAAAAGTTTTGTATAATAAACATGAAAAATCAAGCATTACAGACAGTTAGGAACTTTGACCAGAAAGTTTGAGGCTCGGTTTTCACTTCATAGCGCTCAAACGGTGCAACCAGAGGACACACAAATGTTTCCAGCGATGGATAATTGAGTTGCGCACCTGCTGCAACAAGAATCACTTAAAACGGATTTTTCTAGATATTTATAAAAATTAAAGACTGACTACTGCGTGAAGAACAAGATCTGGACAGATATGCATTTCGATAAAAACTTGATCTCTAGTCTATCCTAGGGTGCAAGAAAGATGTAAAACCATATGAACACACTCAAGACATCCTAGAAGAACAGTATTTAGAAGGAGGGGAGGCAAATCCAAATTGCGAGAAAGTAAATTGCGAGAATATAAATGCGGGAAAGTAAATGCGGAATTTAAATTGCGTAAAGTAAAGGCATAATGTAAATGCGCAATTTAAGTTCACAATAATGTAAAGAAAACTTTTGTATTTTCTGCAAGGAGAGGTTACAAGGCCTCACATTCATGTGGGCAAAGCTCAATGGAGCATCAAAAACCTCAAAACTTTCAAGGGGGGAAGGCTACCCCTCCACCCCTATTTATACAACTCTTGGGCCACCTACCACCCTTGGATGAGCCTCTAAACCCTAGAGCATCCATCAAGGGATAGGATTAACCAACTCAACCAGCCATGATAGGGTTCACCCAAAACCCACAACACTTAATGGGTTTTCTTGCACGGTTCTCAATGCACACTAACTAGATCCGCTAACCTATCAACTAGACCAAAGATCCAATGGTCCTCATTGATCCATTCAGCATCTAGCTAGCATCTCATCCATTTCTTGTCTTCACGGCTTGCCACGACTCTATCTCCGATCATCTTCCGGCGATCCCCGACCGTTTGGACCTTCGATGCTCCTCGCTAGTCCAGGTCAACCATCGCCTCACCATGATCTAGCTTCGTCGACCTGCAACCATCAAAAACAAGGCAACTCCTCACATAGCAATGCCCACAAAGATGTGCAATAAATCCATCAAATTTTACTCATTAAAATTCATTTTTACTCGTTCTGGCCGGTAGCACCGGGAAAACAGAGAAGACTTCAAATTGCTTCCAATTGAAAATCCATTTCAAATCAAACTCAAACAAGAGCAACCCAAGCTCAAATTTAGTCAAATACTCATCACAAATCTGGATAGACCTCCACATGGTCCTTCAGGATGACTCAAGAGTAGTATAAATAGAGGGGTAGGGGTAGCCTTTCTCCTTTTGACGGTTTTGGGGTTTTTGTGCTCCTTGGAGCTTTGTCCATTTTGTTGTGAGGCTTTGTAAACCTACCTTTCAGAAATGAAATCTTCATTTACTCATCTCTGAATTTATTTTACGCATTTACATTATGCCTTAAATTCAGTTTTTAAATTGCACAATTTACATTCTTGCAATTTACTTCTTGCACATTTGGATTTGCCTCCCCTCCTTCTAAATTCTTGTGGATCTTGTGCTGAGGGTGTAAGATTTATAGATGAGTCTTCTTCAGACCATATCCCAATCATATAGGCAAATCTTGTGTTTTTCCTTGTAAGAAACTGATCTTTTGCTCTCTAAAGGATTATTCTTGAAAGGTCGGGTTTTTAGTGTTCTTGCTTTGTGTTCTAGCTTTCTATGACAAGTAGGAAGTCATCTAGGATCATCTTTATCATCAAGAACCCACGAGCTAGCTGAGGGCCAAGTTTTTGTTTTTGTACCCGTTCTTGTGCACTCTTCCTCAAATTGGAAAAAGGTCAGAACTTTGATATCAATCCTTGCGATTGAAGTTTGGAATAGGTTCCTGACATCCTTAGGAAGGTGTATACCAAGTTTCATGAGTTTTGGATTATTCAATCAAAAGTTACATCAATTTTTTATTTGAACTCGTGCTGAAACTACTGTTCATATGCCTGGTTTTACTGTTCATAGCGGTAGTGCCGGCCTCGGGCAGAAAACTTCAAAAACTAATTATTTCGCTTCCATTTGATATTTAGGGGTTTTAGTTTGGTTTATTTGGAGGTAAAAATTTAAAATTGTGATCATTTACCCCCCTCTGATCACCATCTTGGTCCTTCAGCTATACTCCATGTGGCCTTCAAGAGAAATGAAGACAAGATTCAATAGTTCTCCGAGGAGTACAAAAATATTCTTCAGGCAAAGGAGTCTGAAATAGCAGGTAAGAAAAAAGTTCCAACCAACTTTCAATTCATTTTTATTTAGGAAAACTGAAAGCAATTTTTAATTTAAACTTTGCAGAGTTAAAAAAATACAATAAAGGCTAGAGAATCTCAACTTCCCGCATGGGAAGAAGAGAGAATGAAGGCACAAGAGCAAAGGTTGGTGATGAAGAATAAAATAGACAGACTAACCAACCAGTTAAAGCTCTTGTTGAAGGACTTGGCCACAGTTCAGAGAGGTAGGAAAACCACTCTGAACTTTATTTTTGAAGAGCTTCAGAAAATCGCCAAGGATTTAAAGGGGAAAGAAGTGAAACTTACAACTTCTGATCCGTCGATTGATGACCTGGTTGCAGGGGTGAACGACCAATTGAAGATCATCCAAAATCAAAGCCCGGTAATGGCGCAAACTATCAAGACATCACTCCGAGCTTCAATTACCGTCGAAGTAGGTACCCTCTTCGTCAAGTTGAGGCACTTCAACAAGGATGTGGTTGAGTTGGAGAAACTAGCGCCCGACCTAAAGCTTAGTACTCAAGAAGAGTTTAACAAGAAACGTGAAGAAGTAGCCTCTGTTGTTGAGACATACATGAACAATGTAAAGGTTACGTTCAAGCAAAATGTATGATCTATTTGAATGAATGAAAGGATCTCTTTTTGTGTTATGTTTTATCTTGTGTTTACTCTGTGTACATATTTTTCTGAGTATATCACTATCCCCCAACTGTTTGTGTACTAGACAGTAATGTGTTTGGAATACAAACAATTATATGATTGACGACCACGTAGTACTTGGTGTTAACCGACAGCACATTGGAGATAATGTCATTCTAACAAGTTTCATTGCGGTAAGGACTGGCTTACAAGAAAAGTCTCTATTAGATGTTATCTCACAACCTGACCTGCAACCTTGTACACTATTTAAAGAGAGGTCAGGCAAATTATGATTTTGTGAATTCCTAGAGGATCATCAGAATAGACAGAATTTTGATATACAACAGTTAAAGAGATACCCTATGTAAATGAAAAAAAGAAACATTTACACAAAAAACCTGCGAAGATGCTGGATGTTCCAAGTGTTTGACAGAATTCTTCCATCTTCTATAGCAAGTCAAATAGAACCTGGTCGCATAATAGATATTACAGTAAAGGGACCTTCCCACTTGGGAGATAACTTATGCAAGTCAGACTGATTCTGGATACGCCTTAGAACCAAATCTCCCACATTTAGTGTTTGTGGTTAAACTCTTTTGTTGTAATATCTTCTTAAGCCTTGTATCATTTGGTAATACGAACAGTGGCCCAATCTTCGGACAAGTAGTACTAAATCGATTAGTGGAGACTCGACGTTGATGATACGGCTTCCAATCAGAACTGATTCGAACCCTGCTATCACTACACCATGGCTCCTTTGGTTATCAACCACGTAAAAATACGGTTGACCTCGCGAAGAAGGCTTATCCCTGCATGCGTGTCGGGACCCGAATATGCAAATCCGAACTCTCTGTGTATACTGCACCAGTCCAGGATCACGCTAGTGCACACAGGCTCAACATAGATGAATATCATAATCATACACAGCGGAAATACAATAAAAGACTTCATATATTAAATAACACTGGTTGAATGACCTTGTGGTCAACTTACATAACTATGCCTCGCAAGGCTGAACAATAAATTAAACTGCAGCGGAATGAAAACGTAGACAACCCCTCAGTATACCACAGGCAACTGACAAGGCTTGCGCCCTAAACATCTCCTCTTGGAACTCCTTCTCCAGTTCTGATGTAGACTCCTCAACTGGTGATGTTGTAAGCAAGGGTGAGTACATAAAGCACTCAACAAGTTGTGCACAGAATGCAATTCTAACATAGCTATATGCAAGGCTTATTCCAAAGGAACGGCTATCATGGCTATTTTGCAACAAAGCAGCATTTATGAACAAGTACAATAATTAGATTGTAAAGGCAGTAAAACAAATAACAGTAATAGATAGATTCAGCATTTCTCAAATAAACCAAGTTTCCAATGCTAAGTAAAGTTTCCAACCTCCCATGGCAACCTGCCATCCATCCCAAGTTTTGTTTTGCATAAGTCTAACCCTTAACTGTAATTCTCGAGCATTGCTCAATACCGTGAGCATGGCTATTCGAATAGATTATACACTCTGCAGAGGTTATGCACTATACCCACACGACATGATCGTCTCTTGGTGCCATGCAATTAACACACTTCCTTTGGTGTGTCGGCAGAGAGATCATGACAAAGCCTTTACAAAGCTCTGCCTTAACCCAGTACTACCCGCTGAGATTTTAACACTGAAAGGTTAGACTGCCACAACAGGCCCCCTCCTTGCGCCATGTGAGTTGATCCGTGAACCCGGGACTCACACCACCAATGGTAATACTAAGGATAAAACATTGCTAACTAATCAGCTAGGTTGTCCCATTCCAGACATGTGGTTAGAAGAGAGACTCAGGTCAAAGGCTTGCAAGGTTAAGTCCTTAAAATGATCGAAGCAAGACTTCCACATACCCTCTGCCCATCGGGCCCACCTTGGCATACTCGCCCCTTGCCACTTGCCCCGATCTAAATGATACCACCCCAGTTGATTTCCGATTGCACCACGTGCCATCAACAATTCAATATCGTTGCGTGACATGACTCACCACTACAACTCAATCTCATTGTGTGACCTCACATGACACACAAGTTCATAACATTGTTCCATATTCCATTAGTCAACATTAATTATCGATGATTCAAGTACATGTGATGACGTGGCATAGCTAAGCAATTATAACGTTCTAACCTTCCCATGTTGATTTCAATACCAACCAACTATAATGAACCAAACTAGGGTGACAATAGATCATGGCATACAAATGACAAGGTAGGGTATAGATCAAAATGTGTATTAACTATGTTCCAATTTAAATTGAAACAATTGTGTACTTGAAATAATATGCAATAGAGTAAAACAATATAGCAATTTTATAAACATGGGTACAACATGTTCAAAGCACAACTTGCCTCAACGAGCTCTAAATCTTGGTCTGGACCTTGTTCTTGGCTTGGCTCCTTGTACACAAATACCGAGGGTACTTCAACGTCTACGCAAAACAAGTGCACAAGCAATAAATAACAAAAATAGAGAGTAAAGTCAACTCCAAAAATTAAATAAAATTCACCATTAAATAGAGCTCGATTTTATAAATTTTTAGAAACAGAATCTCCTCAATCGAAGCTCGGATGCAAAAGATATATCTATTCAAAGTTTGAATTTAAAAGATAAATCAGAAAATTGGAAATTTCTAACTAACCGAATTATTTTTATACTGAAAAATAGAATTTATGACGTCATGCCAACGTTAGCACAGAAATGAATTTTGGCCGAAATATTTTTCTGAAGAAAAACCCGATTATGACGTCATGCTGACGTCATCGGACACGTGGCATTACCACAGCCCGACATGTAGCGATGGTGCATGGACACGGTTCACGGTTCGCCCTCGGTCCACTGTAGACTCGGCGTACGGCTCCTTGGCTGACTCGCCTGACACGTGGCGGCACGCGACTGGTAACGGCACCGGTGTGATCTGGTGCGCACAGATCCGATCGAACGGCCACGCTGCATTGCTACGCGGCTCAATCTCAAACACCCATCTAGATCCGACCGCACACACTAGAAGATGACCTTTACTGTATATGGGCGACGTGGCTATATTGTAGACGTTCGTTGATGATCCGACAGATGTTAGAGCTCCGAACTTGCCGATGGTGGCACGGCGGCGAGGACTTACCGGAGAGAGAGAAGACGACGAAGCTCGCGGCGCTCTGGAAGGATACAGGCGACGCTTTCAAGCGGGGTCAACGCGTCTCAATGCGATCTTCACAGATCTGGCCTCAGATGCGGCGGAGCGCCGACAGTTCGCGGCGGAACAGCGAAAAACGATGATGATATCTTGCGTCTACTCCGACGAGCTCGCTCTTGCGAACCAAGGCACCTCCGGCAATGATACACAGGGCAAAACAAGCGGCATCAAATAACGAACCTCGGGCTAGGGCACAGGGTATTTATAGCCCCTCGATAGGCGCACAATCAGCCACAAACGGACTCGAGATCCACGGGATACGGCGGCGCGACGGAGATCTGATTTGATACGGCGGCGGGGATGTGGCACAATCTTAGGCGTCCACGCGACACGATCGAGCGGCTGACAGCGGGTGGCGACGCGGCGAACGGCAACCGTTGGATCAAGATCCGACGGTAGCGACGCGATGTGGCTAGGGTTTCGAGGGCGCCGGTCGCAGGCCAATGCGGGAAGACGGACCTACTGGGCCGGGGCGTGGGCGAGAGACGAGCCGCAGCCGGACTGATGGGTTTCTACCAACACTATTCTAGAGGTTTTTAAATATTTTTGAATTAAAATAATTCAGGTAAACAAACAAAGCCCAAATAAATAGCACAAATATCAGGAAAAATCCAAAAAAATTCCATAAAATACCTTGAGATATTTGGAACTCAAATGAAATTTCTGATAAAAGATCAGTAATACTTTTCTCTGAATAATCAAAAGATTGCAAAAGGCTACATTCAATAAATACCAATTGAATAAATTAAAATTCCATAAAATTCAAATAAAATATAAAAGCACAATAGAATCAAGAAAAGCAAAATTTGGTATGTTACAAACCTCCCCCTTAATAGAATCTCGACCCCGAGATTTAGGGCTAAATAGAGAATAGGTTGGGGAATTCTAACTTCAGATCCTCTTCACGCTCCCAAGTGGCCTCACTTTCGAAATGATTGTTCCACTGAACTCTACAAAAGTGGATAGACTTGTTCCTGGTCTTGCATTCTATAACATCCAAAATTCGGATTAGCTGCTCGTTGTAGATCAATTTTTCCTGCAGGTCAATTGCTTCTAACGGCGTCTACTCCGTTGGCATTATGATATAATTCTTGAGATCTTTGTACTAGCTTCCCTTTAGCGTGAAACCTTCTGATACCTTTACGAGGGGTAACTCTAAGATACACAAAATCATCTGGCTCAAAACTCAATTCACGAGGATGATTATCAGCGTAGCTCTTCTGCCTTGACTACGCTATTTTCATCCTCTCTCTGATCCTGACAATTTGATCTTCGGCTTCTTTGAGAATATCCGGACCAAATACCAAATGCTCTCCTGTCTCATTCCAATTCAACGGAATACGATAAGCACGACCATACAAAGCCTCAAATGGTGACATTTGCAAACTAGCCTGATAACTGTTGTTATAGCTGAATTCTACATATGGCAAACACTTATCCCATGATGCAGCATAAGCTAATGCACAAGCCTTCAGCATATCCTTGAGAATCTGATTAACTCTTTTCGTCTGACCATCTGTCTACGGATGGAACACTGTACTGAAGCTCAAACGAGTTCCAATCGCTTCAAGCAGCTTGCCCCCAAAATCTCGAGGTAAATTGGGTACCTCTATCTGACACAATCTTCTTAGCCACTCAGTGCAAACACACAATCCTTGACATGTACAACTCTGATAAGCGATCTCCTGAGTACGTAGTCTTCACAAGTATGAAATGAGCGAGCTTGGTCAAACGATCAACGATGATCCATACAAAATCATAACATTTCTGAGTTCTATATAAATTCTCAATGCTATGAATTTTATTACTGGTTTGCCTCTTACTTCCACTCAGAAATCTGCACCGGCCGTAACAAACTTGCTGCTCTCTGATGCATTGCCTTTATTCTCTAACACACATCACACCAGCAATATTTTCAACAACTTCACGCTTCATCTTAGACCACCAAAACCTCTCCTTAAGACCTTGATACATTTTAGTACCTCCTAGGTGACTCGAATTCTTGGGATCATGAGCTTCTTCCAAAATCAACTGCTTAGGCTCCCTCTTGTTTGATACACATATTCGACCTTTAAACCGCATGGTACCTTTCTTATCCACGGTAAAATCCTCAGCTAAGCCTTCATCCTTCTGACCCCCTTTGATTTGATCTTCAAGGTTGGCTTTACTTCCCGATCAGCTACAAATCCTCATGGAACCACTTCCAGCTTCGATTTCTGAAATTTCTTACATGACTCCAGCTGATCATTTGACACCAACATGTTAACATTGCGACTCTTTCGACTTAAGGCATTAGCTACCACATTAGTTTTTCCTGGATGATAATGGATTCCAACGTTACATTCCTTGATCAGCTCCAACCATCTCTTCTATCTCATGCTGAGATCCAACTGAGTGAATATATACTTTAGATTCTTATGGTCCGTAAATATATCTCACCTTCTTTTTGTCATAGGAGGATGGCAACACCACTTCAAAGCATGAACTACGGCAACTAATCCTAGATCATACATTGGATAATTCTTTTCAAACAGTCTCAATTGCCTTGACACTTATGCAACAACCTTGCCATTCTGCATCAGTACACACCCAAGACATTTTCTAGATATATCGCAATATATTTCAAAAATATTCTGAACATCTATCAACACTAACACTGGCATTGTCGTCAGACACTTCTCCAATTCCAGAAAACTCTTTTCGTACTGCGGCGTCCATGCAAACTTCTTCTCCTTTTTCAACAACTGCTTAAGCGGTCTAGCAATCATTGAATCTATGAATTGACGGTAATATCTTGCCATTTCCCTGAAAACTATGAATCCGAGCAACAAACTTCGTCTGCTCACGATGCAACATTGCCTCCACTTTGCTTGGATCAATAGTAACTCCTTCAGCAGTCATCACATGGCCAAGAATTTCTACTTTTTTCTAAAAGTCATATTTTCTAAACTTAGCCTATAGCTGTTGCTCTCACAGCCTTTCCAAAACTAATCTCAAATGTTCTGCATGCTCCTCCTTCAACTTGGAGTAAACAAGAATGTCATCTATTTGCACAACAACAGCTTGCTCAACTATTCCATGAAACTTCATTCATCATATTCATAAATATGCAAAAACACTAATCAATCCATGAGACATGACCATGAACTCATAATGTCCATATCGCAAAGAAAACTCTGACTTAAGAACATTCTCTGCATGAATCTTTAACTGATGATAACTTTATCGAAGATCTATCTTAGAGAAAACTCCAACTCCTCTTAACTGATCAGACAAATCATTGATCCTGGGTGACAGGCACTTATCCTTTAATTGTAACTTCATTAAATGCTCGATGGTCGATACCCTTAAGCTCCCATCTTTCAAACAGAACAGGAGCTCCTTATGGTGACAAATTGGTTATGGCGAAATGAAAGGACAGGGGATGTCGCCTAGAGGGGGGGGGGTGAATAGGCGAATTAAAAACTTTGTAACTAAATGCAGCGGAATAAAAAATTTACAGCTAAATAAAATCTCCCGAGGGTCTAAGTCCGGAGTGTCCGGGATTTTTATCCGGATACTCCGAAATATCCGGATCGTCTGGGTTCGAGTCCTGATACTCGGATTGGATCCGTGGGACTCGAGGCCGAGTGTCCGGGACTTATCTCCGGATACTCCGAAATGTCCGGACTATCCGGGTTCAGAAGTCCGGATACTCCGGATTTAAGACCTCGAAATGAGATTTTAAATCCCTGCAATTTTTCAACAATCTACTTGAATACAAAAGATTTAAAAGCTATCGTGCACTGGGAAATTGTAGATCCGAGCCAAACACAACAAAAGAGTAGATCGGGCAATTTCAAGATTCAAAATCAAATACTAAAGCATGAGTAAGAAGCAAACTTGGAGACCATGATTTTTCACCCAAGTTCGGATCCTTGAGGGGATCCTACGTCTCCGCTGAGGCGGCTCGGTCACACTTGAGCCGGGTCTCTTTCAACCCTCTTCCTCCCGGTGTTGCACAAATGCACTCGCCGGTCTTCACTCCTTTAATTCCTTCCCTTACGGAGGCGGAACTGCCTTCACAAACTTCCCACGCCAACAACACAAAGCTCCGGTGGCTCGAGGCGACCTCCTAGCCGCCTAGGAGTCCTCAACCTCCAAGAGTAACAAATGCTCACGAAGAACAAGCTTGAGATGAAATCAAGTGCTCAATCAACTCAAATCCCACTCAACCTAGCACCTCACTCCTCAAACTCTTCCCAACCCTTCTCACAAAGGGGATCACTTAGATCTAAGGGTAAAGAGGTGTTTTGGGGGCTAAAGAACAAGGGTATAGCACCTCTAATCAGTGGGAACACACCCTTTTTGAAGTGGGGAAGAAGGGGGCTTTAAATAGAGGTCCCAAAAAAACTAGCCATTGGAAACAACAGGCACAACCCGAGACTCGGAAAAACCCTGATACTCGGATTATCTGAGAACAGCCATCGAGGATGTCAACCCGGAATGTCCGGATTGAATATCCGGATACTCCGGATTGCACTGGCCAGCCCGACGAAAACGAGCATAACTTTTCACTCTGGACTCCGATTTCAGTGATTTTGGACTCTATCATAAGCTAAGAACGAGGGCTACACAACTAACAAGGTCTCACTACCCAAAACTCAAAGGATAAATACAGATTTCACAAAGAATCCAAGGAAGACCTACAACTCTCACTTTCCGGCACCACCAACACCACTCTCTTTCTAAGATTCACAAGGATGGATCACTTGAGCACTTGGCACATCTAAAAGTCATTCGACATCGCATCCCTCTTAATAGTACGGCAATCCTTAGACTCAAATTAAATCAAAGATAATATAAGTCTAGAAATAGTCACTTGCCGTCTTCTTTCTTAATGCCGATGCATGAAGACTTTCACCATATAATTGATGACATCTTCGCCTTGTCCAACTCGATTCGATTCACCTCATGAGACTCTCGTCCTATCAACCTTGACTTGATCATCCTCTCTGACGATCTCCACGCCAATTCGATCTTGACTTAGTCCTCAACTCTTGGTGACACCGCCGTCTTGTTGACCTCGGCTTAACATCATCCTCTAAGATATCTTGGTCATCATACACATACGGGACCTAATTCTTTCCAAATTACTCATGAAAGACATTAGTCCCAAAAGCTCAATAGATATGAATAAATTGATATTTGTGAACAGTTGATTTCAACAAATGTTTCATATAAAGAAGCACAATATAAATGGAAACACTTGACATAAGAAATGTTCTCTACTAAGTACATCATGATGAATATGTAATTGATCTGTATGCACTAGAGAGATATATAATTGCCAATATGATGAATCAATTAAATCATGGCAAGGATCACAGTCTTTACTTAAATGAAGCACATGATAGAATATACACGAATTGTACATGTGCAAATAATATTTGGAATAAGAGTAAATATGTGATCCAACACTAGATTAAACTTCACTAAGAGAATTGCATGAGAAGATATACAACTAAAACATGCATGCACCAAGTCAATCTATAGCAATATGAAGTTTAACTCTAGTTAATACATGCATACTAAAAACAAAGTACATAATGAACTCAAATGAATATATATGCACAAATAAATATGACATGAACCAATGTGCATATATATAATCAACATGCTACTTGGAGTTCACTATGCATTTGCACAAAAGGAATGCAATAACAAATATAGAAGAGATACCAAAATTGCATACCTTATCTTTGCTTAACCATCCCACTTGATTTTCCTCTAAAACATGAGACTCATACTTAACTAGGCAATAACATTTTAGTCTCATAGCAATATAATCATATTAGAGGTTTGTCATTTGTTAAGCACTAAGTTAAGCATTTACTTAATTACATAGATTGTCATTATGTGCGTTTGTCATTAATCACCAAAATAACATAAGTGCCTAGATGCACTTTCACGAAACATTTTTCAAACAACTCTTCGATCTGCTTCTTCATCTCGACTAGCTCATCTGTAGGCTTTCGTTAAGGTCTCATCGCTTTTGGCGCTGTAATAGGCACTAACTTAATAACAAACTTGATCTCTTGATCTGGCGGCATACTAGACAAATCCTCGAAAAACATATCCGAATATTCTCCAACAACTGGCACATCTTCTAGGCTGACAACTTTCACATTGTTTACCATCATGATCTACAATCGCCTGAAATTCCATTTTTTTGCCTTCAGGCTTTTAGCTGACACAACTCCTCGACCAAACTCCAAGACAGCCTTATGTCTGGACGACCAGTCCAATTCAAGAGTAGCATCTAGGGCCCGGTATCCACTAGGTTCACTAGGAACTTCTTCTTCTTTTTTGTCAACAATAAGTATCTTAACTCCATAACATTCTAGGTTAGATCAAGCAATATTGCACTTTCTGGCAACGACAATTCTTCCAGGCTGACAAGCTTCGAACACCACTGAACTAACCATCACGGCACACGCAACTTCTTCAGATGAACCATCAACACATGGCAAATACTTAGGAAAACAGCTAATCATTCGATTACCATTAATGCTTTTATTCCAACACTTCACATACCAGCATATCACTCACCTCTACTTTATTTCTCTATTAAGGAAATCTTTACATGGAATTCATCACTAATCACTTTCCTTTACAAGTAGAGTTTGCACCGGGTAAATTCATTAATCTAAACTTCCTCGATTGACGTTGGCGCCGAAGTCTTGAATGGGAGGGAGTTGAGATTGACTTGAACCGGCACGATTACTTTCTTTTGAGGGTAATTTATGGCAAAATGCCCGGGCTTGTGGCAAGAATAACAGAGTTTAGGGATAACTCTCTTTCTTAAGCATTCGTCGACCGGGGTAGTGTCTTCATTCAAACGCCTCTTCTTCAACTGGTTCTCTGGGCAGAGTTCTCTTGCAACCTTACTGCTCACTCTTGGTGTTATGAACTTGACTGAGGTAACTTCCGGAAGGACCGCGTCTGAAGGAGACTCTAGATTCTTCTGTCGGCATTTTTTAAAAAAATGGCCTTCCTCATGATAGTAGTAGCACAAACATTTTCGCTGTTGTGTCTTGTTTGGTGCAGCTATGTGTACATGGTTGTCATCTTGTTGCATCAGGGCTGGTTGCTTCATAGGGCATTCTCTAGACCAATGACCTTCTTCATCACACAGGAAACATGATGTTGGTGATTGCCAATTACTGCTTTCTTGATGAGGGCTGACAAGATCGAAGCGCTGCTTCTTTAGCTCTACAAGTGACATTGCCTATATAGCTGGCATTCCGCCATGTTTGACATCTCTTGAGCAACTGCGGCTCGGAGATTATTTTGCTGATGCTGAGTTACAGCGGTAACTATTGAATCCAAGGGGCATTGAGCTGGGCAATGATCTCGACCATCACAAAGGTAACATGTGATGTTGCTCATAGGACACTCTTCAAGAGAATGACTTCCTTCACCACTGGAGCAATTGATTGCGTACTCGTCAGTGATATGTCCTATTTCTCCACAACGAATGCACGCATGATCTTTTGACTTGTTTGGTTGACAACACTTAAAATAACAACGTATAATTATCAAACAAGGTGCAGGGGTAGCATTCTTCTCTGAATTCATTATGACCATACTGTCCTCTGGTGAAACAAAGAGATAACGAAAAACAGCAACAAACTAACTCCAAGTGATATTCCGTGGGGCTTCATGGATAGCTCAATACTTCCTCCACCATTCAGCAGCAATTCCTTCCAGCAGATAAGAAGTGTATAGTACCTTCTCGTCACCCCTACACTGAGCAACACATAACTTCTTCTCATTGGTCTTAAGTCAATCTTCTGCTTCCATAGGTGAAACATTTCCAGAAAACGTCGGCGGACGCATCCTTATGAATTTTGATAACCTTGAGCAGGAACAGGGATCACTGGCAATGGCTCAAGATGCATTGTTGGCAATGACTTGATTAGTCATGTTCTGCATTTGCTTCATCATTGCATGCATCAACTGAGTTTGAACAGTAAGAAACATTCCAAAGCTCTGCATATTCATCTGTAGTGGCGGCTAAGAAGATGATCCATCATTGAGATTCTCACTGGGTTGATTTCCACTTCCACTAGCTCCGTTGCTTCCACCAGTCTGAACCATCTGCTTGATTGCTTCACTGGGTTAGGGGAGAGAGAAATAGCATAGGTAAGAAGTAGGAATATCCTAAGACAGGGGAGATAGGTTTAACCCAATAACTTAAACAATAAATATTAATAACTTGGTATGGTTGCTTACACAAGCCTGAAAGCTCTGCAACACATACTGCACACTTAGTAATCATGAAGGAAACAATGTAACCTAAGCACACAATACTACCATCTACATGGGTGACACTTCTATCTTAAGCAGACGCGACTCCCACACATGAGTCTCAACTGGCTACTATAAGCACTGGGTCTTCTAGATTTGGAAACACTTCGTCGGTCTACTCCTCGAGCTCGACGATTCCTTCCTTCATGGTCTTCAGGGTAGGAGCAACACTCAATGCATTCTCCAAAAGTGTGGTATATCATCAACTACCAAGACAACTCAGATAAGATTTTAACTCAATCCAACAAGGGAGAGAGAAAGAAATTCAGCAAGGGAAAAGAAAGAAATTTTTGGCAAGGAAAGGAATAGAAGAATGAGATAAGTCAAGAACACATTATTCTTCCAAGTTAATTCTTTCCTTTAGAAAACAATTTTGAAGGTCCTATAGAGACGACCAAACTATCTAGGGCCAACACCTACAGCCAATATGGCTCTGATACCACCTCTATCGGGACCCAAATATGCAAATCCGAACCCTCTGTGTATACTGCACTAGTCCAGGATCACGCTAGTGCACACAGGCTCAACATAGATGAATATCATAATCATACACAGCGGAAATACAATAAAAGACTTCATATATTAAATAACACTGGTTGAATGACCTTATGGTCAACTTACATGAATATGCCTCGCAAGGCTAAACAATAAATTAAACTGCAGTCGAATGAAAACGTAGACAACCCCTCAGTATACCACAGGCAACAGACAAGGCTTGCACCCTAAACATTCGTCTCCACCTGGAACTCCACCAGTTCTGATGTAGACTCCTCAACTGGTGATGTTGTAGGCAAGGGTGAGTACATAAAGCACTCAACAAGTTGCGCACAAAATGCAATTCTAACATAGCTATATGCAAGGCTTATTCCAAAGGAACGGCTATCATGGCTATTTTGCAACAAAGCAGCATTTATGAACAAGTACAATAATTAGATTGTAAAGGCAGTAAAACAAATAATAGTAATAGATAGATTAAGCATTTCTCAAATAAACCAAGTTTCCAATGCTAAGTTAAGTTTCCAACATCCCATGGCAACCTGCCATCCATCACATGTTTTGTTTTGCAAAAATCTAACCCTTAACTGTAATTCCCCAGCATTGCTCAATACCGTGAACAAGGCTATTCGAATAGATTATACACTCTGCAGAGGTTATGCACTTTACCCACACGACATAATCGTCTCTTGGTGCCATACAATTAACACACTTCCTTTGGTGTGTCGGCGGAGAGATCAACCCAAAGCCTTTACAAAGCTCTGCCTTAACCCAGTGCTACCCGCAGAGGTTTCAACACTGAAAGGTTAAACCGCCACAACAGGGCCCCCCATCTTGCGCCATGTGAGTTGATCCGTGAACCCGGGACTCACACCACCAATGGTAGTACTAAGGCTAAAACATTACTAATTAATCAGCTAGGCTGTCCCATTCTAGAAATGTGGTTGTAAGAGAGACTCAGGTCAAAGGCTTGCAAGGTTAAGTCCTTAAAATGATCGAAGCAAGACTTCCACATACCCTCTGCCCATCGGGCCCACCTTGGCATACTCGCCCCTTGCCAATTGCTCCGATCTAAATGATACCACCCCAGTTGATTTCCGATTGCACCTGTCTGGACCTTGTTCTTGGCTTGGCTCCTTGCTCACAAATACCGAGGGTACTTCAATGTCTACGCAAAACAAGTGCACAAGCAATAAATAATAAAAACAGAGAGTAAACTCAACTCCAAAAATTAAATAAAATTCACCATTAAATAGAGCTCAATTTTATGAATTTTTAAAAACTGGAATCTCCTCAATCAGATCTTGGATGCAAAAGATATAGCTATTAAAAGTTTGAATTTAAAAGATAAACCAGAAAATTGGAAAATCCAAATTAAACGAAATATTTTTATACTGAAAAATAGAATTTACGATGTCATGCTGACGTCAGCACTGAAATTAATTTTGGCCAAAATATTTTCCTGAAGAAAAACCCGATGCTGACGTCATCGGACACGTGGCAGCACCACAGCCCCACACATAGCGATGGTGCATGGACACGGTCCACGGTTCGGCCTCTGTCCATTGTAGACTCAGCGCACAGTGCCTCGGCTGACTCGCCTAACACGCGGCGGCACGCGACTGGTCACGGCGCCGGTGTGATCTGGTGCACACAGATCCGATCGGACGGCCACGGATGCATTGCTACACGGCTCAATCTCAAACACCCATCTAGATCCGACGGCACACACTAGAAGATGACCTTTACTGTATATGGGTGACGTGGCTATATCGTAGACGTTCGTTGATGATCCGACTGATGGTAGAGCTCCGAATTTGCCGATGGCGGCACGGCGGCGAGGACTTACTAGAGAGAGAGAGAAGATGACGAAGCTCGCGGTGCTCTGGAAGGATACAGGCGGCGCTTTCAAGTGGGTTCGACGTGTCTCGATGTGATCTTCACAGATCTGGCCTCAGATGCGGCGGAGCGGCAACGGTTCGCGGCGGAACAGCGAAAAATGACGATGATGTCTTGCGGCTACTCCGGCGAGCTCGCTCTTGGGAACCAAGGCACCTCCAACAATGATACACGGGGCAAAACATGCGGCGTCAAACGACGAACCTCGGGCGAGGGCACAGGTTATATATAGCCCCTCGGTAGGCGCACAATCAGTCGCAAAAGGACTTCGAGATCCACGGGATACGGCGGCGAGACGGAGATCTGATTTGATACGGCGGTGGGGACGTGGCGCAATCTCAGGCGTCCACACAAACAGGATCGAGCGGCTGACAGCGGGCGGCGATGCGGCGAACGGCAACCGTTGGATCAAGATCTGACGGTAGCGACGCGATGCGGCTAGGGTTTCGAGGCGGCTGGGCTGCGCGGGCCAATGCGGGGAAGACGGGCCGGCTGGCTGGGCTAGTTGGTGAGGAGAACCGGATCGGGCCCAACACTATTCTAGAGGTTTTTAAAATATTTTTGAATTAAAATAATTCAGGTAAATATACAAAGCCCAAATAAATAGCACAAATACCAGGAAAAATCCAGAAACATTCCATAAAATACCTTGAGATATTTGGAACTCAATAAAATATTTCTGATAAAAGATCATTAATACTTTTCTCTGAATAATCAAAAGATAGCGAAAGGCTCCATTCAATAAATACCAAATGAATTAATTAAAATTCCATAAAATTCAAATAAAATATAAAAGCACAATAGAATCAAGAAAAGCAAAATTTGGGATGTTACAATGCGAATCAAGAACACAAGCAAGAACGTAGAAGAGGCAATCTGAAATTGTGAATAATATTAAGCACACGAGTTGGGGTTCCACAAACCGATATACAACGAAAAACTGATAGTGTGTCTAGTTGTAATCTAAACAAAACCCATCTATTCTAGCGACGGCTACAGAATATATATGAGGATGAAGGCAAGGGAGGAGGCCAAGGGGATGGCTGTGCAACCCTAGGTCATACAAAGCGTTTGGGCCCAAGTGGAGGTGTTGAAGCACCCCGCAAATTCTGTTTGTCATATAGTTTTGATGATTCCTGTCGATTCAGAAGGAGTTTGAACGTGAAACCACTTCCATTGGAAAGCTCTCATCGTGATCTTGTCTGTAGTCCAAGAACACCTCAAACAAACTTCGTATGACCCAGATATGGTCGTTTTATGTTGAATTGCTCCTGGGGGCCGAACTAGACTGGTGAACGAATTGGACTTGGTCTTGGACTGGTCTTAGAGCGTCAGAAGTTGTTGGGCTCTTGTCTTAGCATGAGGTAGAAATATGGCTTGCTGGGCCGGCATGGTCACATCAATATGCTGCTCATTTTCACTTTGAGCGGTTTTTGCAGCCTCTTCCTTAGCTTCACCTTTTACACATTCCACTTGCTGCTCTTTTGTCTTACTAGTAACCGCACAAGCACGGAAACCCAAATAAATAAAAGGCGTCAGTCCTCCATCTTCATCTGATGATGGGTTGTAATCCAGAACTTGGAGACAATCTTCCGAGGCTGAACTTTTTAGGAGATTATTACTACCTTTTGACGCATTTTCATTATCAATTTTCATGGAACATGCCTCATGGGTATCTTCCTCTAAATTTACTAAGGAAGTGATGAGAGTTTTACCTTTTGGCTCTTTGGATGATTGTTCCTCTACTTCAACCCATGCCTCGATTTTTGTTAATTTCGCCCCAGAAACATATTCAGCATAGAAATCGCACTTACATTCTTCTTCTGTTGGTTCATCATCTGAGATTAGATGAGCATAATCATCGAGGTCAAACCAGTTTTCTTCATCCATTGTAGAGAATTTCTTTGTTTTGATCATCGAAGGCCCACCTTCTAGCACTAGCTATCAATGTTCAAGACCTGGGGTCCCTTAATCGAACTTACGAAAATATAATTGTAGGCTCCTGGTGAACAAAATGGAGAGAATGGAGATTGCTTCTTTATTAGCCAAGTGGCTCTTACCGAGTATACAAATTACAGAGTGATCAGAATGATTGCAGGTTGCTAATGCTAGATGCTTGATTGATTCAGTTGCCCTTAATAGCGTGGATCGACCCCCTATTTATCTCGGTTGAAGAGGTGGTAGTTGTTCTCCAAAAGAACATCGTGTAGCAGAGAGTTGTCTTCCCGCCAAAGGGTGCTTTTTCCAGAGATAACTTCCAGGTGGTTATGTATACCTATCAGACAACTGTCCGCACAGAGACATGTGCGGGGATAACCTCTTGTCCCGACCAACTCACTGGTCGGGGTGGCTATTTCACTGATTGACGACGACCAATGTGATGCAAAGTTTTGATTATTTTGACTGAATTGACCGGAGACCTAATCGTTCGTATAAGGATGAGCTTTGTTTAGTGAATTATGGGCTTTATGTATTGCAGACCCATTAACAGAGTATAGACAAGAATAATTTGAAGGCCCAGACAAAGGACAGGTTTATAATCCTCGTCAAAACATACGAAACATTTAACAATGAATTACGCGGATTACATGTCGCATAAGGTTCAATACAAATTGGTGGCACTAACAGGCAATGTGCATATGAAGTACGTATGTTCGCTTTTTCAAATTGAAAATAGGGTAGCATGGCATAATTTGTTTTTTTGGAAATCACTTTTTTTAGGAAACCGAATAACGATGGTATGCATAATTATTGAATATTTTGTAATAATATTTTTAAAAAAATAGAGAAATAGCAAGGCGAAGAGAGAATAAAAAGGAAAAATTCAGAGGAGTGACGTTTAATGTTGGTAGAAACAGAATAAAGGCAGGGAGTACATGGCTCATCAGGAAGAAAATGATATAGCATGATGTAAAAAATGACAAGATGAAACGTACATACAAACATTAGGGTACTTAGCATGACATAGAAATATTAGGGTATATAGCATGACATCATAGACATAGCATGACATAGAAAATAACATATCTTGACAGAAAAAATGACGAAAGAGACATTGCGCGATGGCATGGAGGAACTATGAATGGAAGCTACAGCTAATGTACGAGCGCATCTTTTGAAAATAGAAAAAAGTCATGCTTATTTTTGTAGACCTTATATGGAAGGATCCATCGGTGCTTTCCCCTTTGATTGCACGAGGTGCAGGGCCTTGGCTTTCTTCTAGTTACTCCCGTAGATATCCACCAAATAGTAGTCTTCAGGCGCGATCTTAGGCTCCTCCCACGCGCATGCGTATGCCTCATCAGCTTTCTCCTTCATCTTCTTCCGATATGCCTAAAACTCATCCTGTGCCTTCCAGAAGTGCGCTTCATCAGGACGGGGATGCGGTGGCTTTGGTTTATCTTCTGTGGTCTAAAGCTTAGGCTTCAACGTTTGTATCGCTCGGGCGCTACAAGGTAGTTCAGGAAGTGATCCTTTTCGTAGAACACCCTGTCATACTTGTATGGCCCATCGATCCACTGGAAGAAGTAGCATCTGGTCTCTTGTTGAGATTTTGTGTGGATAATGTTAGAGCTCGGGGAAACACAACATTCATTACAGAATGTAACTACTTGTTGTTAACTTATAAGGAACTCGTTGCACCTGTAGAAAGCGCAGCCAATAGTGTCTACATGTTCAGACTGCTTGATCCACGTCGGAAGACCGTAGTCACAGTTTGGACGAGGAAACTCTAGGGCAATCAGTGTAGGATTCCACCTTCTCATGATTCCTCCTCTGCTTGCGAAGAAGCTCCGCATAGCTAGACGTCGACAACCCCGACATTGTAGGGGAGTATTGGGTGTGGAGTTGCCATCGATGGAGTGTCCACGGTGGTGGTTGGGCTTGTGAAGAAGTGCTATCTAGGTGGCCGATGGTTTTATAGGAAGTGTGTAGTCAATGCAGAGCTGATACAATGGGGTAGCGTGTCCTTATTTTGGTCTAATAAAGCTAGCGGCAGCATATTGTAACTTCGGACTGAGAAAGCGGGTGGCAGCGTGTTGTCAAATTGGGTTGACAAAGCTGTAGCCAGTTTGTTGTCACTTCATTCTAAGAAAGCGAGGGCAGCATGTTGTCATATCGGGCTGACAAAGCAATAGTCAGTGTGTTGTCACTTCGTTCTGAGAAAGCGGTGGCAATGTTTTGTCATATCAGGCTAAGAAAATAATAGCCAGTGTGTTTTCACTTTACACTGAGAAAGCGGAGTAGCATTTTGTCACTTAGCTCGAGAAGGTGGAGCTGGGCAGCGTATTATCAAATCGGGCTGACAAACCAATAGACAATGTGTTGTCACTTTTCTCTGAGAAGAAGGGCATCGTATTTTCAAATCAGGCTGACAAAATGATGGCCAGTGTGTTGTCACTTCACTCTGAGAAAGCAGGGAGCAATGTGTTGTCTCATCGTTCTAACAAAGTTAGTTCAAATGGAAGCATTAAATTTGTCACTAGGCTCTAAGAAAGCGGGCCGCACCGTGTTGTCTAGTCGGTGTTGGAGTTAGTGCTGATATGGTAGACATGGGTTACAGACTAGGCATGAATTCAGTTTGTTTAGCTTTAAGAAAGTAGTGTAGAAAATTGACAATCAAGTGCAAAAATCGGAAGTCGTTCTTTACTCGTGCATGCGTATGTAATTTGGTAATACGATGTGACGGGGTCGATCAGCTCATCCTCTCGCACCGCAGCTGTAGTGTCATCCGCCATACCAGCCATGCAAATAAAAAATTGTTAGCAAACAACATACAAATATAAACATGACGTATAGTTAGGGAAAAAATAGAAATATAAACATGCGTAACATTTCGAAATTGCAGACATAATTATTATTGTTGACATATTATAGAGCTTACATACACGTTACATTTAGGAAATGATGTCATAAACAAGCATGACATATCAAGTAGAAATTACATGACAACAATTTTGACAAGCCCATAACACATCAAATATCATTACAAATGGAGCATAGAACAATAAAACACTTCAGTTCTAGTTCAGCGTTGGACAATACTTGAAAGTGTACCCCGTCTCCTTGCAAATGGAACATTTCTTCACTCGACGTCCACATTCCGCAGCGTCCATATCATTCCAGATACATCTTGTTTGGCATCGTTCGACTCTCTTAAGCCTGTGGATGTCCGAAACTTACCTTGTATGCTCACAGGTTCGATGCTTCATGTATGAACCAATCACACCGATACCGTACATTTCTCTGCTCCAAGTTGCAGTCATCGCCTCCTTCATGAAACATTGATCCATGAATATGCTCGAAACCATATGAATGGTGGAACATGCAGCAATTATGTGTGCACAAGTCCTGTGTAATAGAAGGGGCTTGTTGCATGTGCAGGAACAACTCCACCTCCCAAAAGTGCACTCCAGGACAACTCTACCGTAGTTTATCCCACGACCGACTTTGTCCCTACACAATACCTCGAAACGCAACTCTCTCGTGCACATCTTGAATGCTCTATGAATCTCCCCCTTTTTGCTTCATCTTCCATCTATGCACTGATCATATTTGAGTACTTCACGGCAGGATTATTCATGGCGACCAACGGCTGGGCATGACGATCCATGAAGTACTATTGAGCACTTCTAAACGGTGTCCCAGTTAGGCTGGTACGCATGAACACGCCATGGGCAACCCTCCATCTTGCATCTATGTCATAAACCCGTGGTTCTGACTTAACAACCTTAAATGTTCTCCGCATTGACACTGCCCATTCCTTCACAGCGTCCTACACTTCCTACTTACTTTTGAAACTACACCTCGTTCCGATCATATTCCAAACGCATTCATCCTCATTCACTACTACATTCTCCAACTGGTAGTCCTCCCACTCCTCAGGGTAACGCTCATTGTGCGCAACCTCACCATCAATGCAAATGTTATCATCAGATAAAGCCTCGCACTCCCGATCCTCTACCTTTATTCTTTCCACCAACCATTTTATATGTTCTCCTTCGTCTGCAATGCCCATGGGTTCTTACATCTTCGGTAAGGGAACATCACCTTCTTCATCTTGCACTGTCTCGTCCCCCTCACCAACATCTTGGTTCAATAAGGATGTATGACTTTGGCTGCACTCCCCAACTAGTAACATCCCAAAAATTTGCCTTAATATTATTTTGTTGTTATTTGTGCATTTTGTATTTTTTGGATTTATTGGATTTATCTGGAATTTATTTCAGTTTATTTCAAATTATGTATATTGGCCATTTTGTGAAAATTAATTAAATATAGACAAATTTAATATAAAGTTTAGCTAAAATATTTTTTTTGAGTTCAAAATGTATCAAAATATTTTTGAGAATTTTCTTGGATTTTTCTGATAATTTTAGTGTCTTAAACAAATTAATCTATTTTCAGGAATTAAATTAAATCGAAAAGCGTTTGGAAATTTTATGAACAGTATTGGGCCGAGCCCATAAACTACGTGCGCTTGGCCAATGTTCTAGAAGTGTGGTCGTGGACCGTTAGATCGTAATTTGACGGTCGATAGCATTTAAGAAAACCTAGCAATTGCATCCATCGGATTTTGAGACTGGTTTGGATTGCGCCACGTCATCAAAGATCACAGCCGTTGATCGGGCATGTGGACAGTGGGGATGAGGCTTAGTCTGACCCGCCGCTGGAGTCCGGGTTTCGCACGTTTCCGCCACCATGCGAATGTTGGCGTCCGTGTAGGGTTCGCATCCTAGTGCTATAAATACCGCGCATGCTACCCGAGGTTCCCTGTTGAACGCCGCGTCTACTGGTCCAAGAATCGTCATCGAAGTTGCCGTCCACACCGTACGGGAGCTTGCCAGAGTAGGAGACCGAAGCCGCCATGGATTTTGCGCAAGAACGTCGTCGTCGAGCCATTAGCTGCCTCATTGTGTGGAGATTCAAAGTCACCGTGATGAAATGCGTCAGATCTATTGCTTGATATCGCCGGGATCAGGCCAGAACGCCGTTGGGTAGGTCTTCATTTTTGCTGTCGATGAAGCCTCACCGTTGTGCTACCATCGCCAGGTGTTGAAGCTTCGAGGCTGTTGGATCTGCTGTGGATGTTCGAGATTTGACCATGAGGTTGCGATCTGCAACGGTTGGTTTTGGTCGTTGGATGATAGATCAGCATTCGGGATCTTGCCGTCGATAGCACCCAATGGATGGCTAACAAGTGTTAGGCGCAGGGGCCGAGGTGCCAAGCACCGGGTGCACGGTGGACCGGCGAGCGTCGTGAGCCAAGTATATAGACCATGGACGTGTGTCGGTCTCTAATTGATCCAAAGACTAGCTGACGACATGCTGACGTCATAATTGTGTTTTTCCGTTAGAAAATAATTCAATCGGAAATTCTGCGATGCTGAAATCATCATGAGGTCACGCTGATGTCATAAATGTGGTTTTTCAGTATAAAAAATATTCTGTTATTTTGGGTTTTCTATTTTCAGTAATTTCAATATTTATTTCAACTTAGAATAGTTATAACTTTTGCATATAAACTCCAATTGAGGTTATTCAAATTTCTAAAAAAATTTAAAATTGAGATCTATTTAATGGTAAATTTTATTTTATTTTGGAGATTGTTTGCTCTCTGTTTTGGTGTTTATTTGGCTTTCACTTCCGTTTCGCGTAGACGTCGAATTGTGTGAAGCGCCCGAGGAGCAATCATTGATCCTAGAACAAGGTTCAGAGCAAGAATAAGGGCTTTTCTAAGAAAAGTTATGCTTTGATCATGTTGAACCCAGTTTACAAAAACTGCTATATTGATTTACATTATTCCATGCTATTTCATGTGTACAACTGTTTCAAAATAGATTGGGATTTAGTTAATCTGTCCAATTGATTTATACCCTATACCTTGTCACTTGTATTCCATGATTATTTATCACCCTAGGATGGTTCTTTATTAGTTGGTTAATATTAGCAATCAACATGGGTTGATTAAACCGTATTTAGTTTGCTTAGCCATGCTATGTATACTACCTGTCTTTTGCAAAATCAAAAGTGAATCTTGATTAATGAAATATGGAACATGTTTATGAAAGGTGTGTCGGGTGCGGTCACACAATGATGTTGAGTTGTAGTGACGTATGTCACGACAAGATGTTGACTTGTTGATGGCACGTGGGTATGGTAATCAACTCGGGTGGTAAATAATTTAGACTGGGGCAAGTGGCAAGTGGCAAGGGGCAGTGTGCCAAGGTGGGCCAGGAATGGCAGAGGGTTTGCGAAAGTCTTGCCCTAGTCAATTGAGGACTTAACCTTGCGAGCCTTTGATCTGAGTCAATCATGCAACCACATGATCTGGAATGAGACAGACCTAACTAAGTAGGATTACCGATATCTTGATATATGATGCCTCAGGTGGATAATCACACAAAAGCGTGCATACATGGAAGTGTGGTTATAGCGGAGGATATGGCGTTACACATCGATCTAACGGTTTGTCGGTCCTATCCTTCTCCTCCGCTGAGGGAAGGTGTAGTGTATGGCTTACCAGGAGGGTCAATGTTAGGATAAAGGTTTCCGAAAGGTTTTTGTCATGACCACTCACCTTTGTGGTGTATGGTTATGTTGTGTGGGTAAAGTGCATAACCTCTGCAGAGTGTAAAATCTATTCGAATAACCGTACTCGTGGTATTGAGCAATGCTCGGGAATAACAGTCAAGGGTTAGATTTTATTAAATGAAAACCTAGATGGGAATGCTGGATGTTATTGAAAGTTGGAACTTGACTTAGATTGGATAATTTGGTTTACCTGAAATGCTGAAATTACTATTACTGTTATTTGTTTTACTGTCTTTACAATCTACTTATTGTACTTGTTCATAAATGGTGCTTTACTGCAAAATAGCCATGTTAGCCTTTTCCTTTGGAATAAGCCTTGCATATAGTTATATTAGAAATGCATTCTGTGCATAACTTGTTGAGTGCTTTAAGTACTCACCCTTGCCAACAATAACATCACAAGTGAGAAGTCTATACCAGCTTTGGAGGAGGTGTTCCAGGAGGAGAGACGGGTATTTAGGGGCGAGCCATGTCAGTTTCCTATGGTATACTGAAGGGTTTATCTACGTTTTCATTCCGCTGCAGTTTAACTTGTTTTTCAGTGTAGCCTTGCGAGGCATAGTCATGTAAGTTTGACCATAAGGTCAGTTAACAGTTTAATATTTAATATATGTCTTTTATCATGTTTTCATTGTGTATGATTGTGATATTCATCTATGTAGAGCCCGTGTGCACTAGCGTGATCCTAGACTAGTGCAGTATAGAGAGAGGGTCCGGATTTGCATATTCGGGTCTCGACAGAGGTGGTATCAGAGCCATACTGACTATAGGTCTTGGCCCTAGATAGTCTAGTCGCCTTTATAGGACCTTCAAAATTATTTTCTAAAGGAAAGATTTAACTCGAAAGAATAATATGTTCTTGACTTATCTCATTCTTCTAATCTTTTCCCTTGCTGAAATTTTTTTCTTATCCGCTGCTGGAAAGGTTAAAAAAATCTTACCTTAGTTATCTTTAGTAGATGACGAAGTTCCATACCTTAGGAGAAAGAAATGGGTGGTTGCCGTTAACCCTGATGATCATGAAGAAAAGAATCGTCAAGTTCAAGGAGGAGTAGATCGATGAAGTCCCCTCGAAGCTAAAAGAGCCAGTTTTTGGAGTAGCCAGTTGATACTCATGTGTGGGAGTCACGTCTGTTTAAGATAGGAGTGTTGCCCTTTAGGCGGTAATTTTGTGTGCTGATGCAATAATTCTTTCATGATTGCTGAGTGTGTAGTATGTGTTGCAGAGATTTTAGGCTTATGTAAGCAACCATACCAAGATATTAATATTGATTGCTTAAGTTGTTGGGTTAAACCTATCTCCCCTGCATTAGGATTCTTACTTCTTACCTATGCTATTTCCCTCTCCCCAACCCTATGAAGCAATCAATCAGATGGTGCAAACTCGTGAAAACAACAGAGCCAGTAGAAGTGGAAACCAATCCAATGACAGTCCTAATGATGAAGCTATTCCTCAACAGTCATCACCAGCAGATGTGCAGAACTTGGGAGTTTTTCTTGTAGCTTAGACTCAGCTGATGCAAACCACGATGCAGCAGATGCATAATGTGATAATTCAAGCTGCTGTCAACAATGCAACTCAAGCCAACAATGAATCTCGTTCTATTTCCAAGCTGTCAGACTTTATGTGGACACATCCACCAACATTCTCGGGGAGTGTCAATCCTATAGAAGCTGATGATTGGCTCAGGACCATAGAGAGGAAGTTGCAAATAACTCAATGTGAAGGAAGTGAGAAGGTGTTGTATGCTTCACACCAGTTAGAAGGAAATGCTGCTAATTGGTGGGAGAACTATTGTGCTACCCATGAAGCCCCACAAGAGATTACATGGGAGGAGTTTACTGCTGCTTTTCGTCGATATCACGTTCCTCAAGGAATGATGGAGTTGAAGAAAGAGGAATTCAGATCACTTAAGCAAGGAAGTCAGTCAGTGGTGGAATATTTGAATAAGTTTACTCAGCTTGGACGTTATGCTCTTGAAGATGTTATGACAGATAAAGCGAGACAGTCTTACTTCATGAAGAGATTGAACGCTGATTTGCATGTGAGCTTGATTACCCACGATTTTCCTGATTTTCAAGAGTTAGTCAACAAGACCATAATTCTTGAAGACAAGCTTTAGGAATTCAGTCAGGAACGCAAGCGCAAGATGATTCAACAAGGAGGACGTCCAAATTGGATGAGATTGAGAATAACCCCTCAACAGTTTGAAAAGTTTCAGCCGTAGGCTATAGACCAGATATCATCTCCTGTACCGTGTTCGTCTAATCAGAATTTTGAGACACCTGCTCAAGTAATCAATGTGCCACGAAGAAATCAACAGACTCCAATTAAGCGTTGTTACCGTTGTCAAAAGCCAGGACACTTTGCCAATAACTGTCCCAAGAAAGGAGGTATTACAACTGTTGGTTCTAGTCCTGCCAAGACACCTTTACCCGGAGTGAACCGTGGATCAAATCCAGCTAGAGCTGCACCTCGAGCAACAATAAGAGGTCATGTTAACCACGTTACAGCTAATGGAGCTCAGAAAGTATCGGATGGTGTATTGGGAAAGTTCCTAGTTAACTCCATACCTGCATTGATTCTATTTGATTCTAGAGCCTCGCATTCCTTTGTTTCCTGAATTTTTGCTGAAGAAAATGGTTGGATGTTATGCATCTTAAGTACATGTTATTAGTGCAATCCTTTAGATCGGAACTCAAGTCTAATCTAGGATGCTCTAGAGTTAAGTTGCTTATTGATGGAACAGAGTTCCAAGCGGATCTTGTTGTGTTGGGTACGCAGACCCTAGATGTTATTCTTGGAATGGATTGCTTATGAAAAGATGGAGTTTCAAGCAACTTCGGTTCATGATAATCAACTGATGGTTAACAGTATTAAAGCTAGTAGTTTGGAGGATGTGCCAGTGGTTAGAGAATATCCGGATGTTTTTCCTGAGGATTTACCGGGTATGCCACCAGACAGAGATATTGAATTTGTTATTGAATTAGTGCTTGGAACAGCACCAATAGCAAAGAGACAGTATCGCATGCCAACGGATGATTTAGTTGAGATGA
Organism: Otatea glauca; assembly: GCA_036346275.1. Taxonomy (NCBI): domain Eukaryota; kingdom Viridiplantae; phylum Streptophyta; class Magnoliopsida; order Poales; family Poaceae; genus Otatea; species Otatea glauca. The sequence continues at coordinate 27,619,277 of CM070729.1, forward strand.
AGAAGCAGATCGAGGAATTGCTTGAGAAAGCTTTCATTCGACCTAGTTCTTCGCCATGGGGAGCACCTGTTCTATTCGTCAGGAAGAAGGATGGAAGTCTGACGATGTGTATTGATTACCGTGCACTTAATGAGGTGACATCAAGAATAAGTATCCGTTACCCAGGATCGATGATTTGTTTTATCAGTTAATAGGAATTAGAGATTTCTCCATGATAGACCTTCGATCAGGATATCACCAATTTAAGATTCGTGCTTAGGATATTCCTATGACTACGTTTTCCACACGATATGGACATTATGAATTCACTGTTATGTCTTTTGGATTGACCAATGCTCCCGCATATTTTATGAATATGATGAATAAAGTTTTCATTGAATATTTGGACAAGTTTGTCATGGTGTTCATTGATGATATTTTGGTTTACTCCAAGTCTGAAGCAGAGCATGCGAAACATTTAAGATTAGTCCTTGAAAAGCTGCGAAAGCAACGGTTGTATGCTAAGTTTAGTAAGTGTGATTTTTAGAAGGATAAAGTGGAATTTCTTGGTCATGTGATGACTGCCAAAGGAGTTGCTGTCGACCCAAGCAAAGTGGAAGTAGTGTTACATTGGGAGCAACTGAAGTCTGTTACTCATATTCGTAGTTTTCTAGGAATGGTTGGATAGTACCGTCGGTTTATAGAAGGATTCTCGACGATTGCTATACCCCTTACGTAGTTTTTGAAGAAAGAAAAGAAGTTTGCTTGGACGCCAGAATGCGAAAAGAGTTTTCAAGAGTTGAAGAAGCGATTGAATACTACACCTGTATTAGTAGTGCCAGATGTGCAGAATAGTTTCGATATATATTGTGATGCTTCAAAGCAAGGTCTGGGTTGTGTGTTAATGCAAAACAGCAAGGTGGTGGTGGCCTATGTGTCAAGACAATCGAGGCCGCATGAAGAGAATTATCCAACGCATGATTTGGAATTAGCTGCCGTAGTGCATGCTTTGAAGTTGTGGCATCATTATCTCATAGGAAACAGATGTGAGATATATACGGACCACAAGAGTTTAAAATATATCTTTACTCAGTCAGACCTTAATATGAGACAGAGAAGGTGGTTGGAGTTGATCAAAGATTATAATGTTGGAATCCATTATCACCATAGAAAAGCTAATGTGGTAGCTGATGCTTTGAGTCATAAGAGCCACATTGCCAATATGCTAGTTGATGAGGATCAGTCAGAATTATGCAAGGAACTACAAAAATTGAAATTAGAAGTTGTTCTGGAAGGATTTCTAGCTGCTTTGGAAGTGAAGCCAATGTTAGAAGATCAGATCAGAGAAGGTCAGAAAGATGACGAAAAGACCAATAGAATCAAGACAAAGAAAGATGAAGGCTTAGCCAAGGATTTTACTTTGGATGATCAAGGTACCATGTGGTTCAAAGGTTGAATTTGTGTGCCGAACAAGAAGGAGCTTAAGCAGTTGATTTTGGAGGAAGCTCATGATTCGAAGTATTCAATTCATCCAGGAAGTGCCAAGATGTATCATGATCTTAAGGAAAGGTTTTGGTGGCCTAACATGAAACGTGAAGTTGCTGAGCATGTTGCTTTATGTGATGTATGTCAGAGGGTAAAGGCAATGCATTAGAGACCTGCTGGTTTATTACAGCCGTTGAAAATTCCTGAATGGAAGTGGGAAGAAATCGGTATGGACTTTATTACTGGTTTGCCTAGAACCCAGAGTGGTTATGATTCCATATGAGTTAGCGTGGATCGATTGACCAAAGTCGCTCACTTAATTCCAGTGAAGACGACTTATTCAGGAGACCGTTTGGCATAATTGTATATATCAAGGATTGTGTGTTTGCATGGAGTGCCCAAGAAGATTGTGTCAGATAGAGGTACCTAATTTACCTCAAGATTTTGGAATAAGTTGCATGAAGCGATGGGAACTCGTTTGAATTTTAGTACAGCGTATCATTCGTAGACAGATGGTCCGACCGAGAGGGTAAATCTGATTTTGGAGGATATGTTGAGAGCTTGTGCATTAGCCTATGCTATGTCATGGGACAAATGTTTGCCATATACAGAATTCAGCTATAATAATAGTTATCAGGCTAGTTTGCAAGTGTCACCATTTGAGGCTTTATATGGTCGTGCTTGTCGTACCCTGTTGAATTGGAATGAGACGGGGGAGCGTTTGGTATTTGGGCTTGATATTCTCAAAGAAGCCGAAGAGCAAATGACTATGATCAGAGAACAGTTGAAAGTAGCGCAGTCAAGACAGAAGAGCTATGCAGATAATCGTTGTTGTGATTTGAGCTTTGAGCCCAATGATTATGTATATCTCAGAGTTACCCCTATTAAAAGTGTTAAAAGGTTTTATGTTAAAGGGAAGCTAGCACCAAGATATGTTGGTCCAATCAAGATTTTGAGCCGTTGAGGAGAGGTTGCATATCAATTGGAATTGCCACAGTCATTGGCAAGAGTGCATGATGTGTTTCATGTGTCATAGCTCAAGAAATGTCTCAGAGTGCCAACGGAGTAGATGCCATTAGAAGCAATTAAACTGTAGGAAGATTTGACCTACAAGGAGCAGCCAATCAAGATTTTGGATATGATGGAGTGTAAGACTAGGAATAAGTTTGTTCGCTTTTGTAGAGTTCAGTGGAGCAATCATTCAGAAAATGAAGCAACCTGGGAGCGTGAAGAGGATCTGAAATTAAAATTCCCAAACCTATTCCCTAGTTAACCATGAATCTCGGGGTCGAGATTCATGTAAGGGGGGAGGTTTGTAACATCCCAAAAATTTAACTTAATATTATTTTATTGCTATTTGTGCATTTTGTGATTTTTCTAGAATTTATTTCAAATTATGTATATTGGCCCTTTTGTTAAAATTAATTAAATATAGACAAATTTAATATAAAGTTTTGCTAAAATATTTTATTTGAGTTCAAAATGTCTCAAAATATTTTTGAGAATTTTCTTGGATTTTTTCTAATAATTTTAGTGTCTTAAACAAATTAATCTATTTTTGGGAATTAAATTAAATCGAAAAGCATTTGGAATTTTTATGAACAGTATTGGGCCGAGCCCATAAACTGTGTGCACTTGGCCCATGTTCTAGAAGCGTGGTCATGGACCGTTAAATCGTAATCCGACGGTCGATAGCGTTTAAGAAACCCTAGCAATTGCATCCGTTGGATTTTGAGACTGGTTTGGATTGCGCCACGTCATCAGAGATCGCAACCGTTGATCGGGCACGTGGACAGTGGGGATGAGGCCTAGTCTGAGCCGCCGCTAGAGTCTGGGTTTCGCACGTTTCCACCGTCGCACGAACGTTGGCGTCCGTGTAGGGTTCGCATCCCGGTGCTATAAATACCGCGCGTGCTAGCCCGTGGTTCCCTGTTGAACGCCGCGTCTACTGATCCAAGAATAAGCATCGAAGTCGCCGTCCTCGCCGCACGGGAGCTCGCTGGAGTAGGAGACCAAAGCCGCCGCGGATTTTGCGCAAGAACATCGTCGTCGAGCCGTTAGCTATCTCATTGTGTGGAGATTCAAAGTCGCCGTGAAGAAGCACGTTAGATCTACTGCTTGATATCTCTGGGATCGCGCCAGAACGCCGTTGGGTAAGCCTTCATTTCCACTGCCAGTGAAGCCTCACCGTCGTGCTGCCATCACCGGGTGTTGAAGCTTCGAGACCGTTGGATCTGCTGTGAACGTTCGAGATTTGGCCACGAGGCTGCGATCTGCGATGGTAGGTTTTGGTCGTTGGATGATAGATCAGCGTTTGGGATCTTGTCGCCGATAGCACCCAATGGATAGCTGACGCGTTTCGGGCGTGGGGGCTAAGGCACCATCCACCGGGTGCACGGTGGACCAGTGAGCGTCGTGAGCCAAGTCTATAGATTGTGTACGCGTGTCGATCTCTGATTGGTCCAAAGACTCGCTAATGTCAAGCTGACGTCATAATTGTGTTTTTCTGTTGGAAAATAATCCGATCGGAGATGACATCATCATGAGGTCACGCTGATGTCTTAAATGTGGTTTCTCAGTATAAAAATAATTCGGTTATTTTGGATTTTCTATTTTCAGTAATTTTAGTATTTATTTCAACTTTGAATAGCTATAACTTATGCATACGAACTCCGATTGAGGTGATTCAAATTTCTGAAAAATTTTAAAACTGAGATCTATTTAATGGTAAGTTTTATTTTATTTTTGGTGATTATTTGCTCTCTATTTTGCAGTTTATTTGGCTTTCTCTTCTGTTTCGCGTAGACGTCGAATTGTGCGAAGCGCCCGAGGAGGAATCATTGATTCAAGACCAAGGTCCAAAGCAAGAATAAGGGCTTTTCTAAGGTAAGTTGTGCTTTGATCATGTTGAACCCTGTTTACAAAAAATGCTATATTGATTTACATTATTGCATGCTATTTCATGTGTACAACTATTTCAAAATAGATTGGGATTTAGTTAATCAGTCCAATTGATTTATACCCTATACCTTGTCACTTGTATGCCATGATTATTTGTCACCCTAAGATTGTTCATTATTAGTTGGTTAATATTAGCAATCAACATGGGTTGGTTAGACCATGTTTAGTTTGCTTAACCATGCCACGTATACTACCTATCTTTTGCAATATCAAAAGTGAATCTTGATTAATGAAATATGGAACATGTTTATGAAAGGTGTGTCGGGTGTTGTCACACAATGATATTGAGTTGTAGTGAGGTATGTTACGAAATGATGTTGACTTGTTGATGGCACGTGGTGCATGATAATAAACTGGGGTGGTAAATGATAAGACCATGAAGGCCCAGCAAGCCATGCTTCTATCTCAAGCCAAGACAAGGGCCCAACAACTTCTGGTTCTCCAATCCTAGCCCAAGATAAAGCTCAATTCGTTCACGAGTCCAGTTCGGCCCCCAAGACAGCACGTTAATAAAACAACCATATCTAGGAAGTATGAAGTCCAATTGAGGTGTTCTTGGACTCTACGGAGAAGCCCACGACGAGAGATTTCCAACGGAAGTAGTTTTAGATCCAAACTCCTTCTGGATCAACGGGAATCATCAAATCAATATAATGAACACAATCTGCCAGGTGTTGCGCCACCTCCACTTGGGCCCAAAGGCCTTGTACGACCTAGGGTTTCACAACCACCCCCTTGGCTACCTCCCTTGCCCTCTTCCTCATATATATTCAGTAGCCATCACTAGAATAGATGGATTTTGCTTAGATTACAACTAGACACTTTGTCAGTTCTTTGTCGTTCATCGGTTTGTGGAACCCCAACTCGTGTGCCTAATATTATTCGCAATTTCAGATTGCATCTTCTATGTTCTTGCTTGTGTTCTCGATTTGCATGCAGGGATTAGCCTTCTTGGCGAGGTCAACCGTGTTTGTGCGTGATTGATAACCAAAGGAGCCGCGGTGTAGCGATTGCTGGGTTCGAATCTATTCTGATTGGAAGCCAGATCGTCAACGTCGAGTTCTCCACCAATTGACTTACCAGTACCTGTCGGAAGATCGGGCCACCATTCCCATCAAGTGGTATCAGAGCTTCGGTTGCTCGATAGGTAATTCTTGTATCCCCACTTTTGTTTTGCCATCGTCCTAGAGTCCAGAAAAAAAATTGCCCTACAAAAAGTTCTTCATCGGTTCCGCTGTCCTACAACCCCTTGTGCCTTTGCAATTTTCGTTTTTAGTTTCGCTTGTTGAGTTTGTGTCCATCGTCATCATCTTGTTGCTAGTTTGAGGTCGTGATCTTAGTTTCTAGTTGTCCCTTTCCGTTGCCCTAGTTCTTATTTTGCACTGTTAGCCCTAATCGAAAGGAAGAAGTGAAGTCGCAGGCAATTCTAGATTGCGCAGTGTTCAGTAAAACAGCCATAACTTTTGCATACGAACTCCGATTGGGGCGTACTTTTTTTGTTTCGAAGAGCACAATGACACGCATCTGAAAAGTTTCAAGGTCAAAGACCTAAACATGACCCTCAAAATCGTCACCTAAGACCACGTTCCGAGCCCTCAAAGTTTCCTGTGCTGTTTTTGCCAATTTTTTCGGTCATCTGTTTAACGTCTTGTCTTGTTCCAAAACGTGAGATTTTTGTTTTGTATTTGATTTCAAAGAAAGGAAAACAAAAGGCAAGTGCAAGAAAAAAAAAGCCGCACTGAAAAAAAAATCAGAGAGAAGAAAAAAAAGCATAAAGGAGAAAGAGGGAAAAAGAAGCAGATAATCAGAATTGCTTGCATCCATTGAGTCCTATGTGCTTTGATATAACCCTTGCTAGGTTGAACTAGTTCTAGGAACACGTTTAGGCCAGCAACTTTGATGAGTACATTGGACATTTATTCAGCTTGCTAATCTGATTTCGATATTGCTTATTCCTTGCTACTAAATATTACCTTCCGAGCTCCACATACTTCTTATCAATTCAGTTCTCTTTGTAATCGCCGCCACGCCTCACGCAGATCACGAACCAAACCATTGGTTGTACCACACCGCTTTGGTAAGAACATTTGTAAGGGTGTGGTAAGACGCGTGAGAGTTTGTGATCCCACTGTCCAGTACCTAGTAGTTGATAGGGATAATACTTTGGGCTATCTTCTGTTTTCTACTAGTAATTGCAGGGGTACCGGAGGACCAAGACAGTAACACGAGCCCCGAGAGATCCTTCGTGAGATGAATGAGACTATGAACAAGCAAATTCAAAACAGGAAGAATGCACTTGATAAAAAAGAGCATAAGCACCAACCAAACTTTAATTCATCTCCTTTTACTGGTAAAGGTAAGAATTTTCCAGTTCTTCCTTCTTATAACGGATTTGGTGTTGATGCTTATATTGATTGGGAAATAGAGGTAGATAAAATTCTTTCGCAATGTAACCTCTGTAATAAACGAAAAATTAAAGTTGCTGCTAGTGCTTTAACTCTCTATGCATCAATTTGGTGGAACGATTTTTGTACTTATAAGCCAGTACCACAAACATGGAAACATATGAAACGACTTATGAGAGATGAATTTGTTCCTGCTTATCATTCTAAAAAGTTACTTTATGAATTGCAATGTCTACAACAATGTGATAAAACTGTCAAGTCATATTACGAGGAATTAGAAACTTTGTTATTGCGTTGTGGGTTAGATGAATCTAAAGAAGCTAAGAAAATAAAATTCTTAAATGGACTTGATATGAAAATTCAGGGTATTCTTGTTGATAAGGAATATAGTTCTCTCTCTAGTTAATTTAATCTTGCTTGTGAGATTGAAAATCAAATTGAACATGAAAGACATCTTGCTGAAATTAGTGTCTATAATTGCCAAAGTGAAGAATTTTCTTAGGAAGAACAGCATCTTGTCGAGTTTCCACTTGCTACTAACTTTTCACAGAACATTGAGAACAAGAACGAGAAGGAAAACATGCAAGAGAAGGAGGGACAGGAGATACTTGCTATCCCATCCATGCCTCAACTAGTGAATGAACATGTCAGTTTTATTTCTAATCTAAACACGTGTGCTGAAAATAATCATGTTATTCACCTTGCTAATGAAAAGGATGAGATTAAACTGTTGTCTTCCTTTAATACTTTGGGTTACATTGAATTTGGTGTCATATGTGATCTCAATTGTTTAGAGGAGAGATTTTCTATACCTGCTAATTTGTCATGGTCATCCAGTGTTAGCTTTCATGCTATTGGCAAATATAATGATAAACAAAAGTAATGGTGCATCGAGTTTATATTTGTACCATTTTGAAATCTTCTTTTAATGTGCCATTCTATCAACAACCAAAGAATATGTTGCTTTCTTTGCCGCCTCTTGTTAATTACTAACCTTTTGCAGGCCAATGAGCTTGAGTCGAGGACGACTCAAAATCAAAAAGGGGAGGATGATAAGACCATTACGGCCCAACAAGCCATGCTTCTATCTCAAGCCAAGACAAGGGCCCAACAACTTCTGATGCTCCAATCCCAGCCCAAGATCAAGCTCAATTCGTTCACGAGTCCAGTTCGGCCCCCAGGATAGCACGTCAATAAAACAACCATATCTAGGTCATACGAAGTCCAATTGAGGCGTTCTTGGACTCTACGGAGAAGCCCACGACGAGAGCTTTCCAACGAAAGTGGTTTCAGATCCAAAGTCCTTCTGGATCAACAGGAATCGTCAAATCAATATGACAAACAGAATCTGCCAGGTGCTGCGCCACCTCCACTTGGGCCCAAAGGCCTTGTACGACCTAGGGTTTCACGGCCACCCCCTTGGCCACCTCCCTTGCCCTCTTCCTCATATATATTCAGTAGCCGTCACTAGAATAGACGGGTTTTGCTTAGATTACAACTAGACACTTTGTCAGTTCTTCGCCGTTCATCGGTTTGTGGAACCTCAATTCGTGTGCTTAATATTATTCGCAATTTCAGATTGCATCTTCTATGTTCTTGCTTGTGTTCTCGATTCGCATGCAGGGATTAGCCTTCTTGGCGAGGTCAACCGTCTTTGTGCGTGATTGATAACCAAAGGAGCCGTGGTGTAGCGATTGCTGGGTTCGAATCTGTTCTGATTGGAAGCCGGATCGTCAACGTCGAGTTCTCCAACAATCGACTTACCAGTACCTGTCGGAAGATCGAGCCACCGTTCCCATTAGTAAATAATTTAGATTGGGGCAAGTGGCAAGGGGCAGTGTGCCACGGTGGGCCAGGAATGGCAGAGGTTTGTGAAAGTCTTACCCTAGTCAATTAAGGACTTGACCTTGCGAGCCTTTGAACTGAGTCAATCATGCAACCACATGATCTGGAATGGGACAGACCTAACTAAGTAGGATTACCAATATCTTGATATATGATTCCTCAGGTAGATAATCACACAGAAGCGTGCATAACATGGAAGTGTGGTTACAACGGAGGATGTGGCGTTAAACATCTAACGGTTTATCGGTCCTATCCTTCTCCTCCGCTGGGGAAAGGTGTAGTGTATGGCTTACCGGGAGGGTCAATGTTAGGATAAAGGTTTCCGAAAGGTTTTTGTCATGACCACTCGCCTTTGTGGTGTAAGGTTATGTCGTGTGGGTAAAGTGCATAACCTCTGTAGAGTGTAAAATCTATTCGAATAGCAGTGCTCGCGGTTGAAAGACCGAGATGGCGATTAGAGGGGGGGTGAATGATCCCAAATTAAAATATGTTCTCTAAGGAAGATCACAAATGCAGATTTACACCCAAAGAAACCAAGCCAAAACCCTTAGATATCAAATGGAAGCGAAAGAGTCAATTTTCACAAAACTCAGCCTGATGCTAGTGCTATCGCACTCTGGGGGTGATACTACCGGTTACTGTAGCACAGTGAAATCAGGCATATGAATAGCATTTTTAGCACAGGTTCAAACGTGAAGTCTATCCTAAATCGGTCCGGCGCAAAAGCACTTCCAACTTGAAATCCATTTTAAATCCAAACTCAAATCTAAGCTATCCTAGATCACATAAAGTCAAATACTCATCATAAACATGGATGGACCTCCACATTGTCCTTCAGCGGTATTGAGCAATGCTCGGGAATTACAGTCAAGGGTTAGATTTTATTAAATGAAAACCTGGATGGGAATGCAGGATGTTATTGAAAGTTGGAACTTGACTTAGATTGGATAATTTGGTTTACCTGAAATGCTGAAATTACTATTACTGTTATTTGTTTTACTGTCTTTACAATCTACTTATTGTACTTGTTCATAAATGGTGATTTACTGCAAAACAGCCATGTTAGCCTTTTTCTTTGGAATAAGCCTTGCATATAGTTATGTTAGAAATGCATTCTGTGGATAACTTGTTGAGTGCTTTAAGTACTCACTCTTGCCAACAATAACATCACTAGTGAGAAGTCTACACTAGCTTTGGAGGAGGTGTTCCAGGAGGAGAGATGAGTATTTAGGGGCGAGCCTTATCAGTTGCCTATGGTATACTAAAGGGTTTATGAAGGACCATGTGGAGGTCCATCCATGTTTGTGATGAGTATTAGACTTTATTTGAGCAAGGTGTGCTCAAGTTTGAGTTTGATTTGGATTGATTTTCAAAATGAAGCAATTTGACTTGTCTCTGCCAGGAGTGGCAGTACCGGTCGTATGGACGCGGTAGTGATGAGTTGGATGGTTTATTGCACATCTTTGTGGGCATTGCTATGTGAGGAGTTTCCTTGTTTTTGATGGTTGCAGGACGACGGTGCTAGGTCATGGTGAGGCGAAGGATGACCGGGACTAGGCGAGGAGCGTCGGAGGTCCAGACGGTTGGGAGATCGCCGGAAGATGATCGGAGACGGAGTCCGGGCAAGTCAAGAAGACAAGGAAAGGAGATGATGATAGCTAGATGCCGCGTGGATCAATGAGGGCCGTCGGATTGAGGTCTAGTTGATAGGTAGCGGGTCTAGGTAGTATGCTTTGAAAACCGTGCAAAAAAACCCGGTATGTGTGTGGGTTTTGGGTTAGCGCTTGCATGGCTGTGTGTGTGGGTTAATCCTAGCCCTTAGATGAGTGCTCTAGGGTTGAGGGACTCATCCAAGGGTGGTAGGTGGCCCAAGAGTAGTATAAATAGGGGTGGAGGGGTAGCCTCCTTCCCTTGAAGGTGTTGAGGTTTTTGATGCTCATTTGAGCTTTGCCCACATGAATGTGAGGCTTTGTAACCTCCCCTTCAGAAATAAAAGTTTTATCCATCCACCTCTGAATTTATTTTGCGCATTTACATTATGTCTTTACTTTACGCATTTTAAATTCAGCATTTACTTTCCCGCAATTACATTCCCGCAATTTACTTTCAAGTAATTTGGATTTGCCTCCCCTCCTTCTAAATGCTGCTGATCTTGGATGTTTTGAGTGTGTTCATATGGTTTTACATCTCTTTTGCACTCTTGGATTGAGTAGAGAACATCTTTTCTTTCAAGTTCCAACTTTGTTCAGAACTTGTTCTTCGTGCAGCAGTCAGTGTTTGGTTTTTGTAAAAATATATAAAATTTTTTTTTGAGTGATTCTTGTTGTAGGAGGTGCGGGACTCTGATATACACCTGCAGAAAAAATTGGGAGTTCACTTGTTGCACCGTTTGGGCGCCATGAGGTGAAAACCGAGCCCCAAACTTTCTGCTCGAAGTTCTTGAGCATACTGTGTTCTTAGATGTTTCTTGTTTTTTTTTGTAAGGCTTTTTGAGGAGAAATTTGGTGGAGTTCTTCACGACTCTGATGCTCATAGGGAGAAAAATTCCCAGAATTTTGTGAGCTGCAGAAACCCACCAACCTCCTGTGCAAATTGAGGATAAGTTCTGGAAATTCTGCTTTTGCTTTTCTGAAAGTGACTTTTGTGATTTGAATTGATGTCCTTTCTAAAAGCAAGAGTTTGAATTGATTCCTCTTTATCTTGGACACTAGACAACCAGGATTGTGACTCAAAAATCCCCACATATTTTATGGTACTTATCCATGCAAGCTTGGGGTACACATAGTTGTCTAGTTTTTCGGGTTTTTCACAATTCCTTTTGAGCGATCTTGTCGAGGTTTTTGTTGGAGTATTTTGGGGAATTTTTATTTACGACCATTCACCCCCTCTGCTCGCCATTTTGGTCCTTCAATTGGTATCGAGCAGGTTTCGCTCTTTCTAGATCTTGACCGGTCTCAAGAGCCATGGCGACGGACAAATATTCCACCCACCTCCCATCTTTAATGGAGTTGATTTTCCTTTTGAAGTCCCGGATGGAGTCATACATCACGCCTGTGGCTACGATATGGCGCGAAGGTGAAACTCCCGTATGAGGTTCCTGGCGATGAAAATGTCACGCCATCAATATGGTTGACGTTGAGGCGAATGCTAAGGCAAGGAACATTCTCATACTGTGGTCTTAGCCATGTGAGTATGATAGATTTCTCACCTTCGCTCGGCTCACGAGATTTGGGTAACCTCGATGCTTACCATGAGGGCTCTACTCAAATCAAGGCGTGAGGCAGATCAGTTCAAGCGCGAGTACAACAAGTTTGATCAACGCTACGGTGAGAGTCTCGACGAGTGTTTTGGTCGGTTTACAAAGATTTTGAGCGACCTCCGAGCGCTTGGTTGCATATACCCCGACTCGGACAATGCTCGGCATTTCTTGACCGCACTCGACCTTCGGGTTTGGGAGATGAAGGTGACCACCATCAAGGACACCACCGACTTATCGACTCTGACTCTTGACGGGCTTTATTCCCGCCTCAAGACTCATGAGATCGATGTCGTCTCTAAGACGAAATCTCGCCGATGGCTTTGGTCACCGATCCCATTGGATCTTCTTCTTCTGATCCTTCTATTGGTTTCTCTCTTTCCGCCCTTTGCGAGCTAAGCGATGACCAACTGGAAAAATTTCCAGAAAATGAGCTTGCTCTTCTTGCTCGCAAGTTTTCTCATGCATACAAGAGGGTGAGAGAGAGGAAGAGAGGTGGCATGATCACCTGCTTTGAGTGTGGTGGCCCCAACCACATTCGGGCGAACTGTCCCAAGCTGGAGAAGGGCAAGAACGACGTTGGCGGTTCGGGCAAGAACGACTACACCGACAAGAACCGCAACAAGAAGCCTCCAGTTCGTGAATCGGCGCACGAGAAGAAGTACCGCAACTTCTCCAAGAACAAGAAGCTCTTCCACCGCGTCCTCGCCGCGCTTGATGACATCAACCTCTCCGACACGGAGACATGGAGCGACGAGGGCGAGGATGATCCGCAAGAGAAGAAAGGCGGCGACGACTTCTCCGGCATGTGCTTCATGGCCGACACCAACGACATCAGCGACTCCGAGCTCTACAGCGACTCGGACGAGGTACCCTCCTATGACCAGCTCAACGAAGCTTTCTGCAAATTAGGAAAATTTCATGCTAGAGCTAGAGCTAGGTGTACGGAGCTTGAGAAGGAAGTAGGTACCTTGACTCGGGAGTTAGCATCACTTAGATCTTCTCCCTCCCGAGTCACTGATGATTGCTCTTTGTGTGATGCTATTCTTGTGGAGTTGGAGAACCTAAGGACCATACATGATAGTGTGCTTGTTGAACTTGATGGTCTTAGGTTGAAGAATGCTAGCACTAGTTCTGTTGATGCTATTCCTGTTGAGGCTAGTTTTCTTCATGCTCACTCCACTCCATCATGCTCTAATTGCCCTAAATTGCTTGCCGAAATTGATGCCATGAGCGAACACCTTAGGAAGCTTTCTGCTAGAAACAATGAACTTGAATCACATGCTTCTAAGGACCCAGTTAGCTCATGTGAGGGCTGTAGGCAACTAAAACTTGATAATGATGCTTTGAATGTTAAGTGTGATCAACTTGCTAAGGACTTACTAGATAAGTCAAAAACTGGTTGCCTGTTGTGTATTGGGGTTAAGGATGATGTGGATCAAATCCATGTCGAGCTTAAGAAGAAGTTAAAAGACCAAACCCTTAAGATTAGAGATGCTCCTTGCGTTTCTTGTGAGGCCCTCAAGATTGAGGCAGCCGTGCTAAGGGAACAAAAAGCACGTACTGAGAGATCTTCTCTTTCTGGTTCTTCTTCTTCCTCTCCTTCCCACTGTTCTTCTTGTGCTTCATTCTTTCGAGATTGCCAGTATCTTATGAGCACTCTCGAAAAGTTTGTTGGAGGCAAGAAGAAGCTCAATCTTATTCTAGACCAATCCAAGATTGGTAGATTCAATCAAGGTCTAGGATTTGATCCCTTGGAGCACGCTCGGGCGCATCCTCCCACCATTGTGCGCGGCTCCAAGAGTGGTGAGATTGTGGTAGCTCCTGAGTGAGCACCACCATGTTTAGGTCTCTGGGGTTGTCCATAGGACTTCGACTAGAAGGGTGTTACTCCCTGCTTCGCCTCTAGCAAGACGGTACACATGCACCTTCCGTAAGAAGGATGGTCACCTAGTAGATTTACGCTTGTGCACGCCAAGATCACTCGGCGAAGCGTGTTGTCGCTCTTAGGGGTATTCGTGGTCATCCCTGCACTTTGAGTGCTCCTAAGGTACACACCGCTTCTAGACAAAGTTAGAGAGTCGCCTGTTTTTAGGCAAGGCCCAGACTCGGTTTTCATGCTAGTTCTTTGAGTTTTAGTCCCGGAGCTGTTCAGAGTCGATCTTTCCGCCGTCCTCTTGATATTCCTCGCTTTTCTCGTCGAGGTAGATATCGCGCGTGAGGCGTTCGGTAGGAGTTTTAGGCAGCTTCACTGGGGTGGTTCGGCTTTTGCACCACGGCAGGCCAACCCAGTTTCAGCTCCTAGATCATCTACTAGAGTTGCTACTAATCTTGTTAGGGTTAAATGTCAGAGAGACACTCAAGTCCAGTCTTCTTCAGTGGCTGGTACTCTGAGGCGTCGGGTGGTTTAGTATTGGGTCCCCAAGTCTTCACTCTATCCCAGTACTGAGTCATCTTTCCCTCTTGTGTCAATTCCTTGTGTCATGTCTATGCGATGATGCTTTTAAGTGCCTTTTGCCTTTCTCATGGCATGAGTCGCTTGAGGCTAGCTTGAGGATGTGATCACTGCCTAGTAGAGTGGATTTGGGTCATCTTGTGGACTTGTCCTTTCTTAGTTCGATTCTTATTCCATGAGTTGTCCTGAGGCATCATCTTCGCCGTGCACAAGTAGTGGACCTCGTTTTTCCTCGAGGTACCCACTCACGGCAAGAGTTGAAGGTAAGTATGTTGGTCATGTTGATCTTTACTAATCTCATCTAGGATCGGTTTGTCGCTTTTCAATGTTGGCACTTGATGTGAATTCCGAGTTGGCCTTTGCGGCTTGTCTCTAGAGGATTGGATCTTCCTGCATGACCATCATGAGCATCATGCTAACCTGCATGTTCTTTCAACTTTGTTTGCCTCGTGTTTCGCTCCACAAGTGTTGAGCTTCATGATAACAGCATTGGGGACTTCCACTTCCATGGTGAGCTATCTCATACCCTCATGTCGGTTATACTTGTGATCATCATTTCCATGACATGTTGTGATTGCTCTTGCTCCCATGTGTATTATATGTACTTTGCTAGGTCTTGTTAGTTTTTGTCTGTCTTGTTTTGTGCCATAGCATGTTTTCCTCAACCATCTTTGTGCTTCACGTTTTGTATCCTAAATTCATGAGCTTTTTCCCAGCATGTGATTTTCTTGTTTTTATCCTGTCCATGATATTGTTCATTTGGTATGAGCATTTGTATTAACTATGGGCACGTGCTATATATCATTTACTTTATTTTGTCATGAGTAGTATCTAGGTTATATGACCCTGATTTTCTATTACATCTATGATTAGCTTTGTTTAGACTTTGTTTGTCAGACTTTGTGCTACATGTGAGTGCCTTTCATGAGATTAGGGTCATATGATCTAGCTGCCGCTATATGACTTATATTGTTCATGATCACCTTTTATTGTCCTTCATGCTTATATGCTTCATACCTATTTTGCATGAGCTTGTGTTTTTCATTCATGGCATGTATTCATCATCATGTATAGAGTGTTGCCATAAGTAGCTTCTCATCTTTGTGTCCACGGTCACCATTTACTTTCATGCTGCCTATGTCCTCATGACCTTTTGTTTGGTCTTCTTTTGACGGGCCTTTTCACAGCATGTAAATATTGTTACTGTTGTCTATGGATATATGGATCTTGATGCTATCTTTAGCTTGGTTGTGATCATGATCTTACATTACCTTCTGCATCATGTTCATGCTCTAGATGATCATTTGCCACACTTTTCCTGTATCTTGTCCATTCGTGCCTAGGAACTGGATCTGCCTAACCCCAGTTTCGAAAGCATAGATTTGTTGGATGCATGTGTGTAGGCTTTCTGGTGAGGAGACCATCATCCTAGGAATATCTCTAAGTCTTCTTCCTCTGCTTTTTGGATCCACTTCAAGTCATTTGCCACTACATGCACTACAATCGCAAAGAGGTAAGTACCTCCAAAATGTTGATGATAGTGATGGGTCTCTTAGGAGGTTGTGGTTCTTTTGTAGGTAGAGCTTGTGTCCTGTTTGTCTAGAGTCTTTTGGTTGGACTTCTAGCATAATTAGGTTGCTTTTACCTTGAGCCGCCTTGCTCCTTAGAGACCATGTGGTTTTCGATCTTATCTCTTTTCCTCTAGCTTTCTACCTATCTCTTGTGAGGTGAGAGTTTTAGAGTGTGCCTCAAGGGGAGTAGAGTGTGTTTAAGGGGATTTAAGCTTGGAGTCGTGAGCCCTTACGGCCTTTCGTGAGGGGGAGCTGGTTTGTATATTATGTATTATATGTTTTCTTCCATTTTTTCTTTTCTTTGTGTTTCTTCTGGGTGTCTTTGGGCTTGTTTTCTTGAGTTGAGTTCACTCACTTAGACTTCTGGCATGCCTTGCATGGACCTCTTATCTTGTGCTTTAGGTTGCTATCATGCGTGATTAGCTGTTCTCTCTTCTCTCTAGGTTGAGTTCCCTCACAGTCTTATAAGTCTAGCAGGTATTGGGCCTCCTGGGTAGACAGGGTCTGTGTGCACTCCTTAGTTGGGATCTAGAGTCAGCTTCCCTATGTCAGTCACTGGGGAAGATAAGAGCGAGTCTGAGCCGTAGTGAGTCTCTTCTATCTTTTCTATGCTCTATAGCCATCCGCTTTGCGTTTTCGACTTCTTCTCCTCATTCTGTTTTTCTGGTTATTATTGAGTTCATTCGGTTTTTCTTTATGCCTAATCTTGATAATAACTCAACTTTAACCAGATTTGAGCTTAAAATTGATTCATTTGTTGAGGGGGAGTTTGGGAATCTGTTCATGCATTGCATTTAGACTGCATTTTCTGTTTTATGAGCTTTGTCTATTATGCAATTGATTTCTTCTTCATGCTATACACTATGCTACATCATTTAAAGAAAATCACTAGCTTAGGTATGACGAAGTTCATTTAACTTGCTAAGCTTAAAAATGAAATAAGCCTTAAATGAAAAGCTTGATGAAACTTGTTGCTTTTACTTGCTAGGTTTCATCTCTAGAGGTTTGTGCCATAATTTGAGAAATTTAGGAGTTCTCTAGAGTCCCTATAGCAACTTGGGTGAAACTAGTTTGATCCATGCAGAGTCCTTCAATTGCTCATGAATCGTTGTGCTAAAAATGAAAATTAAACAAAATTGACTCTTCTTGTGCACATACGACTCAACACCTTGTATTCACAAGACCGCTTCCCATTGCACTTGGGATGAACTTGGAATACATCGTGTTTGACCTAGACCATCCTCTTAAGAGCTCATCTTGAGATGGTCGATACGGCTTGAGTCAATTGGTTGTCAAAAGAAAATGCAAATAAATTAAAAACAAAGACATATGTGGGTAAAGAATGCAAATAATGTCAAACATTTGCACCCGCTATGTCTTGTATGATGATAAATCAAAATTTGTATTAAGTGATAAATGAGCCCAAGGACCTTGTATGCTCTTCTAGATTCCCCAACGTGTTGAGTAGGTTGAACTCTAGGTTTTCCTTTTGATCCTTAGAGTGGCTATTCTTCTATTTTTGAAACTAAAGCTAAGTGTTGCACTTGTCAAATCTTGCTAAAATGAAATATTCAAAACTAAGCTCAGATTTGCACTTGGACATGTCTTAGTTTAGTCATCTTCCAAATTGACAAGCTTGGTGTAATATCCTTCCATTTTGATCAAATGGATAATCTTCAAAGCTCTTTCAATTGCATTTCATGCATACATAAAAAATTGATGCCTATATTGCCAAAAGGGGAGAAAACGTAGAAAAGGCATCACTAAAAGATAAAAATGTGAATGCTTATTTGGTTATTATGATCTTTGTAAAACTATGCTACTACTTCTGTTGGATCATAATCTCATAATCACATTTGACATGTTTAGTTGGATTTTAGAGTTTTTGTTGAAAACTTGCTCTTTGTTAAATTTAACTCTAAAATCTAAATTCCTCTTCGTCAACTTGGTCATGGTTCTAATTTCTATCTTTGGACCAAGTTTGACTTTGCAACTAAAAATTGCTTTCTTCTTCATTTTCTTCAAACTCAAATTTATGCCTTTTGTGTGGTTTGTCAATATACTCATCAAGGGGGATTGAAGGACCATGTGGAGGTCCATCCATGTTTGTGATGAGTATTTGACTTTATTTGAGCAAGGTGTGCTCAAGTTTGAGTTTGATTTGGATTGATTTTCAAAATGAAGCAATTTGAGTTGTCTCTGCCAGAGTGGCAGGACCGATCGTATGGACGCGGTAGTGATGAGTTGGATGGTTTATTGCACATCTTTGTGGGCATTGCTATGTGAGGAGTTTCCTTGTTTTTGATGGTTGCAGGACGACGGTGCTAGGTCATGGTGAGGCGAAGGATGACCGGGACTAGGCGAGGAGCGTCGGAGGTCCAGACGGTTGGAAGATCGCCGGAAGATGATCGGAGACGGAGTCCGGGCAAGTCAAGAAGACAAGGAAAGGAGTTGATGCTAGCTAGATGCCGCGTGGATCAATGAGGGCCGTCGGATTGCGGTCTAGTTGATAGGTTAGCGGGTCTAGGTAGTATGCTTTGAAACCGTGCAAGAAAACCCGGTATGTGTGTGGGTTTTGGGTTAGCCCTTGCATGGCTGTGTGTGTGGGTTAATCCTAGCCCTTAGATGAGTGCTCTAGGTTGAGGGACTCATCCAAGGGTGGTAGGTGGCCCAAGAGTAGTATAAATAGGGGTGGAGGGTAGCCTCCTCTCCTTGAAGGTGTTGAGGTTTTGATGCTCATTTGAGCTTTGCCCACATGAATGTGAGGCTTTGTAACCTCCCTTCCAGAAATGAAAGTTTTATTCATCCACCTCTGAATTTATTTTATGATTTACATTATGTCTTTACTTTACGCAATTTAAATTCAGCATTTACTTTCCCGCAATTACATTCCCGCAATTTACTTTCAAGTAATTTGGATTTGCCTCCTCCTTCTAAATGCTGCTGTTCTTGGATGTTTTGAGTGTGTTCATATGGTTTTACATCTCTTTGCACTCTTGGATTGAGTAGAGAACATCTTTTCTTTCAAGTTTCAACTTTGTTCTGAACTTGTTCTTCGCGCAGTAGTCAGTGTTTGATTTTGTAAAAATATAGAAAAATCCTTTTGAGTGATTCTTGTTGGAGGAGGTGCGGGACTCTGATATCCGCTTGCAGAAAAATTTTGGAGTTCACTTGTTGTACCGTTTGGGCGCCATGAGGTGAAAACTGAGCCCCAAACGTTCTGCTCGAAGTTCTTGACCAGACTGTGTTCTTCGATTTTTCGTGTTTTTTCTGTAAGGCTTTTGAGGAGAAATTTGGTGGAGTTCTTCAAGACTCTGATGCTCACAGGAGAAAAAGTCTCAAAATTTTGTGAGCTACAGAAACCCACCAACCTCCTGTGCAAATTGAGGACAAGTTCTGGGAATTCTGCTTTTGCTTTTCTGAAAGTGACTTTTGTGATTTGAATTGATGTCCTTTCTAAAAGCAAGAGTTTGAATTGATTCCTCTTTATCTTGGACACTAGACAACCAGGATTGTGACTCAAAAATCCCCATATATTTTATGGTACTTATCCATACAAGCTTGGGGTACACATAGTTGTCTAGTTTTTCGGGTTTTTCACAATTCCTTTTGAGCGATCTTGTCGAGGTTTTTGTTGGAGTATTTTGGGGGAATTTTTATTTACGACCATTCACCCCCCCCCTCTGTTCGCCATTTCGGTCCTTCAGTTTATCTATGTTTTCATTCCACTGTAGTTTAACTTATTATTTAGTGTAGCCTTGCAAGGCATAATCATGTAAGTTTGATCATAAGGTCAGTTAACAGTTTAATATTTAATATATGTCTTTTATCATGTTTTCGTTGTGTATGATTGTGATATTCATCTATGTTGAGCCTGTGTGCACTAGCATGATCCTGGACTATTGCAGTATACACAGAGGGTCCGGATTTGCATATTCGGGTCCCGACACAACTTCTTCCGCAATAGCATTGACGGCCTCGTCTATCATCACATGGCCCAAAGCAAATCTCTGAAATACTTGTGCCAACAACACTAGAGGTTATCCTCTTTCCTTAGCCACTCTTACATAATAGCTACAAGACTTTGGCCCCTTCAGTTCTACTAACTCCAGTATATGCACTGCCATGAATGACATCCGACATCATGCAACATCAGATCACTTAAATCAGGGTCCAATGAGAACATGTCATACAACCATCTCCTAACAATGCCCTAAGGACACTCCCCTGCGCGTGACAAACTGTCTATCATACTTGAAAAATGACCTAGTTCCATCCCTTGGGCCCACATGTCTGGAACTCCCTCTCCATAGTATATTTGAAATGTACTCGGTCATCCATACTTGTGGACTATTTGTTACACAATTCTTATTGCTCACATGATGAATCGACATTATGTCATCCAATACGTAATGAAATGAAAGAATTACAAACCTAATTGCAAAAATATGCATACGAATGACATCAACCTGCTTTACACTTCAATACGCAATTGCTTTAAATGACTGTACATTTCACTTCTCAACTTAATACTATCCGACAAAGTTTTACAAATTATTCCCAACATATCCGATTGAACCTAAATCGCGATCACAACACTACAAATGCAAAAATACCAATATATCTACACTAATATTACTATCCTAAACCTACCTACACAAATATTACTATTCTAAGCATAACTCTAGCAATAATACCAATCTACAAATATTTACAGAAAATCTTAATGATCTAAATATACCTACATAAATTTTTGTAATCTACCCATATCTAAAAAAATATTACTACTCTACAAATATCTACACAGTTATTACAAGTCTACATAACTAAATACCTACATATCTAACTACTTTGGTTTTCTAATCTACGTTTCCGAAATATAAAACACAAGATTAAAATTCGAACCTTAAAATCTCAAGAAGACTCCTCCTCCCCACCCACTTACTCCTCACATTTCCTCTCTTCTTCTCCTTCTCTTCTTTTCTCTCTTTTTTCTGCGCTCTGGCTCGCTCTGGTGGATCTGGCCTGGTCGGCCGCTCGCACGGTTAAATAGACGGTTTATATCGCCATTCGAAACCGAAACATCAGTCGCCATTTCAAATAGCGACAACGATTATAATCGCCAATCAGAATGGAGACAGTTGACCCGGCTTCTACTTGGCGCATTTATGATCATTTCAAATGACGACTAACTTTCTTTCGCCAGTTAGAATGGCGACAGAGTTGCAATCGCTGTTTTTACTGGTGACATAACTCTCTCACCATTCCTAATGGCGACAGAGGTATACTTTTGTAATTTTTATTTTTGATATATTATTTTTGTAATTTTTGACTTTTTGTGTATTATTTTTAAAAATCACCTATATTACATGCTGCATTTTCAACATACTCACCCGCCTGCTTCTTACATTTGGATATGAAAATTTAAATATACCATGATGCTGATAGTTTTTGCTTGGTTGCTCCTCTTAGATCGTCTGAACACAAGAAATATGTTGCAATGAAGATATTTCAATGTTCGGGGTGGTCATCACTGTGTTCTTTGTCGTGTTAGAATTAAAGAAACAACGATGCATCTATTTTTTGACTTCTTGTTCAGTAAAGCTTGCTGGCGGTTTCTACAAATATTCTGGCCTCAATCTCCAGATATCCATTTCAAGCTAAATAATGCTAGGCTTTCTGTTCAGCACCCTTTCTTTATGCACATTTTTATTGGTATTTGGATGCATAGAAATAAGCTATTTTTTCTGATAAAAGTCATGGGGATTGGAAGGCTCAATTCTTGAATGAGATCACTCTACATTTGTTTGGAGTGAAAGAAACGCTGCAATTCAAAATAAAGAGGTGGCTAGAGTCTTTATCTTAATACCTACCCTTCAAGTGTTGTAAATTCTTTTTTTCCTTTTGTTTATACTGAAGAGGAACGCGGTATGCTACACTAGCACAAAAAAAATACCGCATAACCAGAAAGCTACTCACAAGAAGGGGATCACAGATTAGATTACCACTAGACGAGCAGTTGCAAATCCTTCGCGCGTCGATGTAGTGGATCGTCCTCGCCGCAGTCGTTGCGTCAATGGAGTGGATCGTCCTTGCCTCGCTGTGGATCGTCCTCCCACGCCGCAGTCGCAGCAAGCCACCGCAGCTTGTCCACACGCCGAGGATGGAACGCCGTGCGTCGGTGTGCAAGCACCTGGTCGCTCGGCAAGGGCAGCGAGAGGAGGAGGCTAGGGTTTCGGGTGAATCACTTCTAAACCGTGGGAAAGCACACCCTGCACCCACCCTCCTCCCCTCCTTATATAGCCACGAGATGAAACCCTAAACTAGGGCCCATCAGCGTGCTAAGCCCACGAGGTCCATTAATTACGGATCCAATCTAAATTAATGCGTCCCAGCCCATTAAGTGTGTGACCCTGTAGGTTCACGTACATTTAGACATGGATTCGGAAAACTCCTTTTCAATCCAATAGTTGGTAGCGGCTCCTTGCAAAGTATGCAAACTCCCAAACATACTATGATCAAATCGGACAGAACCTATCAAAAGTACTCATGTAATAATCCCTTTGCCAAGTATATGAAGATTGAACTCAAGGCGAGAAGCATGTCATCCTTTGATGATTCAATCCATCTCTCGTATCCGTGATATATTAATAAGTTGTGATTGACTCCTCAATCACGGCATGGCCATGCACTTCCTTAATCATATCACATGAGTGGCCTTATCATATATATCCATTTCATTGGAGTGACAAATTCCATCTTGACTGCTCACTTCCCTCTGCACGTTTTATAGTAAATATCAAAGCTACCTTTATAACTATCCGGTTAGGAAGTAGTGTTTGATAGCCCCAAGGAAAACTATTAAACATGTAGGGAATATGACAATCTCTGGTCTAAGGATCATACATCTACTATGTATGAGATACACTGATGACACATAAGAATGAAACATTCTCGCAGTGTCCCATTGCGGGTCTATCAAACTCATGTTCTTCAACATGCGTCCACAATGTATAGATGATATCTCCATATCCCATGATCTATGAAGCATGATCATCGATCACTACATGTGCTGATCTATTCATCGTTGTCCTATACAATGATATCCGATCAGAGATATTTATCGAATTACATCAATAAGTAAAGAGCTTCATAAGCAAGTCACATACTTGTTAATCAATACATTATTATTCATAAACATAGTCATGTTACAATCATCTAAATGATTGCCTCAAAGGCATAACACTAACAATCTCCCACTTGCACTTGAGTCAATTAATTAAGTATCTAACACCAATAGACCTCGTGTGTGCCTCATGCTTAAGCTGTGGCAGTGGCTTTGTCAACGGATCGGCCACATTGGCTTCGTATGTACTTTGCATATTCTCACGTCACCTCTATCCACAATCTCGCAAATAAGGTGAAAGCGCCGAGTATGTGTTTAGATTTACGATGTGATCTAGGCTCTTTGCTTGTGCAATGGCACCACTATTATCACAATAGATGTCTATTGGACTAGAGGCACTAGCGACCACACCAAGCTCGTGATAAACTTCTTAATCCACACACTTCTTTTGCGGCCTCCGAAGCCGCAATGTACTCCGCTCTCGTCGAGAGTCGGCCACCGTGTTTTGCTTGGAACTCTTCCACATCGCTCCTCCATTTAGTGTAAACACAAACCCGGATTACGATCAAAAATCATCTTTGTCAGTTTGGAAGCTTGCATCGGTGTAACCCTTTGCAACCAGATTTTCCTCACCTCCAAAAACAAGGAACATACCCTTAGTTCTTCTCAAGTACTTTAGGATATTTTTTACGGCTATCCAATGACCATCACCAGGATCCGCTTGGTATCTGCTCGTGACACTTAGAGTATATGACACATCTGGGCGTGTACATATCATGGCATACATAATAGACCCAATAGCTGAAGCATATAGAATCTTGCTCATCTTGTCTCGCTCATCATATGTCAAAGGACACTGATTCTTGCAGAGATTGATACCATATGACATTAGCATGAAACCTCTCTTGGATTCATGCATATTGAACATTTTCAATATCTTGTCAATGTATGTTTCCTGACTTAATCCAATTAACATTTTTGATCTATCTCTATAGATTTTTATGCCCAAGATATAGCATGCTTCTCCCAAGTCCTTCATTGAGAAACTCCTTTTCAATGAAGTCTTAACATTTTCAAGCATAGGAATATCATTCCCGATCAATAATATGTCATCCACATACAAAATCAGAAACACAAGTGCGCTCCTACTAGCCTTCTTGTAAATACTCTTCTTCATTTTTGATAAAGTCAAAACCTTTGACCACTTCATCAAAACGAATGTTCCAACTCCGAGATGCTTGCTTTAACCCATAAATGGATCTTTGAAGCTTGCATACCCTTTTAGCATATTTAGGATCAACAAAACCTTCAGGTTGTATCATGTATACATCCTAAGATAGATTCCTATTAAGGAAGGCTGTTTTGACATCCATCTGCCATATTTCATTATCGAAATATGCAACAATAGCTAAAATGATCCGGACAGACTTGAGCATGGCTACCGGTGAGAAGGTTTCATCATAGTCAACTCCTTGAACTTGTTTGAAACTCTTTGCCACCAACCGTGCCTTATAGATCTGAACATTTCCATCTACGTCTATCTTCTTCTTGAAAATCCATTTGCATTCAATGGTTTTTACACCATCAGGAGAATCGACCAATTTCCAAACTTGATTGTCATGCATGGATTGAATTTCGGATCTCATGGCTTCAAGCCATTTTTCGGAGTTTGGGTCCATCATTGCTTCTTCATAAGTCGTGGGCTCATCATTGTCTAACAATAATATATCATTCCCATATCTTATAGGTACATGACGTGGCCTCCCCGACCTACGTGGGACTGGAGTCTCTTCCACAGGTTGTACAACACTTTGTACATCTTGTGAAGGTTCAGTGGTAGCTTGAACATATTCATGTGATTCTCGAACTTCATCAAGATACACATCACTCCTCCCGATTTCTTTTGAAAGAAACTCTTTCTCGAAAAAGACACCATTTCGAGCAACAAAAACATGGTTCTTGTTTCTTTTGTAAAAGTAATATCCTTTTGTTTCTTTAGGATATCCCACAAAAAAGCATTTTTCTGATTTAGGTGCGAGTTTATCTGATTGTAAACGTTTTACATAAGCCTCACATCCCCATATCTTGAGAAATGACAACATGGGTCTTCTCCCAGTCCATATCTCATATGGCGTCTTCTCAACGGATTTTGATGGGAACCTATTCAAAGTGAACGCAGCTGTATCTAGAGTGAAACCTCAGAAGGATAATGGCAGATCTGTTTGGCTCATCATTGACCGAACCATATCTAATAAAGTTCGGTTTCGTCGTTAGTACACGCCATTCCATTGAGGCGTTCCTGGCGGAGTAAGTTGCGGAACGATTCCACATTGCTTTAGATGATCACCAAACTCTTGGCTCAAGTATTCGCCACCACGATCTGATCGTAAGTGTTTTATTGATTTGCCAAGTTGATTTTGTACTTTGTTTTGAAACTCTTTGAACCTTTCAAAAGTTTCAGATTTATGCCTCATTAAATAGATATATCCATATCTACTAAAGTCATCGGTAAAAGTTACAAAGTACTGAAACCCACCCCTAGCAGTCGAGCTCATTGGTCCACATACATCTGTATGTACTAGGGCCAATAATTCACTCGCTCTCTCACTAAAACCTATGAAATGGCTTTTGTCATCTTGCCAAGTAAACAAGATTCACATGTTTCAAATGATTCAAAATCAAATGAGGTTAGAAGTCCATCACCATGGTGCGTCTTCATGCGCTTCTCATTTATATGACCTAAGCGACAATGCCATAAAAAGGTAGGGTTCAAATCATTAGGCCGATGCCTTTTTTACATTAATGTTATAGACAGGTTTCTCTTCGAGTTCAAGGACGTACAACCCATCCACCATGGGGCAACGACCATAATACATATCATTCAAAAATATTGAACAAACAAAGTTCTTTATTCTGAAATCATAACCTTCATGTTCCAAACAAGAAGATGAAATAATGTTTCTACTTAAAGATGGAGCAAAATAACAATTATTGAGTTCTAAAACTAATCCTGAAGGCAAATGCAATGGGTATGTGCCAACGGCAAGACCAACAACTCTTGCTTTATTCCCCACGCGAAGATCCACTTCTCCTTTTGCCAAGTCTCTACTCTTTATCAGCCCTTGCATCGAATTGCAAATGTGAGCAACCGAACCGGTATCATATACCCATGAGCTGAGTGAAGAAGTAGCAAGATTAATTTCTATAACATTAATACCTGAAGTGGAAACCACATTTCCATTCTTCTTATCCGCTGTACTTTTTAGCCTGCTTTCCAATGTTCTGATTTCTTGCAATAGAAGCATTGGGTATCAGGTTGAGGGCCAACTTTAGGCTTCTGAAGCTTAGTTTTGAGGCTTGCGATCTCATCTTGAGCCTTGCCCTTACCCTTGCTCTTTCCCGTTCCCCCAGCCTTAGCCTTCCTCTTTTTGAATGCAGTTGTTTTCTCAACCATCATCACATGATTGGGTTTTTTCTTAATACTTTCCTCAGCAGCCTTGAGCATCCCATGTAGCTTGGTTAGGCTCCTCTCCATGCTATTCATATGAAAATTCATAATGAATGGCTCAAAGCTCTGTGGCAGAGACTGGAGAATAACATCTGTGGCCAAACCGAGGCTAAGGGGAAACTCAAGTTTTTCCAATCTCCTGATGTAACCAATCATCTTGATCACATGAGGGCTGACCGGACTGCCTTCACCCAGCTTACAAGCAAATAAAAGCTTTGAGATACCATACCTCTCAGCTCTTGCTTGATTCCCAAACATGCCCTTCAAGCCCACAATCATATTGTAAGCATCCTGGTCCTCATATTGCTTTTGGAGCTCAGAGTCCATGGTGACAAGCATGAGACAGCTGACCTCTACAGAAGCATTAACATGTTTTTTGTATTCAACCTTCAAATTACGAGGAGCATTTTCGACTGGTTCATCAGGAATTGGATTCTCTAGAACATAGTCCTTCTTTTCATGCTTGAGAACAATTCTCAGGTTGCGATACCAATCAACAAAATTAGTTCCATTAAGTTTTTCCCTTTCCAAAACTGATCTCAAAGCAAAACCAGGTGTAGCAGGATTAGGAGAAAGTGCCATTGAACAACAACAAAAACATGCAAAGATTCTAAGCACTATGTTTCACTACTACAGAAAAGCTTATCACAGACGGTTCGAATCGTCATCACGCATTTGTTTCGGACCGTGCAGTAACCATGTGTCAGTGATGTTACGGCATATCACGCACGGTTTCTAAACCGTCTGTGATAGAATATATCACGACGGTTTTAAACTAAAACCGCTCGTGATATTATCATATCACGCATCGTTTTATTTAAAACCGTCGTGATGTTATGATATCACGACGGTTTTTGTTTGAAACCGCTCGTTACATCATTACATCATAGACGTTTTAGTTGAAAACCGTCTATGATGTGATGATATCACGACGGTTTTTTTAAACCGCTCGTTACATCTTTATATCACTGCATGGTTTTAATTAAAACCGCTCGTGAGAAGACTTCAACAGCAACCATTAATCTATTTATTGGCTAGCCTCGGAAATGCTAGCCACGCCTCCGAAAAAAGCGATTACGTAATAACTAAACTCATATTACAAAAACATTACAACCATTTCAGAAATGAACTCAGATATATTAACCAAATGTAACTCAATAGCATTAACCAATTAATCGAATACACAACTACAATTGACAAATCCACAACACAAGTTTGACAATTAACCCAAATGGTAATTTAGAAAAAATACGACTCCTCAAGTTGTACGGCAGCGTGGAACTCGCCTTTTTTGTGTAAAACTTGACTGAGCAAGAAGGCACAAAGCTGGCCTCGAATTCGCTCCAGATCGGCCTCTTCCAACGCAGTTGTTACCCGATTGGTCATTTTCTTAGTGACAAGGAGTTCCATGTTGTGGCAAACGTAAAATCCACAATGGTTATTTCCCTTTCCCTGCTGGTGGCACTGCAAATATAGATTTGGTTAGTTCCAGAATCATTATTACATAGTTTACATAGGATTATTGTGTACAACGATTACCGGAAACTTAAAATCGTGATTCAGCTTCGCCCTGTCCTTGCCAGAAGGCCCTCCATAATATTTGTACACTTTGAACGCGCTACGTGATTGCAATAGGTTAGCCTCAGCTATTCCAGGAGAAACATACACGTTTGAACAACCTACATGACCATGTTATCTTTGGAGGAAACGTGATTAATTACCTGGTGATTAATTTTGCGATAGGTTGTAAGTCGTGGCTGCCACTCTACAAGGAATCAAGGTAAATAACCCGATTCGTCGATGGATGAATTACAATGAGAACCCAATGAAACCTACATAGGTATGTCGGCATGGTCAATTAACAGAATAGAGTTGCGAGCATAGTGCAAATCAAACTAGCACTTACCCTGGGTTGTGGGGTAAAAGTATGAACTCTTTATCTTTTTGAGCCGCCAAGGCCTCTCCGACGTATTTTTCGATAAATCCGTAATCTTTGTCCATTGTTTGCTTGGAGACTATGTGTGGGTCCAGAAAACCCACCGGTTGTTCGTTCTTCCTCGCTTCCTGGATCATGTATCTAAATATACGAAAGCATTGAGTCATATATATATATGACTTTTATCGATATTATACGAATGTAGAATGTGAATGCACACACTTACAATGTCCAAAGATCTCAAGAGCGCGCATCGAGGGCGCCGAGGTTGAAAACGTCAAAAGGTCATTGAAGTCTACCGTGAAGAATCCCCGATGACTCATTGAATAGATGCTCATACTTGAAACCGACCGATATACTCGTTATACGGTCTTGCATCGCTTTTAGCCTGTTGCATGCACCAATTCTCGCAACTGACGCAAGCAATAGAAAGGTTCTTCATGCGCTCTCTGTTACAAAAGGCTCTCCTAGCTGGTATACTCGGGCGGGGGCAATTGATAGTCCAATTTCTTCGTGATTCGCCGCTTTGCCCTTGACTTTTTCTCGCCATAAGGAGTCGCAGACGGCGACGAGTGGGCACCATCCAATCAATGTCCTTTGATGCGGGGCACGGAGCCGATTTGGTGCTCACGAGGTGCATCATCCGCTCGTGCGGTTGGGAAGCTCCGTGATGGAGGACGGGCGTCCAGGAGATGTCATTCTTTGGGCCTTTGGATAAATCGTGAATGGCGTCCCCCAGTGTCACAATCTCGTCGTTTGGGGGCATCAGAAGTGGGACGGTCTTGAAATTATCGTTTACACCGTCCACACTAACCTTCATGAATCCCTGTGCCACAAGGGTGCTGTGCACCAGCACCCTTCAATAAAAGGATACACGACCCCCGAAGTAGCCGGAATAACAGTGGCACCATGGACAAGTCTCACTTGGAGAGTGCACCGCGTGGCCACCTACATAACGGTACACAGTTAGCTACTGCGTCCAACAGCTATTTGTATGGAGCATTCAAGACATATATATAAGTACCTTGATGTCACAGACAGGAGATTTCCCATGTTCAGCTGTGGGAGTGGCGGACGCACAGCTGCTCTTTTTGGTAGTGGGGCTGATTTGCCCACATACATCTGGGACTTGCGCAGGCTGATTATTGAGCCTTTCCTCGAGGCTTTTTATCTTATTGTTGAATTCTTCTCTTAGTCTTTCCTCAATCCTTTGTACCACTGCCTTTCGCTCTGCTTTGGTTCTCTTCCCATCTGCGGTATTTGTCCGAGTCACCGAAATCTCGACTTCCAGGAACAAAACCCCAATGCCTCGCGTGCGACTGTGGTGTTCCTTGTTTCCCAAGGTGTGGAGAGTACATCTTTCTCCCCGTCTGCAAAAAGTGCCCTCGTAAGATTGTGTACTCAACGCTACACCGCAAGATCTCGAAAAGTTAATTCACTTACGAAATTACGGACTAATTACGTACAAAATTGGAAGTCCGATATCTTACCAGTCATTGGCAGACTTCCTCGTCCGCGAGGTTTGTAAAGGAGACGGTGCCGAAAGACGTTGCACTTGACCTTGCTCTCAGCCAGTCTCTGGTGCGTCGGTCAACGATACATGCAAATGGCACACAGGCCTCCTCGTCCTCCCTCTCCCATTGTTCCTCTTCCCGCGCACTCAGCAGTGCCAAGTCCGTGGGGTGGGTGCTCCTTACTGCGCAGGCCTTGTGGGCTTCACTTTGACGCACGAATTCATCCGTCGTCTTCGCCTCAACAAAATTTTGCCATATATCCTCAGTAATGAACCCATACTTAGAGAAGGGAGTCCTGTCCTTATTGACATATTCCTTGACAAGGGTGCTTTTGAAATTCTTCCACGCCTTTCCCGCAACTAGCAGTGCATACCGTCGCACTAAGATCACAAAGTCTTCTGGGATATCGAACGAAGACATAATTTCTATCACCAAGTCGTTGCGGCTCTCATCAGTCAGTGACTTCCAGGATGGACATGTGATGGGGACCCGTTCCCGTGCGACTATCCCGCACAATGTCCTAAATGCATTCACCGCCTTTCTTGGTTCGGTGGGGGCCCCATCCTTTCGATCAACCGCTGTGATGGTATATCGTTCCGTGGGCCTTTTATTTGCTCCTCTTGGACCTCGAGGAGTTTTTCTTTTCGGTGACTCATCACATCCTTCAGACGGCGAATGAGGGGACACCATCTTGCAATCTAGGCTGGTTGTCGTGGCACAACAGGAAAGAAAAGTAAACAAACATGGAAGGCTACCAATTGATAGCTGCTTTTATTTAATGGGTATAAAGGTAGTTCAGAGAAGGTAAGTTGAGAGAAGCAATTCATGATATTTTAGTTATAAGTTCTCATAAGTAATGTCTAACTTGGTCTCTGACACTAGTCTGGATCACACCATGCACAATTGGCTTGAGTAATCTTGTTGTAGTTGCTTTCTTACCAACCTCAGAACTACCTAGAAATTTATACCCTTAATCTATAGATCTCCAAGGTTAATGTTAAGCTTAATTAGCTTCAAAGCCAAATAAGGATTTATAATAGTCACAAGCAATATCAAGCATCTTATTGGTATCATAAACAGGACCATAAGGGCCCACAAGAAGTAATAAAGTTCTTTCTCCTTCTTTGATTAGCCACGACATGGAAATATTTAGTATTTTTATCTTCTTCTTTAACATTCTTTTTTCTAGCTCGTTGTCTAGCTTTGGTTTCTTCAATAACCCAAATATTTTATATCCCTTGTTTAATAGACAATAACTGTTTTCCTCTTGAAGTAAGATGTAAAGCAAACTCCTCTTTATTTTTAGAAAACAAAAGGTATCATCAAGATATTGCAAACCGATGATACCACCAGACAAACATCTTCACAAAGACCCTTAATTATCCTGCATTAACAGCTTTAAGTAAGATTCGTAAAACATCCGCAACTGATTGAAAAGAATTGGGGATAAAGGGTCCCTTGCCTTAAACCTTTACCAGCTTGGAAAAATTACTTTCAACATTATTAATTTTCACCCCTCTGAATCTTTATCTAAAATAGAATGAATCCACGACTGCCATTTGCTCCCAAACCCTCTCTTAGCCAAAATGTCCAACAAGAAGCTCCAATTAACCATATCATAAGCTTTCTCATAATCAAGTTTGAGAACAAGGCCCTTATCTTTATGGCGATGGATTTTATGAATAACCTCATGAGCGGTGACCACACTCTCTAAAATGTATCTATTTTTAATAAAAGCAGTCTGATTTTGCATAATGATTCTATCACCAATCTGACTAATCCTATTTGTTAACACCTTTGTAACAATTTTATAACTACAATTCAACAAGCTAATTGGTCTGAACTGCTTCATATTTCTAGCGTTATTCTCTTTAGGAATTAAAGAAATCATAGCAAAGTTAAGTCTGAACAAATCAAGCTCTCCTCTTTCCAAAGATCTAAATAGAGCCATCAGATCATCTTTAATAATATTCCAGAATTTTTGATAAAAAATAAAAGGAATGCCATCTGGACCAGGAGCTCCATCCGAGTAGGAATCAAAAACTGATTCATTCATTCATTCATTCATTCATTCATTCATGATCTACTTTGCCATTTATGATCTACTTTGCCATTATTCTTATAATTTTGAAATCTAACCAAGTTAAAATCTCCCCCTAAGAATCCATCCCTTATCGGCACTTACCGAGCGAAAATCGATGGGGAGGCGTCGGCGAGGGTGCGGCGTCGGCGATGGGGAGGCGTCGGCGAGGGGACAGCGTCGGTGATGGGGAGGTGTCGGCGAGGGGGTGGCGTCGTCGATGGGGAGGGGTCGACGAGGGGGCGCCGTCGGCGAAGGGGAGGCGTCGACGAGCTGGGGCGGAGACGAATATACTTAGGGTTTTGAGCGCGTGAGTGGAAGAGTAGAGAATGAATGATCTGCCAAAGTGGCCTTTTTATAGGTCTCCCATATCACAGACGGTTCTATACTAGAACCGTCTGTGATAGAAATATCACAGACGGTTCTAGACTAGAACCGTCTGTGATATTATTTTATCACATACGGTTTTATACTAGAACCGTCTGGGATAGTTTTATCACAGACGGTTCTATTATAGAACCGGCTGTGATATAAACTATAATGACGGTTCTATTATAGAACCGTCTGTGATGAAGATTGACATGCACCTTCATTGCTAAGGTAAATCCAAAGTTTGGCCTTCTTGACATAATGTATATACTTGTTTGTGCGAGCAATATCAGTAAAGGAAAGGAAACTATATTAAATAAATCAGATGCATATATACACAAAGTTGTTTTTAATTTCGAGCATTTCATTACAAACAACTCTATTATCTTCTAGAGTACACTTAAAATCATAACTCCACTTGCTTATTCTTTTGTATAAAAATTAGCCCTTCATGATGATCGACGCGTGTGTAGCTAGCTTCTTCGGGTTGTTCTTCCTGGACTGTGATGCTCTTTCCGATAGGAGGCAACTCTTCGAATTGATTGTATTCTTCCTCATCTACTACATTCTCTACTCCGACAATCCTCCTTTTTCCCTGAAGAACTACATGTCTCTTCTTGTTGGACGGGTCGATTACATAGAATACTTGAACAGCTTGGTTAGCGAGTACGAATGGTTCATCTTGGTATCCGACGCGCGTGCGAGGTTGTGAAGAGTGACACCGATTTGTCAACCTTCACATGCTTTGGAGGTGGACCCAACGACACCGAAATAAGGGGATCTTGAATAGTACATAGTCGAGCTCCCAAATCTCCTCTATGAACCCATAGTAGGAGCTCGCTGACCCAACGGTGTTGAACGATCTATGCATACACCGCTGCTCGTTTGTGCTCTTCATATCCTGATCTCTCGTGTAAAATATGTACCCATTTAAGTCGTATCCTTTCCATGTTACAACTGTAAATGTTGGCCCTTTTGCCAACCATGTGAGCGTATCACCTGAAGAGGTCCCAGTGATGGGTCGCTCATTTAGCCATCTGTTAAACTGAAGGTTATGCTGTCTCTTGATCCAAGACTCTTGCCGCGTCAGATTCTCTTGCCGTAGCCAGTGCTTATGCTCATCGATGTACGGGGACACTACATCCATGTGTTGCAAAACCATGAAATGAGCTTGAGCATAAGAAGCTGGATCAGGCGTGATTACTTTCCTTCCGATGGTCCCGATGCCTTGGAGTCTCCCCTCATGGCGAGATCGAGGCACACCTATTGGTTCGACCTGAGCCATATAATCGATGCAGAACTCTACGACTTCTTCAGTAGCATAACCTTCGACAATGCTACCCTCCGACCGAGATTGATTCCGTACGTAGGACTTGAGAATTCCCATATACCTCTCGAATGGGTACATGCTACGTAGGAACACGGGCCCGCATATCTTTATCTCTATCACAAGGTGAACAACGAGATGGACCATGATATCGAAAAACGACGGAGGGAAATACATCTCAAGATTACATAGAGTCATCACCACCTCACTGCAGGCATCTAGTGCTTCGGATCGATGACCTTCCGAGCAATTGTGTTAAAGAAATAACACCTCGTGATTGTCTCCTGACCTTGACCGCAAAATACTTCTAATTGCCACAGGAGCATTTGTGTCATCAGCACATGACAATAATGAGACTTCATGCCAACTAATTTCAAATCTTGCATGGAAACAAGTCTCTTGATGTTAGAGGAGTAACCGGACGGAACTTTCACACAATGCAAGCATCGCACGCTCAGCTTCTCTCGGCCTTAGACAAAGTGTAACAAGAAGGTTCGCAGATGTTCGCCAAGATTCCGCTCTCTTTGGTCCTAACTCGTGTCTTATGCCCATATTGACCAAGTCAAGGCGAGCATTGATATCGCCCTTTGATTTGCCTTTAATATTCAATAAGAGACCAATCAAGCTATCACAGATATTCTTCTCCACGTGCATCACGCCGATGCAAGGTCGAACTTCTAGGTACTCCCAATAAGGTAGGTCCCAAAATATTGATCTCTTCTTCCACGTGCTCTTCTCACGGACCTCGATTTACGCCTTTCCAAACGCAACATCCATGTTCTTAACCATATCATGGATATCTATCCCACTTAAAGGCTTTGGAGCTAAACCGTCTTCGCTTGTTCCATCGAATTGTTTTTTCATTTTGCGGTATGGGTGATTCCTCCAAGGAACCTACGGTGATGCATGTAAACAGCTTTTATGCGAGTGATTCAAACCACACACTCTCGGTATTGTCTAAGCAAAGGAGTGCAGCTTTGGTTCCTTTTGTACTGCCCGATAGGTTACCAAGGGCGGATAATCATTTATGGTGCGTAACAAAAGGCGATTGCAAAGTGAAGTTCTCTCGTTTGTACGCATCCCATACCTGTACCCCGGGATCCCATAGTGTTTTCAGATCTTCCACCAATAGTGCTAGGTACACATCAATATCGTTCCCAGGTTGTTTCGATCCTTGGATAAGTACAAACAACAAAATGTACTTGCGCTTCATACACAACCAAGGAGGAAGGTTGTAGATACAGAGATTCACGGGCCAAGTGCTATGCCGGCTACTCATGTTATCGAAAGGATTCATTCCATCTGTACTCAATCCAAACCTTATATTCCTCGGATCCTCACCGAATTCTTGAAACCTCCTATCGATGTTTCTCCATTGGATGGAATCAGCAGGGTGCCTTAGCATTCCATCGTTCTTACGCGCCTCCGAGTGCCAACGCAACAGTTTTGCCTCATTTGGGTTCGCAAACAAACGCTTCAAACGAGGAATTATAGGCAGATACCATGCCACCTTAGCAGGAGGTCCTTTCATCACCTGGATGCCCTCACTTTCATCATTCGAATGACTCTTACGCTTGTACCGGGATGCGTTGCACAGGACATATGTGCAAGTTCGCGTACTCTTGGCGGTACAGGATACAGTTGTTCGGACATGCATGTATTCTTTCTACATCCATTCCCAAGGGACAAAGAACCTTCTTAGCTTTGTAGGTGGTTGTCGGCAACTCGTTTCCCTCGGGAAGCATGTCCGCCAATAAACGTAACAACGCTGTGAAACTCTTATCGGACCAACCTTTGCTTGCTTTCAATTTCAGCAGTTCAAGCACGGATGACAACCTTGTGTATTTCGACTTGTAGCCTGGGAACAAAGGTTTCTCCGAGTCCTCCATCAAGCCCCGGAATTTACCATATTCTCTATCATCACGGTTCCCTTCTACATCACGCAGCATCTGATTCAGATTATCTTCCTGCAACCTATCCTCATCGGAACCACAATCGATATGACCATCCGACATATCATTGACTTTGTCGACCATGTTAGTACCGCTTCTCAGATCTCCCGCTCTTCATCGTGGATCGGTCCAACATGTATACCCCATTTTGAAACCCTCATAATCAAGTGTGCTTCGATCCGCGCAAAGTTTCAAACATCTTCGATTCTCACACCAATGCACTAACAAGACATAAACCGCCTCTTATTAAACATATCCTCTTCTGCAGCTCTTCTAAAAGCGGAGACGCCATTAATGTACTCGGCACTCACACGGTTCTTAGTGTACATCCATCTCCGGTCCATCTACGCCAAGCATATAGCATTAATTAGTGTTAATGCAAGTAAAACCCATTACTACCCTTACATAGAAAGAACACATGAATCTACAAGCTAAATCTAAAAAATCATCAAATTCTATCCTTACCAAGCAAGATCTTAAATATACTACAATTAGACACCGTTACTAACCTTAGATCACCAAAATCAAATGGATCCTCAATCACCCTTCAAAATCAATGGTCTTCTTTTACCAAATCGCCTCACAGCCGCACAGCCGCAGCCAAATGAAAATAGATCCCGAAACCCTAAAATGCACAAAGTGGCTTGGGCCTCTGTGTTTTATATTGCTGATAGAAATCTCAGACGGTTTTATAAAAAAAAAGTCAATGATAAACATAGCATTCCAGACGGTTTTATGATAAAACCGTCTGTGATATATCACAGACGGTTTTATTACAAAACCGTCTGGGATAATACGTGATATTACAGACGGTTTTATAAAATAACCATTCAGGATATCTTCACGCACGTTTTTAACTCAAACCGTCTGTGATATTGATGTATATCACTGACGGTTTTTGTAGAATACCGTCTGTGATAATGTCACTGACGGTTTCAATACAAAACCGTCAGTGATATTATTCGTTACAGACGGTTTTGAGAAACCGTCTGTAATGAGGCGTCTAATATAAGCCTTTTTGTAGTAGTGTTTATGTAAAAATTTTATTAAACATTTTAATAAAAGACACTCCTATTTTATGTCCCTTTTATAGACACATAGTGAGTATTCAAGATCCATATTCATCAAACACTAGTGAGCTTTGGCATCACTGCTAGAAATTTAATGACATAGGTAAGCAACACCTTTGCTAATTACATCTTATGTAACTCTTGTTTGTTGAGTATGAAAATAAGTAATGAATGCCTCCGTCAACTTGACTCATGGCCAGGTCAACCTGCCCCAAGGGCTCACATGAGGGAGGGAGCACTTCCCATTTTCGGGTGCCAATTAAGAAACCTGCCTCATGTGTGTTTTCCTATACACCAATTGTCTTGTATAGGTTCCTTCATTACTGAAATCAAATCCCAACCACTTATGTCCTCAAGCCCAAAACCGTTTTGATAGCTTGATTAAATCTACCATTGTTATGCGTGATGTGTCCAACACATCCCTATCATCTATTAAGATAGCCGTTGATACTACTTTGGCAGTCATATCAATAACGATCTAAATTCTCGATAGGTGCAACAATTGGATGGACATTTTGATTTAAAATTTTAACTATAGGGATAAACAATATCTACTAAGAACATGGCATCACATGCAATGAGCATAAAGAAAATAGCAAGGATTAAACACACATCCACAGAAAATCAAAATAAGCCGTGAAATAGCATGACCCTTAGCATTAAGATCTCCATCATCATGCTTGTTTGTTCACCTTGCCACCTTGCTTGATTTGTTCACCTAGCCACTTTGCTTGATACCATCGTCTTCATCATTATGGATGCAACGCCTTACAACTTTTGATAACGAATTTTACGTGAGGGTTTGAAGCATCACAAGTTGACACGCAGGTCATTATACAATTTAAATAGCCTTAAGGCTTGACACGACACGCAGGCCATGTGGAAATTACATGCATCACATACACATAAGCCATACTATTTCACATAATTCCCTGCAAAAACAAGTTAAACAAAAGCAACCCTACGACTCCGGGGTCCGAGGGGCAGTGCCCCTGGCAGGTTCCAACGGGCAGAGCCTCTGGTAGCGGTCCCACTAGCCGATCAGCGGGCGGGTCAAGGGCAGCGCCCATGAAAATTTTTTTAGAGGCATGTCTTCTAGCACGGGAAAACACCCTCAAAATTTCCACGGATCAACCAGATTGACCCAATCCGATCTAATATGATTGTCTTGGTCCCATATGGATACGTTTTAGAAACCCTGATGGCGGTAACCCGACCGGTAAGGGTAACGTCGTACCATGAACGGACTCACCCAAATCAATATTTAATCGGTTTGCGCTTACCATGGATCAACCAGATTGACCCAATTCGATCTAATATGATTGGCTTGGTCCCATATGGATACGTTTCAGAAACACTGATGGCGGTAACCCGACCACTAAGGGTAACGTCGTACCATGAACGGACTCACCCAAATCAATATTGAATCAGTTTGCGCTTACCATGGATCAACCAGATTGACCCAATCCAACTCAATCTGATTGGCTTGGTCCCATATGGATACGCTTCGTAAACCCCGATGGCGGTAACTGCACCGTAAGGGTAACGTCATACCATGAACGGACTCACCCAAATCAATATTGAATCGGTTAGCGCTTGCCATGGATCAACCAGATTGACCCAATTCGATCTAATATGATTGGCTTGGTCCCATATGGATACATTTCAGAAACCCTGATGGAGGTAACCTGACCGGTAAGGGTAACGTCGTACCATGAACGGACTCAACCAAATCAATATTGAATCGGTTTGCGCTTACCATGGATCAACCAGATTGACCCAATTCGATCTAATATGATTGGCTTGGTTCCATATGAATACGTTTCAGAAACCCTGATGGCGGTAACCAGACCGGTAAGGGTAACGTCGTACCATGAACGTACTCACCCAAATCAATATTGAATTGGTTTGCGCTTACCATGGATCAACCAGATTGACCCAATCCGATCTAATATGATTGGCTTGGTCCCATATGGATACGTTTCAGAAACCCTGATGGCGGTAACCCGACCGGTAAGGGTAACGTCGTACCATGAACGGACTCTTCCAAATCAATATTGAATCAGTTTACGCTTGCCATGGATCAACCAGATTGACCCAATTCGATCTAATATGATTGGCTTGGTCCCATATGGATCTGTTTCAGAAACCCTGATGGCGGTAACCTGACCGGTAAGGGTAACGTCGTACCATGAACAGACTCACCCAAATCAATGTTGAATCGGTTTGTGCGTACCATGGATCAACCAGATTGACCCAATTTGATCTAATATGATTGGCTTGGTCCCATATTGATACGTTTCAGAAACCATGATGGCGGTAACCCGACCGGTAAGGGTAACATCGTACCATGAACGGACTCACCCAAATCAATATTGAATCGGTTTGCGCTTACCATGGATCAACCAGATTGACCCAATCTGATCTAATATGATTGGCTTGGTCCCATATGGATATGTTTCAGAAACCCTGATGACGGTAACCCGACCGATAAGGGTAACGTCGTACCATGAACGGACTCACCCAAATCAATATTGAATCGGTTTGTGCTTACTATGGATCAACCAGATTGACCCAATCCGATCTAATATGATTGGCTTGGTCCCATATGTTTACGTTTCTGAAACCCTGATGGCGGTAACCCGACCGATAAGGGTAACATCGTACCATGAACGGACTCACCCAAATCAATATTGAATCGGTTTGCGCTTACCATGGATCAACCAGATTGACCCAATCCCACTCAATCTGATTGGCTTGGTCCTATATGGATACGTTTCTGAAACCCTGATGGCGGTAACCCGACCAGTAAGGGTAACATCGTACCATGAACGGACTCACCCAAATCAAGATTGAGTCGGTTTGCACTTTCCTCAATCCCTAAACCAATCGATCTCATCGATGGCTGCTGTCACCAATTCATCACATGAACCGGCTGAACATGTAATAGATCCAATCTACTAACCTCACACATCATATGTGCAACATCCAGATCACAAAACTATACGAGATGGCTCTGATACCACTGAAGAGGAACGCGGTATGCTACAATAGTACAAAAAACTACCCTATAACTAGAAAACTACTCGCAAGAAGGGGATCACAGATTAGATTACCACTAGACGCGCAGTTGCGGAATCCTTCGCGCGTCGATGTAGTGGATCGTCCTCGCCGCAGTCAATGCATCGATGGAGTGGATCGTCCTCGCCTTGTCGTGGATCGTCCTCCCATGCCGCAGTCGCAGCAACGTCACCGCAGTTGTCCACACGTCCAGGGATAGAACGTCGTGCGTCGGTGTGCAAGCACCTGATCGCTCGGCAGGGGCAGCGAGAGGAGGAGGCTAGGGTTTCTGGTGAATCACTTCTAAACCGTGGGAAAGCACACCCGGCGCCCACCCTCCTCCCCTCCTTATATAGCCACGAGATGAAACCCTAAACCAGGGCCCATCAACGTGCTAAGCCCACGAGGTCCATTAATTACGGATCCAATCCAAATTAATGCGCTCCAAATTATTAAGTGTGTGACCTCGCAGGTTCACGTACGTTTAGACATGGATTCGGAAAACTCCTTTTCAATCCAATAGTTGGTAGCGGCTCCTTGCAAAGTATGTCAACTCCCAAACATACTATGATCAAATCGGACAGAACCTATCAAAAGTACTAATGTAATAATCCCTTTACCAAGTATATGAAGATTGAACACAAGGCGAGAAGCATGTCATCTTTTGATGATTCAATCCATCTCTCGTATCCATGATATATTAATAAGTTGTGATTGACTCCTTAATC
Source organism: Otatea glauca (assembly GCA_036346275.1). Lineage (NCBI taxonomy): Eukaryota > Viridiplantae > Streptophyta > Magnoliopsida > Poales > Poaceae > Otatea > Otatea glauca. Next base: position 27,659,904 of record CM070729.1, read on the forward strand.
ATGGCATGGCCATGCACTTCCTTAATCATATCACACGAGTAGCCTTATCATATATCTCTATTTCATTGGAGTGACAAATTCCATCTTGACTTCTCACTTCCCTCTGCACGTTTTATAGTGAACATGAAAGCTACCTTTATAACTATCCGGTTAGGAAGTAGTATTTGATAGCCCCAAGGAAAACTATTACACATCTAGGGAATATGACAATCTCAGGTCTAAGGATCGTACATCTACCATGTATGAGATACACTGATGACACATAAGAATGAAACATTCTCGCAGTATCCCATTGCGGGTCTATCTAACTCATGTTCTTCAACAAGCGTCCACAATGTATAGATGATATCTCCATATCCCATGATCTATGAAGCATGATCATCGATCACTACATGTGCTGATCTATTCATCGTTGTCCTATACAAGATATCCGATCAGAGATATTTATCGAATTACATCAATAAGTAAAGAGCTTCATAAGCAAGTCACATACTTGTTAATCAATACAATGATATACATTCATTGGACCAATAATCATATTATTGTTCATAAACATAGTCATGTTACAATCATCTAAATGATTGCCTCAAGAGCATAACACTAACATATACATATTTCTCTTTATAATTTATATTGCTGCCAGAGCCTCTCCTATAGTTTTTTCTAAATCAAATGTGTAAACACTCGAGTACTCTTTGGCAGTCTCAAGGAGGTTGCTAAAGAGTACTCGAGTATTTCTTCACCTTGGCAGCACTTGAATTTTGATCCATCAAATTTTGCCTTTGCGATTCGTGCTCCATGTGTCTCCGACAACTGACACGAGACTCCAATAAGGTTAGGGTTAGGGGTTCACTTGGGGATAGGGTTGGGTTCATCAGAGCCTAGAGTATAGAGGGAGGTCGGGGGAGGCGGCGGACCGGCAGTGCGCGGTGGTGACGTCAGGGCGGCGTTGGTACCGCCGATGCCACGGGTCAAAGGAGGGTAGTGCGTGGTGGAGGTCGGCGAGGGCGACGAGACGAGAGCGATTAGGTGGCGGCAGGAGGTGGTCACGGATCCAATGGCAGTAACTGTTGGAGATGAGGAAGGATGGCGGCGCGGGGGGATTTCGCTGGAGAGGAAGATGAAGGTGGGTAGTGGAGGTCGGCAAGGTCGATGAGACAAGAGTGGTTAGGTGGCGACGAGAGGCGGTTGCCGATCCAGCAACGTCAGCCGCTAGAGAAGAGAAAGGAGGGCGGGGTAGGGGGATTTCACCGAAGAGGAAGAAGAAGGTGGGGTGTGGGGAATTTTGCCGAAGAATAAGGTGGAAGCATGGTGCGGCTTGTCAGAGAGAAGGGTGGTGGGGTGGGAGGAAGGCGATAGCGACAGAGGTGGAGGCTGGTCGGCTAGCAGCACCAATGCTTGGGAGAGTGATGGCGTGGTGGCGGCAAGTGGTAAGGAGGGCTAGTGGATACGGTTTGGGAAGCCAAGGAGTGGCGAGGAAAGGAGGAATATATATCTATACCCCTTTATAATGCACCTAAGTATTCTTTTCTACGTCCACCCCAAATAATGCACCCCACTAGAGATGGCCCAACCTTTATGCACCCAGCGAAATGTCCCTAGAAACTTGCCTCCATCAAAATTAACCTCTCAGATCTTTCCTCAGCTTTACTCACCCACATCCAATAGCCATTGTTTAATGTGTTTAACTCATCCCTATGGCCCACAACAGATCTCCCTCTACCTCTAGCATCATCTCAAGGAAAAGGGAACAAATATCTGGAATTAAGGAAAAGGAAACAAACGTTCTAGAAAAGGAAAAGACCATATATTATGTACTGAAAAAAGGAAACCGAAAGACAGGCCACTATACTAGTGGTATAAGAGGAGAAACAAGGTCCTTTGAATCTTAAATCCAACGGCTCCAAATTTGAGTGCCCCCGGGTGGCCTACCCACGCCCTAAACCCGCAGGAAAACTCCCAAATTTCCCTGTCTCTCTCCCAACCCCGCCCACGCGTCGGCGGCGGCAAGGCAAACCCGCAAACACCTAGCCGTGACCACCCGGCACCGGAATGCCCGCCTCCGACGGCTACGAGTACCGCCGGGGCCGCGCCCGTGACTGCGACCCCTCCTTGCTCCTTATCCCCCTCCTCTCCCATTCCCCAGAACCACCGCCCCCGTCCCCATCCTCCCCGCCGTACCCCCTCCCGCCGCTTTCCTTCCGCCACCTCTCTCCCTGCCCCCGCTGGTCCGCCTGGGTAGCCGCCGCCCTCCGGGACTCCGCATTCGCACCACTACTCCGGTCCGCCGCCATCTCCGACGCCGTCGCGGCCTCCACCGCCGCCGTCAATCACGACCGTCCCGCCCTATCCGCGCTCCTCTCCCTCTGGGACCCGGCCTGCCACGCCTTCCGCCTCCCCGCCGGCCCCGCCACCTTCTCCCTCGAGGACGCCCTCTTCCTCGCCGGTCTGCCCCCCTCCGGCGCCCCGCTGGACCGGCCCCTCACCCTTGAGGAGGATGACCTCCGCATCCGCCTGGTTGTAGAGAAGGAGAAGATCAAGGAGCTCCACCCCTGCGCCCGCGACGCCCGCCGCGTGTCCGCGGAGGTGTGGCTCGAGTGGTTCGAAAGCAGCATCCGCCCCGGCGAGGACGACGAGCTGCGGCGGCTCGGGTTCCTCGCGTACTGGCTCGCGTTCTTTGTTACTCCGCGGCTGCGGCCAAGGAGCGGCGAGTTGCCGGAGTGCGCTTTCGTGCTCGCCGCCCGGCTTAGTCTTGGTGAGCGCATTGCGGTCGGACCGGCCATGCTGGCCAATCTTTATGCCGATATGGATAGGATTGTAACTTCTGCGGGGGCGGAGGGGGTGACTGGGCGTATGGACGTGTGGGCACCGCTCTGGCTCCTCCAGGTGTGGATGTGGGAGCACTACGACTGCCTGCGCCCGCCGCAGCTGAGGGCGCCACAGTTCCCTGTCTCGAATGCACGGGTACTCCATTGGAGCCGGAGGAAGAGGACGACCACACAGGAGGAGGCTGTACGGATTTTGCAGGACGAGGCATGCTTCGAGTGGAGGCCTTACCTGCACAACTCGCTGAACTGGACGGAACCCATGTGGTTCAATGAGGAAACCGTTTTGGTGAGCTCTAGAGTTAAGGACAAGCCGGAATGGTTGGAGGATTACGTTGCAGTTATCAGCCAAGCAATGTTGACCGGATGGTATGGTGATGGCATGGATAATTCAGTGATGTACAATCCGCACATTGTTGCAAGGCAGTTTGGTTATGATCAGGATGTTCCTGTGTCTATTGGCCATGGGTTTGAGTCCCTGGGAACCGCAATGTGGATACCTGGTAGCGGTAGACATGGGGTGGTTAGCAAGGAGTATGTTTCATGGTGGAATGGGCGATTTGAGAAGCATGAGGAAGCCGATCAATATGGTAGCTCAGTGACAGCATACCACAAAAATAGGGCTAGTTCATCTCCGTTGAATGCAGATAAGAAAAGTGTTGTAGAGACGGCAGATCAATTTAGAGAAGGTACTGATCAGGAGAACAGCAAATGCATCGGAGAAGGGCAGTTAGCGCAACTTGGTGACTGGGCACAGGAGAACAAAACAAAGGTAATTGTCCTAGGCCTTAGCACATGTGATATGAACTGCAGTGCTACTGTGTTGAAAAGAAAGAAAGAGAAGAAAAAAGGACGAGATAAATCTGCTGAAGATGGAGTTAACAATAAGAAAAGCAAGGTATTTGGTAGCGAGTGCTGTGAGGATCTTCAATTCTATTATTATAGGCCTTCTATTGTGAGTAACACTGGAAATAACTCCTTTCAATTTGATGGCCAGAAGTTCTCTGGATTCCAAGATCCTAATTCTGACAGTAATAAATGTGATGAATTGGCCCAGCATGACAGTGATGATGAATGTATTGTTCTTGAATCACATGGTAAGAATTGTGAAGTAATAAGCCTCGATGATGATGATGATAAGGAACAGAGCACCCTTGATCCTGAACATCATGATAGGCAACTTGTCCTGGAGCTAGAACAGTTTGTGCGCTCTGGGCTTCTCTTACAATGGGAGGAAAGCTCTGATGAAGATGAAGGTGGAAGAAAGCAAGACAAACTGAAAAATGATAACGGTGACCCTCATGCTGAAGCAGCCATGAGGGAGTACCCTCTCTTCTTTGAGCTTATTCCCCAGAAACCACATTACAGAGGGTTGGTGAACAATGATGACGGTCTGGGAGATCTAACCTACAGTGGACTATGGTTTTTACTGGTTGGTTTGGCTAGGGAGGTGCTCAAAACGTCATGTGATACAGATGCTTCTGAGATTGCATATTTTATGAAAAAGGCTCAGGGATTGGAGCAACTAGGGTTCAATATGAAGCATCTCATTGCCCGCTTGAAGGAGCCACAGACCCGACTTAGGAGGCTTCAAGATTCTAGAGCAAGGCTTAAGGATGCCCGGAAGAAAGAGCAGGAATCAGAAAGAGTTCTATCACTTTCAAGCCATCTGAGTAAACTGAAACACAATATACGAACAATGGAGAGGCATTTGGATGAAAACAAGCAAGCTTTTAGTTCATCTGTGCATAATAAATTGAATGAAGGAATTGATCTAGTCAGTTTGGAGAAGGAAGTAGAAGCTGCTGAAAAATATTGTCAGGCAATGAAGGATGAAGTGGCTGCAATGAGAATGAATTACTCAGGTCTTTGACAGTGGATCTGTATTGCTCCAGAGTCCACTGTCTTAATGAAACAGATGCTTTCTTCCTGATGCAGAGCTTGATTGCTATCTATTTTTGTAGTACTCAAGAAGGCTTATCAATGGAATATAGACATCTTAACTTTCAGAGAAGAGTGCTACCTTTTGCTTTTAAGATTTTTTTGAACTAATACTTACATTCCCACAGTAAATCCCCCCCCCCCCCCCCTCAATACATACATAATTGGTAATATATCAAGTGAAAATCCCCCTTATCACGAAAACTCTGTAAAACCCAAATGTACAAGTTTTCAAAAATTCTCAAAACATTACCATATGTACGGGAGGTGAAATTCTACAATCCTGCAAAATTTGAAAACTAAACTCAAATCGCATTTGAAAGATATGGAAAAGATAAATTCAGCTTAAATAGTGATTTTTACTGTTCAACACTATTTAATTTGTTGCTTGTCTTTCGAATGCTATCGAGTTAGGTTTTCAAATTTTACAGGATTGTATAAGCTCACCTCCTCTACATATGATATTTTTTTGGGAATTTTTGAAAACTTGTACATATGGATTTAACGGAGTTTTCACGATAAAGAGGGTTTTCACTAAATATCTTGCCTACATAATTTTATAAATAAGGTGTGTGATCAGCCGCGAGCAGGTCTTTTGTTCACTTAAAATCACTTCGCCAAAGATATACATGAATTTAGAGTACACAAGGTTTTCGTGCACTAAAAATATGGTCCAATGCTGATTAGTTAGAAATTCAAAATGTCAAATTAAGAAAATTTCATCAAGATTCTAAAAAGGTAGATTCTTAATGCCAGGCAAGTAGAACTCTCTGCAGCAAGTGTTCTTGCATTTTGCCCAGGATTTGTTGACTTCCGGGGTCCCAAAGCCAAGATTATTTTTTTATGCATAGGCAAGTGTTCAACCTATGCAGAAGTTTCCTACTATGGCAGCTGCTTGGTCAGTTTGCAGATATCATCATTTGAGCATCTATGGTTGAATGAGTAAGAGTGTATTTGGTTGGTGAGATAAGGTTAAATGGGATAGGATGGTTCAACACTATTTGGTTCTAATGTTTGGATGAATAGAATGGTTCAGCATCTATATGAATTTGATCCCACCATATAGAATGGGATAATTTCATTAAAGTAACCAAACATATGAATGACTTTTTTCTTTAACCATCTTATATATGTATAATTTGGTATAAGCAACCAAACACACCCTAAGACACCGTCTAACCAAAGCTAGACCAGATAATACCAAGTGTGGAACCTTACCGTAATCAAGATGTAGAAGACCTAGTGTATTGGATCTCCAACGGATTTAAGATAATTGCTGTCGCAATTTGAGCCCCATGTCCAACTAAAGATATCAAGAAGTTCTAAACTCAAAGTAAGATATGTGTTAGACTGTTCAAGATTCCAAAGCACAGAGAAGAAGTTGCTTATCTGCTTGAGTGGTAGAAGTTTTTGGTAAGAGTTCAGGATGTCTTCCGTGTTTCTCAGCTCAGGAAGTTCTCCTCAAGAATCAACTAAGCAAACTTCGTTAAAGGCTGCAGTGTTGCAAGCAGATCTTGTCAGCAGAAGCAACACGATTTAGCTTCTAGAAGCAGTAGTGGTTGTAGAGCAAGATCGTCCAATGGAGCTACCCGGGAGTGCGGAAGAGTTTGGAAGGCCGAATTTTCCCCAACATATTCTATAGTCAGCTTGAATCTCGGGGTCAAGATTCAATTAAGGGGGAGGTTTGTAATAACCTAATTTTTGACGTTTCAAAAATCTTTTGTGTAGACTAGGACTTTTAGAAGTGAAAAATTTCACCAAATTTCCTTGAATTAATAAAGCTTGATCAACTAGGACTTTTAGAAGTGAAAAAGATTTAATTTGAATCATCGAAACTTCAATTAATTGAAAATTAGTTTTAGCTCGGTTCCTTGTGCTGCAAGGAATTTACCTATATTTTCTTGGATTCTTTCGGGTTTATCTGCATTCTTTTGATTTATTTGAATTTCCAATCTTTTCTTTAATTCAAAAATCATTTCTAAAATCCTAAATTCTCTTGGGGTTGAATCTGGCACTAGCACAATTTCCTCTTCCCTCTCTCGAACCGTTTCGTTCCCATCGCTCAACCCCCCTATGCCATGCTAGCCTAGCATGCCTTTGCACTGTGTTCGCTAAGCGCGCACCACGTGTCCTAGCCGCCTCTCCGTCGTTCACAAGAGGGCCTAGTACCATCGGTCAGGCACCCCTATTCTTCTTCTCCCACATGCAACGCAAGCCGTGCCCCCACCGAGTCGACTCTAGAGTCTGTGCTCCACACGACACAGATGCTCGTGTGCCTACAAATACCGCTGCCACCCGCATCATGAGGATTTCCCTGTTCCATTCTCACAAAACCCTAAGGTGTCGTTCCAGATCTCACCGCCAACTTGTCGAACCAAGCCCGAGAAGTTGTGCGCCTTCGCCGCACTTTGCCACCAATTTTGCCTCCAATGGTGAGTCTCCGCCGCCACCATCCACACCCTTAGTATTGTCTCATCTACGTGGTTCTCCCCATGTTGTTCCTTGAGATTTTCCACATGGTCATTGTCTCCATGAGCTCTGTCACTTTGCCGCCTTCATTTTCATCACCGGTCATCGTGGTCATTGCTAGCGGCAACTGACCACGTCATTATCTTCACATCCACCAAAGACCACCATGCACCACTGCCCACTTCTTCCCTAGTGCCGCCCAAGCCGCCACTGCTGAACCTCGTTCCTCCTCCACGGTGAGACACCTGAGATCAATGGATGCTACTCTCCTTTGTTATCTATCATGTGCCATCTTCCTATCTACCATCTACCTATCTCTTAACTTGTGGGTTCTTCTCCATTATCTCTCATCTTTATGATGATCGGGTCCCACCACAATGTGCCATGTCGTCACCGCTTTGCTCAATAGCAGCCATCAGTGGCGGAACTAGAAAAATTTTGGTGGGGGTGCACACTTCACAAGTATAACTCTATAGTATTGTGTAATGATTTTGTACCATCATAAATCTAACATATATATTTGAAATTTGCTAAAAGTACAATACAAATAGTTTTAAAGTCCTACAAATCCCAAACCACGAAAATCGAAACCAATTGAATCAACAAATTTAACCTACTGAAGGATTGAATTTCTGACATTTATCAAATTTTGGGGGTGCCGGGACTTGCTCGGCACCCCCCTAGTTCCGCCTATGGCAGCCATGCATACGCCGACGTGTCAAAATCCATACCTATTGCCTATGTTCCTCTCGCGGTCCACACTTGTCAAAGGCATGCATGTCAATAATGAGCAGGTCCCACATGTCATTCATTGGACCAAATCTTAACCTATCGTTGGCTCAATCTGAGTTCAGTCACGTGTCATCAATGCGTAGGCCCGATCAACCTCTACCACATCGACATCCATGTCACCTACAACATCAACCGTCACCTTCGCACCACCTCGCCACCTCCATGTCATCTACGTCAGCGCATATGTGGTACACCCAACCCCTAACCTTAGATCAGTTCGGTGAACTCAATGCATCGTGAACTGAGTCACTTCCATGCCGACCCCACCAATCAGTACAGTATTCTATGAACCCAGTTCATCATGAATTGTAAGCTTTCTTTGTGGACCCGATCTATGAATTGAGTACATACATGTCAGCTTCTACCCTTTTATTTATTTAAATCTAAAGAAATATTCACTGGAATATTCTCCTTTCTCTTTCATTTTCAGTATCTTCCTTGCTAATAAATCTTCTAAGAGCCTGTTGTCCTTTATATGAGCTTCGGTTGAGTTTGTTCAAGTTCCTAAATTTATCTAAAATCAAGCCCTTCATTCTAGTACCATCTATTCCTAATTTAGATCTTATTTGATTTGCTGTTTTAAGTTTTATTTATATTTGCTCTTTCTCTCTCATTGGACATAGAAGTCCAGAAGTCGTTCCAAGGAGTTGAAGGTAAGGAAGTTAAAGACAGAAGGTAAAGTGATTGAAGATAAAGAAATAGCGGCATAGCAAGAGCCAGACAAGTTGTGCTTTGATCATGTTGAACCCAATTTTACAAAAGTTATTTTCTTTCAAATTATTGAATGCTAGTTTAAATTACTAACTTTTTAATTATTCTGGAATTAGTTATGCAACCTATTTAAATTATACCTAATGTCGACTTTTATAGTCGGCAATAAATTTATGGGCAGGCGCTAGATCTCAAACTCGAAGGTCACACAAGACAAAGGTTTATACAGGTTCAGGCCCTCGACGGAGGAGGTAATACCCTAGTCCTGTGTGCTGGGATTATGTGGATCTCTTGGATCTAAGATTGCTCGTGAGCTCTATGATGCGATATGCGATGCATCTGTTGTTGCCCGCCCTCTCCCTTATATAATGGGGGTGGGGCGGTTTACAGAGTCCTGATCGGTCTAAGGGATTCCGATCGGTTATAAGATTCTAGTCGATTACAGGATAGAGTTTACATATTTATCTACCCTATTAACGACTCGGATTACAACCGTATCTTTTATATCTAAATACATGTTCAACTGTCTATAGGATGTACCCCCTTCCGTACAGCAACACAGCTTGGCGGGGAGCCTTCCTTCTGGGCCTTCCATTCGGCCCTGTTTCTCCTTCAAGCGATTCTGGGCCGGTTATGAAGACATCTGGTTTCATATATTCCACAGTAGCCCCCGAGTGATTCATGATCCGGTTGCTATATCTTTATCTGGGACTTGACTTGGATCCGCGCTTTTAGCTACTAGCATAAACCTCTGACTGGTTTCTTCTTTGATTTGAATGCTTTTCTTCGCATCAAGGTGATTATGAAGGACTCGAATATAACCTTTGATGTTTTGGTTTGAATGCTCGAAGCGAAACCTTAATATCCTTCTTCTTCAATTATCAGCCCCAGGCAGTCTTCGAGGTCGTCTTGATTTTCTGTGCTAATTCATTTGCTGAAAAACTCCTTGGCTTTTGAAACCATCTTAACTCTAAGTCTCCTCGGCTTTCGATGTCTTCACATCCTCTCATTTACTTCAACCTTATCGTATTGGCTATAAAAGGTGAACCAATGCTTGTAGAATGCATTCCTTCGCGCTTAGTTCTCCATCTTCTTGCTCTGAGCTCCACCTTTTTTTCGAGGGATCTTTATGGCCGACCAGGACTTTGATCTTGCTGAGGAATGGGCACTTTTCGACCTTGCCATGGCGGAGTGGGCGGAAGATAAGGCCGCTGCCCTCGACCGTGTCGCCGTCGACACCCTCCTCGAGATCTTCCCCGCTCTTTATAGGGCTAGGGAAGCCCTCGTAGAGGCACTCAGTCGTGTGCACCGCGGAGAGGTGTAAGACCCTGTAAATATAATATTTTCCCAGGCACAATGCCTGGGGAATATATATAATAAAGAAGTACCTTTTCCAAACATTTTTCCATGATTGTCGTTTAGATGTAGCTGAACCCAGCTTGGGGCATATCGAAGCTCGCATGGTTCCTTGGTCGAGTGATATTAGCACCCAACCGTCATAGGATACATCTTAGGTCTGACTTGGGACATATTAGGATTTGCGCGGCTCTTGGCCGAGTGACACCCATATCTGACTGCTGTAGGATATAGCTTAGGCTCGACTTGGAGCGTATCAGGACTTCCTTGGCTCATGGTCGAGTGATACCCATATCCGACTGGTGTAGGTTACAGCTCTGGTCCGTCATGGGATATATCAAAATTTTCTTGGCTCGTGGCCGAGTGATATCCATATTCAACTGCTGTAGGATATAGCTTAGCTCAACTTGGAGCGTATCATGTTTATGTGGCTCTAGGCCGAGTTATACTCATATCCGTTGGACATAGCTTAGGCTCTACTTGGAGCGTATCAGGGTTTTTTTGGCTCATAGCCGAGTGATACCTATATCCGACTGGTGTAAGATATAGCTCTGACCCAACTTGGGACATATCAAGGTTTATCCGAACGGTATCCATACTCGTTTTATCACGATGCACAGCTTATCGACCCACTTGGGGCATACCATTGGAACCGTGCCTTATCAGGCTCAACTCGTGATATATGATTCTGTTATGAGGTAACCACCTAGCGACCCAACGTGGGGCATATCACAAGAAGATATTTTTGATCAAAACTGGAGGACACCCACGTCTCGATTAGTCCGATAAGCAGTTAAACATCCCATCGTGAGGAGCAACGTGTCCCAAATATGACTTGGTCAAACCATAACTGCCTTTGTATGTCAGGACGCCAGGCTAGCAAATCATTATGAAGCATAGAGCAGGGTCAATCTTTTTCCCGCCGATTCGGCGAAAACCTAATTTTCGCCCTTTAAAGACTAAGTCGACGGTTCATTTTTCCCACCGCGCACTCCTGTCTCTTCTGCTTCCTTGTCTTTCCAACTTCTCCGCCGCTAGGGTTAACTGCCATTGCGCTCGCATCCTTGCGCCGCCGTTGATATTTTCCGCCGAAAATGTCTTCTCACTCCTCCAAAGACACCTCCTCGCCACCTTTGCCGCAAGATTGGACCACTTCGATAACGACGGAGGAACGACTGCAATCCATGGTGGATGACGGGGTTATTCTGGCCCTGACTTTGATCTCCGCGCGGCCGGCCGCAGGTGAATCCATCCCAACCACCCGTTCTGAAGAGGTTGTGGTTTTTGAATCCTTCTTCCAACGCGGGCTGGGCCTTCCTACTTGCGCCTTTCTTCGCGGTCTTCTCCTTTTACAGCATTGATTTGGTGAATTGAATCCCAACTCCATCCTTCAGATCTCCCTTTTTGTTCATCTCTGTGAGGCCTTCTTGGACATCCGCCCTCATTTTAATCTTTTTCGCCATTTTTACCTTCTAAAGCCTTATCTCTCAAAGAGCGACCCCAAGGTAATTGGAGGATCCGGTTTTCAGTTGCGGGAGGGGTTAAAGAAAAATTACTTTGCCATTCCCTTCAAGACCTCCAATAAAGGCTGGCACCAAGAATGGTTCTATTGTGCCAACCCTAAACCTGCTCTTCCTTCCTTTGTCGGGCGCCGGCCTATGGTGTCCCTTTCTTGGGTATCTACCCCCAATGTTGCCGACATGGACCAGGTGCATGATCTTCTGGCGTTGATTGAGAAGTTGAAAGAAGATGGCCTCACGGGAGTCGGCCCTTCATTTTGTTTCTCGCTGGGTACAGCCTCTGAAGGAGCGGGTCCATCTGGGATACGCGTTCGAAGGAAAGGACGATCCGACCCGGGAGCTACCCGAAGCATTGTCGAAGGAGCAGGTGTATGCCCGAGTAGGCGACTTCTTCATCCCTAGTGTGGAGATGTCTAGCGTCAAATGCCCGAGGTCCTTCACTACATCAAATCCTCCTCCTGAGGTAAGGAAGTTTAGCTGATAGATTTCCCCATTAGCCTCTGAATGACTCTTAACTGTTTTGACACTCCTTTCTAGGATCGATTGGCTTTTTTCAGCGACGCGCCTCTCCCGGAGATGCCCGTTCATAAGAGCGCTCCCTTTAAACGTCCTACGAGCTCCCCGGCCGGAGACCCCGCCGCCAAGAAGGGAAAGAAAGCGATTGCCAAGGAACGCCCGACTGGTGGCCCCAAGATTCAGAATCCACCAGCACGAGCCCCAGTGCCTTCGGCCCCTCTTCCCCACGAGCCCGTGGTACAGCCGAGCCCTATTCCGAGAGACTCGGGCAGTCAGGAGGAGCCCAGGGTTCCAGCTGGTAGTGCCCCGAGTGGTCCCTCCTGGAGTGGCTTCGCCACCCGAAAGAAGCCTCCAATGAAAATAAAGAAGTCCGACAGGTTGGATATCCTATCGACTCTTTATTTGACGCATTTGGACAGCTCATTCATCGATCATTCTTCTTGTAGGAATCCTTCGTATGACGTTCCTATCGCGACACCATCCAGGGCTCCTGAAGAACATGAGCCCCAGTCATGCCTTGGTTGAGGGGGCCTCGCCCGGGGACTCAAGATCGCCCTCCGATCCCCAGCCGCCTTCACCGACACCTCATGCTTCGGCATCGGGCCCTGCTTCTCAGGAGCCCGTCTCTCGTTTATCCCCCGATGTTGAAGAGATCTCCCGGGTTCCACCGACTCCTGCTCGCCCCCGGCTCATAATGCAAGCTACGTGGGTTGATGAGGAGGACGGCTTGAAGCTCCTGGACGACTCAGAGAAGGAGAGGAATGAATTTTATAATCATGCTGCTGCCTGCGCTCGCCTGGCCCGGGTAATACTTTTCACCATTCTTATCGCCTCTTTGCTCGTGCTGGTCAGCATGTCTTCACCTTTCCCTGTGATGGTTGCAGAAATTGGGAGAACGTTTTGAAAATAAATCCGAATACCTCCAGAAGATGCTCCCAGAGGTTAGGATGCGCAAGGAATATCTGGCAGAGTTGGAGCAGATCAGGGCTAAGCATGCAGCCAAGCTGCAAAGTCTCCGGTCTGAGGTCCACGCCCTACGGGAGGAGAAGGAAACTCTTCGGCAGGAGAAGCTAGATGTCGTCGACTCCCTTCGAGGTAGATATTTCCTGGACCATCCCGAGCTCTCATTTAATCGTCCGGTCTTCTGATCTCCTTATCTTCGTGTCAGCTCGAGATTCTTCCATTGTGAAGCTCCAAGAGCAACTTGAAGCTTCGGAGGTCTGCAAATCGAAGTCGGAGAAGGAGCTAGAAGGTACGCTTGGCAGCTTGGCCCTCCCTTGCTACCATCGTCTTCTTGGTACTTCTTAGTAACTTGTTTTGCTTGCAGACTAGAAGTTCAAGACGCGGGCGCAATATGCCTCTTATAGCAAAAAAGTCGAGGCCCTTGAGACGTCTTGCGCTAAGCTTCATGAAGCCTCCGAGCCGTTGCTGAGCCTGCTTCATCCCGGAGGCGAGAGGCTACTCAGTAGGGACCATGCCATCTCTCAACTGGAGGAAGCCCCCGAGGCGCTCAAGAGACTTTTGAAGGAGACAACGACCAAGGGTGCTAGCTAAGCTTTGGAGATCACCAAGTTGCTCTATCCCCGAGTGGATCTTGAAGCCGTTAAAGATGGCTATGCCTGCAACGTGGATGAGGATCAGGCCGTCGAGCTCTGGGAGGAAGTCAAGGATGCCTCTTCAGCTGTTGTAGAAACTCTGGAGCTGTAAACGAAATATATGAAAATGTTTCTTTGGTCCTGCAAGTCTTCTTTTTTTTAAACATGCTATTATGCTTAATGAGGCCATCTGAGTGCCTGAGTGGTTTTGACGTCTTAGTTAGATACCATGTTCGATTAGTTCATCCCCCAGGCTCTGAGGCATGGTTCATGACGCATGTCTCAGAGTCTTAAAATCGTAGGAGCAAAGCACTCAGACACATAAATCTCAAGAATATTAAACGAAAATAACTTTAAGGGCGAACATTCATTCATAAAGAAACAATTGAATTACAAAGTTCATGTGAAAAGACGACGTAGCTATTCTATGTTCCAAGTGTTGCTGACTGTCGTGCCGTCTTCATGCTTGAGCTTATAAGCTCCAGGGAGTACCACCTCATCGATGACGTAAGGGCCTTCCCAGCTTGGGGAGAGCTTATACTCGCATTTCTGATTCTTTCTAAGGACCAGATCTCCTTTGGAGAAAGCGCGGCTCCTTACATTATGACCGTGATAGCGACGTAAGCCCTGAAGGTACTTTGCCGACTGAATTGTTGCGACGTCCCTGGATTCTTCCAGTCGATCGAGGTCTTCTAGCCGGCTTTCTTCCGAGGCAAGTTCTTCATAGCTCCAAACCCGCGGGGATCCGAATTCTAAATCGGTGGGGAGGACTGTCTCCGATCCATACATCAGGAAGAAAGGTGACTGCCCGGTTGCTCTGCTAAGGGTGGTTTGTAGCCCCCAGAGTATCGAAGGCAATTGTTTCACCCACCTGGTGGCGTATGGTTTGAGACGATAAAAAATCCTTGCTTTTAGGCCTTGTAACACCATGCCATTGGCTCGCTTGACCTGCTCGTTACTTCGGGGTGTGCTATCGATGTGAAGCAAATTTTTATGCCGAGTTCGCCGCACCAGTCTTGAAATATTACGCCTCTAAATTGGGTGCCATTATCCGTGATGATTCGGTTTGGGACACCGAATCTAACCACGATTTCATTGAAGAATTCTTTGGCCTTTACGGCTGTGATTATGGCGACTGCTTTGGCCTCTACCCATTTGGTGAATTTATCAACGGCCACGAAGAGATGAGTATAACCACCTTGAGCCTTCTTTAGAGGTCCCACCATGTTGAGCCCCCAGACCGCAAATGGCTTGGTGATAGGGATGGTCTGTAGTTTCTGTGCCGGTTTGTTCATTTGTCGCGCAAAGAACTGACATCCTTCGCATGTCCGGACGATGTCCTCTGCATCAGTGACAGCAGTCGGCCAGAAAAATCCCTGATGATAAGCCTTGCCAACTAGGATTGATGACGCCGCATGATTTCCGCAAACTCTCGAGTGGATTTCGTTGAGAAGATCTCTTCCTTCTTGTTCTGATATGCACCGTCATAGTACACCAAAGGAGCTCTTGCGATAGAGTTCTTCCCTGATCACCACATAGCTCTTTCTTCGGTGCATTATTTGTTCGGCCTGCACGCGGTCTTCGGGTAGTTCGTCACTTCATCAAATAGTTCAGATACGGATCTGTCCAATCGAGGGTTATGACTAGGACTTCAGCCTCTACGTTCTTCTCCGTCGGGGCGTCCGACTTTGACCGGGTGCTAATCGTGGGCTTATGAATTTCTTCGATGAATACTCCCACGGGCACTGTAGTCCGGCAAGATCCCATTTTTGCTAGCTCATCGGTCGCTTCATCGTCCCGATGGAGCACATGAACAAGTTCCAGGCCGTCAAAGTTGCCTTCTAGCTTGCGTACCTCCTAACAGTAAGCAGCCATGTTGTCTTCGATGCAGGACCATTCTTTTTGCACCTGGTTGACCACGAGCATTGAATCTCCGCGAACCATCAAACATCGGATACCGAGTGATATGGCAATGCGGAGCCCATGGATGAGTGCCTCGTACTCGGCGGAGTTGTTCGATGCAGGAAAAAGTATTTGCAGAACGTACCTCAACCTTTCTCCACTTGGTGATATGAGCACAATACTAGCCCCCGCGTCGCTGAGCATGAGGGAACCATCGAAGTACATCGTCCAATACTCGAGTTCCTTGATGACCGTCGGGTTTTGAAGTTCCGTCCACTCGGCAGTGAAGTCGACGAGCGCTTGAGACTTGATGGCTGTGCGAGGCTTGAATAGGATATCAAAAGCTCCAAGCTCGACTGCCCACTTTGCAATTCTCCCAGTGGCCTCCTGGTTGTGAAGTATATCTCCTATTGGGAAGGAGGTGACCACCGAAATAGTATGCTCTTGGAAGTAGTGCTTGAGCTTGCGAGATGTAAGAAGTACGACATATAATAATTTTTGCACTTGCGGATACCACACCTTAGATTCACTCAGGACCTCGCTGATGAAGTAGACCGGGTGTTGGATCTTCTGCACGTGGCCCGGCTCCTCCCTTTCTATGATGATCGCAGCGCTGACTACGTGAGTCGTTGCCGTGATGTAATGTAACAGAGGTTCTTCTGGCATCGGTGAAACCAAGACCGGGGGCGTCGTTAAGAAGGTCTTCAAATCTTCAAACGCTTGCTATGCCTCAGGCGTCCACTGGAACTTGTCCTGCTTCTTAAGGAGTTTAAAGAATGGCATACCTTGCATACCCAGTCGGGAAATAAACCTGCTGAGTGCGGCCATGCATCCCGTAAACTTTTGGACGTCCTTTTGGCAAGTCGGCGGTTCCATATTTGATATGGCCCTAATCTTCTCTGGGTTGGCCTCTATGCCTCGCTGGGATACGATAAACCCGAGCAGTTTTCCCGAAGATACTCCGAAAACACACTTCTCGGGATTAAGCTTCATGCTGAAAGCCCTTAGACTCTTGAACGTCTCAGTCAGGTTGGCGTTAAGGTCCTTCCTCTCTTGAGTCTTCACCACGACGTCGTCCACGTATGCCTCCACATTGCGTCCGAGTTGGGCGTGAAAACACCGATGTATCGCGCGTTGATAGGTCGCACCAGCATTTTTTAACCCGAACGCCATCGTGGTATAGCAAAAGGCTCCAAAGGGCGTGATGAATGAAGTCTTGATATGATCTTCCGCCTTTAGGCGAATCTGGTGGTACCCTGAGTAGGCATCGAGGAAACTCAGGATCTCGCTCCCGGCGGTTGAGTCAACCACTTGATCAATCCGAGGTAACCCGAACGGATCCTTCGGACTGCCTTGTTGAAATCAGTATAGTCAATGCACATGCGCCAAGTTTTATTCTTCTTTTGAACTAGTACAGGGTTTGCCAACAAATCGGGATGATATACTTCTTTGATAAAACCTGCAGCTAAAAGCTTGCTGATCTCCTGCTTGATGGCGTTCTGGCGATCTCGTGCGAACCGCGAGTCTTTGCTTGATTGGCTTCGCCTTTTCATCGACGTGTAAGGAATGCTCGATCACCTCCCTAGGAACACCCGGCATGTCGGATGATTTTCCCTTGAGCCCTGTCCCGATCAGAGTCATTTTGGCTGGATCGGACGGGTCAAGAATAATTCTCTTGGTTCCTTCACCAGGCTTTATCCCTGACGTGGCCTGCTTCTTGGATGGGACGTCACCTTCTTCCTGCAATGTAGCAACCTCTGCTTGGATATCCTTTCCTCGGCCGCCTCCCGCAGCTCAAAGAAGTTCACAGCTTCTCTGGCCGCACTCGAGACCGCTGATGTCGCTGCGAGCCGTGATGACGCTTCTGGGTCCCGGCATCTTCATCATCAAGTAGGTGTAGTGCGGGACGGCCATGAACCGGGCCAGTCCAGGCCTTCCAAAGATGGTGTGATACGCCGTCTCAAAATCCGCTACCTCAAAACTTATGTACTCGGTCCGGTAGTTGTCTTTGGTACCGAAAGTGACGGGCAAAGAAATATGCCCGAGTGGAAAGGAAGACGCCCCAGGGATCATCCCGTGGAACTGCTGTGAGCTTGGCCTTAGCTCGGAGCGAGGGACGTTCATGTTGAAAGTTTTGGAGAATAAGACGTTAGTCCACTCCCTTCATCAATCAGGACCTTCTTAAGCTTTACATTGTGAATAACAGTGTCGAGCGCTAGAGGGTACTTACCCGGATGTAAAACTTGGTTGGGATGATCCGAGCGGTCGAAGGTGATGGGGACTTTAGACCACTTTAGATATTGGGGGGCTGCTGGTTCCACCGCATTGATCTCCCGAGCGGGAAGCTTTTGCTTCCGCTTGGACTCGTATCCGGTGGAGCCCCCGTATATGTAGTTCAGCTCGTGCTCGGGCTCTTGATAATCGTCCTCATCTGGAAGGTCTTTCTTCTTGGCCGCCTCATCCTTTGCTGGAGCCGGCTGCTTGTTGCTTTCCCACGCAAAACGCTTTAGGGTGAAGCAATCTTTGGCGGCGTGCTTCCCCTTAGGGTGGAAAGGACAAATCGCTTCCATGACGTGATCAGAATCGGGTGCCTCCTCCGCTGCTCGAGCCACCGCGTTAGCGCGACTAGCTCCTCGCCTTTTCACTTTTTGTCTTTATGCTTGGAGGACTCGGCCCTGTCGCTTTTGTTCTTCTGTTGCGGGCGATCTTCTTGGCGCCGCCCGCAGAGCGCTCGAGGTGTGGGCTAGCGGTCGCCAATGCAAACATCTCCTTAACGGAGGCCGGTGGTTTCCTGGACATTTTCTTGATCAGATCGGGATTGCTGACCCCTTTCTGAAAAGCTGCTACCACCACTGCATCGGATCATCTCTGATGGTGTTCTTCTTCTGCATGAAACACCGGATGAAATCTCTCAGCATCTCGTCCTTCTTCTGGTGAAGCTGGTATAGGTCTCACGGGGTGCTAGGCCTCTCGTAGGTTTCCTGGAAGTTTGCGATAAATTGATCGCAAAGATCGCTCCAGGAGTCCACCGAGTTCGCAGGAAGTCCCGTGAGCCATGCTTGAGTCGAAGGGGTGAGATTGACTGGCAGATAGTTCGCCATCACATTCTGATTGCCCCGACTGCTTTAACTGCCAGGGCATAGACCTGCAGCCAAGCTTCCGGATCTCGCTCCCCGTCAAACTTAACGATGCCCTTGGGGTTGAAACCTTCAGGCCATACTACTCGGCGTAGCCGAGAAGTGAACGCTCGGATCCCGTCGATGGATTTGTCGTCATGATGAGGGGGAGACCAGCGTGGCGAGCCTCTGGCTCAGCGATTGTCGTCGACGCGTCGGGGTGGAGTTCGGCACGGCGAGTCCGTGACTCGACGATCGTCGTTGCTCCAACCCCGGCGATGATGGTCTCTATGGTTGTCGTAGTTGTCATACCGTCGATCACTTCATCATTCAGGGCCGGTACCGAAGCGTTCGTGGTCGTCAAGGCGCCAGCGCTGTTCTTCCTCGTCCCACTCTTGCCGTCTGGCGGTGATGTCCTGGCGCTGGTCGCGGTTGAGATTTCGGCGGGTGTCTCCGACTGGTGGTGTGGGGCACCGACTACCGGTATTCCGACCGGTTATAGTCCGACTGCTAGCGACACGATTGGCCGTGTGGGAGCGTGAGTGCGCTTCCCATGCCAGCTTTTCCTGATTCTGCTGAATCGCTACCACCGTCACCATGGCCTTGATCCGCCACGATCGGGCTGCCGGCCGCCGACGCAATCATTGATCCAGCCAGACGAGAAGCGCCTTGGAGGCGACGACGCTCGCAGTTGGTGTATGAAAGATGCCTTGGTCTCCCACTGGATCGTAGGTTTTCCCGTGAACATGGCAGCCACGAGATCGGCGTCGACTGCGTGCCTCCTTTCCTTATTTAAGAAGACGATCTTCCTACGCAGCTTACTGAATCTCTTGCTTGCGTTGGAGATCGGTTTTCTACTCTTCTATCGTGAAGATGCCACGAAAATAGCAGCAATTCCTCGCGATATCGACTCGTCTGCTGTCCGAGTTAGAGTGACATACCTTAGATGGATCGGCCTGATATTTACCAGATTGGGTCTGGTTTAGGTCCAGGGGACGAGTTCTCCACGTGCGTTTGCGACGAAGTCCGAAGCCCGGCGAAAGCCCGCCGAGATGAAGGTGGTGACGATTCCGCCGTTGCCGCCATCGAGTCAGAGGAAAGATTATAGCGCCGCTTCTACTGGCGCGCCAACTGTCGACTTTTATAGTCGTCAATAAATTTATGGGGAAGGTGCTAGATCTCAAACTCGAAGGTCACACAAGACAAAGGTTTATACAGGTTCAGGCCCTCGACGGAGGCGGTAATACCCTAGTCCTGTGTGCTGGGATTGTGCGGATCTCTTGGATCTAAGATTGCTCGTGAGCTCTATGATGCGATATGCGATGCCTTTGTTGTTGCCCGCCCTCTCCCTTATATAATGGGGGTGGGGCGGTTTACAGAGTCCTGATCGGTCTAAAGGATCCCGATCGGTTACAAGATTCTAGTCGGTTACAAGATAGAGTTTACATCTTTATCTACCCTATTAACGACTCGGATTACAACCGTATCTTTTATATCTAAATACATGTTCATCTGTCTATAAGATGTACCCCCTTCCGTACAGCAACACAGCTTGGCGGGTAGCCTTCCTTATGGGCCTTCCGTTCGGCCCTGTTTCTCCTTCAAGCGATTCTGGGCCAGTTATGAAGACACCTGGTTTCATATATTCCACACTTACCTTGTCATTTGCTATGCCATGATCATTTGTCACTCTAGGATGGATGGATAATTATTAGTTGATTACTAATATAATACCAACATTGGTTGGTTAGAATGTGATTATTGTGCTTAGCCATGCAACAGGTTTTTGATATCATTTTGATGTGCAAATTCAAATATGACTAATTGTCTATGGAATATATTTATGAAAAAGTGTGTGTCATGTGTTGTTACACGATGATGATGTTGATGGCATGTGTTGCACGATAATCAACTGAGGCAAGTGGTAAGAGGTTGTGAGCCTGGGTAGGTTAGCATGACATTGGGTTGGTATGATTATATGTTAATAAAGTAATATGGTTTCGTGTGAACAAGTGTAACAAATTGGAAGTCTTGTCTTAGTTAAGGACTTAATAATGTGGACATGATTCATCTATAAAACATCATATGGTTGTCATGTACAAAACATGGAAAATAATAACATAATTGATAGTTACAAATATCATGCCTATACATTGATCCCTGTGAATGTCATTACTGATTTGACTTATATCACATATATTTTATATTATCCTACATATCATCCTATGCTAAAAGGGAATATCAAGACGGATCATGAATACATATACCATGCATCCACGTTGCCCTCTTTGTTTAGTACAATTTTAGATTATCAGAAGTTGAGGCAAAAGCCGAGGATGGCTTTTCTTTAAGTAGGAGAGGATGATGCGAATATGCATACGTCCAATACTTTTCTGTTCAATATCTTAATTAACTCGAAAGAATTACTAGGCCGCATCAAATATCAACAGATCAATTTGTTTCTTAGGTAGTGTTCTTTATTATATGAGAATAATATACTACCTAATAGCAGATCATTGCTTGCTGTTAGTTATAGCGGATGACCAAGTATCACATGGAGCTTAATTACATTGATGGACATTGCTGTAACCCAATGGAAGGCAAGGGAGGACAGGAGCCACATGGAAAGCCCAAAAGACAAAGTGGGTCACATGGGAGATTACCATATTGTAACACCCTAAAATTTTCATATTACGGTTGAAATATTTATTTATAATTTTTTGAATTTTTTCCTGAATTTTTTGGATTTTATAAATGCTTTTTCCTATTTTTTTATTTATAAAATAATTTATTTGAGAAAAATATAAAATACTAATATTACAGAAAATAATTTTATTATGTCTAAAATATCTCAGGGTATTTTTGAGAATTTTACCAAAAGTTTTTATCCTTATTTTCTATTTTTTGAAAGCCTTCTTATTTTCAGTAAATAAATTAATTAAAAAATCAAGAAAATCCTTTCTCTAACACGTGGGACCTGACCCCACATGTTAGGTGTCTTCTTCCACCTCCAGAACCAAACCAGAGATGTGTTGTGTGTCTCTCTCTCCTCCATTAACTTGATTTCAACTTGAAAAATCTCACGATTTCCTCTCCGATTTATTTTCAAAATTTGTGGATAACCTTATAATCATCTAACCAACCACAAGAAGTACATTCCTTGGGTTAACCTCATGTGGAACACATACTATCAAAACTGCATCCCTCACACCTCCATAAAGTTTGGATCTTTCTAATCAAAGGATATTATGAAGATGGCTGATCAATTCAGGGGTATTGCAACTACCACCATTGGTTCTGGAACAACAGCTAGTTTTTGGAAAGACCTATGGAATAATCATATTCCCAGCATAAAGTTCCCGATTTTATACTCGTATGCCAAGTATGTTGATATATCAGCCTCCGATTTTCTTTATGAAGCTAACTGGTAAATCTTTTCAATATACCCCTCTTAGAACAAGCTTTTGCAGAACTTAATGAACTAGCAACTCTCCTACAAGATTTAGACCGATCTTCGATGATAAATGATGAGTGGACATACATCTGGGGACACTCCTCATATGCGACCCACAAATATTATCAACATCTCTTTCAGTCCGTCTCTGCTCTGGCACTCTTGAGTTGGGTTTGGAAGACCAGATGTGTTCCCAAGCTGCGAGTATTCGCTTGGCTTCTCCTTCAGGATCACTTAAACACCAAAACTGCGCTGTCTCGGGAGGGTGGCATACAGGGCATGACATTCACTGTACTATTTGCTTTCGTATTGAACATGAAACAACCAAACACTTATTCTTTGCTAGTGTATTTAGCAAAGAGTGCTGGCGCATTCTTGGCATCCAATAGGACCAATCAGTAGGCATTTTCCAGATGATGCAAGCAGCCAAACAGAATTTTGCTCAACTGTTCTTCATGTAGATTTTCATCATTGGCTCCGAGCATATTTGGAAACAGAGAAACAGAAAGATCTCTTGTCAGATCGATGATTCCATTGAAAATTTGAAGAAGACTTTATTGTCGACACCAGGTTACACCTGGTCAGGATCAAAGCAACTATCAAACAAATCCTAGTTTCCTGGCTTAATGACTTGTAATTCTCTATAACAGGTTCAATTTTAGTTCTATCTAGGATGGTCTTCTGTCCTCTTCTCTTTTCTTTTCCTTTTTCCTTTTCTTTTTCTCTTTCTTCTTTTCCTATTCTTTTCCCTTTCCTTTGGTGCTCTCATCTTTGTCTTTTGTTTCACAAACAATCTTTAATTTCATCATAGTAGGAGCCTCCCCTACTATTTTTTGTGTCAAAAAATCATCTAACTAACCCATTTTGCAGATCAAATCCCCCCTTTTTGCGAGGAAATCACATTCTTACTATTTCAGATGCAATCATGTTTGTGTTGGTTTCTATCTCTTTGAGCATCCCAGGGCTATTTAAGGAGAGCATCGGGACCATCCCTCCTTGCTCAATCCGTTCCTCCACTCATTTCTTGCTTCCGTTCTCCCGTTTACCCGAAACACCACGAAGTACCGAAGTAGTCCCCAACTTTGCCCGACACGTCCTCGCGAGCTCCCCGTCGCCTCGGAGCTCCTCTTCCTAAACTGTTTGCGTCACGTCGTGTTCCTACTCGTCACCAAGGTAACCCTCAATCAATGTGAAGTTTCCCGCATCGTGTGCGACGAATTCATTTTCTTTCGTCGCTGGCCGAAATGAGTTCTTTGCATCGCCACACTGCTGTGTGGGTTTTATCGCTGCCACTGGCCAACCATTGAGTTCACCATGTCACCGTCCTTGCCCTTGGCCTTCCCCCTTGCTGTGTTTTGTCTCTTGCGTGTGTGCTCTCTGTTGGCCGGCCAGAAGGAAACAAGCAGAAGCATGTCCATGAGAGAGAAGGAAAAAGAGAGAAGAAAAAAAGAAAAGAAAAGACAAAAAATAAAAATTTAAAATTTAAAAAATTAGGTCTGATGTCAGCGTGACACAGTAAATTGATTTTCCATTTATAAAAATAATTTCAAATTTCAAAAAAAAAATCCTTTTTCTATTTTCCTTTGATTTAAATCTTCCAGAAGCACGTATTCATTCATATGAGCTCCGATTGAGGCGATTCAAATTTCAAAATTTAACTAAAATCTAGCTCTCCATTTCATAGGCATTTATTTTTAATTTGGAGTTTGTTTTAGTTTTTTTATTGTTTATTTGTGTTTGTTGCTTTCTTTTTCGGTCGACGTTGATCCCTAGGGATTGAACGAACGATTTGAATATCAAGACTCAGCAAGTGTCTTTAAACAATGCAAGTCATAGCCTTTTATCATGTTGAGCCAATGATTGCAAAAGTACTTTGTTTTATACAAATTGCATGCTATTTGTGTACTAATGATTATTTGCTGGGAATACCTTAATACCTATTTGTATTTATACCACCTTGATTATTGAACACTCTGTATCCATTGTTACCCTAGGTTGGGACATTATTAGTTGGACATAATTGTATTACTAACAATTAGGTTATTGTAGCTATGCTTAGACATGCTAAGTTGTACGATGGGTATATATCATGTGAAGAATTATGATAATCTTGACTTAAAGAAATATGAAATTGTGGCGGGTAGCTACTGTTGTAAAGTTTGTTGTGCTATGGTGGTAGGGTAGGCTATTGGTATTGGTTAAACAAAATAGTTTTCACTCAGGCAAGTGATCATGTAGTAAAGGGGATGTGGTTAGCACATTTGGGATGTGCGTGGCTTGTCCGAGACTATTTAAGGACTTAATCTTGTGCGCCATTGTACTGGGCTTAAGCGTATAACCACATGTCTGGTATGGGATAGACATGGTTGAATAATCTATAGTATACTTGTGTTACCCTGCATGGCTGAATTCGAGGGGTACTCCAATGGGTATGCGAGTAGAGGGTTACTCTGACTGAATGAGATACCAGAATGTATGGTGATGATTGGAGGGTTACTCCATTTTCCCTCATATTGGTGAGCCACTCATTAAAGATGTGAGATGCGTGCTGGGGGTAGACTGGCTAGGTCACGTGCCAGGGTCGAGGGGATATACTCACTAGGCAGAGTGGTGCTATTGTGTAGCAGTGTAAAGACCTTGTTATGATTTTCTTAGTCGCAAATATATGTAAGTGTGTTAGATGGATAGTTAAAGATAATCATATCTTGTGGGTAAAGCAGTATAACCTCTACAGAGTGTAAAACTATTCGAATAACTATCGAGACCCGAATATGCAAATCTAGACCGCACTAGTCCAGGATTACGCTAGCGCATATAGTGGAAACATAGATGAAATATCACAATCATGCAAAATAGAAACATAATAAAATTTATTGAATAAAACTTTGCCCAGATGGATGCGATGCTGGGGACGGCGTCTTAAACATAACTTGTGGTTGAAATCTAACAAACTATTGAGGAGCAACTCTCAACCGCCACTGATTAGGATGACTTTCTTATTGAGTCATGCTACACTTACGGTTTGTCATCCAACTCCTTTCTCTTATCCTAAAGGATGAGAGCCTTGTTAACCATTTCCTAAAAACCTGTAAAGGTATGGGTAAATCAACCCAACTTGAAGTCTAGAGTTTAGACTCTTTATAAAACGAGACTGTCTTGCCTTATCAGTGGCAACATCCTTAGGTGCATAGTGAGCAAGCTATGTAAACTTATTCAAGTACTCAGCCACAGATTGGCCTCCTTGCTTTATACCTCTGAATTCATCATTCTTTAGATCCATGACTCTTTCTTGCATATGGTACTAACGAAAGGTAGCGACAAACTCATTCTAGGATATGTTGTGCGGGTCTTCATGGGCAGCGACAAACTCGTTCCAACTGATGAGAAGCATAGAGGACATTCTCATTTCCTTCACACTATGTAATATCGATAGGAGAGCTACTAACTTCCGCCATCTGCATTAGTTACGTTAGAGTAGGTAGGCGGTTCTATGCATCTTCCTCTCAATGAGTCTGAGCCAATCATATGCTTCCAAAGACGACACATTCCCAGAGAATGTCGATGGATGAGTCCACATGAATTCTGACAATCTTGAGTAAGGATGAGGACCATTGGCAGTAGCTTGGGACACATTGTTAACACTTGCTTCATTGGTCAAGTTCTGCACTTGCTGCATCATCGTATGCATCAATTTTGTCTGACCAACCAAGAATGCACCAAATTTCTACATATCAACTTGTGGTGAGTGCTAAGGAACCAATCCATCGTTAGGGTTCTCACTAGTCGGGTACCACTCCCACTAGTTTTGTTGTTTCCACGAGTTTGAACCATCTGTTGATCATCTCATAGAGTTAGGGAAGGAGAAACGGCATAGATAAGAATACAAGAAATCTAATGCGGGGGAAATAGGTTTAACCCAACAACTTGAACAATCTTTATTACTAACTTGCTATGGTTGCTTGCAAGAGCCTAAGGGCATCGCAACACATACTGCATATACTTAAACAAGAAAATCAAACTCAACCTAAACACACAAGTCTAATGCCCAAAACGGTAACACTCCTATCTTGAGCAGACGCGACTCCCACACATGAGTCTCACTGACTAAACAAACCAGGCAGATGCTCTACTGGGGCACAGAATGGAGGATGGGTAGGCATTGACGCAAACTGATCTTGATGGCCAGGGACAACGGGAGCGGGTTGCATAGGCACCTCCAAAGGTATAGGCTCTGGCTCCACTCCCTCTTGATCTTCCTCTTTGTCTTGCTCTTCTACCTCTTCAACTCCCACGACATATGGAGCCACTTCTAGCTCTGCAATCATTTCTACAGCCATCATTCGAGTGGCGTGGAGATCTTCTTTTGTGGTTTCAACACTTTGTAGACTTTCTTCAATTCTTAGGTTGTGCCTTCCATCACCTCTTCTTGAGCAGCTACGAACCTTGCCAAGTGAATGACCATAACATCTTCGTCATCTTCAGTACTTGGGTAGCGAATTGCCTGACCTCGGGGATTGAATCGAAACACTGATTGCTTTAGCTCACAAACATGCTTGCTACAGATTCTTAGCAATGCAAGATGCGATGCTTCCTGGATACCCAGCTTCAAAGCTAAGCCTTTTGACTATGATATGTATGGAATGACTTGCCTTAGTATTCTCCCTGGCGTAAATGGTAATCTTGCACATCACTCCATGATCTTGTCAATTCATGGTCCAACAAGTTCCCTTGTAAAGCGTCTTCTCATAACCACCGAGCACTGGAAAAACTCTCCAAAGTTTAGCAGCATATTCACCAGTTCTCTCTACAAAGGTGTGTAACATCGGCATCTATCACAAACAATTTAGGTAAGATTCCAGCTTAAACCATTAGGGAAAGAAAAAGAAATTTCAACAAAGGAAAGAGAATAGAAGAATAAGATGAGTCAAGAACTTATTATTCTTTTAAGTTAAGTTTTCTCTTTAGAAATTAATTTTGAAAGTCCTAAAGAGATGACCAGTCTATCTAGGGTCAAGACCTACAGTAAGTATGGCTCTGATACCACTTCTGCCGGGACCTGAATATGTAAATATGGACCCTCTGTGTATACCGCACTAGCCCAGGATCACGCTAGTGCACCCAATGGCAACATAGATGAAATATCACTATCATACGTAGGAAAAACATAATAAAGGACTATTTATTGAATAAAAGATAGTTGATTGACCTTATGGTCGAATTTACATAATTATGCATACAAGGCTTGAACTCTACGAATTAATGTAGTATCGGAACGAAAACTTCATAGATAGCCCATCAATATGCCACAGGAAACTGACAAGGTTCACCCCTAGTAACTCACCTCCTCCTTGTACTTCTCCTCCAAAGCAGGTGTGGACTTCTCTTCAACTAATGACTTTGTTATGGCAATGGAGAGTATATAAAGCATTCAACAAGTTGTGCACACAATGCAATCTAACGTAACTATATGTAGGGTTTATTCTAAATGAATGGCTATCATGGTTATTTTGCAATAAAGCATCATTTTCAATGGAATACAATAATTAGATTGAAATGACAGTAAAACAAATAGCAATCGTAATAAAGCTTCCAAGTATTTCTCAAAGTAAAGTGGCACATATTCTAAACCAAATTCCATTACATCCATTGGCACACAACTTCCCTTTTCCGGTTCTCATTTTATAAAACCTAACCCTTGACTAAAATTCCCGAGCATTGTCCATAACTGGAGACACAGCTGTCCGAATAGATCGAAACTTTGCAGAGGTTATACACTTTACCACAAGATATGATCAATCTTATAACGTCGGCCATTACACGTACGCATTGATGTGTGACTAAGAAGATCATAACAAAATCTTTCGGAAACTCTATCTGAACATAGATACTCCCAACAAGCTTGGTTTCACTATCCTTCCCTCACACAGAGTAAAAGAATAAGTAGGACTCATCATTGGACTAGGAATAATCCTTGTTCAACATGTGAGGCCACTGCACACACACCCTAATAATCCTTGTTCAACATGTGAGGCCACAGACATAGTTTGGTTATCTTCCTGAGATATCATATGTCAAGACTCGGTAACTTACTTAATTAGGTCTAGCCCATAACAGACATACGGTTGTATGATTAGCCCAATTCAATAGCTTGCAAGGTTAAGTCCTTCGATGATTGAGGCAAGACTTCCAAATAACATCGACCCAAATGTCACGCAAACCCACCCTAGGTCACAACCTCTTGCCACTTGCCACAATCTAAATCATTTACAATCCTAGTTGATTATTGTGCAACACATGCAATCATCAACTCAACATCATTTGTGACAACACATGTCACACCTTTTCATAAACATGTTCCATAGTTCAATAGTCAAATTGAAATTGCACTTCCAAAAGATATCAGTTATACGTGGCATAGCTAAGCAAACTGCACAAGATCTAACCAGCCCACGTTGGCATCTATTAGCAACCAACTAATAATTATCCATCCTAGGGTGACAAACAGTCATGGAATAGCAAATGAAAAGGTAGGTATAATAAAATTGGGTTGAATAGATAATTTACCAAATTAATTGAAAAAAGTTCTAAGCATAAAACAACATGCAATAGATGATGAGGACATCTCTTCCACTGATACAACCACACCTACTGCTCCTCAACAAGATGAACAAGGACCAGTCACTAGAGCACATGCTCGTTAACTTAATTATCAGGTAACTTCGTTTCTCAGAGTGCACTCATATTCTATGAACTCTATGATACTGCCTAATGCACGTGATATTATTCTAAATAGGAATCAAGGTCCTCGCATTGCGATAAGATATGAGAGTAGCAAGACAAGAAGCACCAATGGAGATGATGGCAGAACTAAGCTTGGGGGAGATATGAAGAATGTTTACTACACTCAATTGAACATGATGCCACAATGAAGGATAGTCGAACCCCAATGACTATTTGCTTCGGCCACTACCTCCAAACATCTAGAGTTATTTTTAATTAAAGGCTATAGTGCTGTGCCAACTTATTTGGGCCTAGGCCCATGTATCCAGTCAGAGTTCAAGGAGGGAAGGAGTCCTTTTTTGGTTTCCCTATTATGGCCGCACCACCCTTTGTCCTCTTCCTTTATAAGTTGGTCGCAACCCTAGGGGGAAGTGGGTTTCTGTTTAGTTTTAGTTTTCCTTGGTGAAACTAATATCTATTCTCTTGTTTGACTAGATCAATAGCAATATCGTGCTTTGGAAGCCCACATAAACATTAATACCTCAATTATAGTTGCAATTTCAGATTGCTCTTTACTTTGTTCTTGCTTGTTGTTTGAATCGCTTGCAGAAATTGATCTTCATGATCAGGTCGATCGTGCTTCTAACTAGGCCAATAACAATCAAGGAGTTGTTTCAGCGATTGCTTGGCATATTAGTCATGTACGGTTAGTAGCTAGATCATAAGAGTCGTCTCCACAAATCATAGCTATCCTTCTCTTCGAAAGATCGGGGCCCAACCAGCCACACTAAGAGATTAAAACAATATAACATTTGTAAAACTAGGTTCAACATGATCAAAGCACAAATTGCCTTGGAACAATTCTTAATGTTGATCTAGACTTTGAGGTTGAGTCAACTCTTCACCCTCATACACTCCTGGTACTTCAATGTCTACGCGAAATGATAGGAAAATACCAAAATAAATATAAACTAGAGACAAAACAAACACAAAAAATAAAATAAAATTCATAAAAATAAATAAATTGAATTTAGAAAAAAATAGAAATTTGAATCACCTCAATCAGACCTAGTATAAAGGAGAACGAGCTCTTCAAAGATTAAAAATAAAGAAAAATAAAAGATTTTTCCAAAATTTTGGAATTATTTTTCTTAAGAAAAATTAGATTATGATGTCATTGAGGATGTCATCAACTAATTTTATTTCTATCCAAATTAATTTTTAAAAGAAAACAAATAGTAGAGCCTGACATGTGGGGCCGTCAACCATCAACGCTTTGAGCCCGATGGTCATTGGCAGTGGAAAAAATGGGCATCTACGGTGAGCTCTCGACATCGCACACCTGATGGTGTGATCAGATTCCTCTACGACAACTTGGAACGATGGCGGCGAGGCTTGAAGCGGTGGCGGCTCGATCTCCACGACGTGACGGTGTTCCGGTAACGCTCTGACCGAACCAAGGTGCATATCAGCTAGACCATGCGACGGCAAAGACAATGAGACCAGTCTCAGACTTTGAGATTCACCGGAGACGGCAAATCAACGAGAATCTCCACACGGCAGCGTAATCTCCTCAATCGATCTAGGGTTTGATTCCTTGAGTCACGGCGGTCTCGGTGCTCGTGTTTTATAGGCCTCAACATCCGTTTCGTGGGCACTATGCCGTCCATGTCCACGGCAGACACAATCAACGCGCCGTGTCCACTTTGGACCCGGATGGCCCACTAAAAGGCTAGCCCCGCCTGTAAGAAGCACGGGCCCGAGCGGTAGGCCTAGTAGGTCGGACTGAGCTGCTAGGCCAGTGTGACATGGGAAATGGGCCCGCGGCTAGGGTTTCGGCCCAAACACAAAATCTGGTTTTTCAAATGATTTTCAATTTAAAGTAATTACATAAAATCAAATAGCATCAAATAAATAGCAAAATACATGAAAATCCTCCAAAAATTATGTATAATATTTTGATACATTTAGAACTCAAATAAAATATTTTTGATAAAAGTTCACTTAAGCTTTATCCAGATTTAAATACTATTTGCTTGAAAGGTAATTCTAAATAAAATCCGACAAATTCCCAAAAATAATAAATTGCATAAAAAATAATTTAAAGAAAAAAATTGGATGTTACAATAGCCATGTCTGCGGTCATGGACATGCTTGAGAATTTTAAATGAGATATAGGGTTTTTCATAAAATGATGGAAGGTGCAATTGTTGAGAAGTGAACAGGGAGTTCTGTTTTGATTTTGATGTCTAAAGTTAACACTGATGAGTTCAGTGGTTTGATGATGGTTTTAGATGGTGATCGGATAAAGCCTCACTAATCTATTCATGTTGTCTACCATTGATTTACCAGTTGTTTATTATCTTTTAAAATACGCTTTGAGTCTATTTATTGTATTTAAATTCAAGTTATTCCTTTCTGCAAAAAAAACATATGATTGTTCCTTTGTCAAGCCTTGCATGAATATATTTGCATCATTTCCCTACGGCTTCCTGAGTACTTTTTGTACTCACGGCTATACGCCTTTATTGATAAGTTGTTGAGCCAGGACCAGGGAATACAAAATTCTACAAGGAGTACTATGAAGATTATGTGAACAAGGAAGGCATTTCCCAAGACAATTGCCTGTGGCATGTCAAATGGCCAAAGTATTTTATTTTCAATGTAATAGTTTATTTATTTATTAAGTCCTTAAGGCATAGTTTTGTAAACTTTGACCATAAGATCTGTTGCTCTATTTAATAATATTTGCTACTTTCTTAATTAATTTGTTGTATGGAATGGTATTTCATCTATGTTGCCACCATGTGCAATAGTGTAATTCTAGACTAGTGCAGTATGCATAGAGGGTTTCATATTTGAAAATCTGGAGCAAGATACCCATGCGGCCAAGGACGCCCAATTGGGAGCTTTCCCATGTAGCCAACGTGGGAGGAGGCAAGGCCCAAGCCCAATCTGGACAAGACAAGCAAGTAAAGAAAGTGATAGAGCTGAATTGGATTTGGAGAGCTAAAGAGCCTAATTTAGAATGCCAGACCAAACGAACTTGAAAAGGTCATAATTCTCACATACGGACTCAGATTGCAGTGCTCTTGTACTTGTTTGAAAGCTTGAAACATCCTCTTTTTTGAATCCATTACGTGATGTCTAGTACAGCTTACTTATATATTTAAATTGAACAACATGTATCAGCTTCCAGATTGACCAAATTAGATTAGGAATTTCAGTGAGAGATACAGTCCAGGTGGGTAGGATCCACCTTGGCCAAGTTGCATGACTCCCATAGTCTCTTTTATATATTTTTATTGTTTTCTTTAGTAAAGGAGGACCATAATTGATAATATACAACATATACGCTTGTTCTTCCTCATTGATGATGCATACACAATAGAGCAGGGAATTAGGCTTTGCTTCTTCCAAAGATCGTTCTTTATTTCCACTGGGAATTGAGAGATTGATAATACTTCACTCAGTGGTCTCGCGAAGTTTCGCTCTCATCAAAAGATCGGGACACAACTTCACATCACACAACAGTCCATTCAAGCACTACCACAACGGTTCATTCAAGCATTACTACAACATGCCGTTCAAGCAACAATGCAAGAGGATGTTCAACCAGCACTGAAGGAGGGGTACGTCCTAACCGTACAGATGATGATGATGATGACGATTTCATGCCACCTATGCCACGAAACTTGCATCCTCGAAGTCCTCCGAATCCTAACGATGATATTGCATTAAGCCCTATCCGGTATCCAAATGTAGTACCCCGTCAGGAACCAATAGGTAACTATTGTTATTTTGACTATAGCTTATTCCAACAACCATGGTCATAGAATGTATGGTTTTGTGACTTAGTCCATCACTAGAGGCATTTACCTATGGAATATGTTGTATCCTAGTTTTATGAATTCTCTAAGGCATGTATGTACCTATCGACGATCGGGACCGTCAACCGCAAATAAGGGGGGAAGGATCGTGCAAAGGGGTGAGGCCCAAAGTCATGCTCGTCCGGGATGGAGAGAACGCCGACAGGCACGCAGCTCGAGGGGGAAGGACAGGCGAACAGGGAACACAGCGTTTATGGTTGTTCTAGCCCCCTAGGTCGGGTAATAGCTCTACTCCAGTCTTGCCCATAGGCGAAAGGTGACTAAAAGCCCCTCAGGGAGGATGAACAGGGAGCTCGACCTCGGGGCCACTCGGGAGTGCTGACCGAGTAGAGCTCGGCGAGGTGGTACAGTGTATGAGTGTGTTTCGGGGCTCTTGGTGTGTTGTTGTTTTTCCTAGCCTCTTCCCCCTGTCTTCAGGTCGGGTAGCCTGGTGCTTTATAGACCCCTGGGCGCTGATCTCGAGCGCTGACGTCGGGGTGATGTCTGCGAGCCTAATGGGAGCAGTTACCCTAGTTCCCACGCAGGGGATTTAGACAGGAGCAGTTGCTGGGCCCTAGTTCCCACGCAGAGGACCTGACAGGAGTTGGTGGCCCCAATTCCCACGCAGGGGAGAGGGGTCACACCAGAAAAAAAGGAATTCTATGTTAGAGGTTGAATCGAAGGTGCCGAGATCGAGGAGGCTTGCGGGGGCCAGCTCGGACCCGAGGTCAGCCTTGCCCGAGCTCAGGAACAGTCCTCCGAGCTCGGGGATACCTCTGCCCGAGCTCACGAAAGGTCCCTTGAGCTCGAGGAAAGCGTTCTAAAGCCCTGGGGTTCCTGGACAAGTGTCCGGATGACCGATCCCCATCAACCAGCCCCCGAGGCTCAAGAAACGGTCCGAGACCTTGGTCGTTCTTGAGTTTGAAGTCTCTTTTTTTTGAGGAGGGATCGTCACCTTGGTCAAGCTCGGGAATTCCTGAGCTCCTTTCGGGACCCGATGGAGGCCTTTTCTGCGGGTGTTTTTGTCGTGCTCGTTCTTGGAGATGCTCGAGCTTCAGCGCTTCGTCCCTGAGCGGGTTCGATGGCGTCTGGGACGTCCGGGCTTCTCTGCTGCTCAGGCCACGTGGGCGGAGAAGTCGGATGGTTCGGCTAGTGGGTGTTGAAGGGACACGTCCGTACAGGGGTTTTGAAGAGCCACGATGCCTCGGTTACCACCCCCTATCTGCGGGCGCGTCTTTTGAGGCGACCATAATGTCGGTATTCGAGGCGTCTTTGAAACCGGGGCACGGCATCCTCTGAAACCTTTCTTCCCCATCGCTCACGCCCTCAGCCCTTTGCTTCCTGCTCTTTTGCGCTGTCGCGTCTGCCTTCCTTCTCTGATTCCATCCCTCCGGCTCCTTGGCGAAGTTCGGGAAGAGCACCCTCACCGCGGACCGCATGAAGGACATGGTGACCCTGGGGCTGCTGGACCCGTTCACCTGGCGGCTTCCGGCCGGGGAGAACGTGCTGCAGCCTCGAGATGACGACGTCGTGAGCACGGAGCAGTACATGCTCTTCGGGCTGCGAACCGCGGAGAGCGACTTCTGGCTGCGGTCCTTGCGCAGTGCGAGATCGAGCTCGTAAACCTGGTACCCAATTCTCTTATCCACCTCTCCATCTTTGCTCATCTTTGCGAGGGGTTCCTGGGCATCCTCCCCACCCCCTCGTTGTTTTTTCGCTTCTATTCCTTTCCCGCACCGCGAAGGACCCCGTCGTTGGGTGCCTCTATTTTCGGCTGCGGGCGGGACTCCCTTGCTCCTTTCTCCAGATCCCGACCCGGGACTCGCTCAGGCCGTGGTCGGAGAAATGGTTCTACTTGAAGAAGGGCGAGGGGAGCGACCTCGCCTACCATGGTACCGCGGTGGACAGCAAGCGGGAGACCCCGGAGCCCGAGGATTCGACGGCCGACCAGGCGGCGGTCACCATCATCCACATATGCGCGACGCGCGGGTTGAAGTGGCAGGCAGTCGTTTACGACTACCTACGGAACCGCGTGTTCCCTCTTCGAAATAGGCTGCACCCCTTCTTTGAGATCACCGGGAAGCATGATGTTACTCGGGAAGGTCCCGAAGGTAAGCGCATCTCGACCTCGTGCACCTCCATGTCTGATCAAAGATTTCTTGCTTTTAATAGCTTCTTTCGGCCCCTCGCAGCACCGAAGGCCACCACCGCCTATGACCTCGACGGCGACGTCCCCAAGAACATCTTGAGGCAGAGCAGCGAGGTAATGCTCCTCGCCTTAACCTTGGCCCCGAGGGCTCGGGCCCGGGTGCTAATCGTGACGAGCTTGTGCAGGAGACCCAGGAGCTCCGGGACACGACCCAGCAAATGCTGCCGCTACCAGGGCTAAGTAAGGGCAAGAAGGGGGGCAAGAGGCTGGCCCCAGATGCCCAAAGCTGGTCGCCAAGAAGCCCCACGTTGAGTGGGGCGACCGGGCCGCGGTAAGTTGAATGCTCCGAGTTCGGGAGCACTTTGAGCCCGAGGTCGCTTCTTTGATGCTTCCTTTCAGCTTTTCCTTTACCGGTCTTTGTTTTTCTGCCAGCAGCAAGAGGCGGTAGCCGCAGCGCGAGCCTCGGATGCACAGTCGGAGCAACATCCTCTGGCACTAAGCACCCGGAGGAGAAGCCTCCCCACAGCCACCGCGGGGACGTCGCGTCAGGTGCGGTCTTCTTCGCTTCACGTCGTTCTGTTCCGCCACGGCGTCCAAGGGTCCAAGTGGCACCGACCTTTCCTGTGGTCCAGGGCGAGGCTGAGGAGGAGGAGGATGAGGATGACTTCCACCTTCTACCGTGGCCCTTGGCGCGGCGAGTCCTGCTCACCACGGACTCCGAGGACGACGCGGCCGAGGAGGGCGCAGCCGAGGCGGGCGCGGTCGAGGGCAGCGCGACCGAAGAGAGAGCGGTCGAGGGTGGCGTGGCTGCGAGCAGCGCGGTGGAAGGCGACGAAGCAGCCCCCGAGCTAGACGCCAACCTCGAGGGTTCTTGCGCGGCGGTCGAGGGCGAGCCTGGTCGGGTCGTCATCGCGGGACGGGCGAGCCCGGCCGCCACCGTTTTGGCCGACGCGGGCCGAGCCGGGATGTCTGGGGACGCCGGTGCTGCAGCGGCGACGGGGTTCGCAGAGGAGGAGGCTCCCACGGACCTCCCCGAGGGCCCGATGGCGTGATCGATCTGCAGGTGCTAGAGGACCGGCTGGTGGTGGTAGGCGTGCTCGCCCAGAACCTTTTCCTCTTTAT
This sequence comes from Otatea glauca, assembly GCA_036346275.1. Classification (NCBI taxonomy): domain Eukaryota; kingdom Viridiplantae; phylum Streptophyta; class Magnoliopsida; order Poales; family Poaceae; genus Otatea; species Otatea glauca. The sequence continues at coordinate 27,695,961 of CM070729.1, forward strand.
TTTCTTTTCTCTTGTAATCGTGGCGATATTCCCCTTGTTTTCGCAGGGCCTGCGCCTGATCTCCTGAGGGTATGGGGTCATGCGCGGGCACGTGCTCAGCTTTCGGGCCCTCTGGGACGTGATCGAGGCCAACAAGAGGGACGTCGCCCGAGTCGAAGCTGATGCAACGCACCAGCGAGAGGAGGTTGAGTAGCTAAAGAGGCCCAAGCCCTCGAGCTCGCGCGAGCCGTCGAGGCCTAGCAGGAGTGCGGAGCTCGGGAGGTCAAGCGGGAGCTCAACATCGAGAGGGACCTCCACGCCGCAACCCTCTTAAAGGGCATTGAGGAGGAGTGGAAGAAGGCGGGGGAGGCCCTTGCCCGTGTCGGGGGAAAGGTGCAGGCGGTTCTCAACGAGAACCACACGAGCTCACTCGAGGGCGGAGGCCACACGGCAAGAGGCACAAGAGCTCCGGGAGCTCCTCGAGGTCTCTTTTATGGCCTGTGAGAGCTACGGGATCGCGTCGTCCGCGCTCGAGGACTTTGCGGGCGCGCGAAAGGAGGTGGAGGGGCTCCACGTCCGCCTGGCAGACCTGCTGACCGCGCGCGCAGAGGTGAAGACCGCACGCGAGGAGGCGGCCGGCCTTCGGGCACGGCTCGAAGAGCTCTCCGCCGTCCCGGGGAAGGCCTACGCCGAGCTCGAGGCCGAGGTGGCCGAGCTCAAGGCCAAGGCGATCGACACCGAGGCGAAGGCGACTGAGCTCGAGGAGACGACGGCTGAGCTGGAGAAGAGGGCCACCGACGCCGAGGCGAAGGCGGCCGATGCTAGAGCGAGGGCTGCTGAAGCCGAGGCGCGAGCGGCCGAGGCGGGCACAAAGGCCACGGCGTGCGAGGCGAGGGTCTTCGGGCTCGAGGAGTAGCTGGCCCGGGTGACCCAGGCGGGGAAGGGCGCCTTGGCTCAGCTCCAGAGCAACCGCGATCGGGTCGCCTGCCGAGGTCGAGTGTTTGGCGGTGAGCAGAAAGGTCTCGACTCGAGCATGAAAAACATGCTCGGGATATGTTTGTAGATTAGATAAATAGGTTAAGACATAGATTGGGGGTGAAATGTTCGTGCCCCTTGTAAAGACAATGTATTATATTGCCGTGATTTATAAAGTTGCCTTTTTAGAAGAATAAGCTCATTTCTGTTTTTCCCTTTGTCGCCCTCAAAGACTTGCTTAGCCTGCTTCGTAGAGGGGTCCGATCAACGTTGGGCCGCGACATGTAGAGCAGAACAGCCGGAGGTGTTTGCTGGGTGAGTTATTAATCATCCGGATTAATTTGACCGGGTCCGGGGACACTCGAGGTCAGATTTAACCAAGGTCGAGCATGAAACACTCAGGCTTTGGGCAGAACTCGGACTGGCCGACCTGGAAACACATCAGGCTCAGACCAGGTTTAGGCCTCGGATCCAGCCCGACAAGCTTAGACATGCTCAAGCTCAGGACGGGCTCCCTCAGAGGGCGGTTTAGAAATTCGAACATGGCCACTTGGCCACGGGGGAAAGATCGGTTTATTGCGACTGCCGGCTTATCGCGACCGAGGTCATCCCCGGCGGTGAATTTAGAAACTGCAACCTCCGAGCCCGGGAATGCATCAGGCTCGGGCGCCCTCTGAGGACATTCAATGGTTGGTAGCACGGGGGGAATAGCCGGCTTATTCCGATAAAGATCGTTTTACTACGGCATCTGAGCCCGGGAATGCATCGGGTTCGGGGCGTCCCCGAGGCGAACCTAGAGAATGCAACCTCCGGCGCTGCAAAAAAACGCATAGAATGCATACACAGGCGCCCCAAGGTCCGAGAGCTGCTCCGCGTGACCTCTGGTCCAGACCTACGATAGGAGGGAGCTCTGTGGCGATGAGAATTAGCTTACATCAGTAGCATCGACCTCCGGGAGGCGGTCCTTACGGCCACATCGTGAGATCATATTGCTCGGGGCGCAAATAATGGACAAGGGGATAGGCCTTACCCGTGTCTTTTAGGCCGAGTTGACTGCTTGGCCGCGGGGGAGTGGTCGACTTATTGCGTCAGTCGGCTTATTGCGACCGGAATCATCCCCATTTTTAGAAACTGCGACCTCTGAGCCCGGGAATGCGTCGGACTCGGGGCGCTTAACCGAGGCCGAGCCCGGAAGTGCATCAGGCTTTGGGCACAACTCGGACTGGCCGGCCTGGAAGTACGTCAAGCTCAGACCAGGTTTAGGCCTCGGATCCAGCCCGACAAGCTTAGACATGCTCAAGCTCAGGATGGGCTCCCTCAGAGGGCGGTTTAGAAATTTGAACCTGGCCACTTGGCCACGGGGGAGGCAGGTGTCCGGGCCACGGTCCGGGTCGCGTTTGCTCGAGATATGAGAGACAAGCATGACAGCAAAGAAAAACATCTTATCTCAAAACAAAAGGATGGGGAGCATTAGGCATAAAACCTCCAGAGCTGGTCTACATTCCACGAGTTAGTGAGCTCCCTGCCATCGGGGGTTGCTAGATGGTAAGCTCCCACACGACTCGCTGAGATGATCCTATAGGGGCCTTCCCACAGCAGGGACAGCTTGTTGGTGTTGGACCGGTCCTGGATTCGTCTTAAGACTAGGTCCCCGATGTGGAAGCCCCTAGGTCGTATCGCTTGGGCGGTGTGCCTGCGGAGATCTTGCAGGTAGCGCGCCGAGCGCAGGATTGCGCGGCACCTTGCTTCCTCCACCAGGGCGAGGTCGAGGGACCGCTCACGCTCGAGGTCAACCTGGTCGACCGAGCTTGCCCTGATGGAGCCAAGCATAACCTCCGGTGGCAGGACGGCCTCGGACCCGAAGACGAGCTGGAAGGGGCTCGCCCCCGTTACCCGGCTTGGAGAGGTGCGGGCGGACCAAAGGACGGTGGGAAGCTCATCCACCTAGGCCCGACAGCGCTGACCGAGCTTAGCAAAAACTCGTTTCTTGACGCCTTGGATGAGCTGTCCGTTGGCACGCTCGACCACCCCGTTGCTCTGAGGATGGCTCACCGACGCATAGCAGACCTTGGTTCCCATGTCTGCGCAGAACTCTTGGAACAGCTCACTGGTGAACCGCGTCCCGTTGTCGGTGATGATCCTGTAAGGGACTTCGTACCTCGTGACCATGAAGGAACGGAAGAACCTTACCGCGGCTTTGGCGGTGATAGCGGAGATCGGCTCGGCCACGATCCATTTCGAGAAGGTGTCGATGGCGATGAATAGGAATTTCTTCCCCCCAACCAACCTCGGGAAGGGCCAGGATGTCGAGGCCCCACGTCAAGAACGGCAAGGAGAGGGGAATGGTCTGCAAAGCATAGGCCGGTTGTCGGGCCTTCCGGACATGGAATTGGAAGGCCTGGCAAGCACGGACGATGTTTTGAGCGTCCTTGAGCGCTCTCGGCCAGTAAAACCCCATCCGGAACGCCTTCCCAATCATTGTCCTGAAAGAAGAGTGAGCGCCGCATAGGCCAGAATGTATGTCATTGAGCAAGTACTTACCCTCCTTAGGAGTGATGCATTTTGATAGAATGCCCAAGGTCCCTCGACGGTAAAGTTGTCCGCCGAAGAGCTTGTACGAGCTTGAGCAGCGTCAGATCCTGCTCCTCTCGGCCGGGGTAGCGGGGAGCTCCCCCCGGTCGAGGAACTTGGTGATCGGGTCCATCCACGAGGGAACATTCTCGAGGAGGGCCACCGTGTCTTCCTTGTCGGTGACGGATGGTGCGGCCAAGGTCTCAAGGATGACGTCCAGTGGGAGCTCATCACCGGACGATCCGAGTCTGGCCAGGAGGTTGGCAGTGGAGTTGTACTTCCTTGGCATGTGCTGGATCTTCAGGTTTTGAAACCATCTTTCCATCTTGTGCACCTCGGCGAGGTACCTGGCCATTAGCGGGTCCGAACATTGATAGTCTTTGTTGTATTGGTTGGCGACGAGCTGGGAGTACCCCTTGACAATCAGATGACGGATGCCTAGGGACTTGCAATCTCGTAAGCCAGCAAAGAGGGCCTCATACTCTGCCGTGTTGTTGGTCATGAACCTTTTGTCGTCTTGGTGGAATGTCCGGGGAAAGGCCTCTGGAAGTGTTGCTGCTCAAGCGGGCGTCACTGTCGCTCTGCTGCCGACGAGTGTGCCCTCGTGCCACATCCCCCCTGGCGAGGCAGAAGGGATGGTGACGGGGTACGCGCCCGCGGGTAAAGAGTCTGCCGGCGGAACGGCCGACAACCATGCGGCATGGCGCTGCTGCTCGCCAAGGGGCGAGACTCGGAGCCCAGGGGCCTTTCTTGCTGCGGGGGTGCGATGTTGTCGGTCGCCCTATTGAGCTCTTCGGCGAGGGACTGCCGAAAGAGGGCCTAGCCGGCCCGTCAGCCATGACCCGGGCGATGGCCCGCAGGCGCTCCCGTCTCGGCTCGTCCAGGCGGGAAGGACTGAGCTGTCCAGACGGAGAGCGGGTCATCCCGCAGTCCTCTCACCGGATGGCGGTGATGGCTTAGTTGATGGCGACCTGGGCGAGGCGACGTGCCTCCCGCGGAGTCTCCGGGCCGTCGTCATCCGCCCCCGGAGTCGCCTCACGGCTGCCTGCCCCTTCAACCCCCGCGTCGCGCAGATGTGGATGAGGGCGACCGCCGCCTGGTCGGCCGCCGAGTCCTCGGGCTCTGGGGTCTCCCTCTTGCCGTCCACCGTGGCGCCATGGTAGGCGAGGTCGCTCCCCTCGCCCTTCTTCAAGTAGAACCATTTCTCCGACCACGGCCTGAGTGAGTCCCTGGTCGGGATCTGGAGAAAGGAGCAAGGGAGTCCCGCCCGCAGCTTGAAATAGAGGCACCCGACGATGGGGTCCTTCGCGGTGCGGGACAAGGAATAGAAGCGAAAAAACAACGAGGGGTGGGGAGGATGCCCAGGAACCCCACGCAAAGATGATCAAAGATGGAGAGGTAGAGAAGAGAATTGGGTACCAGGTTTACGAGCTCGATCTCGCACTCGCAAGGACCGTAGCCAAGAAGTCGCTCCCCGGGGTTCGCAGCCCGAAGAGCATGTACTGCTCCATGCTCACGACCTCGTCATCTCGAGGCTTCGGCGCGTTATCCCCGGTCGGAAGCCGCCAGGTGAACGGGTCCAGCAGCCCCAGGGTCTCCATGTCCTTCATGCGGTCCGCGGTGAGGGTGCTCTTCCCGAACTTCGCCATGGAGACGGAGGGATGGAATCAGAGAAGGAAGGCAGACGCGACGGCGCAAAAGAGCAGGAAGCAAAGGGCTGAGGGTGTGAGCGATGGGGAAGAAAGGCTTCGGAGGATGCCGTGCCCCGGTTTTAAAGACGCCTCGACTACCGACATTATGGTCGCCTCAAAAGACGCGCCCGCAGACAGGGGTGGTAACCGAGGCATCGTGGCTCTTCAAAACCCCTGTACGGACGCGTCTCTTCAACGCCCACTAGCCGAACCATCCAACTTCTCCGCCCACGTGGCCTGAGCAGCAGAGAAGCCCGGACGTCCCAGACGACATCAAACTCGCTCAGGGACGAAGCGCTGAAGCTCGAGCATCTCCAAGAACGACCACGACGAAAACACCCGTAGAAAAGGCCTCCATCGGGTCCCGAAAGGAGCTCAGGAATTCCAGAGCTTGACCAAGGTGACGATCCCTCCTAAAAAAAGAGACTTCAGACTCAAGAACGACCAAGGTCTTGGACCGTTTCTTGAGCCTCGGGGGCTGGTTGTCGGGGATCGGTCATCTGGACACGTGTCCAGGCCCCCCGGGTCTTTAGAATGCTTTCCCCAAGCTCAAGGGACCTTTCCCAAGCTCGGGCAGAGGTATCCCCGAGCTCGGAGGACTGTTCCCGAGCTCGGGCAAGGCTGACCTCGGGTCCGAGTTGGCCCCCGCAAGCCTCCTCGACCTCGACGCCTTCGATTCAACCTCCAGCATTGAATTCCTTTTTTTCTAGCGTGACCCCTCTCCCCTGCGTGGGAATTGGGGCCACCAACTCCTGTCAGGACCCCTACGTGGGAACTAGGGCCCAGCAACTGCTCCTCTCTAAATCCCCTACGTGGGAACTAGGGCCCAGCAACTCCTGTCTAAATCCCCTGCGTGGAAACTAGGGTCAACTACTTCCGTCTGCTCGCAGCATCACCCGACGTCGGGCCGAGATCGGCGCCTGGGGTCTATAAAGCGCCAGCTACAGCTCAAGACAGGGGAAGAGGCTAGGAAAAATAACAACACACCAAGAGCCCCGAAACACACTCATACACTGTACCACCTCGCCGAGCTCTCCTCGGTCAGCACTCCCGAGTGGCCCCGAGGACGAGCTCCCTGTTCATCCTCCCCGAGGGGCTTTTAGTCACCTTTCGCCTATGGTCAAGACTGGAGTAGAGCTATTACCCAACCTAGGGGGCTTGAACCAGTATAAATGATGTGTTCCCTGTTCGCTTGTCCTCCCCCCTCGAGCTGCGTGCCTGTCGGCGTTCTCTCCATCCCGGACGAGCATGACTTTGGGCCTCGCCCCTTTGCACGATCCTTCCCCCCTTATTTGCGGTTGACGGTTCCGATCGTCGACAGTACCTATGTTCTATCCCGGTTTTATGAGTTACCTAAGGCATGTACCTATGTCGTTTTTTACTATGATTTGTCATCAAATTTGAAATTTGTCGCAGACCGAAAGAGAATGAGGAACAACGAAATTTGATTGTTTTTCTCAAAGTAATTAATTGAAAAATAATTTTGTAAAATACTACATGAATTCTGACCGACAAATATGAATTTTTTCTGAATTTATTGAACCCTAGTTTGAACTATAAAATTGTAGCAACCATCAAAATAACAGACTATTAATAATTAATGCTCACAGGTTATAGCAAATTTTTGAATAAAATTATTGCAAAATACTTCCTCATAAATTAAATTTTCTCCTAAATTTTATTTCATGATTATTCTTAATTTATTTGGGGCATAGTCGCCCAGTCACCAATGGTGGGGCGATTTATTGCAGTCGCCCCACCACCATCGGGCGACTTATTCTAGTCGTTCGATGGTGGGGCGACTGAGTCCTCTCCCCTATAAATTTGTGCCACATCAGCGCTGACTCAGCTATGCTACTCTTGTCACCCAACCATATGGCGACATAGGTATATTTTTGTAATTTTTTGAGATGGAGGTATATTTTTGCAATTTGAATGAAAAATGCATTATTTTAAAAAAAAGTCCCTGTTCTCCCCCATTGTAACACCCCGGCACCCCACATGCCCTGGATGTCACACCCTCAACAGCACCCAACATCTGACATGAAAAGAAAAACATTGCAAAGCAACTAACATACTAGCAGGTTGCCGAATCAACTAAAAAATTTCGGCAGCACCTCCCCTAACACTCGAACATCCACTCAGCAGACAAAAGACAAATTTCAATATATAAAACATACACATTGCCCAACAGGTTATCCAACTAAGCAACATATATATCATGGATGACTAAGCCGACAAAAAAAACCACCATGAAGCAAAAGAGGAATTAAGAGTATAGCCACCCCATAATCAAAGATACAAGAATTTAAGCTATCATGCCATCAAGCCACTTACAAGCTAACCATCCAAAAGAACAAGTTCTTTAATATAGCAGCATTTCCAAAAGTGGTATAGCAACTAATCTAACTACATGATGATCAAACTGAGTGAAGTGGTGCTAGCCCTTCTCCCCAAAATGCCGCTCTGGAGGTACCTAAAATAAAACGATACAAACAAGCGTGAGTTCAAAACTCAGCAAAGTGTATCATATCCACGCATAATTATCCAATTAATAATTTCAAGCAGTAGCATAAACACATTTCTTATACCAATCAACAAGTCCATAAACAATGATATCACCGATGGTTACCACCTTCACTTCATTACTCATTTAATATACATACCTCATTAAACTCTTTGGATGAGTCCACGACTCATACAAGCCTCATTAAATCTCTTCGGATGAGTCCACGACTCTATCTCAACTCTACACATTACCATTTTACACAAGAATCATCATTAAAGATGCAATGCAACATGTATGCTCCTGAATGCACCTTTTATAGCACATACCGGTATTGCCGAGTGCACACCCGTCGGTGTGCACCCACTCATTCCCTTCCATCCCGTGGAGGGGCCTACTCTTACTGTCTCGCTCCCATTCACCTCGGTGAATGGGACTACGAGGTATGACTTTCGTGCTCACTACGGGTGAACACAGAGGCCCACATCAGCATGGGTCACCTCTTCTCTTATGAATGCACAAATGCAATGAAATGAATGAACAAAAGGGCAAATGCATTCTATTTCAACATTCACATCTCCATCAACAGGAACATAAATATAACCATCATCATCAAGTCAACCAATAGCATTAACATAACCTTTAAATTCCTAATCATTTAGTATTTCTCTTTTACCCATATAGTGTAACATGCATTCACCACAATCATTTCAAAATCTTTCAACATAAACATACTCATAATGCTTAGCAAAAATCGATATTCTAGCATCATACTAGTGATACACTTGCCTCAACTGCGGGGAGGGGGGTGGCGTGAAGATGATGCCACTCCTGAGGATACACCACCTGAAAATAGCATTTGCAAATTCATTTTTATATACTATATACTTCACACAACCTACCACACTTCTACACCCTAATTCAAAACAGTCCCCAATTTCCAACAATTAGGGATTTCTAGACAGCAAGCACGAAATTTAACATATCTCCCAAACGGCTAAGCTAAATTTTTAGTTCTTGTACTATAAACAACCACAAGAGGATAATCTAACTTTTAATCTACAGCCCACCATTCAGAATATGCCTCAAACAGTACCAGAATTGAAATGAACAGAGGCTACAAGTGTTAAACATTCAGTCTGGACAGCGTTTACTAAAACAAGCATATCTTTTGATTGGTTTAACCAAAATTAGTGTTCTTGTGCTCTAATTGACCATAAAAGGATAAACTACCATTTCCCTATATCCATTCATTCAGGAGATGTGCCAAAAATTCCCAGATTAGAGATGAACAGAGACTGCACATTTTAAAACTAACTCAGGACAGTCTATACTAAAATGGGCATAACTTTTAATTGGTTAAATTAAAAATTGAGTTATTGGGCTCTAAATGACCAAAAGAGGATAACCTACATTTAACCCCTAGCCATTAATTCAGAAACTGAGCCTAAAGTTCTCGACTTCCATTTTTACTTTCAGTTCAGATTCTGAATTTTTCAGCAGATTGTAGTTTTAGGGTAGCAACATCAAAATAGCATAACTTTTGATTTCAGAACCCGAATCAAGCAAAAAATGACATTTTCTTGATCTACAGGAAAAGTGCTAACTTTATCCAGGCAACCAAAGATTCTAATTCAACTTGGAAATAGCCCTAAAGAGCAGTTCAAAATCTCAGCTACCAAAATGAAATAAATCAGAGCAGCCCGCACTAAAAAGGTCATAATTTTTAATTGGCTGAATGGAATTTTGTGTTCTTGAACTCTTCTGAAACCTAAGAACACGAGCTACAACTTTCTCTACAGAAAACTACTCAGTAAATAATTCTTTCTTGCCCAAAACACAGTCGCAAGACTGGTCTACGCACAGCTCGAAATCTGAACAGAGTTCCCCCCAACCCTAGAGCTATTTTCCCTCCAAAATCCCCAAATCCAAGAACCCTAGAACCATCCCCACCAGCTAGGACCTCCATTAGCACAACAAGAATCTCAAAAAAACTTGAATCCACTCACCACCAAGAGGGAGGAAGAAGGAAGAGGGGGTGCTGCAAGGAGGAGCTCGGCTGAGCTTGGAGCAGTAGCAGGGAGCTTCGGTTTTTGGAGAGGAGCAGCCAGGGAGGAGAGGAGGCGCAGCCACCAGGGAGGAGAGGAGCTAGGGAAAAGTGAACCAAGTGGAAAAGAAAAGGAGGGGAGGGGAAAAGAGAAGGGTAGGTGGGGGAAAAAGGAACCCAGGCGCTTCCCCCATACAATTACAGTTTTTGCTTGCCAGATCACCGCGAGTCCACCAGCTATCTGGCCACGAAATTTGATCTGTAATATTACATTCTCCCCCACTTACAGGGATTCAACCCCGAATTCCCAGCACACCAACTATACGAAAAGGATAGACTGCCGAAGCTAAATCACAACACAAACATCACCTTGAACCCAACGCGCTAAAATTCACCTTGGTGAGAAGCTCAGCAAAATCCAATGATCACTCATTTGCTTTTCCCAAGCCAAATAGCAAAGCAAAACTCAATTCTCTTACATCACATAAGTCACTTTTTATCATTTTCCAATCAATATGATAAAATTTACATCGGAGAGAACTCAAAGTAAAAGAGAAACCCCACACAAAACCTTGACAGAAGTCCTCATATTAACCAAAATAAATCGCTCACTCCCACCAAAGCAAAACCTCTCATGTTAACCAAAACCAACATTTTGGAAGAGAAAACCGATTCTTAAGTCAAACATCTGTGCACACAACCACTATCATTTTCTCTCAAGAGAAAGGAAAACTTATTCCCAACAAAAACCACTTCACCATCAAAAATCACTTATGAAACATTCATAAGATCCGCACTTTTTTTTTGAAATATTCCCAAATACCTTGCATATTTTCAATTAACTCCAACTCTAGCCAAAATAGAGTTACAAATAGGATTTTCAGCTCAAGAGCTTCCAACACAATGCCTCATGTCTATCTGTTTCCTTCACATATTAATTCCACAGTTAATCTACTATGTACGCTAATAAGCATGATCCAACCATACACTCTTAAGTGTAAATCCCACATTCCTGACTTAAGCTAAATAACTTAGCCAAGACAAAAAAAATTGGCATGGTTCAATGAAGTAAAGTTGTCCAAAGACCATCAACCGATTAGTTAATAAATACTTCTTTTTCTTCTTCTTTTTTTTATCCTCATTGTCAATCATCAAAGCCAACTCCGCAACTTGACAAAAATGCAACTAATCGGGGGAGTTCTATTGCACACCACTCGGAATGCCTTAACCAAAAGGAATGCATCCTAAAAGGTCATACGAGCAATTGAATTTGTAAACCTTTAAAAGAAGGTTTACCTCGAATCCCACCATTCCTAATATTCCAATACCCTTGCCATTAAAGGTTTCATATTCATCAAAGGTATCCTGAAAAGCCCAATAGGTTTGAACATACCTTACAAAACCCTATCTTCCTTTAATTACCGTCTCCATTCATATAACCATCATTGGTCATAGTATCATCACGCCTTAACCAAGTATATATCATGATAATCAACAAGGAGAAGCACGTCATCACTTCTTCAACCAATTAACTTAACAATTAATTCAACCTAAGACGCACGTCAGCAATTTCTTTTGGTCTACTAATCTGGACGAACCACCTTTTTAGTGTCCCCGGTGCATTCAACCAATAACTAACTCCAACAATTAACTATCCCCTCCACTAGACATATTTCACCAATAAGGCTCCAAGTCAAACCTTTGCCAAGGACTAAGCCAAGCACCAATTCACACTTTCCATATGTCCTTATTCTTTGATTACACCTTTATTAAGTCATCTTATGGACACATAACAATAAATGATCCATAATCAATATAGGCCAACACCCTCATGACTTTACATAGTCACACTCCATTGTTTTACACCAACACCTAGATATAGTAAGTCATCAAGTGGATCATTCTAGAAATTTTACATCATAATCAATACTAGCCTTACAGGAACACCATCCCATACTTCCAATTAATTCCATGGCTCACAACGGATTGCAATAAATTCTCATCAACTTTTACTGTAGAATCACCTACCATCTCGATTAATCTTTCTCTACCAACACACTAAATTAGGTTGTCTTTAAACAATCAGCAAATTCATTTTAACCACATTGGTAGCTTATATCGACTCAATTTTCTAACTATGCATCACAGACTTAAAGTTTTAAACATCCTCGTGGGTCACCTATCCTTGGAATAATTGGTATGACCCCAACAACAATTCTTAAGCATAAACAACACCAATAAACATTTTCTTTCTAGAAAACCAAACCATAAATCACAAGAGAACTCGACTCTCAAATTCCCAAACTCCGGCATGGAACAACTCCTCAACCAACTCTCAGTTTTTTTCAACTTCCACGAAGGAAGATGGATGCAAAAGGGGAAAAACCAAATGATCAACTAATTCTTTTCTGATAAAGACTTGACACCCAAAATCCACACGACTTAAGTTTTACATCAAAATTTCAATAACTTCTTTTAAATGAAGAGAACAACCACATGCGCAACACAATAATCTTCTTCACAAGGCAACCCACGATACCCAACGAAGCCCATTACCAAAAAACGTCGAAGAAATAACCAGTCAAGACTCATTACCAAAAACTTTTCCTTGGTCCCCAATCATCAAAGACGAACAAAAGAAACCAACCTTATCTACCCACTCTCTAAACTATGCCGCAACCAATGACAACTCTCACCTAGAAGAGGTTCCTAGACCTCAAGTGGTGACTCTAACCGGCCACAACCACAACCAAGAACCTTAACACGGCCAAAAGAACAAGGCTGATAACCTTTCGGCTTAACCAAATCACATAAATATAATGACTCAACAACTATTTCATAAACAAAGCAATATGCGTCAACAAATTTAGCATTCAACATCAAAGCTCAAATACAAGCCTTAAGCGTAATGCAATGATACCCATACCCTTTCTACTGTGCATCAGTGTGTCAAAATTTTAGTTACTTAGTCAACCTATGCCAAATTTTAAAGTTATTTACCTAAGACAAGATTTTAAAGAACATATGCACCTAGGCCATGTTTCTAGATTATCCCAAATCAAAGTTTTAGTTGACCCAATGGTATATCACTAAGTTCAAACACCACAGACCTAATGCCCGCTCTGACACCAACTGTAACACCCCGGCACCCCACATGCCCTGGATGTCACACCCCACTAGCAGGTTGCCGAATCAACTAAAAAATTTTGGCAGCACCTCCCCTAAAACTCGAACATCCACTCAGCAGACAAGAGACAAATTTCAATATATAAACATACACATTGCCCAACAGGTTATCCAATTAAGCAACATATATATCATGGATGAGTAAGCCTACCAAAAAAAACCACCATGAAGCAAAAGAGGAATTAAGAGTATAGCCACCCCATAAGAAAAGATACAAGAATTTAAGCCATCATGCCATCAAGCCACTTACAAGCTAACCATCCAAAAGAACAAGTTCTTTAATATAGCAGCATTTCTAAAAGTAGTATAGCAACTAATCTAACTACATGATGATCAAAGTGAGTGAAGTGGTGCTACCCCTTCTCCCCAAAATGCCGCTCTGGAGGTACCTAAAATAAAACAACACAAACAAGTGTCAGTTCAAAACTCAGCAAAGTGTATCATATCCACACATAATTATCCAATTAATAATTTCAAGCAGTAGCATAAACACATTTCTTATACCAATCAACAAGTCCATAAACAATGATATCACCGACGGTTACCACCTTCACTTCATTACTCATTTAATATACATACCTCATTAAACTCTTTGGATGAGTCCACTACTCATACAAGCCTCATTAAATCTCTTCGGATGTGTCTACGACTCTATCCCAACTCTACACATTACCATTTAACACAAGAATCATCATTAAAGATGCCCAACTGCAACCATAAGAATCAATGGGGTAGAATTCCTAGCAAATCTTATCATTTTGGATTCTAAAGGAATATATGTCATCCTAAGGATGGATTGGTTAACCAAGTATAAAGGTCAAATAGATTTTGCCAATAGAGCCATTACCCTCACTAATTCGAAGGCATTCGAGTGGAGTATATGCCTCATGAGTCTTCAAGTAAGAAGTGCGTTCTGAACAGTTTGAAGGAAACAACTTTGGAAAGTATGCCTGTGGTGTGGGAATACCCAGATGTATTTCCTGAAGAGTTGCCAGGCATGCCGCCTGATCGAGATGTAGAGTTCATCATAGAACTAGTCCCTGGTACGGCTCCTATTTCTAAGAGACCCTACCGCATGCCAACCAATGATCTTGCCGAGATGAAGAAACAAATTGAAGAGTTGCAGGAAAAAGGATTCGTTCGTCCAAGTTCGTCGCCTTGGGGAGCGCCAGTTATTTTCGTAAAGAAGAAGGATAATAATTTATGCATGTGCGTGGACTATAGAGCCCTGAATGAAGTCACAATTAAGAACAAGTATCCGTTGCCCATGATTGATGACTTATTTGACCAATTGAAGGGAGCCTGTATTTTCTCCAAGATTGATCTTCGATCCGGATACCATCAGTTGAAAATAAGGCCACAAGACATTTCGAAGACAGCTTTTGCTACCCGATATAGATTATATGAGTTTACAATTATGTCATTTGGTCTGACCAATGCACCAGCCTATTTCACGAACTTGATGAATAAAGTGTTTATGGAATATTTGGACAAGTTTGTGGTAGTATTCATAGATGATATTCTGATCTATTGCAGAGATGAAGAAGAACATGAAGGTCATTTGAGAATGGTGTTAGAAAAGCTCAGAAATCATCAGTTACATGCCAAGTTCAGTAAATGTGAATTTTGGTTGAAAGCAGTTGCTTTCTTTGGGCACATAATTTCTGCTGGAGGTGTCTCAGTAGACCCTGAAAAAGTGAAAGGTGTACTTGATTGGAGGCAACCTAAGTCAGTGCCTGACATCAGAAGTTTTCTTTGTTTAGCGGGATACTACCGAAGATTGCAAGACTGCTTACCCAGTTGCTTCAGAAGCAAAAGAAGTTTGAATGGTCTGAAGCTTGTGAGCAAAGTTTTTCGGAAATAAAGAAAAGATTGACCTCAGCCCCAGTGCTCATTTTACCGGAAAATCGGAAGAATTTTGTGAATTTCTATGATGCTTCAAGACAGGGACTTGGATGTGTCTTGATGCAAGAAGGTAAAGTAGTTGCATACACCTCGTGGCAATTGTGACCACATGAGGAAAACTATCCAACCCATGACTTGGAAATTGCTGCAGTAGTGCATGCACTAAAGTTATGGAGGCATTATCTCATTGGAAATCGATGTGAAATTTTCACAGACCATAAGAGTTTGAAGTCACTCAAGCAGACTTCAACCTAAGACAAAGAAGATGGTTAGAATTAATCAAGGATTATGATGTGGGAATACATTACCATCCTAGCAAGGCTAATATGGTAGCCGATGCTTTAAGCCGGAAGAGCTATTGCAATAATGTGATGATTCAAGAAGGTCAACCTGCTCTTCACAAAGAGTTTCAACGATTGAATTTGGAACTAGTAGAGGAAGGTTCTGTCGCTACTTTGGAACTTCAACCAACCTTGACGGATCAGATTAAAAAGATGCAAAAGTCAGATAAAGAAGCTGCTAAGATCAAGGATAGAATAAAGGAAGGTAAAGACCTAGGATTTTTGGAAGATGAAGAAGGAATTGTTTAGCTTGGAAAAAGTATATATGTGCCAAAACAAAAGGAGATCAAGCAGTTGATATTAAAGGAGGCACATGAGTCAGCATACTCAATTCATCCAGGTAATACTAAGATGTATCACGAACTTCGTTGTATATATTGGTGGCCCAGGATGAGAAAGGATATTGCAGAGTACATAGCTATGTGTGATGTATGCTAGCGAGTTAAAGCTGAACATCAAAGACCCGCTAGATTGCTACAACCGTTAAGGGTACCTGAATGGAAGTGGGAAGAAATTGGAATGGATTTCATTACAGGACTTTCGAGAACCAGATCAGGTTATGACTCAATATGGGTGGTTGTGGATCAATTGACAAAAGTTGCACATTTCATTCTAGTAAAAAAAACCTACCAAGGAGATAAACTAGCAGAGTTGTATATGTCAACAATTGTGTGTTTGCATGGTATGCCAAAGAAGATTGTATCACATCGAGGCACTCAGTTTACCTGAAGATTCTGGCAAACGTTGCAAGAAACATTGGGTACCAACCTGAATGTTAGCACAGCTTATCACCCTCAGACTGATGGACAGACTGAGTGAGTAAATAAGATTCTTGACCATATGTTAAGGTCTTGTATGTTGTCTAATACGACAAGTTGGGATCAAAGTTTACCCTATGCAGAATTCTCATATAATAATAGTTATCAAGCAAGTTTACAGATGTCCCCATTTGAAGCCTTGTGTGGAAGAAAGTGCAGAACACCTCTCTGTTGGAATGAAACAGGAGATCGCCAGGTTTTTGGTCCTGATATTTTGCAAAAGGCTGAAAAACAAGTAAATATTATTCAAGAAAGATTGAGAACTGCGCAATCTAGGCAAAAGAGTTACGCTGATAATCGTCGAAGGGAGTTAACTTTTGCTCCTGGTGACTATGTGTACTTAAAAGTCTCACCGCTTAGAGGGATGCGTCGATTCCAAGTTCGCGAAAAGTTAGCACCAAGATTCATTGGACCATTGCCAATCCTAGCTAGAAGTGGAGAAGTGGCTTATCAGTTGGAGCTGCCACCACAGTTGTGAAATGTGCACAATGTGTTCCATGTGTCGCAGTTGAAAAAGTGTCTCAGGGTACCAGAAAAGCAGATGCAGATTGAGGATGTTGAGCTACAAGAGGATCTCACCTACCAAAAGTATCCGATCAAAATTCTGGATGAAGCAGAGCGTAGAACAAGAAATAAGACAATAAAATTTTGCAAAGTTCAGTGGAGTAACCATTCAGAAAAGGAAGCAACTTGTGAGCGCGAAGAAGACCTTAGAGCGGAGTACCCCAACCTTTTTCCTCAGCCGTCCAAATCTCGGGGTCGAGATTTATTTTAGGGGGGAAGGTTTGTAACATTCCAAATTTCAGCTTTTTAAAATTTCCCTTGAGTTTTTAAATTTTTTTGTGATTTTAATTTTAACTCTCAAGTGCAAGCAAATTATTTGAATCAAAATTTTAAGTTTAAATAAGTCTATTATGCAATTGACTCAATCTTCATGAAATAAATCATGTTATATCTTTTGAATAACATCACTAGCTTAGATATGTCCAAGTTCATTTATCAAGCTAAGGTTAATTAAAATAAGAAGAACTTGAAAGCTTTAAATGAAAACTTGATGAAACATGTTGCTTTTACTTACTAAGTTTCTTCTCTAGAGGTTTTTACCCTGAATTGTGAAATTTTGGATTTCTCTAGAGTCCCTATAGCAACTTGGGTGAAATTTGGCTGATCCATATTTGAGTCCTTCAGAATTGCTCATATGTCCTAAATTGAAAAATAAAAATATTTGACTCTTTTGTGCAAAATTGATCTCAACACTTTATATTCAAGAGACTGCTTTCCATTGCATTTGGGATGAACTCGGAATATATTGTGTATGACCAAGATCATTCTCTTAAGACTTACTCTTGAGATGATCGAAAATGGCTTGAGTCAATCAATATAAAAAAAATGCAAATATCAATCACATAAGTGGGTAAAGAATGCAAATAATGTCAAACATTTGCACCCCGCTATGTTTTTCAAAGCCTTAAAGAAAATTTGCATAACTTGAAAAATGAGCTCGAAGGTGATGAGGACATCACTATGTCGGATACACCCATGACCTCACCTCCACCACCTCCTATGCAAGGTCCTATCACTAGGGCACGCGCACGACAGCTAAATCAACAGGTGAACTCGTTTCTCGGGTGGCATAATTATATTTTAGAGGATAGACCACTGCATAATAATGTGCTTGTGCTTAGGAATCATGACTTAGAGCTGCAAGGACGTCATTCCTCATCACTACAAGCTAGAGTACAAGGTATTCCCGAGAAGGAAGCCAAAATGTCCACCCAGGAGCAGTCCACATTCAACTAGGCATAACTTTTGCATACGGAGTCCGTTCGGGATGAGTGAGTACTTGATTAAAAGATAAATTTGTTCTCTTTCGAACGGATCTAGTCTCATCATCAAATTCCACTCGATCTGGCCACAGCAGTCAAAACGGTGCGGCGGTCTCAGTCTTTTAGGGTGCTGTGCCACCATAATTTTGGGCTGAGTTCCCATGTAATTAAAGTGGCATGAGACCAACTCCTAGCAGCCATCCTTGGCTATATATATTGGGCAAACCCCCTATCTATCTCCTTAGGTTTTGTTAAGTTTAGCTGCCCTTTGTGTGGAACTTTAACCTTGTTCTCCTGACTCGGCTAGAGCAGCAGTAAACAAGTTCATAACCTTAGTTCGTATGTTTGCTTTATCTTTGTTCTTGCTGGTTCTTCAATTGCTTACAAGAATAGACCTTCGTGGTCAGGTCATCCGGGCTTCAGCACGGTTGATAACAACTAGGAGTGTGGTTTAGCGATTGCGGGCGCTTATCCTTGTGTGGTTCGTAGCCGTATCGTCAAAGTCGTCCTCTGCCTAATCGAAATTATCCCCTCACCGGAAGATCGGGCAACGATTGACCGGTGAGTTCTTGTATCTTGTTTAGTTGTTTGATTGTGTTCTTCCTAGAGTCCAGAAAATTTGCCCCACAAAAAGTTTGTTTGTCCGCTGTCCAAACCCCGTTGTGACATTCAATTGGTTAATTTTGTTTTTGCTAAATTGAGTTTGCGTCCGTTCTAGTATTGTCTTGTTGCTGTTCATCTTCTTGTTCATCTCCCCACATCAAAATCCATCCCTAAAACCCAAAAACAAACAACCCCATCTCGGCCAAAAAGATCACCTTTCTGCAGCCGCCACCAAAAACGCCATAAAACTCAATTCCCTTATTTTTTTTGAGTGAAACCAAAAGGAGTAGATCCGTGACTTATTATTCTATGTTGATGCCAATTTTCACATCCATACATGCAAGCACGAGAAATCTGTGAATGTTTCAATAAGACCTAATTGCTGTCCTGATATCTCCATCTGTGTGCAATTGTAAAATTCGTGCAAAATTCTCGGTTGAATTTTAGAAAGTTTGTCCAAAAGAAAATTTGTTGCAAAAGCCTTCAGGAAGAAAACAAAAAAAAAGAATCATTGAAAAAAAGGCACCTGACTAAAAGATACAGCCAAAATACCGACCTGCTATCTGGTGGATAGAAATCAGCAAAATACAAAGTTGGATCCATCTTGTGCTCCCAAGCTGCAAATTGCATATGCTTGAATTTTGTTGTGTTTACCAATTGTATCCACTGCCATATCTTTTGTTTTAGCCTAATATCCATCTTTGTTTGATCAGAAACATAGGCTAATTGCTAGTTTCGAACACTTATTCAATTCTATGCAAATTTTGAAATTGGCTAATTGTTTTCCTTTGCTACTCATTATAAAGCCTTTCCGAGCTCCACTTTCTACTAACCATACAGGTGATAAGCCTTGCAATCGCTTTGTTCACATTTGAGTTTGGTTTATCACGAACCAGCCACCAACCGGTTGCACCACTTGCTGCATTAGTAAGAATTTCTAAGAGCCTGGTAAGAGCAAGAGAGAGTGACACCCAATCATTTCAGCAAGTAGTAGTGATAGGGAATTACATACCTTTGTGTGTTTTCCTGTTTATTACTAACCATGGCAGATGACAATGGAAGTAATGAAGAAAACCAAGCTGAAATTCTCACACCTCGCTCAAGAGGAATCATACAACACTTCACACGTTTATTGAACGTGCATGCTACCAACCATGATGAGGTCTTGGCTAAAATCAACAACAACATCGCAGCCCTCCGTGACCGAGTAGATCGCCTTGAGGGACAACAACCACCACTTGTTGAAAATGTGGCCAACAATGGACAAGAACAAAATGGAGCACATGGACGCCAACCGCGGCATGTTGTCCGTGCTTGGGCAAATGAGGTGGAAGAGGAAGAGAACAATTATATTGCTGACACTGAGGATGATGATGGTTTTAACTCCAACAATGAACGAGATCATCGACGACTTCGACATAATCGGCAAGGTATGGGTAGGAATCAGCGAGAACCACGAGAGGTACGTAATGATCCCATGGGAAAGGTTAAGTTTACAATACCTTCATTTGATAGAAAATATAACCCTGATGCTTATCTTGATTGGGAGCTAGCGGTAGAACAAAAATTTGCATGCTATAACTTTCCTGAAGATAGAAAAGTTAGGGCTGCCACTAGTGAGTTCACTGCTTTTGCCTCCATTTGGTGGAGTGAGACTTGTAGGAATCATGGAAATGCACCAAGAACATAGAATGCCTTTAAAAGAATGATGAGAGCTAGGTTTGTTCCTTCTTACTATTCTCGTGACTTGCTCAATAAATTACAACATTTAAATCAAGGAAATAAATCTGTAGAGGAGTATTATCAAGAAAGGCAAATTTGTGAGTTGCGGTGTGGTTTGGAAGATAATTGTAACATCCCAAAAATTTGTTTAAATATTATTTTATTGTTATTTGTGCATTTTATGATTTTTTAGGTATTTATTTGGATTTTTCTGGATTTATTTCAATTAATTGCAAATTAAGTGTTTTGACCTTTTATTGAAAACTATTTAAATTTGTGCAAAGTTGAAATATAGTTTTGCCAAAAATATTTTATCTGAGTTCAAAATATCTCAAAGTATTTTTGAGAATTTTCTTGGAATTTTCCTGATTATTTTATTGCCTAAAACAAATAAAATGAATTTCAGTAATTATTTTAAATGAAAAATCCTTTTAAAAAGTGTATGAACAGTATTGGCTTGGCCCGCATCGTGCGTGAGTAGCCCAGGTGGCGCGCCCGCTAGCCCATGATTCCGTAAGAAATCACGGGCCGTTGGATCGCGATCGTAGGGCTTGTGTCGCCACGCCGCCAAGCGCGTCTAAGCCGTAGGATCGGATCGTGGTCAGCGTGGGTCGTGCCTCCTTATAACCCTAGCCAATCGTAGCCGTTGATCCAACGACGGTCCGGATTAGATCTCGTCGGGGGAATTCGGTGCGTCCGTTGCGTCACGTGGACGGTCGCCGTGCGTCGTCTCCGTGCGGGAATCGGACGCCGCCGCCGTGTCCGAGAAGAACACCGCCGACGCGTCGATTAGGATTCCAGGCGCTGTATGCGGTCGTCGAGGGATATAAAAAGGAGGGGTTAGCGCCCCGAGGTTCGCAGTCATGCATCGTAGCTTTTGGTCGGAGTAGTTTCACGAGAGCAGCCGTAGAACGCAGTCGCGAGCTCGTCGGAGTAAGCCGAGGACTTCGCCGTGGTTTTTCGCTTGGAGCTCGCCGTTCGTGGAGTACCCGCCGTCGCCAAGGCTACCAACGTGATCCCTATGCTGTGCCGCGTCGGACCCGTGAAGAATCGTCGCCGTTTCATCGCCAGAACGCCGTCGCCAAAGTCGTCGTCTTCAAGTCCGGTGGAACTGCGCCGCCGCTCTGCCACCGCCGGGTTGAAGTTTCGTGAGCCGTCGGATTTCCAGCGAAGGGCAGAGATCTTGCCGCGTAAGTTGGAGATCTGTATCCGTTAGATGCGATCTGAGCGGTGGATGCTGCGCCGCAGAGATGGACCAATCAAGCGACGACGCGTGTCGGTACGTTCTACGAGGCGCCGTGGACCGCGTCTGCGGTGGACCAGAGCGGTCCCGTAGACCGAGTCCATGGACCAGGACGCGTGGCAGTGTTTGATTGGTCGACATCAGGGCTGACGTCACGCTTGCACAATAAATCTGTTTTCAATTTAAAAATAATTCTGTTAATTCTGATTTTCTAATTTCTGAAATTTCAGTATGTATTCCAAACTTCAAAAGGCTATATCTTTTGCATCTTAACTCGGATTTGAGTGATTCAAATTTCTAAAAAATTTTAAAATTGAGATATATTTAATGGTGAGTTTTAATTGATTTTTGGAGTTCATTTCCTCTCTGTTTTGGTATTTATTTGCTTTTCTCCTTCGGTACGCGTAGACGTTGAATTGTGCGACGCTTCGGAGGAAGATCCAGCAACTCAAGAGCAAGCTCCAGATCAAGATCAGGACCTATTCCAAGACAAGTTGTGCTTTGATCATGTTGAACCCATGTTTATAAAATTGCTATATTTGTTTCACCCTATTGCATATTATTTCAAGTATACACTTGTGTCAAATTAAATTGGGACTTAGCTATTATACCCATTTGATCTACACCCTACCTTGTCATTGTATGCCATGATCTATTGTCACCCTAGATTGGTTCATTATAGTTGGTTAGTAAAAATAATCAACATGGGATGGTTAGACCGTATTAGTTGCTTAGCCATGCCACATCATCACATGTGATTGAATCATTGATAATTAATCTTGACTAATGGAATATGGAACGATGTTATGAACTTGTGTGTCATGTGGGATCACACGATGAGATTGAGTTGTTGTGGCGAGTCATGTCACGCAACGATGTTGAATTGTTGATGGAACGTGGTGCTTGGTAATCAACTTGGGTGATATTCACTTAGATTGGGGCAAGTGACAAGGGGCGAGTATGCCAAGGTGGGCCCAATGGGCAGAGGGTATGTGGATGTCTTTCCTTGATCACTCTAAGGACTTAACCTTGCAAGCCTTTGACCTGAGTCAATCATGCAACCACATGTCTGGTATGGGCCAGTCTAGCTGATTAATTTGCAATGTCTTAATTTTGGTACTATCTTGGTCGGTGTGAGTTCTCGAGTTATGGAGTAATTCACATGGCGCAAGAGGGGGGCCCTGGATATGGTAACTAGTCCCACCAGTGTTGAAACCTTAGCGGGTGGTACCGGGTTAAGCCAGCGCATTGTAAAGGCTTTGTTATAATCACTCGCCTTGGTGGTGTTTGGTTGTATCGCGTGGGTAAAGTGCATAACCTCTGCAGAGTGTGAAAATATTCGGATAGCCATGCTAACTGTGATCGAGCAATGCTCGGAATTATCATAAGGGTTAGCTTAATTAAATGGACAACTTGGTTGGGATGGCGGAATGCCATGTGGAAGATGGAATTTGATTTAGGATTGGAAACTTGGTTTACTTGAGAAATACTGAATCTATTTACTACTGTTATTTGTTTTATAGTCTTTACAATCTAATTATTGTACTCGTTCATAAATGTTGTTTGTTGCAAAATAGCCATGATAGCCTATCCTTTGGAATAAGCCTTGCATATAGTTATATAGAACTACATTCTGTGCACAACTTGTTGAGTGCTTTAAGTACTCACCCTTGCCAACAACAATAATCAACAGTCGAAGAATCTACACCTGTGTTGGAGGAGGAGTTCCAAGAGGACGCGAGTCATTAGGGTCCGAGCCTTGTCGGTTGCCTGTGGTGAACTGATGAGCTATCTACGTTTTCTACTTTCTGCTGCTTAATTCTTAGCTTATATTTCCAGTTTTGCCCTGCGTGGCTTAATAATGTAAGTCGGTCATAAGATTATACACTTAGCTATATCAATAAATGGAGTAATATTCTATTATCGTTGAGTATGATATGATATGTACCGATGTTGAGCTGTGTGCACTAGCGTTGATCCTGGGACTAGTGCGTTAAACACAGTGGGTTCGAATCAGTGGATTCGGGTCCTTACAAAGGTGGTATCAAAGCATACTGACTGTAGGTCTTGGCCCTAGATAGCATGGAGGTGTCCAGGTTGTGTCCAAAACTATTTTCTAAAGGAAAATTTAAATTTGACTAACAAAACACTCTCGACTCATCTCATTCTCTACTTCTCGCCTTTGCTGAATTTACCGTTTACTTGCCGTTTCGGGTGGAGACCTTATTCAAAGTTCTTGTTAAGCAGATGCCGATTGTTCCGACCTTTGAGGAGTCAGCAGGTGGCTACGCCATGGAGCTGTGGAGAGGTCTTCAGACGCTTGGAGGCTTTTATCGTCCGCTTTACCGAGGAGGCAGCTGGACCGTTAATGGTGTTCACCGAGGATTTGTTTGCAAGCTGATCATCTACGCTCGGGACAACAAGGAAGCTAGCAGGCCAATCAACATCTCCGCCAAAAGATTCTCGTACGAGGTTGCAATTCAGGAGGTTGCCCGACTTGCTCTTCGTCGTGTCTGCCGCGACTACGTCGACGAGCTTCACGACTCAGTGTTTCGACTTCACCCTGATGTGCAAGCATGCCGACGCCGACGGATCGTGGAGGACGAGTGTGCTACTGTGGTACACCTTGCGGAGTTCACCCTTGCCCAAGAGGAGCATATGAGAGAGACCACTCAGGAGCTGGAGACAGTGTGCGAGGCACTCAGAGTGACAGAGCAGGAGCTTGAGGAGACCCGTGCTGTAGCTATCGGTATGATCATCGAGCTAGGAGAGGCTCTAGAGGGGGTTGAGGACGAGTTGGAGCGCGTGACCCGAGGAGCTCAGGAGCTAGCTGAGGAGTCCGAGGAGGATCCAGAGGAGCGAGAATGGGAGCCAGAGGAGAGTGCGGACCCTGTTGTTGCTGAGGAGCCAGCAGTAGGTCATCAGGATGGGTTCGCTCCTATGCCAGCCCACCCGCCGGTGTATGCACCGGATC
Organism: Otatea glauca; assembly: GCA_036346275.1. Taxonomy (NCBI): domain Eukaryota; kingdom Viridiplantae; phylum Streptophyta; class Magnoliopsida; order Poales; family Poaceae; genus Otatea; species Otatea glauca. Next base: position 27,720,348 of record CM070729.1, read on the forward strand.
AGTCTCAGCTAGGGTGGCTGGATGAGTGAGAGTCAGTCTTGGAGTTGTGTTGAGACTCGAGTGTTGAGTCGCGTCTTTAAGATTTGTCTTTACCTTTTAGTAGACGTTAAGGTTTCATGTTTAGTTTGCTTCTTTGTAATGCTGAGTGTGCAGTATGTGTTGCAAAGCTTGTAGGCTTTTATAAGCAGCCATACCAAGAATAAATAAAGAATTATTTTAGTTGGGTTAAACTTATCTTCCCCGCCCTAGGGATTCTTGCATCTTATCTATGCTACTTCTACCTTTCCTAACCCAAGAGGTAATCAGCAGATGATGAACACTCGTGGAACCAACGGTGCTTCAGGAAGTGGACTGCGCCAGAATGACAACCCCAATGATGGAGGCCATCCTCAACCACCACCGCCAGTCGACATGTAGAATCTGGGAGCGTTTCTCGCCGCGCAGACTCAACTGATGAAGACTATGATGTAACAAATGTAGCAGATGACCAACGTGGCCGCAGCTAGCAACAACCAAGTAAATCAGAACAACAATGGTGGGCCTCGGTCTTTCTCCAAGCTGTCAGATTTCATGAGGACTCGGCCGCCAACCTTTGCTGGGAATGTTAATCCTTTGGAAGCCAATGACTGACTAAGGACTATTGAGAAGAAGTTGCATATCACTCAATGTGAGGGCAATGAGAAGGTGCTCTACGCCTCTCACCAATTGGAAGGAACCGCCGCAGAATGGTGGGAGAATTACTATGCTGCACATGAAGCCCCACAGGAGATCACCTGGGATGAGTTTACTACCGCTTTCCGCCAATATCAGGTCCCAGAAGAAATGATGGACCTTAAAAGGGAAGAATTCAGGGCTCTGAAGCAAGGAGGCCAGCCAGTGGCCGAGTATCTGAATAAGTTTACTCAGTTAGCTCGCTATGCCCCTGAAGATGTAGCGACAGATAAAGCTAGGCGCCTCGCTTCATGAAGGGACCGATTCAGATCAGAGGTGGGATTGATCACCCACAATTTCGAGATTTTCAGAGCTAGTTAATAAGGCTTTGATTTTGGAGGATAAGCGCAAGGAGTTAGGTGAAACCGTAAGCGCTTGATGACTAATCGTGGTGGACGCCCAAACCACCTACGCCGAGGATGTCACCACAGCAGCTTGCCGATTCCAACCACCACCGTGAATAAGACAAAGAACCCTCGCACTCGCCTCGCTAATCGTAACTTTCAGACGCCAACACAGGGCAGTAATGCACCAGGAGGAAGTCAGCAGTCTGCAAATAAGAGATGCTATACATGCAATGAGCCAGGCACTTTCTAATAGGTGTCCACAGAGAGGAGGCATCACACCGGCCGCTTTAATTTGGGAACAACACCGCCAAGGCACCGCTTCAGGAGGAAATCGTGCGCCGGTCAAGCCGAGCAACCCTCAATCAACAAAGACGTGGTAGGATCAACCACATCACCGCAGATGGAGCTCAAGAGGCTACAGACGTCGTACTGGGTAAGTTTTTGGTTAACTCAGTACCCGCTGCAGTTTTATTTGATTCTGGAGCTTCTCATTCGTTTGTTTCTCAAAGTTTTGCAACTAAGAATGGGTTTAAAGTGGTGAATCTTAAATTTGTGCAATTAGTCCAAGCCCCAGGATCTGAGCTTAGATCTAGCCTCGGGTGCTTGAGAGTTAAGTTGCTCATGGATGGGATAGAATTTCTAGCGAATCATATCTTGTTAGATGCACAATCCCTAGATGTTATCCTTGGAATGGATTGGCTATCTAAGCATAAGGCTGTTTTGGATTGTGGCCGAAGGATCATGACTCTGGAAGGCCCTAGTGGCAAGAAGGTAGAATTTCAATCGATCGCAGCTCGTGATGGGCGCTAGTGGTCAACAGCCGCATGCCATCAAAGATAGAGGATGTGCCAAGAGTCGAGAATACCCGGATGTGTTTCCGAAGATTTACCGTGGTTGCCACCGCATCGCGATATCGAGTTTGTTATCGAAGTTGGCACCGTGGACAAGACCGATATCAAAGAGACCTTATCGGATGCCTACAGATGAGTTAGTGGAAATGAAAAGCGCATTGAGGAACCGCAAGAGAAAGGTTTCATTAGACCAAGTTCATCACCGTGGGGAGCACCGGTATTGTTTGTTCGTAAGAAGGATGGAAGTCTTAGGATGTGCATTGATTATCGTGGCACTTAATGAGGTAACGATCAAGAATAAGTATCCATTGCCCAGATCGACGATTTATTTGATCGCTTAAGAGGAGCCGGAGTTTTCTCCAAAATAGATCTTCGCTCGTGATACCATCGCTGAAGATCCGAGCGAAGGATGTGCCTAAGACGCGTTTTTACGCGATATGGACACTATGAGTTCACAAGAATGTCATTTGATTGACGAATGCCCTCGTGATATTTCATGAACATGATGAACAAGGTTTTCATGGAGTATTTGGATAAGTTTGTTGTAGTCTTTATAGACGATATCTTAGTTTTCTCGAAGACAGAGGAAGAGCATGCGGAACATTTGAGGATGGTTTTAGAGAGGCTGCGAGAACATCAGCTGTATGCTAAGTTCAACAAGTGTGATTTATAGAAGGAGAAAGTTGAATTTCTTGGACATGTAATGACTACTAAAGGAGTTGCAGTTGACCCAAGCAAAGTGGACGCAGTGTTACATTGGGAGCAACCGAAGTCTGTTACTCAGATCCGTAGTTTTCTGGGAATGGCAGGATACTACTGTCGGTTCATAGAGGGATTCTCGACGATTGCTAAACCCCTGACGCAGTTGTTGAAGAAAGAGAAGAAGTTTGCATGGACGCCACAGTGCGAGAAAAGTTTTATGGAACTGAAGAAGCATTTGACGACAGCCCCCGTTTTAGTACTGCCAGATGTACAGAATGGATTTGATATTTATTGTGATGCCTCAAAGCAAGGCCTGGGGTGTGTGTTAATGCAGAATGGTAAGGTTGTTGCTTATGTGTCGAGGCAGTTGAGACCGCATGAAGCAAATTATCCGACGCATGATTTGGAATTAGCTGCCGTAGTGCATGCTTTGAAGATATGGCATCATTATCTCATAGGAAATAGATGTGAGATATATACTAATCATAAGAGCCTGAAATACATTTTCACTCAAGCAGATCTTAATATGAGACAACGAAGGTGGCTGGAGTTAATTAAGGATTATAATGTGGGAATTCATTACCACCCTAGAAAAGCTAATGTGGTAGCCGACGCTCTAAATCGAAAGAGTCATAGTGCAAATACGCTGTCAATGGAGGATCAGCCAGAGCTATGCAAGGAATTTCGTGGTTAAGTCGAAGTCGCTCGCAAGGAATTGTAGCTGCACTTGAAGTAAAACCAACACTGGAGGATCAGATCAGAGAAGGCCAGAAAGATGATGAGAAAGTCACTAAGATCAAGTCCAAGAAAGACGAAGGCCTAGCAGTGGATTTCACTCTAGATGAGCAGGGAACCATGTTCTTCAAAGGCCGAATTTGTGTACCGGATAAAAAGGAGCTGAAGCAACTGATTCTTGAGGAAGCTCACGATTCTAAATACTCAATTCATCCGGGAAGTGCCAAAATGTATCAAAATTTGAAAGAGAGATTTTGGTGGCCTAATATGAAGCATGAGGTGGCTGAGCATGTTGCTCTGTGCGATGTATGTCAGAGAGTAAAAGCCATGCACCAAAGACCAGCTGGTTTGTTACAGCCGTTGAAAATTCCTGAATGGAAGTGGGAGGAAATTGGTATGGACTTTATCACCGGTTTACCTAAGATTCAGAGAGGTTACGATTCTATTTGGGTTATTGTGGATCGTTTGACTAAGGTCGCTCATTTTATCCCGGTGAAGACCACCTACTCAGGAGATCGTTTAGCAAAGCTGTATATGTCAAGGATTGTATGTTTGCATGGGGTGCCCAGGAAAATTGTGTCAGACAGAGGTACCCAATTTACCTCAAGATTTTGGAACAAGTTGCATGAAGCAATGGGAACTCGCCTGAATTTCAGTATAGCATATCACCCATGCATGCATGGTCGATGTAAAGGGTAAATCAGATTTTGGAAGATATGTTGAGAGCTTGTGCTTTAGCTTATGCTACACCTTGGGACAAATGTTTGCCGTATGCCGAATTTAGTTACAATAATAGCTATCAAGCTAGCTTGCAGATGTCACCGTTTGAGGCGTTGTAAGGATGTGCTTGTCGTACTCCGTTAAATTGGAATGAAACAGGAGAGCGTTTGGTGTTTGGACCAGATATTCTCAAGGAAGCAGAAAATCAAGTTGCTATGATTAGGGAGAGGTTAAAGATAGCGCAGTCAAGGCAGAAGAGCTACGCGGATAACCGATGCCGAGATTTGAGTTTCGAGCCAGAGGATTATGTGTATCTCAGGGTTACCCCTCTTAAGGGTGTTAAAAGGTTTCACGTTAAAGGGAAGCTTGCACCAAGATATGTTGGTCCGTTTAAAATTTTAAGCCGACGAGGAGAGGTGGCCTATCGCTTGAATTGCCTCGCCTTTGGCAGAGTGCATGACGTGTTTCATGTGTCACAACTTAAGAAATGTCTCAGAGTGCCGCAGAACAAACCCCGCTGGACGAATAGAGTCAGCAGGAAGACCGACTTACAAGGAGCAAACAATGTAATTTTGATGTTATGGAGTGCGTAACTAGAAGCAAGTCTATTCGCTTGCAGAGTTCAAGGAGCAATCATTCTGAAAATGAAGCAACCTGGGAGCGTGAAGAAGATTTGAAGTCAGAATTTCCAAACCTATTCTCTAGTTAGCCCTGAATCTCGGGGTCGACATTCTGTTAAGGGGGGGAGGTTTGTAACATCCCAAAAATTCGTTTAAATATTATTTTATTGTTATTTGTGCATTTTATGATTTTTCTGGAATTTATTTGGATTTTTCTGGATTTATTTGAATTAATTGCAAATTAAGTGTTTTGACCTTTTATTGAAAACTATTTAAATTTTTGCAAAGTTGAAATAAAGTTTTGCCAAAAATATTTTATCTGAGTTCAAAATATCTCAAAGTATTTTTGAGAATTTTCTTGGAATTTTCCTGATTATTTTATTGCCTAAAACAAATAAAATGAATTTCAGTAATTATATTAAATGAAATATCCTTTTAAAAAGTGTATGAACAGTATTAGGCTTGGCCCGTGTACTGTGCGTGAGTGGCCCAGGGTGGCGCGGCTCGTTAGCCCATGATTCCAGAAGAAATCACGGTGGACCGTTGGATCGCGATCATAGGGCTTGTGTCGGGCCACGTCGCAAGTGCGTCTAAGCCGTAGGATCGGGATCGTGTGGTCAGCGTGGGTCGTGCCTCCTTATAACCCTAGCCAATCGTAGCCGTTGATCCAACGACGGTCCGGATTAGATCTCGTTGGGGAAATTCGGTGCGTCCGTTGCGTCACGTGGACGGTCGCCGTGCGTCGTCTCCGTGCGGGAATCGGACGCCGCCGCCGTGTCCGAGAAGGACACCGCCGACGCGTCGATTAGGCTTCCAGACGCCGTACGCGGTCGTCGAGGGATATAAAAAGGAGGGGTTAGCGCCCCGAGGTTCGCAGTCGTGCGCCGCAGCTTTTGGTCGGAGTAGTTTCACGAGAGCAGCAGTAGAACGCAGCCGCGAGCTCGTCGGAGTAAGCCGAGGACTTCGCCGTTGTTTTTCGCTTGGAGCTCGCCGTTCGTGGAGTACCCGCCGTCGCCAAGGCTACCAACGTGATTCCTGTGCTATGCCGCGTCGGACCCGTGAAGAATCATCGCCAGAACACCGTCGCCAAAGTCGTCGTCTTCAAGTCCGGTGGAACTGCGCCGCCGCTTTGCCATCGCTGGGTTGAAGTTTCTTGAGCCGTCGGATTTCCAGCGAAGGGCATAGATCGTGCCGCGTAAGTTAGAGATCTGTATCCGTTAGATGCGATCTGAGTGGTGGATGCTGCGCTGCAGAGATGGACCTATCAAGCGCCGCCGCGTGTCGGCACGTTCTGCGAGGCGCCGTGGACCGCGTCTGCGGTGGACCAGAGGCGGTCCCGTAGACCGAGTCCATGGACCAGGACACGTGGCAGTGTTTGATTGGCCAACATCAGGGCTGACGTCAGCATGACGTCACGCTTGCGCAATAAATTTGTTTTCAATTTAAAAATAATTCTGTTAATTCTGATTTTCTAATTTCTGAAATTTCAGTATTTATTCCAAACTTCAAAAGGCTATATCTTTTGCATCTTAACTCGGATTTGAGTGATTAAATTTCTAAAAAAATTTAAAATTGAGATATATTTAATGGTGAATTTTAATTGATTTTTGGAGTTCATTTCCTCTCTGTTTTGGTATTTATTTGCTTTTCTCCTTCGGTACGTGTAGACGTTGAATTGTGCGACGCTTCGGAGGAAGATCCAGCAACTCAAGAGCAAGCTCCAGATCAAGATCAGGACCTATTCCAAGGCAAGTTGTGCTTTGATCATGTTGAACCCATGTTTATAAAATTTCTATATTTGTTTTACCCTATTGCATATTATTTCAAGTATACACTTGTTTCAAATTAAATTGGGACTTAGCTATTATACCCATTTGATCTACACCCTACCTTGTCATTGTACGCCATGATCTATTGTCACCCTAGATTGCTTCATTATAGTTGGTTAGTAATAATAATCAACATGGGATGGTTAGACAGTATTAGTTGCTTAGCCATGCCACGTCATCACATGTGATTGAATCATTGATAATTAATCTTGACTAATGGAATATGGAACGATGTTATGAACTTGTGTGTCATGTGGGATCACACGATGAGATTGAGTTGTTGTGGCGAGTCATGTCACACAACGATGTTGAATTGTTGATGGCACGTGGTGCTTGGTAATCAACTTGGGTGATATTCACTTAGATTGGGGCAAGTGACAAGGGGCGAGTATGCCAAGGTGGGCCCGATGGGCAGAGGGTATGTGGATGTCTTGCCTTGATCACTCTAAGGACTTAACCTTGCAAGCCTTTGACCTGAGTCAATCATGCAAACACATGTCTGGTATGGGCCAGCCTAGCTGATTAATTTGTAATGTCTTAATTTTGGTACTATCTTGGTCGGTGTGAGTTCCCGAGTTATGGAGTAATTCACATGGCGCAAGAGGGGGACCCTGGATGTGGTAACCAGTTCCACGAGTGTTGAAACCTTAGCGGGTGGTACCGGGTTAAGCCAGCGCATTGTAAAGGCTTTGCTATAATCACTCGCCTTGGTGGTGTTTGGTTGTATCGCGTGGGTAAAGTGCATAACTTCTGTAGAGTGTGAAACTATTCGGATAGCCATGCTCGCGGTATTGAGCAATGCTCGGGAATTATAGTTAAGGGTTAGCTTAATTAAATGGACAACTTGGTTGGGATGGCGGAATGCCATGTGGAAGATGGAATTTGATTTATGATTGGAACTTGGTTTACTTGAGAAATACTGAATCTATTTACTACTGTTATTTGTTTTACAGTCTTTACAATCTAATTATTGTACTCTTTCATAAATGCTATTTGTTGCAAAATAGCCATGATAGCCTATCCTTTGGAATAAGCCTTGCATATAGTTATATAGAACTGCATTCTGTGCACAACTTATTGAGTGCTTTAAGTACTCACCCTTGCCAACAACAATAACCAACAGTCGAAGAATCTACACCTGTGTTGGAGGAGGAGTTACAAGAGAACGCGAGTCATTAGGGTCCGAGCCTTGTCGGTTGCCTGTGGTGAACTGATGAGCTATCTACGTTTTCTACTTTCCGCTGCTTAATTCTTAGCTTATATTTCCGCTTTGCCTGCGTGGCTTAATAATGTAAGTCGGTCATAAGATCATACACTTAGCTATATCAATAAATGGAGTAATATTCTATTATCGTTGAGTATGATATGATATGTACCGATGTTGAGCTGTGTGCACTAGCGTTCATCCTGGGACTAGTGCGGTAAACACAGTGGGTTCGAATCAGTGGATTCGGGTCCTTACAATAATGAAGATGCTAAGATGGCTAGATTTCTAGGTGGACTTAACTGTGAAATTCAGGACATACTTGATTATAAAGAATACAACTCTGTCACTCGTTTATTTCATCTTGCTTGCAAAGCTGAAAGGGAAGTACACGGACGACATTCCATGTTGAGAGGGAACTTTGGAGGCTCTTCTTCATCATGACCATGCCAAATGCAAGTAAAGGCTCCATCCACTACTTCGGGACGAGCACTTCCACCCTCCAACCGTGGGCGCCCTGCTGCCTCTACTTCCACTCCATCACATGTCTCCAACACAAAAACAACCACGGTACAAGCTTCCACAAAGAGTTCTTCTTCAATTGCATCCACAGGTCGTACACGCGACATGCAATGCCATCGATGCAAAGGATTTGGACACATGATGCGTGATTGTGCATGTCAGCGTGCTTTAATTGTTCAGGAAGATGGTGAGTACACTTCTGCTAGTGATGTTGAAGAAGATTTTGCTTTAGTTGTTACCGACCTCGCAGTGAAGATCAAGGGGTGAACATGAGGAGGAGCATTTGGGTCTTGAAATTTGTAAAGATACATGAGCATCATTGTGAAGCGTGTCCTTTGTGTGCAAATAGAGAGTGCTGAACAGAATCAACGCCATAACTTGTTCCAAACAAAATTTGTCATCAATGAGCGTTCAGTGTGAGTTATCATTGATGGAGGGAGTTGCAATAATCCTGCAAGCATGGAGATGGTTGAGAAGCTTGGCTTGACCACAACACAACATCCACATCCCTACCACATTCAATGGTTCAACTCAAGTGGAAAATTAAAGGTAACAAGAATGGTGAGATTGCACTTTTCTCTCGGTTCTTATCATGATCATGCTGATTGCGATGTTGTACCTATGCAAGCATGCTCTTTGTTGTTAGGTAGACCTTGGCAATATGATAAAGATGCTTCCCATCATGGTAGAACTAACCAATACACTTTCGTGCATAAAGAAAAGAAAATTGTTTTGCTTCCCATGTCCCAGGCTGCAATTCTGAAAGATGACTTAGAGAAAGCTGAAAGAGAGAAGGAGAGTGCTAAAATTGAAAATCAAGATAGAACAAAAGAGTTAGCACAACCAAAGAAGACAGAATCCAATTCTAAGAAAGCTGAAATCAAGTTAAAGGGTGCTGTCATGCTAATTACAATATCTGAATTAATTGACATAAAAGAATGCAATGTTGGATGCTATGCTTTGATTTGCAAAGAGACTTTGTTTTCATTGGAGAATATGCCTGCTTTTTTGCCTCTTGCTATCACTAACCTTTTGCAGGAATATGAAGATGTGTTTCCGAATGAGATACCCCCGGGACTGCCACCTTTGAGGGGAATTGAACATCAAATTGACTTGATGTCTCAACTTGATTGTAGAATTTTTGGCTTGCAAACCATAAAAGATCTCTATGCTCAGGATAATGATTTCAAAGAAGTCCTGCTGAATTGTAAAAATGGAAAAAGTTGGCACAAATTTGTTAACAATGATGGATTCTTGTTTAGAGCTAACAAGCTATGCATCCCAGCTAGCTCCGTTCATCTTTTGTTGTTACAGGAGGCACATGGAGGAGGATTGACGGGACAATTTGGAGCTAAAAAGACGGAGGATGTACTGGCTGAACATTTCTTTTGGCCAAAGCTGAGACGTGATGTCAATTGCTTTGTTGCACGCTGCACTACATGCCAAAAAGCTAAGTCTCATCTAAACCCACATGACTTGTACATGCCGCTTCCTGTTCCTAGTGTTCCTTGGGAAGATATATCTATGGACTTTGTTTTAGGATTGTCTAGAACAAAGAAGGGGAGTGATAGTATTTTTGTTGTTGTGGACCAATTCTCTAAAATGGCACATTTCATTCCATGCCACAAGAGTGATGATGCCACTCATATTGCTGATTTATTCTTCAAAGAAATTGTTCGCTTTCATGGTATGCCTTGTACTATTGTTTCATATCGTGATGCCAAGTTCTTGAGCCATTTTTGGAGAACTTTATGGAGCAAATTAGGGACAAAGCTAGTGTTCTCTACCACATGTCACACTCAAACCGATGGCCAAACTGAAGTGGTGAATCGAACCTTGTCAACCATGTTGAGGGCTGTTCTAAAGAAGAATTTGAAAATGTGGGAAGAGTGCCTACCTCATGTGGAGTTTGCTTATAATCGTACATTGCACTCTACCACAAAAATGACTCCATTTCAGGTTGTGTATGTCTTTAAACCTCGTGCTCCAATTGATCTATTGCACTTGCCATCTTCGGAGAAGGTAAACTTTGATGCAAAGAGACGTGCTAAATTTGTTCTTAAATTGCATAAGACCACAAAAGAAAAAATAGAGCGCATGACTGAGAAATATAGGGTTGCTGGTAACCATGGTAGAAAGGAATTGACATTTGAACCTGGTGATCTTGTTTGGTTGCATTTGCAGAAAGAAAGATTTCTTAACTTGCGAAAGTCTAAATTAATGCCTAGAGCTGATGGTCCTTTCAAAGTGCTTGAACGAATTAATGATAATGCTTATAAACTTGAGTTACCTGCAGATTTTGGGGTTAGTCCCACTTTTAACATTTCAGATTTGATGCCATATTTTGGAGAAAACGATGAGCTTGAGTCGAGGACGACTCAAATGCAAGAAGGGGAGGATGATGAGGACATCACTATGTCGGATACACCCATGACCTCACCTCCACCACCTCCTATGCAAGGTCCTATCACAAGGGCACGCGCACGGCAGCTAAATCAACAGTGAACTCGCTTCTCGGGTGGCATAATTATATTTTACAGGATAGACCACTGCATAATAATGTGCTTGTGCTTAGGAATCATAGCTTAGAGCTGCAAGGACGTCATTCCTCATCACTACAAGCTAGAGTACAAGGTATTCCCGAGAAGGAAGCCAAAACGTCCACCCAGGAGCAGTCCACATTCAACTGGCCATAACTTTTGCATACGGAGTCCGTTCGAGATGAGTGAGTACTTGATTAAAGGATAAATTCGTGCTATTTCCAACGGATCTAGCCTCATCATCAAATTACACTCGAGCTGGCAACAGAAGTCAAAATGGTGCGACGGTCTCAGTCTTTTAGGGTGCTGTGCCACCATAATTTTGGGCTGAGTTCCCATGTAATTAAAGTGGCGTGAGACCAACTCCTAGCAGCCATCCTTGGCTATATATATTGGACAAGCCCCCTATCTATCTCCTCAGGTTTTATTAAGTTTAGTTGCCCCATGTGTGGAACTTTAACCTTGTTCTCCTGACTCGGCTAGAGCAGTTCGTGTGTTTGCTTTATCCTTGTTCTTGCTGGTTCTTCGATTGCTTGCAAGAATAGACCTTCGTGGTCAGGTCATCCGGGCTTTGGCATGGTTGATAACAACTAGGAGTGTGGTTTAGCGATTGCGGACGCTTATCCTTGCGTGGTTCGTAGCCGGATCGTCAAAGTCATCCTCTGCCTAATCGAAATTATCCCCTCAGCGAAAGATCGGGCACCCGTGCGTTTATCAGAAGGACCTTATATGCACTTCAAAATTTCCCAAAGGGTTGAGTAGGTTGAAATCTAGGTTTTCCATTTGATCCTTGAGTGTTTTTGCTTCTAGCTTTGAAACTTTGCTAAGTTTTGCACTTGTCAAATCATGCTAAAATGAAATATTGTAAAACTAAGCTTTTTCATAAAATGTATTGGTCCTGGACATGTCTTAGTTTAGTCATAATCTAAGATTGATAAGCTTGGTGTCATATCCTGTTATTACGATCAATCGGATAATCTTCAAAGCTCTCTTAGGTTGCATTTCATGCATACATAAAAAGGGGGAGAAAGTTCCACTTTGATGCCTATATTGCCAAAAGGGGGAGAAAACGTAGTAAAGGCAAAACGTAGAAAAGGCATCTGAAAGATCGAAAAAGGCGACTAGAGGGGGGTGAATAGGAGCCAAATAAAATTTTCGAATAAACTCTCCCCCTAGAATTCAAACCACCAAAAGACCAGAAAGAAACTGCACTGGTCGGGTATCTCTGGTCTGATGAATAGCACTCGACCTACGAGGCTCAAGAACAAGACTCTGAATGAATAGTGTTCGGTGAACAAGACTTCCGACCAAAGACCGGTCGGATGAATAAAGACTCCGACCTGAAGTGGTCGGATGAATAGATCTCCGACCGCAGAGGTCGGATGAACAAGATTCGGGTGAATAGTAAATCAAGACGATCTCAAAAAAGAATCGATGTAGCTTTTGATCGGCTGATCCAAAAATGTTGAAAATTGGTGTGCACCTCCCAAAGGATGTCAGAACCTATTTCAATCAACAATCGAAGGAATTAATACCAAGGTTTCATCCCTTTTAGTTTAACAAATGCAACACCGTAAATGAGTCACGAACACGATTTCACCCCTAACTTGCCGGTGGGAGTTGATGGTCGTAAATCCTTGGATGACTCTCCACAAATCATAGCAAGTAAGTACACGATGAAACAACCCTTCGCATAAATAGAAACACTATCAAAACTAGGCACGTAAATTGGTTTCTTGCAAAACTGAATAGAAGAGGTTGTAGATTGCCTTGATGATTGGGATATGATCTATAGAAGATTCATTCAGCAATCTTTCATCCTTGGCAACAAGAACCAGAAGCCAATCAAGACTAAAGAACTGCAAGTCACACATTTACGCACTTTAAGAACACACAGATTTACTAACTTGCAACAAGAATGCAAGGATTGCCTAGATGATTGAAAGCACCAAGTCCAGAGAAGAGTTCATCAATCATGAATTTCAACAAAGACTCAATAGCATGTAGAAGGAGATGAGGCAAATCCAAATTACGTAAAGTAAATTGCAAGTAAGTAAATGCGGAATTTAGATAATAGAATTTAAGTGCGTAATGTAAATACGTGAGGGAAATGAAACAAGAATATAAATGAAGAACATTTCATTTCTGGAAGGGAGGTTTACAAAGCCTCACAACAAAGTGGGCAAAACTCAAATGAGCAGCAAAAACCTCAGAACCTTCAAAGAGGGGAGGCTGCCCCTACCCCTGTAAGGACCCGAATCCACTGATTCGAACCCACTGTGTTTACCGCACTAGTCCCAGGATCAACGCTAGTGCACACAGCTTAACATTGGTACATATCACATCATACACAACGATAATAGAATAATAGTTCATTTATTGATATAGCTAAATGTATGATCTTACGACCAACTTACATTATTAAGCCACGCAGGGCAAGACTGAAAATATAACTAATGATTAAGCAAATGGAAAGTAGAAAACGAGATAGCTCATCGCTCACCACAGTGCAACCGACAAGGCTCGGACCCTAATGACTCGTGTCTTCCTGGACTTCGTCTTCCAAAACAGGTGTAGATTCTCCAACTGTTGATTATTGTTATTTGGCAAGGGTGAGTACTTAAAGCACTCAACAAGTTGTGCACAGAATGCAATTCTATGTATCTATATGTAAAGCTTATTCCAATGGATAGGCTATCATGGCTATTTTGCAACAAGCAGCATTTATGAACAAATACAGTAAATAGATTGTAAAGAATGTAAAACAAATAGCAATAGTAAATAACTTCAGTATTTCTCAAGTAAACCAAGTTTCCAATCCTAAGTCAAATTCCATCTTCCATATGGCATCCCGCCATCCAACCATGTTGTCCAATTAATTAAACTAACCCTTAACTGTAATTCCCGAGCATTGCTCAATACCGCGAGCACGGCTATCCGAATAGTTTCACACTCTACAGAGGTTATGCACTTTACCCACGTGATACAACCAAACACCACCAAGGCGAGTGATTATAACAAAGCCTTTACAATGCTCGCTTAACCGGATACTACCCGCTAAGGTTTCAACATCGTGGGTCCGAAAACCACAACTGTGGCCCTCTCTTGCGCCATGTGAATTACACCATAACTCGGAACTCACACCACCAAGATAGTACCAAAGTTAAGACATTGCAAATTAATCGCCTAGGTGGCCCATACTGCATATGTGGTTGCATGATTGACTCAGTCAAAGGCTTGCAAGGTTAAGTCCTTAGTGTGATCAAGGCAAGACATCCACATACCCTCCGCCCATCGGGCCCACCTTGGCATACTCGCCTTGTCACTTGCCCCAATCTAAGTGATTATCACCCGCTTGATTACCAAGCACCACGTGCCATCAACAATTCAACATCGCTATGTGACATGACTCGCCACAACAACTCCATCTCATCGTGTGATCCCACATGACACGCAAGTTCATAACATTGTTCCATATTCCATTAATCAAGATTAATTATCACTGATTCTGACACATGTGATGACGTGGCATGACTAAGCAACTAATACGGTCTAAAGCTCCAATGTTGATTATAATCATTAACCAACTATATTAAACCAATCTTGGGTGACAATGGATCATGGCATACAACAACAAGGTAGGGTATAGATCAATCTGGTATATTAGCTAAGCCCAATTTAAATTGAAACAGTTGTATACTTGAAATATATGCACTAGTGTAAATCAAACATAGCAATTTTATAAACATGAGTTCAACATGATCAAAGCACAACTTGCCTAGGAATAGGTCCTGATCTGGTTCTGGAACTTGCTCTTGATTTGCTGGATCTTCCTCCGAAGCGTCACACAATTCAACGTCTACGCGTACCGAAGAAGAAAAGCAAATAAATACCAAAACAGAGAGCAACTGAACTCCAAAAATCAAATAAAATTCACCATTAAATAGATCTCAATTTTAAAAATTTTTAGGAACAGGAATCACTCAATTCCGAGTTACGATGCAAAAGATATAGCCTTTTGAAGTTTGAAATAAATACTGAAATTGCAAAAATCAGAAAATCAGATTTAACAGATTTGTTTTTAATTCGAAAACAAATTTATGACATAAGCATGACGTCACGCTGGCGTCAGCCCTGGTGCCAGCCAATCAAAAGCTGCCACGTGTCTTCGGCGTATGGACTGAGTCCACGATACGTCATGAGTCCACGCGCACCGGCCCATGCCGCCTCGGCACCCATGCCCGACACGCGGCCGGGCTCGATTGGTTCGCGACGCCGCTGCGTCGATGCCCGACACGCGCGCACATCCGCAAGATCTCGGATCGGATGGTGATGAAAGCACGCAACGCGCTCAACTGACCCTCCGATTGATCCGGTTCACATTGCTTGCCACGCACGTGACACGCGGCGAATCTTACCTCCGCCATGCATCGAATCTACCGAGAGCTTCCCAGCGCCGATGGTGGCACGGCGGTGTTTCTTCGCCGGGCTTGGAGACGATGACTCGATGACGGCGTCCGGCGACGAAACAATGACACGACTTCACGGGTCCGACGCTGCCGAGGTATGGGGATTTCCGATCCGAACCAAGACGGCTTCGGAACGGCAAACGGGCGGCGGAAAATGACGAAGACCGGCGAAGGCTTCGCGACTGGCGAAGCTTCTACGCGAACGGCGACGGCTCGGGCTTCGAATTGCGCAGATCGCGACGCGAGGTGAGGAGTTCAACGCCCGTCGGGCGCTTTAAATAGCAAGACGGAGGCGTGCAAAACCCGGACCGAGGATGGCTCCGTGGTGGCGCGGACCGGCGGCGACATGGAGAGGTGACGCGGCCGCATCCGACGGTCCACGCGGCGCCATCGAACGGCCCGACGATCGACGACGCAAGAAAGGCACACTGTTGATCTCGATCCAACGGTTGTCCGCGATGGATCCTAGGGTTTCAGCGGCACGGGCCGACTTGGGCCGCCCGAAGCGGACCTCAGGCGCACAGTATTGGGCTTCGGCCCAATACTGTTCAAAAAGATTTTTAAAACTTTAATAATTAAAATAATTCTAGAAATTCATTTAATTGGTTTTAGGCAAATAAATTATCAGGAAAAATCCAAGAAAAATCTCAAAAATACTTTGAGACATTCTGGACTCAAATAAAATATTTTTGGCAAAACTTTATTTTAACTTTGCATAAATTTAAATAGATTTGAACAAAAGGCAATAAACTTGATTTAAAATTAATTCCAATAAATCCAGAAAAATCCAAATAAATTCCAGAAAATCACAAATGCACATTTAAGCAATAAAAACTTAATTAAGCCAAATTTTGGGATGTTACAACCCCTCTATTTAGAGTGACCTGGGATCAATTCCCACCTTTGGATGTCCTGCTTCAATCCTAAGCCAACATCCAAGAGCCAAGATTTGATCCTTACACTGTTACTCTCAACAACTCTCAACTACTCACGTACACTTTCCTCACCTACTCACCACGCCCCCAGGGAGACACCCCTCTCCCTGTCTAGTAGCAGGCTTGGAACACCTACCACCCTTGGATGAGCCTCTAAACCCTAGAGCACTCTATCAAGGGCTGAGATTTTACCCACTCACACAGCTATGCATGGGCTGACCCGAAACCCAACAACACAACGGGTTTTGGCACGCTTTTCAAAACATACTAACTTGACCCGCTACTCTATCTTCCTGACCGCGATCCAACGGTCCTCCTTGATCAGAGCAGCTCAAAGTTAGCATCTCATCCATTCCTTTGTCTTCTTGGCTTGCAGCTACTTCTTGGCCTCAGTCATCTTTGGCGACACCATGATCATCTGGACCTCAGCTCTCCCAGCCTAGTCCTGATCTCCATCGCCTCACCATGACCTAGCTCCAAAGTCCTGCAACCATCATAGACAAAGAAACCACATCACATAGCAATGTCCAACAACACATATCCATCTCAACAGAAAGATATACACCAGGTCGACCAAAGAAAACCCCGACCACACGTGGTCCGACCATCGGTCTCCATCCCGACCAACCATGGTCCGACCATCGGTCTCCATTCCGACCACTGAGTTCGACGATCGGTCTCCGACCACCACACGCCGCACTCTCTCGATCGGACAACCGGTCTCCGACCAACCAAAGCCCCGACCACTGTGCCTGACGACCACCACTTGTTCTGGACGACCGGTCTCCAACCAGCCAAAGCCCCGACCACTCAAATGACGACCGACCACTGGCCCGGACGACCGGTCTCCAACCAGCCAAAGCCCCGACCACTCAAAGGTGGACGACCCACCACTGGGTCGGACGATCGGTCTCCAACCAAGAACTCAAATTGCTCTAGCTCGAAAAACAATCCAAATCAAACTAAACCTTGAGCACACCTTGCTCAAATAAAGTCAAATACTCATCACAAACATGGATGGACCTCCACATGGTCCTTCAATCTCCCCCTTGATGAGTATATTGACAAACCACACAAAAGGCATAAATTTGAGTTTGAATGAGAGAAGAAGAAAGCAATTTGATTGCAAAGCCAAACTTGGTCCAGAGAAAGATATAAAATTATGACCAAGTTGGCGTAAAGAATTTAGAGCAAGACCATGAAAAGAGCAAGTTTTCAACAAAAGCTCTAAAAACCAATCATAAGTGTCAAATGTGATTATGATCCATAAGAGATAGCAAAGATTTACAAAAATCATAAGAACCAACAAGCTTTCACATTTCTATCTCCTCCTTTTCTACATTTTAAATGATGCCTTTTTCTACATTTTCTCCCCCTTTTGGCAATATAGGCATCAAAATAGAATTTTCTCTCTCTTTTTATGTATGCATTAAATGCAACCTAAGGAAGCTTTGAAGATTATCCAAATGATCATAATGACAAGATATGACACCAAGCTTATTAATCTCAGATTATGACCAAACTAAGACATGTCCAAGTGCAAATAACAAATTTTGCTCATAAGCTAAGTTTTGAAAATGTATCATTTTTAGCAAGATTTGACAAGTGCAAAACTTAGCAAAGTTTCAAAACTAGAAGCAAAACCACTCAGGGATCAAATGGAAAACCTAGAGTTCAACCTACTCAACACTTTGGGGAATTTTGAAGTGCATATTAGGTCCTTCGAGCCCATTTTTCAATTTATGCAAATTTTCTTTAAGACTTGAAAAACATAGCGGGTGCAAATGTTTGACATTATTTGCATTCTTTACCCACTTATGTGTTTGATATTTGCAATTTTTTGTTGATTGACTCAAGCCATTTTCGATCATCTCAAGAGTAACTCTTAAGAGAATGATCTTGGTCATACACAATATATTCCAAGTTCATCCCAAATGCAATGGGTGGCGTCTCGAGAATATAAAGTGTCAAATCAATTTTGCACAAAAGTGTCAATTTTTTTAATTTTCAATTTAGCACATATAAGCAATTCTGAAGGACTCAAATATGGATCAAGCAAATTTCACCCAAGTTGCTATAGGGACTCTAGAGAATTCCAAAATTTCACAATTCATGGTAAAAGCTCTTAGAGAAGAAACTTAGTAAGTAAAATCAACATGTTTCATCAAGTTTTGATTTAAAGCTTTTAAGTTTTTCAGATTTCAATGAACATTAGCTTGATAAATGAACTTGGACATATCTAAGCTAGTGATTTTCTTTGAAAGATATAGCATGATGTATTTCACGAAGATAGAGTCAAATGCATAATAGACAAAGCTTATAGAACGGAAAATGCAGTCTAAATGCAATGCATGAACAAATTCCCAAACTCCCCCTCAACAATTGAATCAATTTTAAGCTCAAATCTGGTTAAAGTTGGGTTATTATCAAGATTAGGCATAAAGAAAACCCGAATGAACTCAATAATAACCAGAAAAACAGAATGAGGGGAAGAAGTCGAGAAATTGCAACACTGGATGGCTATTGAGCATAGATAAGATAGAAGAGATTTACTATGGCTCAGACTCGCTCTTATCTTCCCCAGAGACTGTCATAGGGAAGCTTACTCTAGATCTCAACTAAGGAGTGCACACACACCCTGTCTACCCAGGAGGCCCCAAAACCTGCTAGACTTATAAGACTGTGAGGGAACTCAACCTAGAGAGAAGAGAGAACAGCTAATCACGCATGATAGCAACCTAAAGCACAAGATAAGAGGACCATGCAAGGCATGCCAGAAGTCTAAGTGAGTGAACTCAACTTAAGAAAACAAGCCCAAAGACACCTGTAAGAAACACACAAAAAGAAAAGTGGAAGAAAATATATAGTACATAATATACAAACCAGCTCCCCCTCACGAAAGGCCGTAAGGGCTCACGACTCCAAGCTCACTCCTCAAGGCAACAAACCTGGAGCTATCCAAAGGCTTGGTGAAGATATCAGCTAACTGGAGGTCACTCTCTACAAACTGAAGCGTGATATCTCCCTTCTCCACATGGTCTCTAAGGAAGTGATATCTAATATCAATGTGCTTGGTCCGGGAATGTTGCACTGGGTTTTTAGCAATGCAAATAGCTGAAGTGTTGTCACGGAAAAGTGGCACACTCTCTATTTCTAACCCATAGTCCCGTAAGGTCGATCTCATCGAGAGCACTGCTACAAAGAATCGGTCGCAAAGAACATACTCGGCCTCGCCGGTGGATCAGGCAACCCTGCATCGCTTCCTAGATGACCAAGAAACAAGAGAAGTGCCAATGAATTGGCAAGTGCTAGAAGTGCTCTTCCTATCTAACTCTACACCAAAGAAAGTCAGATCGGAAAAGGCTCTAAGAGATAGACAAGAAGAAGAAGAGTACCAAATACCATAATCGGTGGTAGCACGAAGGTACCGAAGATGCGCTTGACCACCGGGCGTGAGAGGCGCGAGGAGAAGCTTGAAATCGAGCGCACGCACACACAACGAAATGTATGTCCGCCTCAAGCGTTGAGGTACAAGAAGGAGCCGATCATGTTCAAACTCCTTTTGATCAGCAGGCTCACCATCCTCATCGGGCTCGAGGACAAGCAGTGGTGGCCATAGGAGTCATCACCGGCTTCCCATCGACATGTCAAGCGCCTCAGAGGTCACGTATATTTGCCTTGATGCAAGAAAGTACCTCCCGAGTCCGCTTGATTTGAAGCTAAGAAAGTAGCTCAACTCGCCCATCATACTCATCTCAAACTCAGACTCATCACATCGTAAAACCGAGAGACAAGAGAATGAGACGAACCACCAAAATGATATCGCCCACATAAACCGACAAGAAGAAAATGAGACTCATGGTGTCCGATGAATGAGTTTTGTCTACTATGCCCATTTTAAAGTCATGGTGAGAAGATAAGACTTGAGCCTCTCATACCATGCTCTGGGGCTCGCTTGAGTCCATACAGAGCTTTGGAAAGCTTGTATACATGACTGAAACTTGGGGTTCTCGAACTCGAGGTTGATCGACATAAACCTCTTCCTCAATATAGCCATTGAGGAATGCACTCTTGACATCCATTTGATAAAGCTTGAAGCCTTTGGATGCAGAAAATGCAAGCAGGATTCGGATAGCCTCTAGCCTAGCTATAGGAGCAAAGGTTTCCTCAAAGTCAAGACCCTCAACCTGAGAAAAGCCCTGTGCAACTACTCTAGCCTTGTATCTAATTACAACCCCATCCTCACTCTGCTTGTTTTTGAACACCCACTTGGTCCCAATGACATATGACCAGATGGGGGCTCGACAAGCTGTCATACCTTGTTCCTCTCAAAGTTCTCAAGTTCCTCATGCATAGCATTAATCCACGACTCATCGGATAATGCATGAGAAACATCCTTCTACCAAAGGAGGCAACGAAGGCAGAGTGGAGGCAGAAGGAGGAGACTCGTTCTTGAGCGTGTGACACGCCGAACAAATCGCCAATCATCCGATCGGAAGGATGACATCTCTCAATATGACGGGAGGTCCAAAGAATGTATGGCCTCTACCTCTTGAATGTAAGAGGTAGGAACAGAGCCACTACCAAGGAGAGTCGAAAGCAAGGGTCGGTCTTCCCGAGGTGCGTAAATGGAAACAGGAGGCACCTCGTGAAGAGGGAACTGGATCCGTGGAACACCATCATCTCCATCATCCTTATCTTCTTCAAAGATGGTCTCAGAGGGATAAGAAGAGCTCAAACATCGTGTCTAGCTCCCGGCTAGCCTCATCAAAGGTCACATCACAGTCTCTATGATCCTATGTGCATCAACACCTGCACTTATAGCTACGAGAAGAAGACGAGTAACCTAGAAAGATACCATCGTAAGAGCGAGACTCAAACTTATCTAGGTTACTGGACTTCAAGATAAAACACTTGCAACCAAAACGCAAAATGAGACACACCGGGCTTTCGCCATACCTCCACTCATAAGAAGTGCGATGCAAATGTGCTCTCAAAACACGGATTAGAAACATGGCAAGCAAGAGCTATAGCCTCACCCAAAACTTCCTAGGAGTACTATACTCATCTAGCATCGCCCTAGCCATCTTCAACCTGTGGTCCTGTTCTTCCTTTCCACTATGCCATTCTCACGAGGGGCGAGGGAGAAGAGGACCGATGCTCTAAACCGCACTCCACACAAAAACCTCAAAGTAGGAATTCTTGAACTCCGTGCCATTATCACTCACGATAGCTCAGAATGCACCGGGAGCTCAATAGACAACCCATCGACCAAACCCCAAGTGAGAAAAGTCTCATCCTTCGAGGCCATGAAGAATACCCAAGAGAATCTAGAAAATCATCAACGATGACAAGAACATACCACTTCCTCCCACCGATCGCACTCTAGCCGACCAACAAAGGTCCATATGTAAAAGCTGTCCCGGTGCATCGCTTATCACTACGGTCACTAGAGGATGAGAAGCAAGAACCATCTTGCCATGTCGGCAAGGAGAGCAAACTAAGTCTTTGACCATCTTGAGTTTGGGCAAACCCCGAATGAGATCGTGGCTGCTAACTCGAGTCAAATGATCAAAACCAATGTGACCAAGTCTCCTATGCCAGAAGGAGAGATCATGGGACTCGTATAATCAAACATCAAGAGAGTCTCCGAAGAAGCGTAAAATCAGCACGAAAGACTCTCCCAAATCTAGAAATCCCAAGAACTAACCCTCCCGATGAATCAAGGATTCTACAGCATTACTCTTGAAGTTTATCTCGAAAGAGTCATCAATAAGTCGAGAAACAGAGAGCAGATTGTATTGCGACTACTTACTAAGGCAACATCTTTAAGAATGAAATTTTGGTTAATGCAGATGGTACCTTTAGCAATGACTCTACTCAAGAAGCATCCCCGAAAGTGATCAACTCATCACGGGGCTCGGACTAGGAAGAGAACCATCGAGAATCTCGGTCATATGACGAGAACAACCGAGTCGATAATCCAAACATCTCCTTCCCATCCGATTTAACCCGATCAAGACACAGAGAGAGAGATGACTCAAGATCGGGATAGAGTGAAGACTTGGGAACCTAATATCAACCACACGACGCCTCAGTACCACCACGTAAGAAGATCGACTCGAGTGTCTCTCGACGCTTAACTCTAACAAGATCAAGAGCAACTCTAGTAGATGATCTAGGAGTCAAATCGGTTGGCATGCCGTGGTGCAAAAGCCGAGCCACCCGGTGAGGCTTCCTAAATCTCCTACCAGAAAACACCTCACGCTACTGATATCTACCTCGATGGGAAAATGAGGAATATCAAAAGGACGGCGGAAAGACCGACTACGAACAGCTCCAAGACTAAAACTCAAGAACCAAAGATGAAAACCGAGTCCCGGACGATGCCCAAAAACAAAGCGACTTTCTAACTGTCTAGAAGCAGTGTGCCTTAGGAGCACTCAAAGTCCGGGATGACCTCAATACCCCTAAGAGCAAGAACACGCCACGCCGAGTGATCTTGGCGTGCTCAAGGTAAATCTACTAGGTGACCATCCTTCTTACAGAAAGTGCATGTGTACTTCGCCTTGCTAGAGATGTAAACAGAGTAACATCCTTCCGGTCAAGTCCTATGGACAACCCCACAGACCTAAACTTGGTGGTGCTCACTCGAGAGCTACCACAATCTCACCACTCTTGGAGCCGCAAGACAATGGTGGGAGGATGCGCCGAG
This sequence comes from Otatea glauca, assembly GCA_036346275.1. Classification (NCBI taxonomy): domain Eukaryota; kingdom Viridiplantae; phylum Streptophyta; class Magnoliopsida; order Poales; family Poaceae; genus Otatea; species Otatea glauca. The sequence continues at coordinate 27,743,248 of CM070729.1, forward strand.
CGTGCTCCAAGGATCAAATCCTAGACCTTGATTGAATCTACTAATCTTGGATTGGTCTAGAATAAGATTGAGCTTCTTCTTGCCTCCAACAAACTTCTCGAGAGTGCTCATAAGATACCGCAATCTCGAAAGAAAGAAGCACAAGAAGAACAGGAGAAGAAGAAGAAGAAGAACCAGAAAGATGAGCTCTCTCAGCACGTGCATTTTTCTCCCTCAGCACGGCTGCCTCAATCTTGAGGGCCTCACAAGAAACGCAAGACGCATTTCTAATTCTATAGGCTTGGTCTTCTAATTTCTTCCAAATGTCGACATAGATTTTATCCAAGTCCCCCTCAATCACAGAACATCGCAAGCAACTTTCTTGTGACTTATCTAGTAAATCCTTAGCAAGTTTAGCACACTTGACATTTAAGGATTCATTGTCAAGTTTTAGTTGCCTACAGCCCTCACATGAGCTGACTGGTTCCTTAGAAGCATGCATTTCAAGTTCATCGTTTCTAGAAGAAAGCTTCCTAAGGTGATCGCCATGGCATCAATTTCGCAAGCAATTTAGGCAATTAGCACAAGAAGGAGTAGAGTGAGCATGAAGAAAACTAGCATCTACAGAATGAGTATCAATGCATTCATTGCTAGCATTCTTCAACCTAAGACTATCTAGTTCGCATAACACACTATCATGCATAGTCTTTAGGTTCTCTAACTCCACAAGCAAAGCATCACACAAAGTACACACCATCGCTGACTCTGAGAGAGAAGATCTAAGTGAAGCTAACTCCCGAGTCAAGGTACCTACTTCCTTTCTAACTCGTAACACCTCGACCTAGCCTTAGCATGAAACTTGCCTAATTTACGTAGGCAAGATTTAATTCGTCGAGGTGGGTACTCGTCCGAGTCACAGACACTGAGTCGCTTACTTCAATGGTGCTCGCCATGAAGCACATGCCGAGAAGTCATCTTTGCCCTTCACCTTCTCTTGCGGATCGCCCTCGCTTGCATCACTCCAGCCCCGTGTCGAGAACTCGATGTCGCCCAAAGGCGGCGAGGACCCGGTGAAAGAGCTTCTTATTCTGGCAAAGTTGCGATACTTCTTCTTCACGGCCACGAGCCGGGCCTTCTTGTTGCGGTTCTTGTCGGTGTAGTCGTTCTTGCCCGAACCGCTTTGTTCGCTTTTGCCTTTCTCCAAACTTGGGCGCTTTGCTCGAATGTGGTTGGGGCCACCACACTCAAACAGTGATCATCCCACCTCTCTTCCTCTCTCTCACTCTCTTGTATGCAAATGAAAATTTATGAGCAAGAAGAGCAAGCTCATTTTTCGAAATTTTTCCAGCTTGGTCATCGCTAGCTCGCAAAGGGCGAGAGAGAGAAACCAATGTAAGAATCGTAAAGAGAGGATCCAATGGGATCGGTGACCAAAGCCATCGATCGAGACTTCGTCTTCCGCGAGACGACATCGATCTCATGAGTCTTGAGGCGGAATAAAGCCCGCCAAGAGTCAAGGTCGACAGTCGGTGGTGTCCTTGATGGTGGTCACTTTCATTTCCCAAACACGAAGATCAAGTGCGGTCAAGAAATGTCGAGCATTATCCGAGTCGTATATGCAACCGATCGCCGAGGTCGCCAAAATCTTCAGAACCGACCAAAGCACTCGCCAAGACTCTCACCAACAGGTTGTTCAAACTTGTTGAACTCACGCTTGAATTGGTCCTGTCGAACCGCCTTGATTTGGGTAGTGCCTCATGATAAGCATCGAGGGTAACCCAAATTTCATGAGCGTAACTAAGGTGAGAAATCCTATCATACTCATGCGGCTAAGACTCAGATGAGGATGTTCCTTGCTTTAGCGTCGCCTCAACGCCACCATATTTCCGCCGTGACATTTTCATCGCCAGAACCTCATACGGAGTTTCACCTTCCGCCATATCGAAGCCCCGGCGTGATGTATGACTCCATCCGTGATTTCCAAAACGGAAAATCAACTCCAAAGAAAAATGGAAAGTTTGGTGGAATACTTGTCCATCGCCATGGCTCTTGAGACCGGTCAAGATCTAGAAAGAGCGAACCGGCTCGATACCAATTGAAAGATCAAAAAGGCGACTAGAGGGGGTGAATAGGAGCCAAATAAAATTTTCAATAAACTCTCCCCTAGAATTCAAACCACCAAAAGACCGTAAAGAAATTGCACCGGTCGGGTATCTCTGTCGGATGAATAGCACTCGACCTACTGAGTCGGAAGAACAAGACTGAAATGAATAGTGTTCGTGAATAAGACTTCGACCAAAGACTGGTCGGATGAACAGACTCGCACTGAAGTGGTCGGATGAACAGTACGCCAGACCTGCGGAGATCGGATGAACAGTACTCGGGTGAATAGTAAAATCAGCACGATCTCAAAAACAGAAATCGATGTAGCTTTTGATCGGCTGATCCAAAAACAGTGAAAATCGGTGTGCACCTCCCAAAGGATGTCAGGAACCTATTTCAATCAACAATCGAAGGAATTAATACCAAGGTTCTGTCCTTTTTAGTTTAACAAATGCAACACCAAAAACAAAGTCACGAACACAGACTTCACCCCTAACTTGTCTGGTGGAGTTGATGGTCGAAATCCTTGGATGACTCTCCACAAATCATAGCAAGTAAGTAAACGAAGAAACAACCCTTCAAACAAATAGAAACACTATCCAAAACTAGGCACGTAAATTGGTTTCTTGCAAAACTGAATAGAAGAGGTTGTAGATTGCCTAGATGATTGGGATATGATCTATAGAAGATTCATCCAAAGAATCTTTCATCCTTGGCAACAAGAACCGTAAGCCAATCAAGACTAAAGAACTGTAAGTCACACGCTTACGCACTTTAAGAACACATGATTTACTAACTTGCAACAAGAATGCAAGGATTGCCTAGATGATTGAAAGCACCAAGTCCAGAGAAGAGTTCATCAATCATGAATTTCAACAAAGACTCAATAGCATGTAGAAGGAGATGAGGCAAATCCAAATTACGTAAAGTAAATTGCAAGTAAGTAAATGCGAATTTAGATAATGTAATTTAAGTGCGTAATGTAAATACGTGAGGGAAATGAAACAAGAATATAAATGAAGAACATTTCATTTTCGAAGGGAGGTTTACAAAGCCTCACAACAAAGTGGACAAAACTCAAATGAGCAAACAAAACCTCGGAACCTTCAAAGAGGGAGGCTGCCCTACCCTCTATTTATAGTGACACAGGATCAATTCTCACCTTTGGATGTCCCGCTTCAATCCTAAGCCAACATCCAAGAGCCAGATTTGATCCTTACACCGCCACTCTCAACAACTCTCAACTACTCACGACACTTTCCTCGCCTGCTCACCACGCCCCCAGGGAGACACCCCTCTCCCTGTCTAGTAGTAGGCTTGGAACACCTACCACCCTTGGATGAGCCTCTAAACCCTAGAGCACTCCATCAAGGGCAGAGATTTTACCCACTCACACAGCTATGCATGGGCTGACCCGAAACCCAACAACACAACGGGTTTTGGCACGTTTTTCAAAACATACTAACTTGACCCGCTACTCTATCTTCCTGACCGCGATCCAACGGTCCTCTTTGATCGTGAGCACCAAAGTTAGCATCTCATCCATTCCTTTGTCTTCTTGGCTTGCGGCTACTACTCGGCCTCACCATCTTTGGCGACACCATGATCATCCGACCTCGGCTCTCCCAAATTTAGTCCTGATCTCCTTCGCCTCACCATGACCTAGCTCCAAAGTCCTGCAACCATCATAGACAAAGAAACCACATCACATAGCAATGTCCAACAACACATATCCATCTCAACAAAAAGATATACACTGTGCTGACCATTAAAAACCCCGACCACACGTGGTCTGACCACTGGTCTCCATCCCGACCAACCATGGTCTGACCACTGGTCTCCATTCCGACCACTCGAGGTCTAACGACTGGTCTCCATTCCGACCACTCGAGGTCTAACGACTGGTCTCCGACCAGCCACAGCCCAGACCTCTCTGGGTCAGACACCTGGTCTCCGACCAACCAAAGCCCCGACCACTCAGGTCGGACGACCCGACCACTCGGGGTCGGACGACTGGTCTCCAACCAGCCAAAGCCCCGACCACTCAAAGTTGATGACCCGACCACTGGGTCGGACGGTCGACCACCAAAGCCCCGACTCCCGACCACCACTCGGGTCGGACGACCGGTCTCCAACCAGTAACTCAAATTGCTCTAGCTCGAAAAACAATCCAAATCAAACTCAAACTTGAGCACACCTTGCTCAAATAAAGTCAAATACTCATTACAAACATGGATGGACCTCCACATGGTCCTTCAGCATCATTAAAAATGTGAAAGCTTATTTGGTTCTTATGATCTTTGTAAAAGTTTGCTAATTCTTATAGATCATAATCACATAATCACATTTGGCACTTATGATTGGATTTTAGAGTTTTTGTGGAAAACTTGATCTCTCCTTGATTTAGCTCTAAAATATGTCCTACCAACTTGGTCATGTTCTCAGTCTATTCTCTCTGGACCATGTGTGGTTTTGAAATCAAATTGCTTTTCTCTCTTACTCAAACTCAAATTTATGCCTTTTTGAGTGGTTTGTCAATATACTCATCAAGGGGGAGATTGAAGGACCATGTGGAGGTCCATTCTTGTTATGATGAGCATTTGACTTTATGTGATCTAGGATAGCTTAGATTTGAGTTTGGATTTAAATTTGATTTCAAGTTGGAGTTGTTTTTGCGTCGGACCAAATCTCAGCTCTTGGCCGAGTGATATCTATATCCGACTGCTGTAGGATATAGCTCTGGTCCAACTTGGGACATATCACTCTTTCGTGGCTCTTGGCCAAGTGATATCTATTACCGACTGCTGTAGGATATAGCTCTGGTCCAAGTTGAGACATATCACTCTTTCGTGGCTCTTGGCCGAGTGATATCTATATCCGACTGTTGTAGGATATAGCTGTGGTCCAACTTGGGACATATCACTCTTTCGTCGCTCTTGGCCGAGTGATACCCATATCCGACTCGGACCAAATTTCAGTGATCTTCACGTGTATAAAATATTGAGAAGATTACTTCTGTATTGAAAACAAGCTGTGTGCACTCGGTTGAAGTGTTTTGGTTTGTTTTGGTTTGTTCTAACCCCAATTCGTGATAGAATCAATGCGCTGGGTTCATGGTGGAACCAAGAAGGGTTTTCTTGTCTTTGTGGATGTAGGACTTCATTTGGTGGTCATGGTGAGGCGAAGGGAGGCTGGAACTAGGCATGGGATGGCCGGAGGTTCACGGTGGCCGGATGTTCGCCGGAAGATGGCCGGAGATGAAGTCGGTGTAGTCCCAAGAGACAAGAGATCAGTGGAGAAGCTAGCTTATCACTACCCGGATCAAGGAGAGCTGTCGGGTTGCATTCTGGAAGATAGAGTAGTGGATAAGTGTAGCTTGCTTTGAAAACCGTGCAAGAAAACCCATGTGTGGTGGGTTTTGGGTTAGCCCTTGCATGGCTGGTTGAGTGGGTCAATCTTAACCCTTGATGAATGCTCTAGGGTTTGGAGGTTCATCTAAGGGTGGTAGGTGACCCGAGAGTTGTATAAATAAGGGTGGAGAGGCAGCCTCCACCAGTAGAAGGAAAAAGAAGGCCTGAGAAGGTTTTGAGGTTTTTGATGCTCCTTTGAGCTTTGCCCACTTGAATTGTGCAGCTTTGTAACCTGTCCTTCCAGAAATGAAATGTTCATCATTTACATCTTTGTTTCATTTCTTTTCGGCATTTAAATTCAGCACTTAAATTCTGCACTTACATTACGCAATTAAATTCCGCATTTACATTCTTGCAATTTACTTTACGCAATTTGGATTTGCATCCCCTCCTTCTAATTGCTTACGATTCCTTTGCTGGGGTTGATGTTTGATTCTTCTTTCATTCATCTAGGCTATTCATGTGTTTTCTTTGCAAGAAGATGTTCTTTGCGTTCTTGAGTGCGTAATCTTGTGGAAGGGTTTTGCTTTGAGTTTCTTTGTGTTCTTGTGCTTGCTGGGACGTGTGGAGAGTTACTCAAGATCATCTTGATAATCAAAAACCCACGAGCAAGCCTCGATAGAAGATTTCTCGGTTTTTATCAAAACTTGGTGTGTTCTTCCTTCCTGGGCATAAAGGTCGGAACTTTGACATCAATCCTTGTGATTGAAGGTTGGAATAAGTTCCTAACATCCCAAGGACCTTATCTACCAAGTTTGGTTGAGTTTGGATCAGCGGATAAAAGATACATCAATTTTCTTATTTGAACCTGTGTTGAAAACGCTGTTCATATGTCTGATTTCACTGTAGCTACAGTGCTGAAACCGCTGTTCACATGTCTGATTTCACTGTAGCTACAGTACTCGGTAGTATCGCCTTCAGAATGTGATAGCACCGATCTCAGGCTGATTTTTGTGAGAGTTGACCCTTTCGCTTTCATTTGATATCTAAGGGTTTTGGCTTGGTTTCTTTGGGTGAAAATCTGCATTTGTAGTCTTCCTTAGGAGATATATTTTAATTTGGGATCATTCACTCCCCCCCTCTGATCGTCATCTCGGTCTTTCACATTGATATGACCTTTCAAATATAATGGCTTTAGATGCTGATGATCATCTTGGGGTTTTTCGAAAACTACATCTTGAACCCCGAAGCACAACTGGGCAAATGTTTCTTTGGCCAACGCGGTACTTATTTTAAACTCGGCCGGTAGAGTGAACACCATGTTGATGTCCACCGCAGGTGGAGAGTCATCTCGAATTATCTATCAATCCAAATCGTCGGGTGAGTCGAATTCATCCTCAACCGGTTCTTTTTTCCTCCACTCCTTTTTAGGGCTTTTCATCGGTCGAAACTCATTAAATGCTTCACCCCTTTGTTTTTCCTGCTCAGCCTCCCTCATTTCTTGGGTCCTTTTCCTCTGGAGTCATCTTCGTTGAGATCAGCTAAGCCCTGAGGGACACCATCTAGTCTTTGGTCCGATCGGTTCACGTATTTTGCCCACCAGATCATCCTTAGCCGTAGAACTTGACCCTTTATCCAGTCAAATTTGCTTCTGGATCGACCTAGAAATCCTTTCATGGATTGATCCGTTATCGATTTGTTCATCATGATCCTGCATCGGTTTAGATATTCTGTCTTTAGCCGACCGTCATCGCCAGTCACCTTGGTGCGGGTAATGTTCCATCAGACAAGAGTATGGTGACGGCAAAGCTGACCACCTTTCCCAATTGAACTCCTAAAAAGGGCACTGTTGGTGAGCTTTTACAAGGTTGTCGGACCAATACATATTATCTGGTCGTCGTTCAGGATAACGCGGCCTATTGTTTCTCCTTTCATATATTTCCAATAGTTGGGAGAAAGTTGGTTTTGGCTTGTGAATCGGCTTTCGTGGTGGCGACGCTCTCTCAGCCTTGTACCACTTACCGATCTACAAGTCTCCCTTTGGCTTAATAGTCCTTGAATTCTTCCCTTCACAATCAGTTTCTATTTGATGTGAGCCAACCATGATTTTCAGGGTCCCCCGCCCACTAGAGATTGACTGAACGTCAACATGACGTGCGACTCTTGACCCTATGTCTTGTATCAGCTCTTTTCCCTTTCCATAACATTGGACCATGTTGATCGGGAAGGGATTAGCATCCAAATGTATCATTGGATCCTTTGCAAATTTCAGTTGGCCGTCTAGCCGATTGAATATGTTGATGAAAATATTGCAATCGTTAGTATTATGAGAAAAATAATGATGCCATTTGCAATAGCTACACTTTTTTATTTCTTCAGCCGATGGTATGGTGTGTCCTTCGGACAACTATATTATTTTTCCTTGTAATAGTAAATAAAAAATATGGTTACACATGGATACATCAAAAGCATACTTTATTTTCTGACTTATTCTTAGTCGGCTTAAGCCACGAACAGACTAAAGATCTTTTGGACTCTTTAACCAATTCAGCTATATTTTTTTCAGTTTCATCATCTTCTGATGAATCACTCGAACCATATTCGACGAGGTTAACCTTTGCTTTATCTTTATTATTATTATTATTATTATTTAACTTATCCCTAAAACCTTTGTTATCGGTAAAATGGCTTTCTTGAGCCGATATCCGATGTCCGATGTACCAAATTACTTAAATTGGTGTACTCTTGTCAGCCAAATATTTCCTTTAACTGGGGTGCTAACCCCTGGAAGGCCAAATCGTCTAATTGGTTACGGGCAAGGTGACACGAAAACACTAATTTCTAATTTCGCTGAACCTCTTAATGTAATCTGTGACCGATTCACCAAATTTCTGCTGAACAGAACTTAAATAAAATCCTAAGCTCCAAACTTCCAGAGAAAAAGTACTCATGGAATCGGCTCTCCAAATTGTTCCAAATGTTTACTGAATTTGGGGGCAAAGTCGTGAACCATGTAAAAGTTGCCCCAGATAATGACAGCAAAAACAATTTTATACTTAATCCACTGTAGTGGGCTGCCTCATCACATTGCGTGATGAACCGTCCGATATGCTCTAAGGTGGTGGTCGAATCATCTCTTGAGAACTTAGCAAAATTCCAGGGCTTGATGGACGACTCGGACAAACCTTTGTTCCCAGGCTGCAAGTCCAAATACACAAGGTTGTCATTCGTGCTTGAACTGTAAAATTAAAGGCAATCAACGGTTGGCCTGACAAGAGTTTCATGGCATTGTTAGGTCTATTAGCAGACATGCTTCCGGAGGGAAACGAGTTCTGTAAGGCACCGGAGCCACGTGTTGCACCGAAGCAGCCCACTAAATCGGCTACCATGTCCCGTAAGGCACAGGTCGTTACTTCAGTTCGGGCCCAGTCGTCCCGTGAAGACAACCTATGATAGACGATGAGGCAGCCATAAGGGCACATCGAAGGGGACCACATCAACCCATGACTTTCCGTTGGCCTCGTTGGCGCGGTAATTCGAGCTGTGACAGCCGTTCGTACCTAAAAAGCACCAGTAGACGCTTACAATAGCCTGCGTTAGATTGCAAAATTAGCGCATGGAACAATCCAACAAGCCGGTGGCACAAAGGGTATCGAGTATCTCGGTTAGCTTCAAGGAGGAGCATTTTTTACACTAGTTTTTGGATGGCTTCTTCGTGGTCGGCTTTAACGACTTGTTCGATCTCTCAATCTCAACGCCCTCGATGCCTTACTCATTAGAAGCTAGACATTATAGGTGTATGCAATCACAGTCTACATTCATGTCATACCGATAAATGTCATATATATGATCCTTGATTTTGTATATATAGATACATGATCATGAAAGCAAAAGTAAGGAAAGAACTGATGGATTTCCTCGACCCACACATGGTGTCCAAACAAACCATTGACGAAAACTTACAAGTCGTCCAGGAGTACGTGGAAAAAGCATTGCTAGCTCAACGGGATAAAAAATTCATATTTTTACACCACAACCCGTGGTAAGTGCTTCGTACAGTTGCTATACTTGCTGATTTATACTTTATACGCAGCTCGAAGTTAGGTTGAATGACCATGGCGACATACCTATGTAGGTTTCACTGGGTTTTACTCATAATTAATTATGAAGACAGAACCGGATAATTTACCTTGATTCCAAAAAAGGTGGCACCCACGACTTGATGCCTATCGCAAATTTACTCGACATATTGTTCAATGTCTACAGTGCTTGTGGAGGGCCACACAAGGACTCATCGTAGCTGAAGCACGTTTATAAATTTTTAGTATCCGCTAGTACGCAATAATATTTCACACTCCATAATAATACCTCCGAAACTAACCTATTATATTTTGGCAGTGCCACCAGTAGCCAAAAGCCACTAACCTATGTGGAATCTACGTTTGCCACAACATGCAACTCCTCATTGGTGCAAAGAAGACCAATGTCATAGAGATTTATTAATCTTGCAATAATTATTTCCACTTATCAATTTATATACACGCAAGACTTTATTCTTCCCATCAACAGGCTTGGAAATACGCTGAATCTGCGTTGGAACAAGCTGACCTACTAGAAATTCGAGGACAACTCTGTGCCTTCTTAATGTATGAGGTCCTAAATCCAAAAGGCGAATGCCACTCAATCTCACTTGATGAGTTGTAAATTTGTTAGTTACCATTTGGATGAATTTGTGAACCTTGTATTGTGAATTTGTGAGTTGTAGTTATGAATTCAATTGGTTAATATATCTGAGTTGATTTCTAAAATAGATGCGATGTACGTTGTAATGTGTGATCTGAGTTGATTTCTGAAATGGATGCGCTGTACGTTGTAATGTGTGATCTGGGTTCATTTCTGAAATGTATGTCGTAATAATATGCTTTTGATGCACTGTAATCTGTTTTATTTTAGAGGACATAGCTAGCATTTCCCGAGGCTAGCCAATAAATATAAATGTGTAAACATTGGAAAGGCAACATCACAGACGATTCTAAACAAGAACCATCTATGAAGGTACATATATCACAGACGATTCTAAATATGGACCGTCTGTGATGTAAGCATTATCAAGCCTTATCATAGACGGTTCTACTTTGTAATCGTTTGTAATGTTTGTTTCATCACAGACGGTTTTAAAGTGGGACTGTCTATGATAAGTCTTGATGATGCTTACATCATAGACGGTTACTGTTTAGAACCGTCTATAATGATAATTTTCACTGACGGGCAAACCGTCTATGATAAACCCTTCTCATCACTGACAGTGTGTTATGAGATTTATGAACCGTCTGTGATGAGCTTTTGTGCAGTAGTGATCCCTCAAACCAAATAGCATATCAAACTATCCAGGATCATCCTATCTAAACAACCAAAAAAAACTTTATACCAACCTATTTAGACAACCAAACACTCTCTCTGTAACATCCCATCCAAGACCATCCTATCTATCTTATATACCATCACATCCCATTCATCCGGTATGTCCAACTAAACGCACCCTTATCACTCTACGCAAGCCCTGACGCACCTAATGAAGAGCTGAAAACACGCCTAGTCAACCGGCAACGTCGTCGCTGTCGCCACCCTTATCACTCTACGCAAGCCCTGACACACCTAATGAAAACAAGCCAAGTCAAACTGGCAAAGTCGTCGCGGTCGCCCTTCATCTTGCTCCTACAGGAAAAGCAAAGATCCAACAGCCCGCGATCAGATCGGACGGTGCTGCATTGCCCTCTTAGCAGCCGCCCAAAGCCACGGCGTCTATCCTTATCTATAAGAACTCGAGGGAATTTTTTTTTAAATAATACTATTTTTATTCTATTTTACAAAAATAATATGCCGAAAAAAAAAATTACAAAACTACCCAGTTGTCGCCATTTCAAATGGCGACATAGAGTCTGTCATTATTTGAAATGGCGATGCATACGACCGTCGCCGCTTCAGATAGAGACAGACTCTCTGTCGCCATTTGAAATGGCGACAGAGAGCAAACGTCACCTCTGTCGCCTATTTAAATAGCGACAGCCTGTTTGTCGCCATTTCAAACGGCGACAGAGAGTCTGTCGCCATTTCAAATGGCGACAGACAGCGTCTATATAAAGCCGCGCGCGCCCCCCCTCTCACTCGTGCCAGCCAAAGCGCAGAGGAAAAAAAACAGAAAAAAGAGGAGAAGGAGAAGGAGAAGGAGAAGGAGAAGAAGGGGAGGGAGAGGGAGAGGGAGAGGGAGAAGGAGAAGGAGAAGGAGAAGGAGGAGGAGGAGAAAGGGAGAGGGACTTCGAAGATCTGCATTTCGTCAGGTACTAATTTTTTTTAAGTATTTAAATGTTGAATATGTAATATAGTAATCAGATTAAATAGAGTAATAATAGTTATTTAGGTAGATGACTTAGTTAGGAATGAGAACCTGATGCAAGTTGTTTAGCTAGTTGACTTAGTTAGAAATTTATATTTATTTCAAGAAGAATAGATGTTTAGTTAGATGAATTAGTCAAGAATTTATAGTTATGTCTGTATGGACAGATGTTTAGTTATGCGACTTAGTTAGTAATTCATTTTCGATGTAGGGATGACCTAGAGGTAGGGATTAAAATTTTGATTGTAATAATAGTTTTTGATTAGAGATCATGGATAAATTTTCATTTAACTGGAAATGTAGAATCCAAATTCTGTTATTTGTGTAATCGAGAATTCGAGATGTCATGTAGAGTTGGGTGGCTAAAATTGTCGGGACCAAATATAACTCAATCAGAGAGGTTCTGACACATTAGTTTAGTTATGTTCTCATAGAAATTTGAAAATGATCACGTAATCAAGAATTTGTAAGAATTGAAATATTGCAACTGTACTGATTAAAAATTTGTGATCATTATTAGTCGTACAATGTAGAGTTAAATTGTGCAAATGTTAAGAATTCGATGAATTTGCATGACAGGTATGGATGATAGAGTGCAATTTAAAATATATTATGGAGAAGGAGTTCCGCATATGGGTGTTGAAGGGGTAGATCTAAGTCATTTCGCAAGTGTAGAGGCTAGCCTGTCACGCGCAGGGAGCGTTCATGGGCTACGGTTATGAGATGGTTGTACCACATGTTCTCTTTGAACCGTGAATTGCATGATCCTGGTTACGTGGAGTAGTTTGTCAAGAATAGATTGAACGATCGGGAGTTAATGGAAATGAGAGGGTCAAATCTTGGAGTTCGTGACGTAAGAATTACAATTGAGAAAGGATGGCCATTAGTGTTATTGGCACAAGCATTTGAGAAAGTCAATACAGGGCATGCGACGCAGAAGAGGTTGTTGATGAAGAACCAGAGGAAGTTGGGGAGAGCAAGACAAGTAGAGTAGGCTTAGTAGAGCAGATGTAGGTTCGGCCAAGACGGCGCAAGGTGGGAGAGCCGATGTTGCAACGGAGAGGTTCAAGAAGCAATGGGCATGGCGACGAGGGCGAAAACATTGAGTCGATGATCGGGCGATGGACAGAGAGAATGAGGACTATGAGGCTTTAAGTAATGATGAAGCCGCCAAGATCTATTCCCGCAGAGTGGGATGAGTATCCGCTCGACAGTGGTGGTGAACGATGACGAACAGATTCCTTCGCAGATGATCGTAATGAGGTGAGAAAAGATGCAATTTACAAGAATAAGAGTGAGGTTCAAGAAGCGAATAGCATGGTCGTGTCGCTGCGCAGAGCCTTCAAGGTTGTAAAGTCCGATCGGCGGGTGTATGATGTAAGATGCCGACGGAGGGTTGCCCGTGGCGCGCCCATGCGCACTCAAACCTAAATGGGACACCATTTGGAAGTGTTCTATAGTCGCTCCACATACATGTGTACTAACGGAGTCTGCAAGATCACATCGAACATATCATCGTGCTTTATTGCCAATGCAATGTACGGAGAGATTGTAGGCAACCTAGATTTAGAGCCACGGGCCATCGTACTCGCAATACAACAGAGGTTCCAAAGATACAATAAGCTACGCCAAGGCATGGAGAGCAAAGCGTAAGGCATTGGAAACACGGTTCTAAGACGCACGAAGACTCCTACCGTAACTTGCCAGTTTGCTTTGGTGATAAAGGACCAAATCTCGAACTTATGTGGACATTTGTGAGCATCCTTCGCGCTTCTCGGGAAGATGGTTTTGAAGCGAGCATTCTTCGCTTTAGGTCCATGCATCAATGCGCTCAGCATTGTCGCCCTTGTTATGTGTCGATGGGACATTTTTGATCGGTAAATACAAAGGGCGATATTGACCGCCATAGGAGTGGATGGCAATAATCAAGTTCTCCCGTAGCGCCGTGATTTGTGGAGGGTGAAAACACGATAGTCGGGCATTGGTTCCTACGGAATGTCAAAGCCGGTGTCGCTCATCGCCCGGAGTGTGTATCATACACGATCGGCATTCCGGCTTTTGAGGGCAATTATTGGCTTAAAGAAGGTGTGGATGAGACTCATCCATGGCACGATTTGCGTAGTAGGTGGTGCAAGCGCCATATGGGTGCCAATTTCTACAAGCGATTCAGAACAAGGAGCTAACAAAGCTTTTCAAGAGGCTCACGACTGTAACCAGCAGAGAAAGTTTGATGTACTCTGGAAGAAATTGGATGAGCTGACATCGAGGCACACAGCAGAGGCAACGAAGAGGGCAGCCCCAGCCTTAGGGGAGGCCCCAGTCGCGCTGGAGGAGTTACCCACTGACCCTCCCCACCTGGTTCGAAGGAATGGAAGGGCTCTGAAACGCTTCTCCGAATGGATAGAGCATGAGCCTAGGGAGAAATGGGCTCTGCTTTACGACACCGATGGTGCGAGGTATGGTGTCATGACAACAAACCTTGCGGAGGTTTACAACTGGGTGATGCGAGGGTTGAGACCCCTTCCCTTGGTTGGTATTGTCGAGGTGTTCTTCGTGGCATCACAGTACTTCTGATCGCCATGCAAGGGCGATCACGCGCATGAACGATCTTGCTATGAAGTACTCAGAGATGATTTCTGCATACATGGAGGACAAAGGCAAGAAGGGGGAGATGCACGGAGCAACGAAGATGGGTACGAGGGAGCTCCGTTTTGAGGTGATGTGCAAGGAGAAAGCCGGTCGTGGGACGAACCGACGAAAAGTTGCTCACGAATGCATCATACACAGGCAAACTTGTGTCTGCACCTGCAATAAGCCTCGTCTATTACAGTGCCATGCTCCCATGTTATGGCTGCATGCTCGATGATTCACATGGATCCGTATATTCATGTCTCAATTCTTTAGTAAGGAAGCCGTGGTGCAACTGAGCTTGAAATGTACGGTTTCGAGTGGTGGGTTTATTCACGAGCACAAAAGCGGGAGGATACACGTTGGGTCCCGCACATGAGCAAAGCTAAAGGGAGTGGGAAGAAGGCAATCCAGCGATATAAGGAATGATATGGACGCCACAAAGTGGCCGCACAGAAAGAAATGTTCTACTTGCAAGGAGACAGGGCACTCTTTCAAGAGTTGCCCGAAGATTCAGAAGCCGTGAAGTGTTATATGTTCTTTTCGTACTGAACTATGGTTTACTTCGATGCACTAGAATTTCATTTTGCTTGTATCGAATTCGTACGTGTGGTCAAAATATGTAATATGAATGTTATTGTACTTGATTAAATGAGAGTGTAGTATGTTGTATTCATTTTGTATCTTTTTAACGCTTTGCACATAGATGAACATTTTTACTTCCATGTATTACGTGTGCTCTAAATTATGACAGTACTTGTTCCATTCATATTCTATTTGTATTTGTTGTATTTATTTTGCACCTTTTTTACACCTTATGTAACATAAACATTTTTATTTGCAGGCATGGCGGGCGGACAGTTGTACGAGTTGCTTGACCCGTCGGTTGACGCGACTCACCGGAGCCGTTTAGCGACGTTGCCCCCGCAGGATGGGGAGGCGGCCTTGGAGCTTGGGGCCCTGCGCTTGCGCACCCCCATGAGGGCGTGGCGTCTCGATCCGCGATGGATCCCGAGGTTAGTTCAATTTCGTCGCAGTGTTGTACTCATGTCCCCTTCGACACCACAATAATACTTCTCACATTCTTTGCGTGTTGAGGGCGGCTGGCCTACTACCTGTTGCCCGTATGGTCGAGGCGACCGCCGCGGATGCGCAGGACCGACGGAGTGCCTCTAGGCGGTTCCCTTACGACAGGAGCTTGCTGACTGCTCTAGTGGACCGGTGGCGGCCTGAGACCCACACTTTTCACCTGCCGTGTGGTGAGATGGCGCCGACACTAGAGGACGTCAGTTACCTCCTAGGCCTGCCCCGCCAGAGATGCTTTGTGGTTCCCGCAGACGCCCACCCGAGTGGCGGCAGATATCCTCCACCGGTTCTGGGTGCTACCCAAAGAATAAGACACGACTTTCGCAACAAGCAAGACGGTCCGACGCGCGGCGGTGGCTTGTGCGAGTTCTACGAAGCACGATTTTTCCTTGTCGATCTCGATTTAACTCACCGTGTGTGATTTTCATTGCATTTACAACCTAACCATTACTTGCGGCCGAGAGGATGGTACCCGAGTCGGGAGCAGAGCCGTCGCGCCGGCACTTGGAGGCGCACCTTCCGTGGCTCTTCGGTGGGTCTTGTTCGCTCGTCGCCGACGGGACACCGCCGATGTGCACATGATCCGATTTATGAGGACGATCGCCGACGCCGACCACACGAGGTGTTGCACCGCGCAGGGGCCCTAGCTAGTTTGTTTCTTTTACACATGATGTACCGTAAACAATCTCGTCTTTTACTTCCTTAGCTTATGTAATATCACATATGTTAGTTTTATTTATGAAGTTTTGTGTTATATATAATCTTTTACTCCGTGGCGCTATTTGTAAATATGCTACCAAGACTTTGTCACGCCGATAGGACAGCACACACGTAGCTACTTTGTCGGTCGCGATGCGACAAAGATGTCTTTGGCAACTATCCCAACTAGTCGCTTCTTTCATATATTTTGTAATCGAACACAAAATGATGCTTTATTTCCTCATATTACGCCAAATTCAGCTTTATTTCCTCACATTACGGTATGATCACTATAGCTTTTCGTGGATTCCGTAAAATAACAGTTTACATGAAAAATTATGGAGTAATAGCCCCAAACACCATTCGACATATGTACGACCTTGTAGCAGCTTTCCACGCGATTAGACAACTCACGGGCGCAATGCTTTCAACCTTTCAGCCGATTTGACCACACGACAGACTCTACTATTTCGCACACGTGCTTTGTCACACATGCAGCGCAGTTCAATGTGACCACTCACCGCCTACTTTTGTTCGTGATAACAGTCGTGTGGCTTTTCTCGATGGTGACAAATCGTGCGACCTTTCGCAGAAGGTGACAAAGCGGTGCGGCTTTGATGATGGGTGACATGTCGTGCACTTTTCACGAGAGGATGCCGGGACGCCAACCGACAAGTGTTTGTAGTCGTATGCGGAGTAACCACTCACCACCACTATAAAACCGCCTAGGGTTACACATCCAACACCACCAAACAAGCAATACACGCCATCTGAATCTACACAAATTAGGGCACGATGTCGTTCTACCGTCGCCTCTTCAGCAAGCAGAAGTCATCCCGCCCCGAATACCCGGATACCAGTAGCGTGCACGCCCCAGTTCTGCCGGAGTTGCCTAGACCCAAATGCGACTGCAACCTTCCGGCGAAGATGATGCAATCTACCCACGGAGAGATGGCCGCCCGCGCTCACTACTGTTGTGCCCGCCCCTACCAGGTAAACCTACTTGTATCCATAAAATACAGGCTAACGGTACCATTTCACGCATCGTTCTTTCCTTTCTCAGCACAAGGACCGGTGTTGCTTCTTCCAATGGATCGACGGCCCGTAACGACGTGACTACGAATTTGTCTACAACTGCCACGACGCCTAACCCGCTTCGCCCGAGAACTTCAACCGGTGGGAGAGGCCGCCAGGATACGTCACTGTTCTAGAGCGACCAGAGTTCAGGGCCGGTGGGCAAGAGGCCAACCAATCGGTGAGTTTCATGCGACGAACCCATGCTTCACTCACAAAGTAGTAATTCTAAACCAGTTCATCCCATACAGGAGTTCAAAAAGAAAATTGCGAAATTGCTCGAGTCAAAGGAGAAACCTCCCCAGGGGCCACCCGAAAGCCCTGACTTTTGCGAACACGGCCTTCAGGCAGTGGTTGATACCTGCCACGATGAACTAGCGGATCGGAGATTCTACCGGTGCCCCTTGGCCGAGGATGAATGGTGCGGCTACTTCAACTGGGTGGACCCGGAGACGTACCACCCACATCTCAAACTTCCCGTATGGGATAACTGGCGGGAGCAACCTCCCGTGGTGCTACTACCGCCCGTAAAAGCCGGACTCGAGCACGCCACGGTGTTATTCAACGGCCAACGCGGCATCTTGCATTGATCGCAGGCACGCTCCGGTTGTACAACGATAAGCCCAACACACACCTCCTACACCATACGGTGGAGTGCGAGCCGAAACAGAGCAGCGGCGTCTCGCAAGTGTCCGCTAACGCCAACACACCGAGGTGCAAGAGGGTACCTCCTCTCGAAGAGGAAGGGACAAGGGGAAGCAGCCAGCCGAGGTCCGCACCACGCAACAAATCCTTGACGCGTTACGCAGACCATCCGGGAACCCAGGTGGTAATAACATAAGGGACGCCGGGAATTGGGATGACATGCCCATGTGGGAGGGCGGAAATCCACATCAAAAAGACCAAAAAATTTTGTCTTACACACCCGAGACGTACGGCATAGGCCACCCATTCGGCGACACCTGGGAGCACTGCGGATCCCCATGGAGTTCTTTCATAGTGGGGATTGAGCGGTGTCCGAGGACAAACCTCCAAATTTACACGGGTCAGGTAATATGCAGAAAATGTGGGACATCATTCGCTATACCGGATAGGCGAACGATCATTTGTTCCACCATGACAACCATGCTTTTCGTTAGTTAGTTCGGCAAGCAATTTCGTCATTGTTTTAATGCCCTTGCAATATAATGTATCTATTGCTTATTTTATCATCTGAACTCGATGTATGTGCCCTTATATATATGTTCAACAAATAATTTAAGTGCTTCGTGGGAACTATTTATAACATGCGTTGTTGTCGACTATAATACTTAGGGTTGTTGCACTAGTGGAAATTAGATACAAAGCAAGGTGTAAATTAAATATTTTCCCAGAATATGGTAGTGCACATATCAAAGAGCAAATCTGGTCTACTCTTCCTAAAAATTACATTTAAACATTAAATTTTACGGGCTGCCGAAAAGGCTAAAAAATCATTCTCCCAGATCTCAGATTCGCACTCTTTTTGATCTCCCTCTCGTAAAACATCACAACAACTAATACTGACTTTTTATTAACTACACTACAGCTCATAATTTACATACATTGCAATTCGAATAAAAAAATAGGCTAAACCTCTCTGTCGCCATTTGAAACGGCGACAGAGAGTGCTTCGCTATTTCAAATGGCGACACAAAGTCTATCGGTTTTTCAATCGGCGACAGAGTCTGTCTTTATCTGAAACGGCGACAGGCTGTCTGTCGCCATTTGAAATGGCGACAACTGGGTAGTCTTGTAATTTTTTTTTCGGCATATTATTTTTGTAAAATAGAATAAAAATAGTATTATTTAAAAAAAAAATTCAACTCGAGGTGTCCAAGGATCCTCAGATGCTCTCGCTGCCATCCGTCAAGTGGCCCTGTCAGGAGGAAGAGAGAGGTCAGTGCTTCTTGGCTTCCTCTCCATCTTTTTCTCGTGGCTTCTCTTGTCGTGCTCTAAATTTATTTTTTATTTCTCGTTTGAAAATTGCTTCTTCTTTTTTTTGGTGAGGGTGGTGAGACTTGCTTGAATAATCTTACAAAATAAAAGCACGATTTTGTATATCAGATGTCGATAGTTAACACAACTATTAAATATTAGAAAGATAATGTTTTTTGACAGGATGAACCATGCTCGTTTTGTTGTGTGACTCATAATTCTCGAGAGGTCAATCTAGTTGAACAGCTGAACTGAGGGCTGTAGAAGAAATGAAAATTTAATAACTGTATTTTTGTGGCTGGCTATATTTTGTTTATGTTGTAAATATGCGCAATATTTTTATTCCAGATTTTTTATTGAGGCAAATATAACAGAAGACTAGAGATGCAAAAAAAACAGCAGGTAACGCATTGTACTTCAGAATATGCTTAAGAATTGTATATTAACGGAATCGATCTATCACACAAACAAATTACAATTGGGCTTACTAAAGAATAGAAAGCAGCGTAGCGCAGACACGGCCGTGGAAGTAGTCGACGTCGAGGAAGAAGAAGAGTAGTCGCGCTGATGCGCTGCCCAAAAAATCTCATTGCTGCCCCCGTGCAGGTGAACTCTGTGGCAATGACTCGGAGATACCGCTCACCCTCCTTCACAGTGCACACCGAGGAGGAAGGCCAACGAGGTTCAACAGCTCAACACAACAGTACCGCAACTGAGAGATAAGGAGGAAGAATAGAGTAGGAATTCAGTGTACCCGTCCTGAACGTCGCCAGGAGTTTTTATACATGCACACCAGTAATTGACAATATAATGACAGTTGAATGTGGCAGTTACTAGTAACTGACTGCATAATGTCAATTAACTCACTAGTAACTGACTGCATAATGCAATTAACTCACTAGTAATAGACTGCATAATGTCAATTACTCACTAGTAACTGACTGCATAATGACACTGAATTAAAACAGATGTTTAAATTGCATTTAAACAGATTGAACGGAGAGCTAATTGCAAGGTTCAGCAAAATAAAAGGTAAATTTAAAGTGCAAGGAGACACTACGACGCGGCTTGGTCGCTTGTCGCAAGGCAAAAGTCACGCGAATTTTCACACGAAAATACGCGAATGCGCGCGCGCGCGTCTTTAGCCACTGTCTACCCTATGCTATTCTCATGCCTAGTGTAATTAATTAAGAGGTGGCAAGGACTCCACCTTTTAAGTTGTTTTTCCTCTACTTGGCTAGGTAATATAGTACTAAACCATGCATGCTTTGAAATTAAAGGAAATGGACCACCCAATAGGCTAATTTCTAACAATATTTAGGTGAGTCTTGTTGAATATTGTCACGTCTTAGTATTGTTCAGATAATGAAGCAAACAACCTTCAATATATTTAATTGCTAATTGTTAGAACAATAGTATTTGTATATTTTTCAAGTGCCATGAGAGGACTACTTGATTTTATTACTAGCAATCAGTAGATTTCATCTTATCGAAGTTGAAGATGCAACTGCAAACCTTAGTAGAATTGTTTCCATGATCTGAGATGATAAAAGATCAGTGGTGCTAGGAAACGTTTCTGAAAGACTGTGCCGCCATAGATTCTCAAAAAAGGGAAACAGAGTGCTGCTATCTTATGACTCAAAAGACATGATGATTTTACTGTAATTTTAACTTCTAGTGAAAGCTTGGTGAGTTTTGTAGTTGTGCCTTTCTTTTATTACATGGCTTGAGTTTTTCTTCCTGCAGTTTATTCGGCATGGCAGCTGAATGCCAGTGTGGGAACTGTAATGCTTGGGCAGCAAAAGATATTTCAGGAATCCTCTCGCCACACAAATTTAACCGAAGGTGTCCAGATATAATGCAACCCTTCAAATTATGGGGAAACTTCAGCGTCATTTGCATTCTTCTGAACATGAAGTTACTTCGTTTCCTATGTTTTCAACTCATAAATTGTTAAGGAAAACAGCCGTTTTGGCTTATTAGTCAGCCGATTAATCATTGGTGGTAGGTAAAACGTCACATATAACGTATGCAAAGAGCATTAGTGGTTGCACAATAGTATGCCGCCTTTCTCATTTAACTATAAAAACAATTATTTATATTTGTTAATTATAATTCATTCGTTTTTAATATTGTTCAATGATGTACACAATCCGTATCACATAGATACACTACTACAGAAAAGCTCATCACAGACGGTTCAGAATCCTCATCACTGACGGTTTTGTGAACCGTCTGCAAACATGTGTGAGTGATGAGAAGACATATCACAGACGGTTTCCGAACCGTCAGTAAAAATAATATCAGAGACGGATCTATCTACGAACCGTCTGTAATAATCTTTTCTCTTAGACGGTTCTAAGATAGAACCGTCTCTAATGATAAGTAATCACAGACAGTTTTTACTTAGAATCGTCTGTGATATGATTACCACAGACGGTTTTAAAATAGAACCGTCTGTGAGATGGTTTTTCCTTCTAACTCTCTTGGCAGAACTTGCATGATTAGTATCTTATGTTCGAAATTTTATTCACCTTAGATATTTATGCATTGACATTTTACAAGACACAACCAATAATAGATTTTGCAATTCAATATCAAAACATCCTAGATACATTGAGGCAACACATCGATGAGAAAAATCTCGTGGTACTCTAGATGCAATTGCGCCACGCAATTGCATTTAGAGTGACGAATTGCCACTAGAGTACCACGTAGATTTTTCTCATCGCATGTCGTTGCCTCAATGCATCTAGGATGTTTTGATATTGAATTGCAAAATCTATTATTGGTTGTGTCTTGTAAAATGTCAATGCATAAATATCTAAGGTGAATAAAATTTCGTACATCAGATACTAATCATGGAAGTTCTGCCAAGAGAGTTAGAAGGAAATATTATTTCATAAGTTAAGGCCAGAAGACCTTACCACAAATATGATACCACAAATATGATAACAAAATATATCATAGTTCAGGTAACAATACATTAATTAACAAAATATGATATATACCACAAATATATCAATAAGTGTTCAGCTAGAAACCACATTATTTCGTAATTCAAACAAGAAAACCTTATAGTTTTTTCATGTCTTCCATCATATGTGCCATAGCTTCTGCAATAGAGGCTTCTCGGTTCTCTTTGAAGTTCCATAACTCTAGTACAGTGCCGATTTGCTTGACACCAATAACCGATTGATCTTCAGTCATATCTCTCAATCCCTACAAATTAAAAGCGATTATGTTGTTGTGAGAAGGACAGTAACCATATTGAATTCAGTACTAGAAACCTTCATATTACCTCTATAAGCTTAGCTTTAGCTTCTTCCAGCTCTGTATTCGCTCTATGTTCCTTACTGATGAGTGTCGTGTTAAGGGATTTGATATCTTGCAAGCGAACATCCATGTCTTTCAGTTCTTGTTTGATCTCACAAATTTTTTCTGTTATCTCAGATTTCCCCTTCAGTTGTTCGATCTCCACTTCGAGTTTTTGTTTAGTTTCTAACAGCTTTTCCATGTCTTTAATTACCATAAATATATTATAATGAATTAGGTGTTTACTTCAGTACAAGGATGCAAGATAGAGATGTACACGTACATAAGTTTCAAACATATTATCATCTAGTATAGGCACAAAAAAGGCATTGAACATTGAATACATAGTAGCTCCAAAACATCAATCCTTGTGTGATATAACAAGTTTAATGTTGAATTCTAGATTATATTAATTTTATGTTCTTATATATATAACTCAGGTCTAGCTAGCAAACTAATGAGGTATTAAAGCTTGCTAAGCTATATATATGCAGCTTGCTAAGAATTTTATATTTGACCTCTCATGAATCCTATATATCTAGTTTTGTTCAACCATCATGAATCGCCTATATACAGCCTAGCTCATTCCTTCTAAACATTATTCACAAACATCATTAATTCGCAAACTCAAAATGGTTTCCCTAGTCAAGCATATCGGTTTCCCTAGTCAAGCATTTGAGCTACAATTCTTTAGTACGTACAGCCTCATTCTTTCTAAACATCATTCACAAAGATTATTCACAAACATCTTCACAAACATCATTCACAAATGTCATTTACAAACACAATAACCTAGTCAAGCATATCGGTTTCATACGTACAACTCACCGACGGAGATGAGGAGGAGGTGCGCGCTCGCGGACGAGGAGGTAGCCGATGGGGAGGAGGAGGTGCTCGCGGACGAGGAGCTAGCCGACGGGGAGGAGGAGAAGGAGGTGCTCGCCGACGGGGAGAAGTAGGTGCTCGCGAAAGTCGTCGGGGAGGAGGTCACCGAGAAGGAGGATTGCCGGGGCTAGGGTTTGCAGGAGACGCAAACGCATGGATCCGCGCTACAAATTCTATTGGTATGACTATATAAGGGTCTCGTGTCATATCACGACGGTTCCTAGTTAGAACCGCTTATGATATTATTTTATCACGCACAGTTCCTAGTTAAAACCGTCCGTGATATGATCACGCATTTACTTTTAACTAGAACCGGCTGTGATATGACTTACGGTTCATAAATAGAACCGTCTGTGATTAAATCACTAACGGTTACACTAGAGAACCGTCTGTGATATTTTTCATAACAGATGGTTTTTTGAAACCGTCTGTGAAGAGGAGTCTAATATAAACCTTTCTGTAGTAGTGATAAGTGATGGTAAGATATAATAATGCTGATAAATAAATTATTTTAAATTTAAATGGATATATTATTATGAATGTATAATCGTTCGTTAAATTTCAACTAGATTAGTAACTTGGCATTCCAACAAGCACCTACCTTTTTTCACGATGTTCAATGTACTGGCACATTACAGGACTGTGAAATTAACTTTTTGTTGATTTTGCATGTTATTTGCAATGTGCATATGGAATGATCAAGCTAGCAATGTGAACTTTTACACTTGGCTTGACGCACTGGAGCACAAAATTGCTTTTAGATTTTTATTGCAGGCCATCCAGTACAGAACAGAATACAAGTACTACCGTAAAAAAACTTAGATAAACTTAAGTCCTGTCTTTCCATAATTTTATCACCAGTGCTTATGCAAACGGCTATGCTGATCTATTTCAGAGCTATAGGAAGTGATGATGTTTCTTTGAAGATCACACACTGTGGAGTCTGTTATGCTGATGTTATTTGGACCCGAAATAAGCACAATGATTCGATGTACCCTGTGGTTCCTGGGTAATGTTTTTTAGATCAGTTTATTGAATATCTCAATTATGGAATATATACGGCTGAAATTAGCTAAAACTTGTTAAGGTGTGTGTCCTAAATTGCATCTCGACTTCTCAATTTGGGCAGGCATGAGATTGCTGGAGTAGTGACTGAGGTTGGTTCAGATGTCAAGTGCTTCAAAGTAGGTGACCATGTAGGTGTGGGAACCTATGTGAACTCATGCGGGGACTGCGAGAACTGCAATAGTTTCCTAGAGAACCACTGCTCAAAAATGGTCTTCACTTTCAACGGCGTCGATACAGATGGAAATGTGACAATGGGAGGATATTCTAGTCACATAGTAGTCCGTCAAAGGTATGACCGTATCTTTTGCTGAAAGTATAAACTATTATTCACTAGTTACGAACATGATGTATATATATTCTATGGTGGAATCTCAAGGATTCACTCCCTATGTTAAAATACTAACACAACATTGATCTTCAGGATGCCCAATGATTATTATGTGCAAGTAAAAGCATTACCCTTGCTTAATTTGCAAAGAGCTTCATGTATATACTTCTGAGAGTACTCAAGAGTCATGCCAATAACTCTGATTTGATAATTTGTAAGCAAACGACAGTGTTTATGGTGAGAACTCAGAAGGATTTCTTCGTCCAAAAAGAGAACACAGAAGGACTACCAGAAATGAAATTTGAACCTTGACGATTAGTTGTAACTGCGAATCCGGCTTCGGACTGAAGCTTTAGAAGTTTAGAGTACTCCGGTAAAAGAAGTTGCAGTTCATGTCGTTTCATTGGCATTTCAGGTATTGCTTTAAAATACCGGATGGATACCCTTTGGCCGAGGCAGCACCTCTACTATGTGCTGGCATTACTGTCTATACTCCCATGATGCGGCACAACATGAACCAACCAGGCAAGTCACTTGGTGTCATTGGACTCGGTGGATTAGGTCACATGGCAGTTAAGTTTGGAAAAGCCTTTGGGCTGAAGGTCACAGTTTTCAGTACAAGTGAATCAAAGAGAGATGAAGCCATCAACCTCCTTGGTGCAGATAATTTTGTAATATCATCAGACAAGCAACAGATGGAGGTATTGCGCACTGTACAGTTTTTAAATTCGTCGGGTTACCATTATTTTGTGGATGAGAAATGCAAAAACAATTGCTTTTTTTTTGTCACCAATGGCAAAATTAGTGCACTTTCATCATATTATGGTGAAAGTTCGACGGAACCTGCTTATATTCCTCCTTCGATTTCTCACAAATATAGTATCACATGATTTTAGAATATCCCATATTTTTTGTTTCTATTTATGCACTCATAGAACTAATTTATAACGCTGAGAATGTGGTGTATTTTTGCAGTCCCTGAACAACTCTCTTCATTTCATTGTCGACACTGCCGCCGGTGACCACCCATTTGATCCCTATCTCTCGCTTCTCAAGGTTGGTGGTGTAATGGCTCTAGTTGGCTTCCCAAGTGAAATCAAAGTGCATCCTGGAAGCCTTGTTTTTGGTAATGCTCCATTCAGATACAAATGCAGTCTATCCTTTTTGTGAATAGAAGAGGGAAAGGCAAATCAGTCACTCTTATCCTCAAATATTTCGGCAGGTGCACGATCCCTGTCTGGCAGTGGAACCGGAGGCACCAGGGGCATCCAAGAAATGCTGAGCTTCTGCGCCGCGAACAAAATCTACCCAGAGATTGAGATCATCAAGATGGACTATATCAATGAGGCTCTCGAGAGGCTTATCAACAGGGATGTGAAATACCGATTTGTAATCGACATTGAGAACTCTTTCAAGTAATTCTACCATTCTCATCGTCTATCGTGATCTGTTCTCTCCGCCAATACAATAGAGCAACCAAAATTTGTGGGTCGTGCCAAGTAGCCTCGATATAATGGGGCATCTGTGGTGGTGTATTTCTATGTCTCCAAATCTCTACTTGCATTCTCCTTGGAATGAGAGAGATTTGTACTAGAAACATGCCAATAAAGAATTATAGCTCCAGGAGTTTTACCTCTCACGTCTTGTGTTCGTTATCTCTACTGTGCGTGGATGCATCAGCACCAAGACGATTATCAGTTTCACAAAAGTGACGTACTTATGGTCAAACTATGAGTGCAGAGGGGCAGTCAAAGCGACAAGATTAGCAAGCTAATTAATTAATCATAAGTAGTTAACCGAACACCTTGTGTGCATATAACAAACCAGCACCTTGGCGCAGCGTTTACAAAACCGAAACCGTGAAAAACTAAAAAAACCGAAACAGCAAAAACCGCAAAAATTGCTCGAAAAACCGTTTGAAAACCGTCAGAAACCGAAGGGTTAAGAAATTAAAAATAATTTGAATTTTTTTTTGAAAAAATCGAAAACCGTTCGGTTTTCAACGAAAAACCACCAATTGAATGTTCTTGAAAAATGTTTTTCGAGCATTTTTTGAGTGGTTTTTTGCGAAATCCGCGGTTTTTCAACGGTTTTCGAGCGGTTTTCAAAAAATAATTTTTTTTTCAAATTCTTTGATTTTTTTGATTTTTTTTAAACTAGATCGGTTTAGGTAGCGGTTTTAGATCTCGAGCCGGCGTGGTAAGATCGAAAACCGCGAAAACCGAACGGTTTTTCGTGGTTTTGTGAACGTGTCAACTTACAAGCACCAATCTGTCCAATTTTCATAACAACGTCGTACTTGTAAGAATCAACTCACTGGAGCATCAATAACCTATTGTCTTGACCAACGTATAAAAGAACACGTGTCATGACTTATATCCAACTCAACCATACAAGCATCAATTTGACATATGAAACAATAGCCAGCAACATGATGACTCAAATCAACATATGGCAAAAAAAATGACTAAAGAGTAGACACCAGGATTTACAAGGAATACATTTCTGAAAAAACATTGAACGGCGGCGAGACGAACAATCCACTATTAAGATGAAGCAAATACAAGAGGTGGGAGCCAACAAGAGTAGGGATGTTAGGAATAATCTTGTTATTAGTATTTGAGTTTGTTAGAGTTAATTGATGCGCGCGTGTGAGTAGTGCACGTATTGCATGTACGTAGATGCATTACGTGGGTTGTTAATTAGTAGAGTCAGGGTATAGTTAGCAGGATCAAGTAATGTGTAGTTGCTGCGTTCCTTGGATAAGAGACCGAGCAATGAGGAGTAGTTGCCTTGAGTTTAGGATTAAGGTGTTTCTTGCTTAACCGTGTGCGCTGTATAAGTTGGGTTGATTAGTGGAAAAAGAGGTGAGAGGGAATAACAGAGAAAAAAGAAAAACCGATGCAAGTGTTGGGCGTCACCAAATTTCTGTGTTCTTTGTGTTCTTCTTTCTCCCTCGACGTGTTCACGTGATGATGTAAAATTGTGTCCCGATCTTTCGATGAGAACGATAACTATCGATTTGGTGGAACTACTTTGACGATCCGACTACAACATACGACAACGATGCGCCTTAGCAATTGCTAAACCAACTTCGGAGGGTTATTGATCTTGTTGAGGGCATAATCAACCTGAACACGAGGTTCAATTCCTACAAACAACCAAAGAACAAACAAAAACAATAGTAAAAGCAATCTGAAATTGCAAATAAGAATTGATGTTCATAAATATATAGATCAAAAGGTGGGGTTCTGTGAATAAGTCTCAAAAGGCGGCCGTTCGACACATCTAGAGGGAGGGATGTGTGCAGCCAAGGAGAAACGCACACAACTTGGGCTTGGGCCCCAACGCGCTGACAAGGCCCGAAACAGCTCAAAACAGTGTTGTAGTACATTATTTTGATGATTTTGACTTATCCACGATGAATCTGGGGCTGAGACCAGATCTATTGGAAAAGTCTCGTTGTAAGCTTTCAATCAAGTACAAGAACTATCTAGGCATAGGTGTAGATAAAGACTTAAGAGATAAAATTTCAGAAATATTATCCACAACACAATTCAAGCTAACAGGCTCATTCAACACGATATAGCACAAAACAGTGGCAGGGGATATCCTAGCTGTCACTTCCTTATGCATAATCAACATTACATGATTAAAATTATAAGCATGAAATTCATCACATGGTTCTACAATTGTGGCACAAGGTGATAACTCACTAGAATTAAGTACATCAGGAATATACTCACAAATTTGCTTCCTTTCTTGCTGTAAAATCAAATTTGTACCATGGTCATTAGCATCCTCCTTAGAAGAAGTAGGTACCTCAAAATATTCACTTAATAACATAGGTTTTTCAGCTTGTAGTAACATGCATATCACATGGAACAGCAACAACAAAAGTAGATTGGATTACGTTAGTAGAATCATCCTCACATGTGCTATCCTCTACTTCACTCGAATTTTCTAGTATTTCTTTCGCATGCTCGGGGTGTATGCTCTCATTAAGGTTTGGTGCAGTCCATGCAACAACTGTAGCATTTAACTCTATAGGAACTTTAACATGACATGGAATCGAATTCTTAAAAGCTATCATGATCTGAATATCAAAATCTAGTCCAAAATAAAAGTTATTTATTCGAGTCTTTTCGGTCCCTTCTAACCCACAATGGAAAGATCTACTCTGAAATTCTTGTTAGTACTCGTTCACAGTTTTACTTCCTTGTTTTAGACATTGCAATTCATTCTATAATTGGTGAGCAACATATGAAGGAACAAATCTAACTCTCATAATTTTCTTCAATTTAATCTATGTGCTTGGGATGTCATGATTTTTATGCATATAATCATTCCACCAAAGAGCAGCAAAATCAGTAAATCCACTAGTAACAACCCTAACCTTATCATGCTCAGGAATTCCATGTTTATCATATGATTGTTCTACAGCTACTTCCCAAGTAAGATAACCTTCAAGATCATATTTACCACTAAAAATGGGTACGGTGAACTTATTTTTGATACGTGTGCTATGCCGTCGTACCTCCCGTGGTGATGAAGTTGTGCTCGTACGTGCTTCGTATCTCGGAGTGTGAACTACCTCTTCTCCTAGAATGATGTTGGCCCAAGCACTATGATGTTGAGAACCTGCCATTGTTAGTGAAGACAAGAAACAAACCACAACTATAATGATCCCATCACTACGTAGGATATGGTGAAAAGTCGCTCAACTCTTAAGCTTGAACCAAAGCTCTTACAAGTTCTTACCATGCAACAGGTGTTGTTGGCCGTTGGCAGTGTCAAAAGTTCTCCGAAGCTTGGATAAAGCGATTACCAAGGGACCGAACAAACGTACGAGGTAGAATATGTGGAGCTTGGTAGGCTATACTTATTTTCTATGCAATCTGATAATTCTAGTTATTGTAATGACAAGTAATGACCCAAACTAGAATTCACTAGTCCTAGTTGCCGATCTCAAAGATATAAGCGAATTTTAAGACAACTCACGTGCAAAGATGATGAAACTTAATGCAACCAATGGAACGAGCTAAATAAGAATAATTTCAGCACCAAAGCTCGTGTTGCATAAGTTATGGAGAGACGCTAGCTAATTGCTTGAGAAAAGGTAAAAGGGTACAAGTTTGCTCACTAATTAATACAATTGCACAATATGAAAATAATGAAAACAAATTAGGGTTTTGCTAAATGTAGTGCTACCGGTCACTATTCTGTTTTCTTTTCTTGTTCTTTTTTTTTGCCTTTTGGCTTTTTCTTTCTTTTGGTGACTTTCGATCAACACTAGTATGAACAAAGTTTTGGAATCCCTAACTCGATGTCACTAGATAGTATGATATCATAATTCAAGATTATGCAATATATCAAGTAGAGTAGCCCTAAGCAATATCAAATAGCTAGTCTCAATTGGGATCAAAGTATTCTCAAAGGATGAATTTGTTCCTAAAGGTATGTGTACTGATATTTTTTGGGGTTTTATGGTTTGTGGATGCTACTAGACTTAACCAATTCAAAGGAACAATGCTAGAACACAAATTAAAGCAAGAAACCCAAATTCGGCAAGAACATTGCAACAAACTGTTAGAAATATGCCCTAGAGGCAATTATAGAGATGATTATATTTCCATAAATGTTCATAAACTATGAGATTATTCTTTGAATAACATCATCACTACTACAGAAAGGCTTATCATAGACGGTTCAGAACCGTCATCACAGACGGTTTCCCGAACCGTGTGTAACCATGTGTCAGTGATGTTACGGCATATCACAGACGGTTTCAAAGTAAAACCGTATGTGATATCATAACATCACAGATGGTTTCTAAATGTTATGATATCACAGATGGTTTTAGTTTGAAACCGTCTGTTACATCATTATATCACAGACCGTTTTTAATTAAAAACCGTCTGTGATAAGACTTCCAACAGACAACCATTTTTCTATTTATTGGCTAGCCTCAGGAAATGCTAGCCATGCCCTCTAGAAAAAGCAGATTACAGAATAACTAAACTCACATTACAAACATTACAACCATTTCAGATTACAGGCATTACATCCATTTCATCAATCAACTCAGATTACATCACATCGCGAAGCAGATTACGTATAGATTAATATTGCACGGCAAATCTCTTTGAGAAATGAACTCAGATATATTAACCAAATAGAACTCAATACCATTAACCAATTAATTGAATGCACAACTACAATTCACAAATCTATAGCACAAGTTTGACAATTAACCCAAATGGTAATTCAGAAAAAATACTACTCCTGAAGTTATAAGGCAGCGTGGAACTTGCCTTTTTCATTTAAGACTTGACTGAGCAAGAAGGCACAAAGTTGTCCTCTAATTCGCTCCAGATCGGCCTCTTCCAACGCAGTTGTTACCTGATTGGGCGTTTTCTTAGTGACAAGGAGTTCCATGTTGTGGCAAACGTAAAATCCACAACGGTTATTTCCCTTTCCCTACTGGTGGCACTACAAATATAGATTTGGTTAGTTCCAAAATCATTATTACATAGTTTATATAGGATTATTGTGTATAGTAGATACCGAAAACTGAAAATCGTGATTCAGCTTCGCCTTGTCCTTGCCAGTAGGCCCTCCTATGCTTTGTACACTTTGAACGCCCTACGAGATTGCAAAAGGTTAGCCTCAGCTATTCCATGAGAAACATACACATTGAACAACCTACATGACCATGTTATCTTTAGAGGAAACGTGATTTAATTACCTGGTGATTAATTGTGCGATAGGTTTTAAGTCGTGGCTGCCACTCTGTAAGGAATCAAGGTAAATAACCCGATTTGTCGATGGATGAATTACAATGAGAACCTAGTGAAACCTACACGGTATGTCGGCATGATCAATTAACAGAACAGAGTTGCGAGCATAGTGCAAATCAAAGTAGCACTTACCCTAGGTTGTGGGGTAAAAGTATGAACTCTTTATCGTTTTGAGCCGCCAAGGCCTCTCCGATGTATTTATCGACTAATACTAAATACATAGTCCATTGTTTGCTTGGAGACTATGTGTGGGTCTAGGAAACCCACCAGTTGTTTGTTCTGTCTCACTTCACGGATCATGTATCTAAATATACGAAAGCATTGAGTCATATATATATATGACATTTATCGGTATTACACAAATGTAGACTATGATTGCACACACTTACAATATCCAGCATCTCAAGAGCGCGGTATCGAGGGCATTGAGCTTGAAGACGTCAAATAGGTCCTTGAAGTCAGCTATGAAGATCCCCCGATGACTCATTGAATAGATGCTCAGGCTTGAAGCTAACCGAGATACTCGTTATGCGATCTTGCACTGGCTTTTAAGCTTGTTCCATGCACCAATTCTGCAATCTAACACAAGCTATAGAAAGGTTCTTCATGCGCTCTCCTGTTACAAAAGGCTCTCCTAACTGGTATACTCAGGCTAGTAGGGCAATCGGATAGTCCAATTTCTTCGTGATCTGCTTCGCTTTTCCCTTGACTTGCTTTCTGTTATAGGGAGTCTTCACGGGAGATGAGCGGGCACCATCCCACTGAAAGTCCTTTGATGCAGGGGCACGGGAGCCGATTTGGTGGTCTTCTGAGGTGCAGCAGATGACTCAGGCAGTTGGGGAAGCTCCGGTGAGGAGGATGGGCGTCCAGGGAGATGTCGCTGCTGGGCCACTGGATGAAAGTGCGAATGGCGTCCCCTAGTGTCACGATCTCGTCGTGTGGGGGCATCGGTAGTGGGACGGTCTTGAAATTAGTATTTACACCGTCCAAATTAACCTTCGTAAATCCCGGTGCCACTAGGGTACCATGCACCAGCGCCCCTTCAATAAACGGATACGCCACCCCCGAAGCAGCCGAAATAAGAATGTCACCATGGAAAAGTCTCACTTGGAGAGTGCACCACGTGGCCACCTACATAATGGTACACAATTAGCTACTGCATCCAACAGCTATTTGTATGGAGCATTCAAGACATATATATAAGTACCTTGATGTCACAGACAAGAAATTTGCCATGTTCATCTATGGGAGTGGCGGATGAACATCTGGTCTTTTTGGTAGTGGGGCTGATTTGCACACATACATCTGGGACTTGCACATGCTTTCGTTAGTCCTGATTATTAAGCCTTTTCTCGAGGCTTCTTATCTTATTGTTGAATTCTTCTCTTAGTCTTTCCTCAATCTTTCGTATCAGTCATTCCTCTCGCTCTGCTTTGGTTCTCTTCCTACTCCGGTATTTGTCTGAGTCGTCTGGGAATCCTGACTTCCAGGGAACAAAAACCCCCATGCCTCGCGTGTGACCAGGGTGTTCCTTGTTTCCCAAGGCCGTGGAGAGTACATCTTTCTCCCTGTCTGGCAAAAAAGTGCCCTCGAAAGATTATGTACTCAATGCTACCTTCAAGATCCCGACAAGTTATTTCACATACAAAATTACAGACTAATTACGTACAAAATTGGAAGTCGGATATCTTACCAAGCGTTGGCAGACTTCCTCGTCTGCGGGGTTTGTAAAGGAGACGATGCCGGAAGACGTGGCACTTGACCTTGCTCTCAGCCAGTCTCTAGCGCGCTGGTCAATGATAGATGCAAATGGCACACCGACCTCCTCGTCCTCCCTCTCCCATTGGTCCCTCTTCCCCACGTACCCAGCGGTGCCAAGTCTGTCGGGGTGGGTGCTCTTTGCCTACAAGGCCTTGTGGGCTTCACTTTGACGCACGAATTCATCTGTCGTCTTCGCCTCAACAAAACTTTGCCATACGTCCTCAGCAATGAACCCATACATAGAGAAGGGAGTCTTGTCCTTATTGACATATTCCTTGACAAGCGTGCTCTTGAAGTTCTACAACTTTCCCACCACTAGCAGTGCATTCCGTCGCACTGAGCTCACAAAGTCTTCTGGGATCTCAAACGAAGATATACTTTCTGTCACCAAATCATTGCGGCTCTCATCAGTCAGCGACTTCCAGGATGGACAGGTGATGAGGACCCGTTCCCGTGCGACTAACCCGCACAATATCCTAAATGCATTTACCATCTTTCTTTGTTCGGTGGGGGCCCTATCCTTTCGATCTACCGCCGTGATGGTATATCGTTCCGTGGGCCTTTTATTTGCTCCTCTTGGACCTCGAGGAGGTTTTCTTTTCGATGACTCATCACATCCTTGAGACAATGAATGAGGGGACGCCATCTTTTTAACTAGACCATATATTATATACTCTATTTATGCCTCAAATGATAAGTTAGAGGGATGTATTCCACATTCCAATTTCTGTTTCATATCATTTCTCTATATTTCTACTTTTTCATTGTTTGGTTTCATGTTATACTTTTATCCAATATGGATAACATATAAGCAATGAGCAATTTAATTTGAGAGTTGATGATAGAAGAAGATTTTGTTGAGACATGCACAAGAGGCCTTTGATGAAATTTGACAATATGGCTGTCATACGACAAAGTGAGATATGGGAAGCTATTGCTAAATCTACTTAAACATGCACTGAAGGCCCTTACATGTCTTTGTGCATATGGTGTCTTTTGATTCCTACTTAGCAGCAAAGAAACATCATTTGATTTTTCTAGTGTCTACTGATCGCATTCTCCATTCTTTTTTATTTGGCGTTAACCCGGATGGTATGGATGGTTCCCCAAGGTTTATATGCAACTACAACCATCCATGTGGGATTAAAACCACCACCTCCAGCTCGAACGTGGGCAAAATGGGCCGAGGAGTTACAATCATCCTATAAACTAGTGATTTGTATACTTTTTCTTTGAGCTAAGTGATTTGCACCAAGGGCAGTTATCATACACAGGCAGAAAAGCAATGATGCGACTTCTATTTTCGACAAAGGTGTGTAGGCTGCCTTTGATGGAATACAAGCTACAAATGAGCCTTTGCAATGATCTTTAAAATGATAAGGGTTAAAATGAAATTATAAGCAAAGTAGAAACCAAATCAACTTATCAGAACAACCAATTATCATAAGCAAAATTATATTGTAACATTTTGGATTCAGTGTGGCGAACCTAGTCCTTTACTAATGTTGCTAAATGGAAAATCTAAATAAAGTATTTGTCCCTTGTCTCATTGAACTAATGAAAGAGAGAATTTCACTATTTTCTCAGTCCATTACTCAGATCTAGTTCATTATTCAAGATAATTAATTTGCCTCTGCATTTTCAGTTCACTAATCATGTTAATATGTTGCCATGCAGTTCGTTCAATGTTTTCTCAATTCTAGTGTATACACACAAATACAAGTGTACTAATTTACTGGGAACGAAGAACTTGAACTCTTGATTAAGTGCATGCGCAAGTAAACGGAAGTTGACATTGAGAAAGCCGCATCGTCTAGCTAATTTAGTTGTTTTGAGGAATTTCATACAGCGAACCACATGCGGTGGCTTTTGACTTTGATGCTTGTTCAAATTCTTACAGGACCTCCACTGTCTCATGCTAACAAAATTCTTAAAGAACCTATAGGTTCATTCATTCATCGGACCTTAAAGAATGCCACTAGATGATGTTAAGAACGAACATACATATGCTCACAGCTCACTGAAAGTATATATGCATGCATGCGTGTACTAGTGTCAATGAACAGACAAATCATGACCTACAATCAACAGCCAGAGCAAATCAGTGGTACTTTACCAGGAAAAGCTGACTGTTTTCACCAAGTTGATGCGTCGACGAGGGGGTAGTCACGGCGAGGGGGCGACGTCGATGAGGGGGCGGCCTCGGTGAGGGGGCGACATCGGCTAGGGTGCAGCGTTGAGGTTGGGGTCGACGAGGGGGCGGCGTCGAGGTTGGGGTTGACGAGGAGGCGGCGTCGACGAGGGGGCGGCCTTGGCGAGGGGGTACATCCTATAGACAGTTGTATGTATATTTAGATATAAAAGATACGGTTGTAATCCGAGTCACCAATAGGGTAGATAAAGTTGTAAAATCTATCCTGTAACCGACTAGAATCCCGTAACCAATCGAAATCCTTTAGGCTTATCAGGACTCTATAAAAGTCATTCCTCTCCCTCTCCTCCTTCGAGTCGTCCAGGAGCTTCAAGCCGTCCTCCTCATCAACCCACGCAGCTTGCATTATGAGCTGGGGGCGAGCCGGAGTCGGTGAAACCCAGGAGATCTCTTCAACCTCGGGGGATGGACGGGGGATGGGCTCCTGAGCAGCAGAACCTAATACTGAAGCACGTGGCGTCGGTGAAGGCGACTGAGGCTCGAAGGGCGCTCCTGTGTCCCCGGGCGAGGCCCCCTCAACCAAGACATGAACCTCTGGGGGCCCAGCCTCTTCAGGAGCCCTAGACGGTGTCTCGACGGGAGCATCGAGTGAAGGATTCCTACAAGGAGAACTGTCAGTAAACAAGCCAGCGAAACGCGTCAAATAAGAGTCGATAGGGTAATAACCTGTCAGACTTCTCCATCTTCATCGGGGGCTTCTTCCGAGTGGCCGAGCCGCTCCCGGAGGGACCACTCGGGGTGCCACCGACTGGCACCCTGGGCTCCTCTTGACCACCCGAGTACCTCGGAGTTGGACTCGGTTGTGCCGCGTGCTCGCAGGAAAGGGGAGCCAAAGGCACCGGGGCTCGTGCTGATGGTTCCTGGATCTTGGGACCACCAGTCGGGCGCCGGAGCTTCGCAGGGTCCTTGGCCACTGTCTTCTTCCCCTTCTTGGCGGCGGGATCTCCCGCAGGAGAGCTCGCTGGCCACTTCGAGGAATCGCCTATACGAGCGGGCATTTCCGAAAGAGGCGCGTCGCTGAATAAGGCCACTCGATCCTGGAAAGGTAGATTAAAAATTAGAAGTCATTCAAGAGACGGATGTAAAAAACTATCGGCAAAACTTTCTCACCTCAGGAGGAGGATTCGATGCAGTGAAGGCCTTGGGGCATCTCGACGCTCGGGATAAAAATCGCCTACTCGAGCAAAAATCTGCTCTTTCGTTATTAAATCGGGCAATTCCCGGGTCGGATCGTCCTTTCCCTCAAACTGATACCCCAGATGGTCGTGCTCGTTCAGGGGCTGAATCCGGTGAGCAATGAAGTGAAGGGCCAGACCAACCCCTGTGAGGCCCCCTTCCTTTAATTTGCCGATGAGCACCAAGAGGTCTTGCACTTGATCCATGTTGCAGGCATCACCGACAGAAGACCAATAGAGGGACACCTTCGGCCGGTGCCCGATGAAAGAAGGGAGAGCTGGATCAGGATTGGCACAATAAAACCACTCCTGGTGCCAGCCTTTATTCGAAGACTTGAAAGGAATAGCAAAATACGATTTCTTTAGCCCCTCCCGAAGTTGGAACCGGCCCCCCAATTACCTTGGGGTCGCTTTTGGAGGGATAGGGCTTCAGAAGGTAAAAATGGTGGAAACGATCAAAATGAGGACGGATGCCAAGAAAGCTTCGCAAAGTGAACAAAGATAGAGATTAGCAAAATAGAGTTGGGATTCAAGTTCACCAACTCGATGCCATAGAAGAAGAGAAGGCTGCGGAGAAAAGCACAGGCCGGAAGACCCCGCCCACGCTGGAAGAAAGACTCAAATACCACGAATTCTTCAGGACGAGGAGTGGGGATGGATTCACCTGCAGCCGGCCGAGCGGAGATCAAAGCTAAGTCTGGGAGAACCCCGTCATTCAACATGGACTACAGTTTCTCTTCTGTCATGATCGAGGTCGTCCAATCCTGGGGCAAAGGCTGCGAGGAGGAGACCTTGGAAGGATGAGAAGACATCTTCGGAGGAGAGATCAATGGCGGCGCAAAAATACGGGCGCAGCAGCAGTTAACCCTAGCGGCGAAGAAGGCAGAGAGACAAAGGAAGCAGAAGAGGCAGGAGTAAGCGATGAGAAAAATGAATCATCGGCTCAGCCTTAAAGGAGGGAAAATCAGGTTTTCGCCAAGATGGCGGGAAAAGATTGCGGAACCCCTAGCCCTACTCTATGCTTCGTAATGATTTGCTAGCCGGGCGTCCTGACATATCGGGACGGTCGCGGTTTGACCAAGTCATACTGGGGACACGTTGCTCCCCACGATGGAATGTTTAACCACTTACTGTGCTAAGCGGGACATGGCCACGTGGGTATCCTCCAATTTGGATAAAAAATATATCTTCTTGTGATATACCCCACGCTGGGTCGCTAGGTGGTTACCGCATGACGGAATCATATATCACAAGTTGAGCCTAAAACGGGCACGAATCCAGTGGTATGCCCCGTGAGGGTCGAAAAGCTGTGAGTCGTAATAAACGAGTACGGATACCGTTCAGAAAAATCTTGATACACTCCAAGTTGAGCCTAAGCTATATCCTACAGCAGTCGGATATGGGTATCACTCGACCACGAGCCAAGAAAATCCTGATACGCTCCAAACCGAGCCTAGGCTATATCCTACAGCAGTCGGATATGGGTATCACTTGACCACGAGCCAAGAAAATTATGATATGCTCCAAGCCGAGCCTAAGCTATATCCTACATCAGTCGGATATGGGTATCACTCGGCCAAGAGCCGCGCAAATAATAATATGTCCCAAGTCGGACCTAAGGTGTATCCTACAACGGTTAGGTGCGAATATCGCTCGACCAAGGAACCATGCAAGCTTCGATGTGCCCCAAGCTGGGTTCAAGCTACGCCTAAACTACAATCATGGGAAAATGCTTGGAAAAGGTACTTTTTATTATATATAAAAATTCCACAGGCATTATGCCTGAGAATCCATTACATCGGCAGGAGCCCTAGACTTCCCCGCGGCGCGCCCGACCGAGCGCCTCCACGAGAACCTCCTTGACCTCATGAAGGACCGGGACGATCTCGAGGAAGGTGTCGATGTCGACGCGGTTGAGGGCGACCGCCTCCTCCTCGGCCAATTCCGCCATGGCGAGGTCGTAGGACTCCCACAGCTCGGCGAGCTCTGGGTCCTGCTGCGGGTCCTGGTTGTCCATGGGATTCCTCGAGGAGAAGATGGAAGCTTGAAGCAGAAAGGTGGAGCTAAGCGTGAAGGAATACATCCCAGAAGCATTTGTTCGCCTTTTATAGCCGATGCGGCAAGCTTGAAGTAAATGCGAAGACGCAGTAACACTAAAAACCAAGGAGACTTGGAGTTAACATCATTCCGGAATCCAAAGAGGTTTTTGGGAAAAAAAGTTGGCATGGGAAATCAAAAACGACTTAGAAGAACATCCGGCATTGACCCTTGAAGATTATGATCAATTGAAAAAACTAGGGGTTATGTTCGAGTCCTTCATAATCCCCTTGTTGCAAAGAAGAGCATTTAAATCAGAGAAGAAACCAGTCAGAGGTTCATGCTAGAAGCTGAAAGCGCGGATCCAAGTCGAGTCCCAGTTAAAGATATAGCAACCGGATCATGAATCACTCGGGGGCTACTGTGAAATATATGAAACTAGGTATCTTCATGGTCGGCCCAGCATCGCCTGAAGAGAAGACAAGCCCAAGTAGAAGGCCCAAAGGATAAGCCCCGCGCCAAGCCTTGCTACCGTACGGAAGGGGGTACATCCTATAGATAGTTGTATGTATATTTAGATATAAAAGATACGGTTGTAATCCGAGTCGCCAATAGGGTAGATAAAGATGTAAACTCTATCCTATTACCGACTAGAATCCCGTAACCGATCGAAATCCTTTAGGCTTATCAGGACTCTGTAAACCGCCCCACCCCCACTATATAAGGGAGAGGGCAGGTAACAACAGGGGAATCATCAACACACTTCGCATATCGCCCAGAGCACATTGCGCTTTGAGCAACCTTAGATCCAAGAGATCCACATAATCCCAGCACACAGGATTAGGGTATTACCTCCACCGTCGAGGGCCTGAACCTGTCTAAAGCCTTGTCTTGTGTGACCTTCGAGTTTGAGATCTAGCGCCTGCCCCATAAATTTATTGCCGACTACAAAAGTCGATAGACATCGACGAGGGGGCGGCCTCAGAGAGGGGGCGGCGTCAGCGAGGGGGCGGCGTCAAAGTTGTGGGGAGACGCTAGAATGGGAGACGAAGCGTCGGGGCTCGGGAGACAAAGCTAGCTAGGGTTTTGAGCGCTGGAGTGGAGAATGAATGATCTACAAGAGTGGCCTTTTTATAAGGCTCCCCTATTACAGACGATTCTAGTTTAGAACCGTCTGTTATAATAACATCACAGACGATTCTTAAATATAACCGTCTGTGATAGTATTTTACCTCAGACGGTTCTATATAAGAACCGTCTGTGAATGTTTTTATCCCACACTGTTCTATTATAGAACCGTCTGTGATGAACCTTGATATAGACCTTCATTGCTGAGATAAAACCAGAGTTTGGCCTTCTTGACCTACAATCGATAGTGGATAATGTATAATGTATATGGAATTGTAGATGAAGCGATATCAGTAAAGGAAATGAAACTTTATTAAATAAATCAGATACATATATACACAAAGTTAAGTGTTTCGAATTTCGAGCATCTCATTACAAACAACTCTATTATCTTTGAGAGTACACTTAAAATCATAACTCCACTTGCTTATTCTTTTGTATAAAAATTAGCCCTTCACGATGATCGACACGTGTGTAGCTAGCTTCCTCGGGTTGTTCTTCCTGGACTGTAATGCTCTTTTCGATAGGAGGCAACTCATCAAATTGATTATATTCTTCCTCATCTACTACATTCTCTACTCCGACAATCCTCCTTTTCCCCTGAAGAACTACATGTCTCTTCTTGTTGGATGGATCGATTACATAGAATACTTGAACAGCTTGGTTAGTGAGTATGAATGGTTCATCTTGGTATCCGACGCGTGTGAGGTCGACAGTAGTGACACAGTACTTGTCAACTTTCACGTGCTGTAGGTGGACCCAATGACACTGAAATAAGGGGATCTTGAATATTATGTAGTCGAGCTCTCAAATCTCCTCTATGAACCCATAGTAGGACCTCCTCATTGACCCAACGGTGTTGAACGCATCTATACGGACACCGCTATTCTGGTTTGTGCTCTTCATATCCTGATCTCTCGTGTAAAATGTATACCCATTTAAGTCGTATCCTTTCCATATTACAACTGTAAATGTTGGCCCCTTTGCCAACCATGTGAGCGATCACCTGACGAGGTCCCAGTGATGGGTCGCTCCTTCAGCCATCTGTTAAACTGAAGGTTATGCTGTCTCATGATCCAAAACTCTTACCGCATCAGATTCTCTTGTTGTAGCTTGTGCTTATGCTCGTCGATGTACGGGGAAACTACAGCCATGTGTTGCAAAACCGTGAAATGAGCTTGAGCATAGGCAGCCAGATCAGGCGTGATTGCTTTCCTTCCGATGGTCCTGATGCCTTGGAGTCTCCCCTCATGGCGAGATCGAGGCACATCTATTGGTTCAACCTAAGCCATATAATCGACGTAGAACTCTACGACTTTTTCAGTTGCATAACCTTCGACAATGCTACCCTCTGGCCGAGATCAATTCCGTACGTAGGACTTGAGAAAATTCCCATATACCTCTCGAATGGGTACATGCTATGTAGGAACACAGGCCCGCATATCTTTATCTCTATCACAAGGTGAACAACGAGAAGGACCATGATATCAAAAAACGACGAAGGGAAATATATCTCAAGATTACATAGACTCATCACCACCTCAGCCTGCAGTGCATCTAGTGCTTCGGGATCGATGACCTTCTAAGCAATTATGTTAAAGAAATAATACAGCCTCGTGATTGTCTCCCGAACCTTGATTGGCAAAATAGTTCTAATTGCCATAGGAAGCATTTGCGTCATCAACAAATGACAATCATGAGACTTCATGCCAATTAATTTCAAATCTTGCATCGAAACAAGTCTCTTCATGTTAGAGGAGTAACCGGACGTAACTTTCACACCATGCAAGCACTGGCACAGTTCACTTCTCTCGGCCTTAGTGTGGAATATATGAACCCAGGTGTCTTCATAACTGGCCCAGAAGTGCCACAGGGGAGACAGGACCGAGTGGAAGGCCCAGAGGATAAACTCCGCGCTAGGCTTTGCTGCCGTGCGCAAGATGAATACATCCTAGAGGTAGTTGAACATATATTTTTGTAATCAGGATGAGATAAAGATGTAAGCTCTATCCTGTAATCGATTAGAATCTAGTAACCGATCGGAATCCCTTAACCGAGCGGGACTCTGTAAACCGCCCCACCCCTATTATATAAGGGAGAGGGCGGGCAACAACAGAGACATGAGCAATCTGAAATCCAAGAGATCCAAATAATCGCAGCACACAGGATTAGGGTATTACCTCCACCGTCGAGGGCTTGAACCTGTCTAAACCCTTGTCTTGTGTGACCTTCGAGTTTGGGATCTAGCGCCTGCCCCATAAATTCATTGCCGACTACCAAAGTCGACAGTTGGCGCACCAAGTAGGGGGAGCGCTATAATCGTTTCCTACAAGCTCGATGGCAGGAATTAGCGGAATCATCGCCACCTTCATCTCCGGCCAGGCTTTCCTCTTCGGAAGCCTGGACTTCGTCGCAGATGCGCTCGGAGAACTTGTCTGCCTAGACCAAAACCAGATCCAATCTGGTAAAGATTAGGCCGACCCATCCCAGGTATGTCACTCTGACTCGGCTAACAAACCAGTCGGCGCCGCGAGGAATTGCTACAATCTTCATGGCATCTTCGCAATAGAAGAGCAGAAGACCGATCTCCAACGCCAACAAGAGGTTCAAGAAGCTGCAGAGGAAGATCGCCTTGTTCGTAAGGCTAAGGAGGTACAGGCCCGATCGCGCGGCCGCAATGTCCATGATGACATCCTACAATCAAGATTGGGAGACCAAGCTGTCTTTCATACGCCACTGCAGAACGTCGTCGCCTCCAAGACGCTTCTCGACACGCTGGACCCGATGATTGCATCTGATAGCCCGACGGCCCCGATCGTGGCCCAGATCAAGGCCATGGTGATGGCGGCAGCCATTCAGCAGAATTAGGAAAGGCCGAAAGGAGAAGCGCACTCACGTTCCCACGCGACTACCCGCGTCGCTAGCAGTCGGACTACCACCAGTCAGAGTACCAGCAGTCGGCGCCCCATACAACCAGTCGGAGACGCCCGCCGGAATCTCAACCACGACCTTCGCCAAGACATCACCGCCAAGGGCAAGAGCGGGACGAGGAAGAATGATGCTGGCGC
The DNA here is from genome assembly GCA_036346275.1 of Otatea glauca. NCBI lineage: Eukaryota > Viridiplantae > Streptophyta > Magnoliopsida > Poales > Poaceae > Otatea > Otatea glauca. The sequence goes on from CM070729.1 coordinate 27,786,294, forward strand.
TACGACGACTACAAGCGTTTCGGCACCAGCCACTATCGACGAAGTAATCAACAGTACGACGATTGCAACAATCATGGAGGCCATCATCGCCGGGGTCGGAACGACGACGATGATCGCCGAGTCATGGACTCGCCGCGCCGAACTCCACCCCGACGCGTTGACGACAATCGCCGAGCCAGAGGCTCGCCACGCCGGACTCCCACTCACCATGACGACAGATCCATCGATGGAATCCGAGCGTTCACTTCTCGGCTACGTCGAGTGGTATGGCCCGAAGGCTTCAACCCCAAGGGCATCGTTAAGTTTGACGGGGAGTGAGATCCGGAAGCTTGGCTGCAGGTCTATGCCCTGGCGGTTAAAGCGGTCGGGGGCAATCAGAACGTGATGGCAAATTATCTGCCAGTCAATCTCACCCCTTCAACGCAATCATGGCTCACAGGACTTCCTGCGAACTTGGTGAACTCCTGGAGCGATCTTTGCGATCAATTTATCGCGAACTTTCAGGGAACCTATGAGAGGCATGGCACCCCATGGGACCTATATCAGCTTCACCAGAGGAAAGACGAGACGCTGAGAGATTTCATTCGGCGTTTAATGCAGAAGAAAAACACCATCAGGGATGTATCTGATGCAGTGGTAGTTGCAGCCTTTCAGAAAGGCGTCAGCGACCCCGATCTGATCAAGAAAATGTCCAAAAAATCGCCAGCCTCCGTAAAGAAGATGTTTGCATTGGCCAACTGCTATGCCATGTCCTCAGATGCCTTGGCCGAGAACCAAGAAGATCGCCCGCAACAGAAGAACAAAGGCGAAAAGCCCGAGTCCTCCAAACACAAAGACAAAAAGCGAAAAGGCGAGGAGCTAGTTGCAGTAGCAGAATGCAACCGGCCTCGAGCCACACAGAGGGAGGCACCCGATTATGGTACTGTCATGTATGCGATCTATCCTTTCCACCCTAAAGGTAAGCACGCCGCCAAAGACTGCTTTACCCTGAAGGGTTTTGCGCGTGAAAGCAACAAGCAACCGGCTCCAGCGAAGGATGAGGCGGCCAAGAAGACGGACCCTCCTGGTGAGGACGATTATCAAGAACCCGAGCACGAGCCGAACTACATATACGCGGGCTCCACCGGATACGAGTCCAAGTGAAAGCAAAAGCTTACCGATCGGGAGATCAATGCGGTGGAACCGGCGACCCTCCAGTATCTAAAGTGGTTTGAAGTTCCGATCACCTTCGATCGCTCGGATCACCCCAATCGAGTTCTGCATCTAGGTAAGTATCCTCTAGTGCTCGACCCTGTTATTCGCAATGTAAAGCTCAAGAAAGTCTTGATTGATGGAGTAAGTGGGCTCAACGTTTTGTTCGCCAAAACATTCGACGACATGAAAGTCCCTCGCTCCGAGCTAAGGCTGAGCTCACAGCCGTTCCACGGGGTGATCCCTGGGGCATCTTCGTTTCCTCTCGGGAAGATTGCTTTGCATGTCACCTTCAGTACCAAAAACAACTTTCGGACCGAGTATATAAATTTCGAGACAGCGTATCACGCTATCTTGGGAAGGCCCGGTCTGGCTCGGTTCATGGCCGTCCCGCACTACACCTATTTAATGATGAAGATGCAGGGACCCAAAAGCGTCATCACGGTTCGCAGTGACATCAAGTGATCTTTGGAATGCGACCGAGAGAACTATGAACTTGCTGAGCTGCAGGAGGCAACTGGCGAGGGGAAGAATATCCAGGCAGAGGCTGCCACATTACAGGAAGAAGGCGACATCCCATCCAAGAAGTAGGCCACGTCAGGGATAAAGTCTGGCGAAGGAACCAAGAGAATTATTCTGACCCATCCGACCCATCCAAAAAGACTCTGATCAGGATAGGGCTCGAGGATAAATAGGAAGGCGTGCTCGTCACCTTCCTCCAGGCTAACAAGGACATCTTTGCTTGGAAACCATCCGACATGCCGGGTGTTCCTAGGGAGGCGATCGAGCATTCTCTACACGTCGATGAAAAGGCAAAGCCAATCAAGCAAAGACTCCGGCGGTTCACTCCAGATCATCGAAACGCCATCAAGCAGGAGATCACCAAGCTATTAGCTGCAGGTTTTATCAAAGATGTGTATCATCCCGATTGGTTGGCGAACCCTGTACTAGTTCAAAAGAAGAATAAAACTTGGCGCATGTGCGTTGACTATACTGATCTCAACAAGGCATGTCTGAAGGATCCGTTCGGGCTACCTCGGATTGATCAGGTGGTTGATTCAACCGCCGGGTGCGAGATCCTGAGTTTCCTGGATGCCTACTCAGGGTACCACCAGATTCGCCTAAAGGCGGAAGATCATATCAAGACTTCGTTCATCACGCCCTTTGGGGCCTTTTGCTGTACCACGATGGCGTTCGGGTTGAAAAATGCTGGTGCAATGTATCAACATGCAATACAGCGGTGTTTTCACGCCCAACTCGGATGCAATGTGGAGGCATATGTGGACGATGTCGTGGTAAAGACTCGGGAGAGGCAGGACCTTATCGTCGACTTAACTGAGACGTTCGAGAGTCTAAGGACAATCAGCATGAAGCTTAATCCCGAGAAGTGTGTTTTCGGAGTATCTTCAGGAAAACTGCTCGGGTTTATCGTATCCCAATGAGGCATTGAGGTCAACCCAGAAAAGATCAAGGCCATATCAAATATGGAACCGTCGACTTGCCAAAAGGATGTCCAAAAGCTTACAGGGTGCATGGCCGCGCTCAACAGGTTTATTTCCGGACTGGGTATGCGACGTATGCCATTCTTTAAACTCCTCAAGAAGCAGGACAAGTTTCAATGGACGCCTGAGGCACAGCAAGCGTTTGAAGATTTGAAGACCTTTTTGACAACACCCCCGGTCTTGATTTCACCGATGCCAGGGGAACCTCTGTTGCTTTACATCGCGGCAATGACTCACGTAGTCAGCGCTGCGATCATCGTAGAAAGGGAGGAGCTGGATCACATGTAAAAGATCCAACACCCGGTTTATTTCGTCAGCGAGGTCCTGAGTGAATCTAAGGTGCGGTATCCACAAGTGCAAAAATTATTATACGCCGTACTTCTTACATCTCGCAAACTCAAGCACTACTTCCAAGAGCATACTGTTTCGGTGGTTACTTCCTTCCCAATAGGAGACATAATTCACAACCAGGAAGCCACTGGGAGAATTGCAAAGTGGGCAGTCGAGCTTGGAGCTTTTGATATCCTATTCAAACCTCGCACATCCATCAAGTCTCAAGCGCTCGCCGACTTTACTGTCGAGTGGACAGAACATCAATACCTGGTGGCCGTCAAGGAACTCGAGTATTGGACTATGTACTTCGATGGTTCCCTCATGCCCAGCGGCGCGGGGGCTAGTATAGTGCTTATATCACCAAGTGGAGAACTGCTGAGGTACGTTCTGCAAATACTTTTTCCCGCGTCGAACAACACTGCCAAGTACGAGGCACTCATCCATGGGCTCCGTATTGCCATATCGCTCGGTATCCGACGTTTGACGGTTCACGGAGATTCAATGTTCGTGGTCAATCAGGTGCAAAAAGAATGGTCCTACATCGAAGACAACATGGCTACTTACTGCTAGGAGGTACGCAAGCTAGAAGGCAACTTTGACGGCTTGGAACTTGTTCATGTGCTCCGTCGGGACAAGGAAGTGGCCGACGAGCTAGCAAAAATGGGATCCAGCCGGACCATAGTGCCTGTGGGAGTATTCGTTGAAGAAATTCATAAACCCACAATAAGCACTCGGCCAAAGTCGGACAACCCAGTGGAGAAGAACGTAGAGGCAGAAGTCCTGATCATTACCCTCGATTGGACAGCTCCGTATCTGGACTATCTGATGAAGGATCGGCCTAATCTTTAACGGGGGAAAAATCAGGTTTTCGTCGAGTTGGCGGGAAAAAGATTGCAGAACACCTAACCCTGCTCTATGCTTTGTAATGATTCGCTAGCCTGGCGTCCTGACATACGAAGGTAGGCATGGTTTGACCAAGTCATACTTGGGACACGTTGCTACCCACGATGGGATGTTTAACCGCTTGTCGAACTAAGCGGGACGTGTGTATCCTCCAGTTTGGATTAAAAATATCTTCTTGCGATATACCCCACCTTGGGTCATAGATTGGTTACCGCATGATGGAATCATATATCGCGGGTTGAGCCTGATAAGGCACGGTTCCAATGGTATACCCCAAGATGGGTCGATAAGCTGTGCATCGTAATAAACGAGTAAGGATACCATTCGGATAAACCTTGATATGTCCTAAGACGGACCAGAGCTATATCCTACACCAGTCGGATATAGGTATCACTCGGCCATGAGCCAAGAAAATCCTGATACGCTCCAAGTTGAGCCTAAGCTATATCCTATAGCTATCGGATATAGGTATCACTCGGACAAGAGCCATGTAAATATGATATGCTCCAAGTTGAGCCCAAGCTATATCCTACAGCAATCGGATATGGGTATCACTCGGCCAAGAGCCATGTAAAAATTATACGCTCCAAGTCGAGCCTAAGCTATATCCTACAACAGTCGGATATGGGTATCACTCGGCCAAGAGCCACGTGAATTTGATATGTCACAAGTCGGACCAGAGCTATATCCTACAGCAGTCGGATATAGGTATCACTCGGCCAAGAGCCGCGCAAATCCTAATATGTCGCAAGTCGGACCTAAGATATATCCTGTGACGATTGGATATGGGTATCACCCGACCAAAGAGCCATGCGAGCTTCGACATACCCCAAGCTGGTTCTAAGCTACGTCTAATGAAAATCATGGATATCACTTGGAAAGGTATTTCTTTATTATATATAAATTCCCCACGCATTATGCCTGGGAAAATATTTTCTTACATTTACAGGGGTCTTATACTTCTCTGCGGCGCACACGACCAAGTGCCTCCACGAGAGCCTCCTTCGCCCTATGAAGGGTGGGGGAAAACTCGAGGAAGGCGTCGACGATGGCGCGGTCGAGGGCGACGGCTTTGTCTTCCGCCCATTCAGCCATGGCGAGGTCGAAGAGCGCCCACTCTTCGGCAAGGTCTGGATCTCGGCGGTCCATGAAATCTTTCGGGAAGAAGGTGGAGCTTGATGCAAGAAATGGAAGACTAAGGGTGAGAGAATAGATTCTAAGAGCGCTGGTTCGCCTTTTATAGTTGATATGGCAAGATTGAAGTAAATGCAAAGATGTAATGACATCAGAAGCCGAGGAGACTTGGAGTTAAGATAGTTTCAGAAGACAAAGAGGTTTTTGGAAAATGAGTTGACACAGGAAGTCAAAACAAATTCGAAGACTATCCGGGGTTATATTCGAGTCCTTCATAATCCCCTTGCTGCAAGGAGAAGCATTCAAATCAAAGAAGAAACCAGTCGGAGGCTTATGCAGGAAGCTAAAAACGTTGATCCAGAGTCGAGACCCAGATAAAGATATAGCAATCGGACCATGAATCACTCGGGGGCTACTGTGGAATATATGAACCCATGTGTCTTCATAACCGGCCCAGAAGTGCCAGAAGGGGAGACAGAACCGAGTAGAAGGCCCAGAGGATAAACTCCGCGCCAGGCCTTGCTGCCGTGCGCAAACATATATTTTTGTATCAGGATGAGAAAAAGATGTAAACTCTATCCTGTAACCGATTAGAATCTAGTAACCGATCAGAATCCCTTAACCGATCGGGACTCTGTAAACCGCCCCACCCCTATTATATAAGGGAGAGGGCGGGCAACAACAGAGACATGAGCAATCTGAGATCCAAGAGATCCAAATAATCCCAGCACACAGGATTAGGGTATTACCTCCTCCGTCGAGGGCCTGAACCTGTCTAAACCCTTGTCGTGTGTGACCTTCGAGTTTTAGATCTAGCGCCTGCCCCATAAATTCATTGCCGACTACAAAAGTCGACACTTAGACAAAGTGTAATAAGTAGGTCGCAGTATGTTCGTCCTGTATCAGTCTCTTTCGGTGCTAACTCAGGTCTTATGCCCATATCGACCAAGTCAAGCCGTGCATTGATACTGTCCTTTTGTTTTGCCTTTAATATTCAATAAGAGACCAATCAAGCTATCACAGACATTCTTCTCTACGTGCATCACATCGATGCAATGCCGAACTTCTAGTTGCTCCCAATAAGGTAGGTCCCAAAATATTGATCTCTTCTTCCACGTGCTCTTCTCATGGGACCTCTATTTACACCCATTTCCAAACGCAACATCCAAGTTCTTAACCATATCATGAACATTTATCTCACTTAATGGATTTGGAGCTGAACCGTCTTTGTTCGTTCCATCGAATTGTTTTTTCATCTTGCGGTATGGGTGATTCCTCCGAAGGAACCTACGGTGATGCATGTAAATGCTTTTGCGTGAGTGATTTAGCCACACACTCTTGGTATTGTCTAAGAAGTGAGTGCAGGCTTTGGTTCCTTTGGTACTCTAGCCTGATAGGTTACCAAGGGTAGGATAATCATTTATGGTGCAGAACAAAAGGCAGTGCAAAGTGCAGTTCTCTCGTTTGTACGCATCCCAGACCTGTACCCGAGAACCCATAGTGTTTTCAGATCTTCCACCAATGGTGCTTGGTACATATCAATATCGTTCCCAGGTTGTTTCGGTCCATGGATAAGTACAGACAACAAAATATACTTCCGCTTCATAGACAACCAAGGAGGAAGGTTGTAGATACAGAGATTCACTGGCCAAGTGCTATGCCGGCTTCTCATGTTACCGAAAGGATTCATTCCATCTGTACTCAATCCAAACCATTTATTCCTCAGATCCACATCGAATTCTTGAAACCTCCTATCGATGTTTCTCCACTAGATGGAATCAGCAGGGTGCCTTAGCATTCCATCGTTCTTACGCTCCTCCGAGTGCCAATGCAATAGTTTTGCCTCATTTGGGTTCGCAAACAAACGCTTCAAATGAGGAATTATAGGCAGATACCATGCCACCTTAGCAGGAGGTCCTTTCATCACCTAGATGCCCTCGCTGTCATCATCTGAATGACTCTTACGCTTATACCGGGATGTGTTGCACACAGGACATATGTGCAAGTTTGCGTACTCTTGGCGATACAACATACAATCGTTCCGACATGCATGCATTCTTTCTACTTCCATTCCCACGGGACAAAGAACCTTCTTAGCTTTGTAGGTTGTTGTCGACAACTCATTTCCCTCGGGAAGCTTGTCCGCCAATAGTTGTGTTGTGAAACTTTTGTCGGACCAACCGTTGCTTGCTTTCAATTTCAGCAGTTCAAGCACGGATGACAACCTTGTGTATTTCGACTTGCAGCCTGGGAACAAAGGTTTCTCCGAGTCCTACATCAAGCCCCGGAATTTACCATATTCTCTATCATCACGGTTCCCTTCTGCATCGCGCAGCATCTGATTTAGATTATCTTCCTGCAACCTATCCTCATCGGAACCATAATCGATATGATCATCGGACAAATCATTGATTTCGTCGACCATGTTAATACTACCTGCTTCCTATATCTCCTGCTCTTCACCGTGACTAGTCCAACATGTATACCCCCTTTTGAAACCCCTCATAATCGAGTGTGCTTCAATTTACGTAAAGTTTTGAAACATCTTCAGATTCTCACAGTCAATGCACAGACAAGACATAAACCGCACCCCCTTATTAAACATGTCCTCTTCTGTAGCTCTTCTAAAAGCGGAGACGACATTAATGTACTCGGCACTCACACGGTTCTTAGTGTACATCCAGCTTCGGTCCATCTACGCCAAGCATATAGCATGCGTTTAGTGTTAAATATTAAAGTACACTAGGTGTCCGTACGCACACATTGCTAAATTATAACCAATTATTACCTTCGAACAAAACAAACAAATGGATCTACAAGCTAGATATCTAAACATAATCTTTAAATTAATTCTCTCTTCACCAAACTAGCTACCTAAATCTTATATATAATAATGCAGTTAGATTTAACCAATTACTAACCTTTGATCACAAAGAACTTGCGCAAGCATGGACCTACAAGCTAGATCTAAACATTCTTCAAATTCTCTCTTTACCAAGCTAGATCTTGAAAATAATGTAATTACCAATTACTAAACCTTAGATCAACAAGATCACACATGGATCTACAAGCTAGCTAGATCTAAACAATCTTCAAATTTCTCTTCTAAGTAATATCTTGAATATAAAGCAATTAATTAGAATCCAAGAAATTATGTACTAACCTGCTTAAATATAGAAAAGAACAGTACATGGATCTACAAGCTACACATCTATATACAATCTCTCTTCAAATTCTCTCCTTACCAAGCTATATAATGAATATAATGCAATTAAAACCCATTACTATCCTTATATAGAAAAAGAACACATGAATCTACAAGCTAGATCTAAAAAAATCATCAAATTCTCTCCTTACCAAGCTAGATCGATCTTGAACATACTGCAATTAGACACCATTACTAACCTTAGATCACCAAAATCAAATGGATCCTCAACCACCCTTCAAAATCAACGGTAATCTTTTAACAAATCGCCTCACAGTCGCACAGCCGCAGCCAAATGAAAAATAGATCCTGAAACCCTAAAATGCACCAAGTGGCTCGGGCCTCTATATTATATATCACTGAGAGATATCACAAACGATTTTATAAAGAAATCGTCAAAGATAAACGTAGTATCCCAAACGGTTTTATTATAAAACCGTCAGTGATCTATCACATACGGTTTTACTATAAAACCGTCTGGGATAAAACCTACTATCACAAAAGGTTTTTATAAAACTGTCTTACTATCACATTGATGTATATCACTGACAGTTTTTGAAGAGTACCATCTGTGATGATGTCACTGATAGTTTCAATATAAAATTGTCAGTGATGTTAATCGTCACAGACGATTTTGAGGAACCATCTGTGATGAGGCGTCTAATATAAGCCTTTCTGTAGTAGTGCATGGATATTGATTAACAAGTATGTGACTTGTTTATGAAACTGTATTCAACTTTATTATGTTCATTCTAAAAGGGGGTCCCTAGTCGATAATCATATGAGGACACATATGAGTAGACTAGCATATGTATTGGTCGTTGACCATGTTTCACGGGTCATAGATATGGAGATATCAAACCAATAATATCGATACATGTTAGAGAACATGGTGTTGGACATCGATCCACTATGAGACACTGCAAGAACGTTGTATTATTTCATGTCATCAGCTGGTCTCATATACGATGTGTATGCTATATCCTTCGACTTGAGATTGTCACGTGTTCTCAAGATGCGTAATGGCTTACTTAGGGGTCGTCAAACACTACTCCTGATGGGGACGGTGGTCCGATCTTTCGACAGGTATTAGTAAGTCGATTGGTGGAGAACTCGACGTTGACGATCCGGCTTCCAATCAGAATGGATTCGAACCCTCCAATTGCTACACCACAGCTCCTTTGGTTATCAACCACGCACAAATACGGTTGACCTCACCAAGAAGGCTTATCCCTGCATGCGAATCGAGAATATAAGAAAGTGAAGAGGAACACGGTATGCTACACTAGCACAAAAAAAACTACCGCATAACCAGAAAGCTACTCGCAAGAAGGGGATCACAGATTAGATTACCACTAGACGTGCAGTTGCGGAATCCTTCGCGCATCGATGTAGTGGATCGTCCTCGCCGTAGTCGTTGCGTCGATAGAGTGGATCGTCCTCGCCTCGCCATGGTCGTCCTCCCACGCCGCAGTCGCAGCAGCGTCACCGCAGGTGTGCAAGCACCTGATCGCTCGGCAGGGGCAGCGAGAGGAGGAGGCTAGGGTTTCGGGTGAATCACTTCTAAACCATGAAAAAGCACACCCTGCGCCCACCCTCCTCTCCTCCTTATATAGCCATGAGATGAAACCCTAAACTAGGGCCCATCAGCGTGCTAAGCCCACGAGGTCCATTAATTACGGATCCAATCCAAATTAATACGTCCCAGCCCATTAAGTGTGTGACCCTGTAGGTTCACGAACGTTTGGACATGGATTTAGAAAACTCCTTTTCAATCTAATAGTTGGTAGCGGCTCCTTGCAAAGTATGCCAACTCCCAAACATACTATGATCAAATTGGATAGAACCTATCAAAAGTACTCATGTAATAATCCCTTTGCCAAGCATACGAAGATTGAACTCAAGGCGAGAAGCATGTCATCCTTTGATGATTCAATCCATCTCTCGTATCCGTGATATATTAATAAGTTGTGATTGACTCCTCAATCACGGCATGGCCATGCACTTCCTTAATCATATCACACAAGTGGCCTTATCATATATCTCCGTTTCATTGGAGTGGCAAATTCCATCTTGACTGCTCACTTCCCTCTGCACATTTTATAGTAAACATGAAAGCTACCTTTATAACTATCCGGTTAGGAAGTAGTGTTTGATAGCCCCAAGGAAAACTATTACACATGTAGGAATATGACAATCTAGGTTCTAAGGATCATACATCTACTATGTATGAGATACACTGATGACACATAAGAATGAAACATTCTCGCAGTGTCCCATTGCGGGTCTATCTAACTCATGTTCTTCAACATGCGTCCACAATGTATAGATGATATCTCCATATCCCATGATCTATGAAGCATGATCATCGATCACTACATGTGCTGATCTATTCATCGTTGTCCTATACGATGATATCCGATCAGAGATATTTATCGAATTACATCAATAAGTAAAGAGCTTCATATGCAAGTCACATACTTGTTAATCAATACAATGATATACATTCATTGGACCAATAATCATATTATTATTCATAAACATGGTCATGTTACAATCATCTAAATGATTGCCTCAAGGGCATAACACTAATAGAAAGAACGTAGAAGATGCAATCTGAAATTACGAATAATATTAAGCACACGAGTTGGGGTTCCACAAACCGATGAATGACGAAAAATTGACAAAGTGTCTAATTGTAATCTAAGCAAAACCCATCTATTCTAGCGACGACAACTGAATATGTATGAGGGAGAGGGCAAGGGAGGCGGCCAAGGGAGTGGCCGTGAAACCCTAGGTCGTACAAGGCCTTTGGGCCCAAGTGGAGGTGGCGCAGCACCTGGCAGATTCTGTTCATCATATTGATTTGACATTCCCGTCGATCCAGAACGAGTTTGGATGTGAAACCACTTTCGTTGGAAATCTCTCGTCGTGGGCTTCTCCGTAGAGTCCAAGAACACCTTCATTGCACTTCGTATGACCCAGTTATAGTCAATTTTAGTTGGACTGCTCCTGGGGGCCGAACTGGACTCGTGAACGAATTGGGCTTGATCTTGAGGTGGGCTTGGAGCATCAGAAGTTATTGGGCCCTTGTCTTGCCTTGAGATAGAAGCATGGCTTGCTGGGCTGGCATGGTCTCATCATCCTCCCCTTCTTGATTTTGATTCATCCTCGACTCAAGCTCATTGGCCTGCAAAAGGTTAGTAACTGTAACATCCCAAAATTTGCTTCAAGATTATTTTATTGCTTAAATGTGCATTTATGATTTTCTGGAATTTATTTGGATTTTTCTGGATTTATGGGAATTAATTTCAAATTAAGTTTATTGACCTTTTATTTAAATCTATGCAAAGTTAAAATAAAGTTTTGCGAAAAATATTTTATTTGAGTCAAGGATGTCCCAAAGTATTTTTGGGAATTTTTCTGGATTTTTCCTAATTATTTAATTGCCTAAAAGTAATTAAAGGAGTTTCTGGATTTGTTTTAATTAAGAAAACCCGGAATTTCGCGAGGAACAGTAATGGGCTAGGCCCAGTACTGTGCCTGCGTCGGCCCGCTTCTAGAAACCAGTGTTCCGGGCTGTTGGATCCGCTTTGGATGCACCAGATTCATCGCGGTAATGGTTGTCTCATCACCGCCGTTGGATCTCGTTGGCGGTTCGGAGCTAGCCACGTCGTGGTGAGTCCGGTCCGTCTGATCAGCCGCGTGGCGTGGCCTGGCGTCGTCTTCTCCGATTTGGACACTGAGTCCAGCTCGTAGCCGCCGTGGACACCGCGAAGCAATCGAGCGAAGCAGCGACTTTTAGAGCTATAAAAAGGGAGAGTGGGCTGCGCAAGTTTCCGAGCAACTGAAACCCTAAGTGCCCCTGCCGAGAATCGCAGCTGTGCACCGGAATTTTGGGGTAATCACCGAGCACCGCCGCCATCGTCTTTCACCGATTTCGCCGCCTTCCGTCGAGCTCAAGGCACGGGACCGGAGTCGTCAGCTTCGTCTCAACGAGGGGAAGCCCGTGCGCGCGCCAGTTTTGTAGGAGCATCGTCGGAGGAGGAGATCGCCGTGGAGGTCGCCGCCGCCGTTGAAGAAGACCATGCCGACTCGGTTCCAGTGGAGGAATCATAGATCCGTTCGCGTCATCGAACTCCTTTCGTCGAGCCTAACCCGAAGGTAACCCCCTTGGCCGCCGGCGGTGACCGTAGGGCCGCGTGCGCCGATGAGTGATGTGGCGAAGCTTGCGACCGACTAGTGGACCTGACGTGAGCGCCAGATCAGCCTCACGGCTTGCATGGCAGTCATATGGTCGCCCGGTCAGCGTCGCACGTGGTGGTCTAGTCAGCCGAGACGCGGGCCCGCGCGTCAGAGAGCCTGACCCAGGTGGACCAGATCCACCGTGAACCCGAGGAAATCGTGGACGCAGTATATGGACCGAGGGGGCACGTGTCTGCACCGGAGCGCTTCGGGTCAGAGCTGATGTCAGCATGACGTCACGCTTGCGCAATAATCTGTTTTCGATTTAAAAATAAATCTGTTAATTCTGATTTTCTGATTTTTACAATTTCAGTATTTATTTCAAACTTCAAAAGGCTATATCTTTTGCATCGTAACTCGTTTTTGAGTGATTCAAATTTCTAAAAATTTATATAATTGAGATCTATTTAATAGTGAATTTTATTTAATTTTTATAGTTTGTTTGCTCTCTGTTTTGGTGTTTATTTATTATTTTCTCTCGTTTCGCTTAGACGTTAAATTGTGCAACGCATCCGAGGAAGATTCGTCGACTCAAGACCAAGGTCCAGAACAAGAATAAGGGCTTTTATAAGGCAAGTTGTGCTTTGATCATGTTGAACCCATGTTTATAAAATTGCTATATTTGTTTTACCTTATTGCATATATTTCAAATATACAATTGTTTCAAATTAGATTGGGCTTAGCTAATATACCAGATTGATCTATACCCTACCTTGTCATTGTATGCCATGATCCATTGTCACCCTAGATTGGTTCAATATAGTTGGTTAATAATTATAATCAACATGTGATGGCTAGTCCGTGTTAGTTGCTTAGCCATGCCACGTCATCACATGTGTCAGAATCATTGATAATTAATCTTGATTAATGGAATATGGAACAATGTTATGAATTTGTGTGTCATGTGGGATCACACGATGAGATTGAGTTGTTGTGGCGAGTCATGTCACGCAACGATGTTGAATTGTTGATGGCACGTGGTGCTTGGTAATCAACTGGGTGATAATAACTTAGATTGGGGCAAGTGACAAGGGGCGAGTATGCCAAGGTGGGCCCAATGGGCAGAGGGTATGTGGATATCTTGCCTTGATCACTCTAAGGACTTAACCTTGCAAGCCTTTGACCTGAGCCAATCATGCAACCACATGTTGTAATGGGACAGCCTAGCTGATTAATTTGTAATGTCTTAACTTGGTACTGTCATTGGTGGTGTGAGTTCCCGAGTTATGGTGTAATTCACATGGCGCAAGAGGGGGGCCCTGGTTGTGGTTTTCAGACCCACCAGTGTTGAAACCTTAGCGGGTAGTACTGGATTAAGCCAGAGCATTGTAAAGGCTTTGTCATGATCTCTTCGCCGACACACCAAAGGAAGTGTGTTAATAGCTTGGCAACAAGGGACGATCATGTCGTGTGGGTAAAGTGCATCACCTCTGCAGAGTGTAAAACTATTCGGATAGCCGTGCTCGCAGTATTGAGCAATGCTCGGGAATTACAGTTAAGGGTTAGCTTAATTAAATGGACAACTTGGTTGGGATGGCAGAATGCCATATGGAAGATGGAATTTGATTTAGGATTGGAAACTTGGTTTACTTGAGAAATGTTGAATCTAACTATTATAGTTATTTGTTTTACAGTCTTTGAAATCTATTTATTGTATTTATTCATAAATGCTGCTTTGTTGCAAAATAACCATGATAGCTTATCCATTGGAATAAGCCTTGCATATAGCTACATAGAATTGCATTCTGTGCACAATTTGTTGAGTGCTTTAAGTACTCACCCTTGCCAACAACAATATCACCAGTTGAAGAGTCTACATCAATGCCGAAGGGAAGATTCCAGGAGGAGACGAATGTTTAGGGCGCAAGTCTTGTCAGTTGCCTGTGGTATACTGAGGGGTTGTCTACGTTTTCATTCCGTTGCAGTTTAATATGTTGGTCAGCCTTGAGAGGCATTGTCATGTAAGTTGACCATAAGGTCATTCAACTAGTAGTATATATCATATGATGTCTTTCCTAATACTTTCGCTATGTATGATTGTGATATTTACTTATGTTGAGCCTGTGTGCACTAGCGTGATCCTGGACTAGTGCAGTATACACAGAGGGTCCGGATTTGCATATTCGGGTCCCGACAGTAACAAGAGGCGGCAAAGAAACCAACATATTCTTTGGTTGTTGATAGTGTGGCACATTGAAAGAAGATTTCAAAATTGTACAAATATAAAGTCAATGCACCATGTACTTTCTTTTATCATCATGTTTGCCAATAGCATGAAAACTAACACTGGATGACCATGACAAATTAGCAGGTATAGAAAATCTCTCCTCTAAACAATTGAGATCACATATGACATCAAATTCAATATAACCCAAAGTATTCAAGGAAGACAACAGTTTAATCTCATCCTTTTCATTAGCAAGGTGAATAACATGTTTATTTTCAGCACACGTGTTTAAATCAGAAATAAAACTAACATGTTCATTCACTAGTTGAGGCATGAATATAAATGAGACATTATCACACAACTCTTTTTTATCACCAGGGACAGCAAAACAATCATATTGTGACAAAGGTGATTTAGTTTGAGTGTCCACTAACTGCTGTTCTAGCATAGCACTAGTAGTGGCCAAATTTAGCACATCAACAGAATTCTTTCCTCGTGTGAAAATAGAACATATGTCGTTACCTTTGTTTTCTATCTTAGCCGATTTAGGCATATCATGATCTGTACATTCTTGAGGCATGCATGGGATAGCAAGTATCTACTGCATCTCCTTCTCTTGCGTGTTTTCCTTCTCGTTTTTGTTCTCAATGTCCTGTGAAAAGTTAGTAGCAAGTGGAAACTCGACAAGATGCCGTTCTTCCAAAGAAAATTCTTCACTTTGGCAATTATAGACATTAATTTCAGCAAGATGTCTTTCATGTTCAATTTGATTTTCAATCTCACAAGCAAGATTAAATAAACTAGAGACAGAACTATATTCCTTATCAACAAGAATTCCCTGAATTTTCATATCAACTCCATTTAAGAATTTTATTTCCTTAGCTTCTTTAGATTCATCTAAACAACAACGCAACAACAAAGTTTCTAATTCCTCGTAATATGACTTGACAGTTTTAGCACATTGTTGTAAACATTACAATTCATAAAGTAACGTTTTAGAATGATAAGCAAGAACAAATTCATCTCTCATAAGTCGTTTCATACGTTTCCATGTTTGTGGTACTGTCTTATAAGTACAAAAATTGCTCCACCAAATTGATGCACAGAGAGTTAAAGCACTAGCGGCAACTTTAATTTTTCGTTTATTACAGAGGTTACATTGCGAAAGAATTTTATCTACCTATATTTCCCAATCAATATAAGCATCAACACCAAATCCGTTATAAGAAGGAAGAACTGGAAAATTCTTACCTTTACCAGCAGAAGGAGATGGACTAAAGTTGGGTTGGTGCTTATGCTCTTTTCTGTCAAGTGCATTCTTGTAACATCCCAAAATTTGCTTTAATATCATTTTATTGGTTATTTGTCCATTTTATGTTTTTCTCGAATTTATTGGAATTAAGTTTAAATAAAGTATATTGGTCTTTTGTCAAAAACTATTTAAATTTATGCAAAGTTAAAATAAAGTTTTGCCAAAAATATTTTATCTGAGTTCAAAATGCTTCAAAGTATTTTTGACAATTTTCTTGAAATTTACCTGATTATTTTATTGTTGAAACAAATCAAATGATTTTCTGTAATTATTTGAAATGAAAAATCCTTTTAAAACTGCATGAACATTAATGGGCCGGCCCATGCATTGTGCGGCCCAAGTCAGCCCACGCGGCCCGTTTATCGCCGAAAACCAAACCCTAATCCGCCGACCGTTGGATTGAGATCCAACGGCCGAGCTTCAGCCGTGTCGCCTGCTGCCTGCAGCCGTCGGATGGAGGCCATGTGGACGCTCCGGATGAGGCCGCATCGCTCTCCGTATCGCCACCGGAGTCCGCTGCCGCCACGAAACCTTCTCCGAATTCCGTGCTGCGCACGCCTCCCCGTGCGCCTATTTAAGGCGCCGCCGCTGGCGCTGAATCCCTCACCCCGCGCCACAACCCTTGGTCAATTCTCGCACGCCGAGACGCCCTTGCCTGCCCGTGCGAGCTCGTCGAAGTTGTTGAAGCCCCGCCGTGGTTTCTGTCCTTTTTCCGCCGTCGTCGAGCCTCTTTTCACCGTTCTGGTTCCAGATCCGTGACCCTTGGACCGTGACGCATCTACCTCGCCGTTCCATACCACCGGTTCGTCGCAGAAACGTCGTCGTCGACGTCGTCTTCTCTGCTACCGATGAAGCTGTGCCACCGCACCGCCATCGCCGGGTTTGAGCTCTGCCAGTCGTTCGATCTTCGTTTGACGCTCCGGATCGTGCCACGTGGGTAAGCATCTCAGATACCGGTAGTCGTCGGTTTCTGATCGTGTGATCGAGGCGTAGCCACGTGTTCCCCTGCCCAGCGCTGTTCGATCGGATCTGTGCACGTCAGATTGCACCGGCGCCGCGTCCAATCGCGTGCCGCCGCGTGTCGGGCGCAGAACCGTAGCGCCGTGAGCCGCGTCCACCGTGAACCGGTGCGGGCTGGTGGACTGAGTCCAAACGCCCGAGACGCGTGGCAGCGTCTGATTGGCCGGCTCAGTGATGATGTCACCCTGACGTCATGCTGATGCAGTTAATCGGTTTTTCAATTGAAAAATAATTCGGTTAATTCTGAATTTCTAATTTCTGTAATTTCAGTATTTATTCAAACTTCAAAAGGCTATATCTTTTGCATTTTAACTCAGATTTGAGTGATTAAAATTTCTAAAAATTTGTAAAACTGAGATCTATTTAATGGTGAATTTTAATTAATTTTTGGAGTTAGGTTGCTCTCTATTTTGGTATTTATTTGCTTTTTCCCTTCGGTACGCGTGGACGTTGAATTGTGCGACGTTTCGGAGGAAGATCCATCAACTCAAGAGCAAGCTCCAGATCAAGATCAGGACCTATTCCAAGGCAAGTTGTGCTTTGATCATGTTGAACCCATGTTATACAATTGATATTTTGTTTTACTTTATTGCATAGTATTTCAAGTATACAATTGTTCAACTTAAATTGGGACCTAGTTAAGCTACCAAGTTGATCTATACCCTACCTTGTCATTGTATGCCATGATCTATTGTCACCCTAGATTGGTTCATTATAGTTCGTTAGTAATGATAATCAACATGGGATGGTTAGACCGTATTAGTTGCTTAGCCATGCCACGTCATCACATGTGCTTGAATCATGGATAATTAATCTTGACTAATGGAATATGGAACAATGTCATGAACTTGTGTGTCATGTGGGATCACACGATGAGATTGAATTGTTTGTGTCGAGTCATGTCACGCAACGATGTTGAATTGTTGATAGCACGTGGTGCTTGGTAATCAACTTGGGTGATAATCATTTAGATTGGGCAAGTGACAAGGGGCGAGTATGCCAAGGTGGGCCCGATGGGCAGAGGGTATGTGAATGTCTTGCCTTGATCACTCTAAGGACTTAACCATGCAAGCCCTTGACCTGAGTCAATCATGCAGCCACATGTCTGGTATGGGCCAGCCTAGCTGATTAATTTGCAATGTCTTAATTTTTGGTACTATCTTGGTCGGTGTGAATTCCCGAGTTATGGAGTAATTCATATGGCGCAAGAGGGGGGCCCTAGATGTGGTAACCAGTCCCACCAGTGTTGAAACCTTAGCGGGTGGTACCGGGTTAAGCCAGCGCATTGTAAAGGCTTTGTTATAATCACTCGCCTTTGTGGTGTATGGTTGTATCGCGTGGGTAAAGTGCATAACCTCTGCAGAGTGTAAAACTGTTCGAATAGCCGTGCTCACGGTATTGAGCAATGCTCAGGAATTACAGTTAAGGGTTAGCTTAATTAAAATGGAAAACTTGGCTGGGATGGCAGGATGCCATTTGGAAGATGGAATTTGATTTAGGATTGGAAACTTGGTTTACTTGAGAAACACTGAATCTATTTACTATTGTTATTTGTTTTAAAGTTTTTATGATCTTTTCATTGTATTTGTTCATAAATGCTGCTTATTGCAAAATAGCCATGATAGCCTATCCTTTGGAATAAGCCTTGCATATAGTTACATAGAACTGCATTCTGTGCACAACTTGTTGAATGCTTTATGTACTCATCCTTGCCAACAACATTAATAAACAGTCGAGGAATCTACACCTGTGTTGGAGGAGGAGTTCCAAGAGGACGCGAGTCATTAGGGTCCGAGCCTTGTCGGTTGCCTGTGGTGAACTGATGAGCTATCTACGTTTTCTACTTTCCTCTGCTTAATTCTTAGCTTATATTTCAAGTCTTGCCCTGCGTGGCTTAATAATGTAAGTTGGTCATAAGATCATACACTTAGCTATATTAATAAATGGAGTATTATTCTATTATCGTTGAGTAGGATGTGATATGTACCAATGTTGAGCTGTGTGCACTAGCATTGATCCTGGGACTAGTGCAGTAAACACAGTGGGTTCGAATCAGTGGATTCGGGTCCTTACAGAGGTGGTATCAGAGCATACTGACTATAGGTCTTGGCCCTAGATAACATGGTGGTGTCCTGGTTGTGTCCAAAACTATTTTCTAATGGAAAATTTAAATTTGACTAATAGAACACTTTTGACTCATCCCATTCTCTACTTCTCGCCTTTGCTGAATTTACTATTTTCATTTCCGTTCCGGTTGGAAAACTTATTCAAAGTTCTTGTGAAGTAGATGCCGATCGTTCCGACCTTTGAGGAGTCAGCAGGTGGCTACGCCATGGAGCTATGGAGGGTTCTTCAGACGCTTGGAGGATTCTATCGCCCGCTTTACCGAGGAGGCAGCTGGTCCGTTAACGGTGTGCACCGAGGATTTATTTGCAAGTTGATTATTTACGCCCGGGAGAATGATGAAGCTAGCAGGTCAATCAGCATTTCTGCAAGGAGGTTCTCGTATGAGGTTGCGATTCAGGAGGTTGCCCGACTTGCTCTTCGCCGTGTCTGCCGCGACTATGCCGACGAGCTTCACGACTCCGTGTTTCGACTTCACCCTGATGTGCAAGCATGCCGACGCCGACAGATCGTGGAGGACGAGTGTGCTACTGCAGTACATCTTGCTGAGCTCGCTATCGCCCACAAGGAGCATATGAGAGAGACCACTCAAGAGATGGAGACAGTGTACGAGGCACTCAGAGTGATAGAGCGGGAGCTTGAGGAGACCCGTGCCGCAGCGATCGGAGTGATCACTGAGCTAAGGGAGGCCCTGGAGGACGTTGAGGACCAGTTGGAGCGCGTGACACGAGGAGCTCAGGAGCCAGCCGAGGAGTCCGAAGAGGATCCAGAGGAGCGTGAGTGGGAGCCTGAGGAGCCAGCAGAGGGTCACCAGGATAGGTTTGCTCCTATGCCAGCTCACCCGCCGGTGTATGCGCCGGATCAGTCTCAGCTAGGGTGGTTGGATGAGTGAGAGTCAGTCATAGAGTTGTGTTGAGACTCGAGTGTTGAGTCGCGTCTTTAAGATAGTCTTTACCTTTTTGTAGACGTTAAGGTTTCGTGTTAGTTTGGTTCTTAATTGTCTGCTGAGTGTGCAGTATGTGTCGCAAAGCCCTTAGGCATTGTAAGCAACCATACCAAGTATTAATAAAGATTATTTTAGTTGGGTTAAACCTATTTCCCCCGCCCTAGAGATTCTTACATCTCATCTATGCTACATCTATCTTTCCTAACCCAAGAGGCAATCAACAGATGGTGAACACTCGTGGAAACAACGATGCTTCAGGAAGTAGGCTGCGCCAGAATGACAACCCCAATGATGGAGGCCATCCTCAACTACCACTGCCAGTGGACATGCAGAATCTGGGAGCATTTCTTGCCGCACAGACTCAACTGATGCAGACCATGATGCAGCAGATGACTAACATGGCTGCAAATAACAACAATCATGTGAACCAGAACAACAATGGTGGACCGCGGCCGTACTCCAAGCTGTCGGATTTTATGAGGACTCAGCCGCCAACCTTTTCAGGAAATGTTAATCCCTTGGAAGCCGATGACTGGCTTAGGACCGTCGAGAGGAAGCTTCATATCACTCAATGTGAGGGCAATGAGAGAGTGCTCTACGCCTCTCATCAATTGGAAGGAACAGCCGCAGAGTGGTGGGAAAACTTTTGTGCCGCGCATGAAGCCCCGCAGAAGATCACATGGGATGAGTTTACTACTACTTTCCACCAATACCATGTTCCAGAGGGAATGATTGATCTCAAGAAAGAGGAGTTCAGGGCTCTGAAGCAAGGAGGCCAGCCCGTGGCCGAATATCTGAACAAGTTTACTCAGTTAGTTCGCTATGCCCTTAAAGACGTAGCGACAGATAAAGCTAGGCAGTCCCACTTCATGAAGGGACTAAATTTCGGACTGCAAGTAGGGCTGATCACCCACAATTTTCCGGACTTTCAGGAATTGGTTAACAAGGCATTGATTCTGGAGGACAAGCGCAAAGAGCTGGGTAAAAACCGTAAGCGCTTGATGACTAATCAGGGTGGGCGTCCCAACCACTGCGTCGAGAATGTCACGCAGTTAGGTTTACGATTCAACCGTCGACTCTAAACAAAGCATCAACTCCTGTACCTCGCCCTGCTAATCAGAACTTTCAGATGCCAGCACAGGGCAGTAATGAACTAGGAGGGAGTCAGCAGTCTGCAATCAAGAGATGTTATACATGCAATGAGCCAGGGCACTTCTCTAATAGGTGTCCACAGAGAGGAGGCATCACGCCGGTTCGTTTTAACTTGGGAACAACACCTGCCAAGGCACCGGCTTCAGGAGGAAATCGTGCGCCAGGTCAAGCTGGAGCAACCCCTCAATCAACAGCGCGTGGTAGGATCAATCACATCACTGCTGATGGAGCTCAAGAGGCTATGGACGTCATGCTGGTAAGTTTCTGGTTAACTCAGTACCTGCTATAGTTTTATTTGATTCTGGAGCTTCGCATTCGTTCGTTTCTCAAAGTTTTGCAACCAAGAATGGATTTAAAGTGGTGAATCTTAAGTGTGTGCTATTAGTCCTAGCCCTAGGATCTGAGCTTAGATCTAGCCTTGGGTGCTTGGGAGTTAAAGCGCTTATGGATGGGATAGAATTTCTAGCGAATCTTATCTTGTTAGATGCCCAATCCTAGAAGTTATCCTTGGAATGGATTGGTGACCAAACATAAGGCTGTTTTGGATTGTGGCCGAAGGATCGTAGTACTGGAAGGCCCTAGTGGCAAGAAGGTAGAATTTCAAGCGACCACAGTTCGTGATGGACATTTAGTGGTCAACAGCGTGCAAGCCATCAGCTTAGAGGATGTGCCAGTAGTCAGAGAATACCCGGATGTGTTTCCAGAAGATTTACCAGGGATGCCGCCAAACCGCGATATCGAGTTTGTTATCGAGTTAGCACCGGGGACAGCACCGATATCAAAGAGACCTTATCGGATGCCTACCGATGAGTTAGTGGAAATGAAAAGGCAGATTGAGGAACTGCTAGAAAAGGGTTTTATCAGGCCAAGTTCGTCACCATGGGGAGCGCCGGTTTTGTTTGTCCGGAAGAAAGACGGAAGTCTTAGGATGTGTATCGACTATCGAGCACTCAATGAAGTAACGATCAAGAATAAGTATCCATTGCCCAGGATCGACGATTTATTTGATCAGTTAAGAGGAGCCGGAGTTTTCTCCAAAATAGATCTTCATTCAGGATACCATCAGTTGAAGATTCGAGCGGAGGATGTGCCTAAGACTGCGTGTTCTACGCGATATGGACACTATGAGTTCACAGTCATGTCATTTGGATTGACTAATGCCCCTGCATATTTTGTGAACATGATGAATAAGGTTTTCATGGAGTATTTGGATAAGTTTGTGGTAGTCTTTATAGACGATATTTTAGTTTTCTCGAAGACAGAGGAAGAGCATGCGGAACATTTAAGGATGGTATTAGAGAGGCTGCGAGAAAATTAGCTGTATGCTAAGTTCAGCAAATGTGATTTTTGGAAAGAGAAGGTTGAATTTCTTAGTCATGTAATGACTGCTAAAGGAGTTGCAGTTGACCCAAGCAAAGTGGGCCTTGATCTTGCATTGGGAGCAACCAAGTCATTACTCAGATCCGTAGTTTTTACGGGAATGGCGGGATATTACCGTCGGTTCATAAAAGGATTCTCAACAATTGCTAAACCCCTTACGCAGTTGTTGAAGAAAGAAAAGAAGTTTGCATGGACGCCAGAGTGCGAGAAAAGTTTCATGGAACTGAAGAAGCGTTTGACGACAGCCCCCATATTAGTATTGCCGGATGTGCATAATGGTTTTGATATTTATTGCGATGCCTCAAAGCAAGGCCATGGGTGCGTGTTAATGCAGAATACAAAGTGGTCGCTTATGCGTCGAGGCAGTTGAGGCCGCAAGAGGAGAATTATCCGACGCATGATTTGGAGTTAGCTGCCGTAGTGCATGCTTTGAAAATATGGCTTCATTACCTCATAGGGAACAGATGTGAGATATATACTGACCATAAGAGCCTGAAGTACATATTCACTCAAGCAGATTTTAATATGAGACAACGATGGTGGCTAGAGTTAATTAAGGATTATAATGTGGGAATTCATTATCATCCCGAAAAAGCTAATGTGGTGGCAGATGCTCTGAGTTGAAAGAGCCATAGCGCAAACACGCTGTCAATGGAGGATGAACCAGAGCAATGTAAAGAATTTCAGAAGTTAAAGTTGGAAGTTGTTCCGCAAGAAATTGTAGCTGCACTGGAAGTAAAACCAACACTTGAGGATCGGATCAGAGAAGACCAGAAAGATGATGAGAAAATCATTAAGATCAAGTCCAAGAAAAGGGAAGGTGATGGGAATGGTGGCTCGATCTTCCGATAGGTACTGGTAAGTCGATTGGTGGAGAACTCGACGTTAACAATCCGGCTTCCCATCAGAACATATTCGAACACAACAATCGCTACACTACGGCTCCTTTGGTTATCAACCACGCACAAACACGGTTGACCTCGCCAAGAAGGCTAATCCCTGCACGCGAATCGAGAACACAACCAAGAACATAGAAGATGCAATCTGAAATTGCGAATAATATTAAGCACACGAGTTGGGGTTCCACAAATCGATGAACGGCGAAAAGCTGACAAAGTGTCTAGTTGTAATCTAAGCAAAACCCATCTATTCTAGCGATGGCTACTGAATATATATGAGGAAGAGGGCAAGGGAGGTGGCCAAGGGGGTGGTCGTGAAACCCTAGGTTGTACAAGGCATTTGGGCCCAAGTGGAGGTGGCGCAGCACCTGACAGATTCTGTTCGTCATATTGATTTGACGATTCCCGTTGATCTAGATGGAGTTTGGACATGAAACCACTTCCGTTGGAAAGCTCTCATCGTGAGCTTCTCCGTAGAGTCTAAGAACGCCTCAATTGGACTTCGTATGACCTAGATATAGTTGTTTTATTGATGTGCTGTCCTGGGGGCCGAACTGGACTAGTGAACGAATTGAGCTTGATCTTGGGCTGGGATTGGAGCATCAGAAGTTGTCGCGCCCTTGTCTTGGCTAGAGATAGAAGCATGGCTTGCTGGGCCGTCATTGTCTTATCAACCTCCCCTTCTTGATTTTGAGTCGTCCTCGACTCAAGCTCATTGACCAGCAATCGCTACACCACGGCTCCGTTGGTTATCAACCACGCACAAACATGGTTGACCTGTTAGTGTTATGCCCTTGAGGCAATCATTTAGATGATTGTAACATGACTATGTTTATGAATAATAATATGATTATTGGTCCAATGAATGTATATCATTGTATTGATCAACAAGTATGTGACTTGATTATGAAGCTCTTTACTTAATGATGTAATTCGATAAATATCTCTGATCGGATATCATCGTTTAGGACTACGATGAATAGATCAGCACATGTAGTGATCGATGATCATGCTTCATAGATCATGGGATATGGAGATATCATCTCTACATTGTGGACCATGTTGAAGAACATGGGTTAGATAGACCCGCTATGGGACAACTGCGAGAATGTTTCATTCTTATGTGTCATCGATGTATCTCATACCTAGAAGATGTATGATCCTTAGACACGAGATTGTCATATTCCCTACATGTGTAATAGTTTTCCTTGGGGCTATCAAACACTACTTCCTAACCGGATAGTTATAAAGGTAGCTTTCATGTTTACTATGAAAGCGTGCAGAGGAAGTGAGCGATCAAGATGGAATTTGCCACTCCAATGAAACGGAGATATATGACAAGGCCACTCGTGTGATATGATTAAGAAAGTGCATGGCCATGCCGTGATTGAGGAGTCAATCACAACTTATTAATATATCACGGATACGAGAGATGGATTGAATCATCAAAGGATGACATGCTTCTGCCTTGAGATCAATCTTCATATACTTGGCAAAGGGATTATTACATGAGTTCTTTTGATAGGTTCTGCTCGATTTGATCACAGTATGTTTGGGAGTTGGTATACTTTGCAAGAAGCGCTACCAACTATTGGATTGAAAAGGAGTTTTCGAATCCATGTCCAAGCGTATGTGAACTCGCAGGTCACACACTTAATGGTGGGACGCATTAATTTGGATTGGATCCGTAATTAATGAACCTCGTGGGCTTAGCATCTTTGGTGGGCCCTGGTTTAGGGTTTCATCTTGTGGCTATATAGGGGGGAGGAGGAGGCGCAGGTGTGCTTTCCACGGTTTAGGTTTGATTCACTTGAAACCCTAGCCTCCTCCTCTCGCTGCCTCGCCGAGCGACTAGGTGCTTGCACACGACGCACGGCGTTCCATCTCGGGCGTGTGGACTCTGCGGTGACGCTGCTGCGGCTGCGGCGTGGGAGGGCGATCCACGGCGAGGCGAGGACGATCCACTACATCGGCGCAACGATCGCGGCGAGGACGAACCACTACATCGACGCGAAGGATTCCGCAGCTGCGCGTCTAGTGGTAATCTTATCTATGATCCCCTTCTTGCAGTAGCTTTACGGTTGCGTGGTAGTTTTTTTTGTGCTAGCGTAGCATACCGCGTTCCCTTGATGGTATCGAGCCATCTCGTATAGTTTTGTGATCGGATGTTGCACATATGATGTGTGAGGTTAGTAGATTGGATCTATTACATGTTCACCAGTTCATGTGATGAATTGGTGACGGCGACCATCGATGAGATCGATCGATTTAGGGTTTGAGGAAAGTGCAAACCGACTCAATCTTGATTTGGGTGAGTCCGTTCATGGTGCGACGTTACCCTTACCGGTCGGGTTACCGCCATCGTGGTTTCAAACGTATCCATATGGGACCAAGCCAATCGATCGAGTTGGATTGGGTCAATCTGTTGATCCATGGTAAGCGCAAACAGATTCAATATTGATTTGGGTGAGTCCGTTCATGGTGCGACGTTGCCCTTACGGTCGGGTTACCGCCATCGGGGGTTTCAAACGTATCCATATGGGACCACGCGCGGAAGCCTTGCCTCGGACCCGCCACGACCGGCCGGCGGAGGACCGCGCTGGCGCCGCCTCGGACCCGAGTCGTAGGGTTGCTTTTGTTTAACTCGTTTTGCAGGAATTATGTGAAATAGTATGGCCTATGTGTATGTGATGCATGTAATTTCCACATGGCTGCGTGCGTGTTAAGCCATAAGGCTATTTAAATTGTATAACGACCTGCGTGTCGACTTGTGATGCTTCAAACCCTCATGTAAAATTCATTATCAAAAGTTGTAAGGAGTTGCATCCATAATGATGAAGACGATGGCTAGGTGAACAAATCAAGCAAGGTGGCTAGGTGAACAACCAAGCATGATGATGGAGATCTTAATGCTAAGGGCCATGCTATTTCACGACTTATTTTGATTTTACGTGGATGTGTGTTTTATCCTTGCTATTTTCTTTATGCTCATTGCATGTGATGCTATGTTCATAGTAATCTTTGTTCATCCTTATAGTTAAAAATCTTAAATCAAATTGTCCATCCAATTGTTGCACCTATCAAGAATTTAGATCGTTATTGATATGACTACCAAAGTAGTATATCAATGGCTATCTCAATAGATGATAGGAATGTGTTGGACACATCACGCATAACAATGGCAGATTTAAACGAGCTATCAAAACGGTTTTGGGCTTGAGGACATAAGTGGTTGGGATTTGATTTCAGTAATGAAGGAACCTATACAAGACAATTGGTGTCTAGGAAAACACACATGAGGCAGGTTTCTTAATTGGCACCCGAATTCGGGAAGTGCTCCCTCCCTCATGTGAGCCCTTGGGGCAGGTTGACCTGGCCATGAGTCAAGTTGATGGAGGCATTCATTACTTGTTTTCATACTCAACAAACAAGAGTTACATATGATGTAATTAGCAAAGGTGTTGCTTACCTATATCATTAAATTTCTAGCAGTGATGCCAAAGCTCACTAGTGCTTAATGAATATGGATCTTGAATACTCACTATGTGTCTATAAAAGGACATAAAATAGGAGTGTCTTTAATTAAAAAGTTTAATAAAAGTTTTACATAAACATAGTGCTTAGAATCTTTGCATATTTTTGTTGTAGTTCAATGGCACCTTCTCCTACTCTGCTACACTGGTTTTGCTTTGAGATCGGTTTTGGAAAGGGAAAAACTGAATGGAACTAATTTTGTTGATTGGTATCGCAACCTGAGAATTGTTCTCAAGCATGAAAAGAAGGACTATGTTCTAGAGAATCCAATTCCTGATGAACCAGCCGAAAATGCTGCTCGCAATTTGAGGGTTGAATATGAAAAGCATGTTAATGCTTCACAGAAGTCATTGTCTCATGCTAGTCACAATGGACTCTGAGCTCCAAAAGCAATATGAGGACCAGGATGCTTACAATATGATTGTGGGCTTGAAGGGCATGTTTGGGAATCAAGCAAGAGCTGAGAGGTATGGTATCTCAAAGCTTTTATTTGCTTGTAAGTGGTGAAGGCGATCAGGTCGATCCTCATGTGATCAAGATGATTGGTTACATTGGGAGATTGGAAAAACTTGAGTTTCCCTTAGCCTCGGTTTGGCCACATGATGTTATTCTCGGTCTACGCCTCGAGCTTTGAGTCATTCATTATGAATTTTCATATGAATAGCATGGAGAAGAGCCTAACCGAGCTACATGGGATGCTCAAGGTGCGGAGAAAGCATTAAGAAAAACCCAATCATGTGATGATGGTTGAAAACAAGCGCTTTCAAAAGAGAAAGGCTAAGGGTGGGGAACGGAAAGAGCAAGGGCAAGGGCAAGGGCAAGGCTCAAGATGAGATCGCGAGCCTCAAAACTAAGCTTGAAGCTTAAAGTTGGCCCTCAACACGATACCCAATGCTTCTATTGCAAGAAATCGGGGCATTGGAAGCGGGCTGCGAAAAGTACCGGCGGATAAGAAGAATGGAAATGTGGTTTCCACTTCAGGTATTAATGTTATAGAAATTAATCTTGCTACTTCTTCACTCAGCTCATGGGTATATGATACGGTTCGGTTGCTCACATTTGCAATTCGTTGCGGTGATAAAGAGTAGAGACTTGGCAAAGGAGAAGTGGATCTTGGCGTGGGTAATAAAGCAAGAGTTCTTTGGTCTTGCCGTTGGCACATACCCATTGCATTTGCCTTGAGATTAGTTTTAGAACTCAATAATTGTTATTTTGTTCCATCTTTGAGTAGAAACATTATTTCATCTTCTTGTTTGGAACATGAAGGTTATGATTTCAGAATAAAGAACTTTGTTTGTTCAATATTTTTGAATGATATGTATTATGGTCGTTGCCCCATGGTGGATGGGTTGTACGTCCTTGAACTCGAAGAAAAACCTGTCTATAATATTAATGTAAAAGGCACCGGCCTAATGATTTGAACCCTACCTTTTTGTGGCATTGTCGCTTAGGTCATATAAATGAGAAGCGCATGAAGAAGCTCCATGGTGATGGACATCTAACCTCATTTGATTTTGAATCATTTGAAACATGTGAATCTTGTTTACTTGGCAAGATGACAAAAGCCCTTTCACGAGTTTTAGTGAGAGAGCAAGTGAATTATTGGCCCTAGTACATACGGATGTATGTGGACCAATGAGCTCATTGCTAGGGGTGGGTTTGATGCTTTGTAACTTTTACCGATGACTTGGTAGATATGGATATATCTATTTAATGAGGCATAAATCTGAAACTTTTGAAAGGTTCAAAGAGTTTGAGCGAAGTACAAAATCAACTTGGCAAAACAATAAAACACTTACGATCCGATCGTGGTGGCGAATACTTGAGCCAAGAGTTTGGTGATCATTTAAAGCAATGTGGAATCGTTCGCAACTTACTCCGCCAGGCGCCTCAATGGAATGGTGTGTCGAACAGCGTAACGGACTTTATTAGATATGGTTCGGTCAATGATCGATAAACAGATCCGCCATTATCCTTTTGGGGTTTCGCTCTAGAGACAGATTCGTTCACTTTGAATAGGGTCCCATCAAAATCCGTTGAGAAGGCGCCATATGAGATATGGGTAGGAGAAGACCCATGTTGTCATTTCTCAAGATATGGGGATGTGAGGCTTATGTAAAACGTTTACAATCGGATAAACTCGCACCTAAATCGAGAAAAATGCTTTTTGTGGGGTATCCTAAAGAAACAAAAGGATATTACTTTTACAAGAGAAGCGAGAACAAAGTTTTGTTGCTCGAAATGGTGTCTTTGGAGAAAGAGTTTCTTTCAAAAGAAATCAGTAGGAGTGATGTGTATCTTGATGAAGTTCGAGAATCACATGAATATGTTCAAGCTACCTCGAACCTTCACAAGATGTACAAAGTGTTGTACAACTTTGTGGAAGAGACTCCACCCCACGTAGGTCGGGAGGCCACGTCATGTACCTATTAGATATGGGAATGACATATTATTGTTGGACAATGATGAGCCCACGACTTATGAAGAAGCAATGATGGACCCAAACTCGAAAAATGGCTTGAAGCCATGAGATCGAAATTCAATCCATGCATGACAATCAAGTTTGGAACTTGGTGATTCACTGATGGTGTAAAAACCATTGAGTGCAAATGGATTTTCAAGAAAAGATAGGCGTAGATGGAAATGTTCAGATCTATAAGGCACGGTTGGTGGCAAAGGGTTTCAAACAAGTTCAAGGAGTTGACTATGATGAAACTTTCTCACGGTAGCCATGCTCAAGTCTGTCAGGATCATTTTAGCTATTCTTTGCATATTTTGATTATGAAATATGGCGGATGGATGTCAAAACAGCCTTCCTTAATGGGAATCTTTACGAGGATGTATACATGATACAACCTGAAGGCTTTGTTGATCCTAAATATGCTAAAAGGGTATGCAAGCTTCAAAGATCCATTTATGGGTTAAAGCAAGCATCTAGGAGTTGGAACATTCGTTTTGATGAAGTAGTCAAAGGTTTTGACTTTATCAAAATGAAGAAGAGCCTTGTGTTTACAAGAAGGCTAGTGGGAGCGCACTTGTATTTACGATTTTGTATGTGGATGACATATTATTAATCGGGAATGACATTCCTATGCTTGAAGATGTTAAGACTTCATTGAAAAGGAGTTTCTCAATGAAGGACTTGGGAGAAGCATGCTATATCTTGGGCATAAAAATCTATAGAGATAGATCAAAAGGTTAATTGGATTAAGTCAGAAGCGTACATTGACAAGATATTGAAAAGGTTCAATATGCATGAATCCAAGAGAGGTTTCATGCCAATGTCACATGGCATCGATCTCTGCAAGAATCGGTGTCCTTCGACATCGATGGCGAGACAGGATGAGCAAGATTCCATATGCTTCACTATTGGGTCTATTATGTATGCCATGATCTGTACACGCCCGGATGTCTCATATGCTCTAAGTGTCACGGCGGATACCAAGCGGATCTGGTGATGGTCATTGGATAGCCGTAAAAATATCTGAAGTACTTGAGAAGAACTAAGGGTATGTTCCTTGTTTTTGGAGGTGAGGAAGATCTGGTTGCAAAGGGTTACACGATGCAAGCTTCCAAACCGACAAAGATGATTTTCGATCGCAATCCGGGTTTGTGTTTACACTTAATGGAGGAGCGATGGTGGAAGAGTTCCAAGCAAAACACGGTGGCCGACTCTGACGAAGCGGAGTACATTGCGGCCGGAGGCGCAAAGGAGGCTGTGTGGATTAAGAAGTTTATCACGAGCTTGGTGTGGTCGCTAGTGTCTCTAGTCAATGGACATCTATTGTGATAATAGTGGTGCCATTGCTCAAGCAAAAGAGCCTAGATCACATCAAAGTCTAAACACATACTCCGTCGCTTTCACCTTATTCGCGAGATTGTGGATAGAGGTGGCGTCGAATATGCAAAGTACATACGGAAGCCAATGTGGCGATCCGTTGACAAAGCCAACGCCACGACCTAAGCATGAGGCGCACACAAGGTCTATTGGTATTAGATACTTAATTGATTGACTCAAGTGCAAGTGGGAGATTGTTAGTGTTATGCCCTTGAGGCAATCATTTAGATGATTGTAACATGACTATGTTTATGAATAATAATATGATTATTGGTCCAATGAATGTATATCATTGTATTGATCAACAAGTATGTGACTTGATTATGAAGCTCTTTACTTAATGATGTAATTCGATAAATATCTCGATCGGATATCATCGTATAGGACTACGATGAATAGATCAAGCACATGTAGTGATCGATGATCATGCTTCATAGATCATGGGATATGGAGATATCATCTCTACATTGTGGACCATGTTGAAGAACATGGGTTAGATAGACCCGCTATGGGACAACTGCGAGAATGTTTCATTCTTATGTGTCATCGATGTATCTCATACCTAGAAGATGTATGATCCTTAGACACTGAGATTGTCATATTCCCTACATGTGTAATAGTTTTCCTTGGGGCTATCAAACACTACTTCCTAACCGGATAGTTATAAAGGTAGCTTTCATGTTTACTATGAAGCGTGCAGAGGAAGTGGCGATCAAGATGGAATTTGCCACTCCAATGAAACGGAGATATATGACAAGGCCACTCGTGTGATATGATTAAGAAAGTGCATGGCCATGCCGTGATTGAGAGTCAATCACAACTTATTAATATATCACGGATACGAGAGATGGATTGAATCATCAAAGGATGACATGCTTCTCGCCTTGAGATCAATCTTCATATACTTGGCAAAGGGATTATTACATGAGTTCTTTTGATAGGTTACATTGATTTGATCACAAGTATGTTTGGGAGTTGGTATACTTTGCAAGAAGCGCTACCAACTATTGGATTGAAAAGGAGTTTTCGAATCCATGTCCAAGCGTATGTGAACCTGCAGGTCACACACTTAATGGGTGGGACGCATTAATTTGGATTGGATCCGTAATTAATGAACCTCGTGGGCTTAGCATCTTTGGTGGGCCTGGTTTAGGGTTTCATCTCGTGGCTATATAAGGAGGAGGAGGAGGGCGCAGGTGTGCTTTCCACGGTTTAGGTTTGATTCACTTGAAACCCTAGCCTCCTCCTCTCGCTGCCCCTGCCGAGCGACTAGGTGCTTGCACACGACGCACGGCGTTCCATCTCTCGGATGTGTGGACTCTGCGGTGGCGCTGCTGCGGCTGCGGCGTGGGAGGGCGATCCACGGCGGCGAGGGCGATCCACTACATCGGCGCAACGATCTGCGGCGAGGGCGAACCACTACATCGGACGCGAAGGATTCCGCAACTGCGCGTCTAGTGGTAATCTTATCTATGATCCCCTTCTTGCGAGTAGCTTTCTGGTTGCGCGGTAGTTTTTTTTTTGTGCTAGCGTAGCATACCGCGTTTCCCTTCATGACCTTGCCAAGCAGGCTTATCCCTGCATGCGAATCGAGAACACAAGCAAGAACGTAGAAGATGCAATCTGAAATTGCGAATAATATTAAGCACACGAGTTGGGGTTCCACAAACCGATGAACGGCGAAAAACTGACAAAGTGTGTAGTTGTAATCTAAGCAAAACCCATCTATTCTAGCGACGGCTACTGAATATATATGAGGAAGAGGGCAAGGGAGGTGGCCAAGGGGGTGGCCGTGAAACTCTAGGTCGTACAAGGCCTTTGGGCCCAAGTGGAGGTGGCGAGCACCTGGCAGATTCTGTTCGTCATATTGATTTGACAATTCCCGTTGATCTAGAAGGAGTTTGGACCTAACACCACTTCCGTTGGAAAGCTCTCGTTGTGGGCTTCTCCGTAGAGTCCAAGAACGCCTCAATTGGACTTCGTATGACCTAGATATGGTTGTTTTATTGACGTGCTGTCCTGGGGCCGAACTGAACTCGTGAACGAATTGGGCTTGATCTTGAGCTGGGATTGGAGTATCAGAAGTTGTTGGGCCCTTGTCTTGGCTTAAGATAGAAGCATGGCTTGCTGGGCCGTCATGGTCTTATCATCCTCCCCTTCTTGATTTTGAGTCGTCCTCGACTCAAGCTCATTGTCCTGCAAAAGGTTAGTAACAAGAGGCGGCAAAGAAAGCAACATATTCTTTGGTTGTTGATAGAATGGCACATTAAAAGTAGATTTCAAAATGGTACAAATATAAACTCGATGCACAATGTACTTTTGTTTATCATTATATTTGCCAATAGCATGAAAACTAACACTGGATGACCATAACAAATTAGCAGGTATAGAAAATCCTCCTCTAAACAATTGAGATCACATATGACATCAAATACAATGGAACCCAAAGTATTCAAGGAAGACAACAGTTTAATCTCATTTTTCTCATTAGCAAGGTGAATAACATGATTATTTTCAGCACACGTGTTTAGATTAGAAATAAAACTGACATGTTCATTCACTAGTTGAGGCATGGATGGGATAGCAAGTATCTCCTGTCCATTCTTCTCTTGCGTGTTTTCCTTCTCGTTCTTGTTCTCAATGTTCCGTGAAAAGTTAGTAGCAAGTGGAAACTCGACAAGATACTGTTCTTCCAAAGAAAATTCTTCACTTTGGCAATCATGGACTTTAATTTTAGCAAGATGTTTTTCATGTTCAATTTGATTTTCAATCTCACAAGCAAGATTAAATAAACTAGAGAGAGAACTATATTCCTTATCAACAAGAATACCCTGAATTTTCATATCAAGTCCATTTAAAATTTTATTTCCTTAGCTTCTTGATTCATCTAAACCATAGCATAATAACAAAGTTTTTAATTCCTCGTAATATGACTTGACAGTTTTATCACATTGTTGTAGACATTGCAATTCATAAAGTAACTTTTTAGAATGATAAGCAGGAACAAATTCATCTCTCATAAGTCGTTTCATATGTTTTCATGTTTGTGGTACTGGCTTATAAGTACAAAAATCGTTCCACCAAATTGATGCACAGTGAGTTAAAGCACTAGCGGCAACTTTAATTTTTCGTTTATTACAGAGGTTACATTGCGAAAGAATTTTATCTACCTCTATTTCCCAATCAATATAAGCATCAACACCAAATCCATTATAAGAAGGAAGAACTGGAAAATTCTTACCTTTACCAGCAGAAGGAGATGAATTAAGGTTTGGTTGGTGCTTATGCTCTTTTCTTTCAAGTGCATTCTCGATGTTTTGAATTTGCTTGTTCATAGTCTTGTTCATCTCTCACAGCATCTCTCGGAGCTCGTTATGAAGAACACATTGGTTACTATCCTGATCCTCCTGTTCCCCTGCAATTGTTAGTAGAGAACAGAAGATAGCACAAAGTATTATCCCTATCAACTACTAGGTACTGAACAGTGGGATCACAAACTCTCACGCGTCTTACCACACCCTTACAAATATTCTTACCAAAGCAGTAGGTGGTACAACTGGTGGCTGGTTCATGATACCGTGACTGGAGCGTGAGTGAGGCGATTGCAAAGGAGAACCTGAACTGATAAGAAGTATGTGGAGCTCGGAAGGTAATATTTAGTAGCAAGGAATAAGCAATATTGAAATCAGATTAGCAAGCTAAATAAATGTCCAACGTACTTGTCACAGTTGCTGGCCTAAACGTGTTCCTAGAACTAGTTCAACCTAACAAGGGATATATCAAAGCACATAGGACTCAAAAGATGCAAACAATTCTGATTATCAGCTTCTCTTTCCCTCTTTTTGCTTCTTTTTTTTGATTTTTTTTCAGTGTGGCTCTTTTTTTTGCACTTGCTTTTCTTTCTATTAACTCAAAGGGAAAATAAAAAATCTCACGTTTTGGAACAAGAGAAGACGTTAAACAGATGACCGAAAAATTGGCAAAAATAGTACAGGAACATTCCAGGGCTCGGAACGCAGTCTTGGGGACGATTTTGAGGATCATGCATAGGTCATTTACCTATAAACTTTTCAGATGCGCGTCGTTGTTCTCTTCGAAACAAAAAAAAGTACGCTCCAATCAGAGTTCGTATGAAAAGTTATGCCAGTTTTACTGAGCACTGCACAATTGCCTGCGACTTCACTTCTTTCTTCCGGTTAGGGCTAAAATAGCAATAGGATCGCAGGTGAACAAGGGTGGCCAGCAGTGCAGGGCGATTGGTACAAGGTGGCTCGCAACCTATCTAGGGCTTGCGGAGCAGAAAATATAAGAGCAGCGGCAATGGCAAACAGTTCGGTTTTAGGGTTGGCGGTGGTGGGATGACTAATGGTGCAAAACAAGAACTAGGGCAAAGGAAAAGGACCACTAGAAACTAGGATCACAACCTCCAACCAGCAACACGACGATGACGATGGACATAAACTCAACAAGCGAAACTAAAAATTAAAAATTGCAAAGGCACAAGGGGTTGTTGGACAGCGGAGCCGATGAAGAAATTTTTGTAGGGCAATTTTTTTTTCTGAACTCTAGGACGATGGCAAAACAAAAGTAGGGATACAAGAATTACCTAACAGGCAACCGAAGCTCTGATACCACTTGATGGGAACGGTGGCCCGATCTTCCGACAGGTACTGGTAAGTCGATTGGTGGAGAACTTGACGTTCACGATCCAGCTTCCAATCGGAACAGATTCGAACCCAGCAATTGCTACACCACGGCTCCTTCGGTTATCAACCACGCACAAACACGGTTGACCTCGCCAAGAAGGCTTATCCCTGTATGCGAATCGAGAACACAAGCAAGAACGTAGAAGATGCAATCTGAAATTGCGAATAATATTAAGCACAAGAGTTGGGGTTCCACAAACCGATGAATGGCGAAAAACTGACAAAGTGTCTAGTTGTAATCTAAGCAAAACCCATCTATTCTAGCGACGGCTACTGAATATATATGAGGAAGAGGGCAAAGGAGGTGGCCAAAGGGGTGGCCGTGAAACCCTAGGTCGTACAAGGCCTTTGGGCCCAAGTGGAGGTGGCGCAGCACGTGGCAGATTCTGTTCGTCATATTGATTTGACGATTCCCGTTGATCCAGAAGGAGTTTGGACCTGAAACCACTTCCGTTGGAAAGATCTCATCATGGGTTTCTACGTAGAGTCCAAGAATGCCTCAATTGGACTTCGTATGACCTAGATATGGTTGTTTTATTGATGTGGTGTCCTGGGGGCCGAACTGGACTCGTGAACGAATTGAGCTTGATCTTGGGCTGGGATTGGAGCATCAGAAGTTGTTGGGCCCTTGTCTTGGCTTGAGATAGAAGCATGGCTTGCTGGGCCATCATGGTCTTATCAGAAGGCTTAGCCGTGGATTTCACCTTGGATGAGCAAGGAACCATGTTCTTCAACGGTCGAATTTGTGTGCCGAATAAAAAGGAACTAAAGCAGCTGATTCTTGAATAAGCTCACGATTCTAAGTACTCGATTCATCCAAGAAGTGCTAAAATGTATCAAGATTTGAGGGAGAGATTCTGGTGGCCTAATATGAAGCGTGAGGTGGCTGAGCATGCTGCTCTATGAGATGTATGTCAGAGAGTAAAAGCCATGCATCAAAGACCAGCTGGTTTGTTGCAGCCGTTGAAAATTCCTGAATGGAAGTGGGAGGAAATTGGTATGGATTTTATCACCGGTTTACCTAAGACTCGTAGAGGTTACAATTCTATTTGGGTTATTATGGATCGTTTAACCAAGGTCGCTCATTTTATCCCAGTAAAGACCACCTACTCAGGAGATCGTTTAGCGGAGCTGTATATGTCAAGGATTGTATGTTTGCACGGAGTGCCCAAAAAGATTGTGTCAGACAGAGTTACCCAATTTACCTCAAGATTTTGGAACAAGTTGCATGAAGCAATGGGGACTACTTTGAATTTGGCCTGACATATCATCCATGAGACGGATGGTCGAACGAGAAAAAGGTAAATCAGATTTTGGAAGATATGTTGAGAGTTTGTGCTTTAGCTTATGCTACATCTTGGGATAAATGTCTACCGTATGCAGAATTCAGTTACAATAATAGTTATCAAGCTAGCTTGTAGATGTCACCATTTGAGGCGTTGTATGGTCGTGCTTGTCGTACTCCGCTGAATTGGAATGAAACAGGGGAGCATTTGGTGTTTGGACCCGATATTCTTAAGGAGGCAGAAAATCAAGTTGTTATGATTAAGGAGAGGTTAAAGATAGCACAGTCATGGCAAAAGAGCTACGCTGACAACCGACACCGAGATTTGAGTTTCGAGCCAGATGATTATGTGTTTCTCAGGGTTACCCCTCTTAAGGGTGTTAAAAGGTTTTTCACGTTAAAGGGAGGCTTGCACCAAGATATGTTGGTCCGTTTAAAATTTTGAGCCGTCGAGGAGAGGTAGCTTATCAGTTGGAATTGCCTCAGTCCTTAGCAGGAGTGCATGACGTGTTTCACTTGTCACAACTTAAGAAATGTCTCAGAGTACCAGCAAAACAAACCCCGTTGGACGCTATAGAGCTGTAGGAAGATTTGACATATAAGGAGTAGCCAGTCAGAATTTTGGATGTTATGGAACGCAGGACAAGGAACAAGTTTATTCGCTTTTGCAGAGTTCAGTGGAGCAATCATTCTGAAAGTGAAGCAACTTGGGAGCGCGAAGAGGAATTGAAGTCAGAATTCCCGAACCTATTCTTTAGTTAGCCCGGAATCTCGTGGTCGAGATTCTGTTAAGGGGGGGAGGTTTGTAACATCCCAAAATTTGCTTTAATATCATTTTATTGGTTATTTGTCCATTTTATGTTTTTCTGGAATTTATTGGAATTAAGTTTAAATAAAGTATATTGGTATTTTGTCAAAAACTATTTAAATTTATGCAAAGTTAAAATAAAGTTTTGCCAAAAATATTTTATCTGAGTTCAAAATGCTTCAAAGTATTTTTGAGAATTTTCTTGAAATTTTCCTGATTATTTTATTGCCTGAAACAAATCAAATGATTTTTTGTAATTATTTTAAATGAAAAATCCTTTTAAAACTGCATGAACGATGTGGGCGGCCCATGCCTTTGTGCGGCTCAAGTCACCAACCGCGCGGCCGGTTTCTGCCGAAAACCCTAACCCTAATCCGCCGACCATTGGATTGAGATCAAACGGCCGCGCTTCCGCCGCGTCGCCTGTCGCCTGCAGCCGTCGGATGGAGGCTGTGTGGACACTCCGGATGAGGCCGCGTCGCTCTCCGTATCACCGTCGGAGTCCGCTACCGCCACAAAACCGTCTTCGAATTTCGCGCTGCGCACGCCTTCCCGTGCGCCTATTTAAGGCGCCACCGCTGGCACTGAATCCCTCACCCCGCACCGCAACCCTTGGTCAATTCTCGCACGCCGAGACGCCCTTGCCTGCCCGTGTGAGCTTGCCGAAGTTGCCGAAGCCCCGTCGTGGTTTTCGTCCTTTTTCTGCCGCCGTCGAGCCTCTTTTCGTCGTTCTGGTTCCAGATCTGTGACCCTTGGACCGTGACGCATCTACCTCGCCATTCCCTGCCGCCGGATCATCGCAGAAACGTCGTCGCCGA
The DNA here is from genome assembly GCA_036346275.1 of Otatea glauca. Classification (NCBI taxonomy): domain Eukaryota; kingdom Viridiplantae; phylum Streptophyta; class Magnoliopsida; order Poales; family Poaceae; genus Otatea; species Otatea glauca. The sequence continues at coordinate 27,824,796 of CM070729.1, forward strand.
CGTCGTCTTCTCCGTTGCCAGTGAAGCTGCGCCACCGTACCGCCATCGCCGGGTTTGAGCTCTGCCAGCCGTTCGATCTTTGTTTGACGCTCTGGATCGTGCCGCGTGGGTAAGCAACTCGGGTACTGGTAGCCGTCGGTTTCTGATCGTGCGATCTAGGTGTAGCCACGTGTTCCCCTGCCCCGCGCCGTTTGATCGGATTTGTGCGCGTCAGATTGCACCGGCGCCGCGACCAATCGCGTGCCGCCGCGTGTCGGGCGTAGAACCGTAGCGCCGTGAGCCGCGTCCACCGTGAACCGGTGCGGGCTGGTGGACTGAGTCCAAACGCCCGAGACGCGTGGTAGCGTCTGATTGGCCGGCTCAGTGATGATGTCACCCTGACGTCATGCTGATGCAGTTAATCGGTTTTTCAATTGAAAAATAATTCGGTTAATTCTGAATTTCTAATTTCTGTAATTTCAGTATTTATTCAAACTTCAAAAGGCTATATCTTTTGCATTTTAACTCGGATTTGAGTGATTCAAATTTCTAAAAATTTCTAAAATTGAGATCTATTTAATGGTGAATTTTAATTAATTTTTTGAGTTCAGTTGCTCTCTATTTTGGTATTTATTTGCTTTTTCCCTTTGGTACGCGTAGACGTTGAATTATGCGACGCTTCGGAGGAAGATCCATCAACTCAAGAGCAAGCTCCAGATCAAGATCAGGACCTATTGCAAGGTAAGTTGTGCTTTGATCATGTTGAAACCATGTTATACAAATGATATTTTGTTTTACTTTATTGCATAGTATTTCAAGTATACAATTGTTTCAACTTAAATTGGGACCTAGTTAAGCTACCAATTTGATCTATACCCTACCTTGTCATTGTATGCCATGATCTATTGTCACCCTAGATTGGTTCATTATGGTTGGTTAGTAATGATAATCAACATGGGATGGTTAGACCGTATTAGTTGCTTATCCATGCCACGTCATCACATGTTCATGAATCATGGATAATTAACCTTGACTAATGGAATATGGAACAATTTCATGAACTTGTGTGTCATGTGGGATCACATGATGAGATTGAGTTGTTTGTGGCAGTCATGTCACACAACGATGTTGAATTGTTGATAGCACGTGGTGCTTGGTAATCAACTTGGGTGATAATCATTTAGATTGGGGCAAGTGACAAGGGGCGAGTATGCCAAGGTGGGCCCGATGGGCAGAGGGTATGTGGATGTCTTGCCTTGATCACTCTAAGGACTTAACCTTGTAAGCCTTTGACCTGAGTCAATCATGCAACCACATGTCTGGTATGGGCCAGCCTAGCTGATTAATTTGTAATGTCTTAATTTTTGGTACTATCTTGGTCGGTGTGAATTCCCGAGTTATGGAGTAATTCACATGGCGCAAGTGGGGGGCGCTGGATGTGGTAACTAGTCCCACCAGTGTTGAAACCTTAGCGGGTGGTACCGGGTTAAGCCAGCGCATTGTAAAGGCTTTGTTATAATCACTCGCCTTTGTAGTGTATGGTTGTATCACGTGGGTAAAGTGCATAACCTCTACAAAGTGTAAAACTGTTCGAATAGCCGTGCTCACGGTATTGAGCAATGCTCGGGAATTACACTTAAGGGTTAGCTTTATTAAAATGAAAACTTGGCTGGGATGGCAGGATGCCATGTGGAAGATGGAATTTGATTTAGGATTGTAAACTTGGTTTACTTGAGAAACACCGAATCTATTTACTACTGTTATTTGTTTTACAGTCTTTATGATCTATTCATTGTATTTGTTCATAAATGCTGCTTATTGCAAAATAGCCATGATAGCCTATCCTTTGGAATAAGCCTTGCATATAGTTACATAGAACTGCATTCTGTGCACAACTTGTTGAGTGCTTTAAGTACTCATCCTTGCCAACAACATTAATCAACAGTCGAGGAATCTACACCTGTGTTGGAGGAGGAGTTCCATGAGGACGCGAGTCATTAGGTTCCGAGCCTTGTCGGTTGCCTGTGGTGAACTGATGAGCTATCTACGTTTTCTACTTTCCGCTGCTTAATTCTTAGCTTATATTTCAAGTCTTGCCCTGCGTGGCTTAATAATGTAAGTTGGTCATAAGATCATACACTTACCTATATTAATAAATGGAGTATTATTCTATTATCGTTGAGTATGATGTGATATGTACCAATGTTGAGCTGTGTGCACTAGCGTTGACCCTGGGACTAGTGCAGTAAACACAGTGGGTTCGAATCAGTGGATTCGGGTCCTTACAATTCTCCATGTTTTGAATGTGCTTGTTCATAGTCTCATTCATCTCTCAAAGCATCTCTCGGAGCTCGTTATGAAGAACACACTGGTTACCGTCCTGATCCTCCAGTACCTCTGCTTTTGCTAGTAGAAAACAGAAGATAGCACAAAGTATTATCCCTATCAACTATTAGGTAATGGACAGTGGAGTCACAAACTCTCACGTGTCTTATCACACCCTTACAAATGTTCTTACCAAAGCAGCAGGTGGTATAACCGGTGGCTAGTTCGTGATACCATGACTGGAGTGTGAGTGAGGCGATTGCAAAGGAGAACCTGAACTAATAAGAAGTATGTGGAGCTCAGAAGGCAATATTTAGTAGCAAGGAATAAGCAATATTGAAATCAGATTAGCAAGCTAAATAAATGTCCAACGTACTTGTCACAGTTGCTGGCTTAAATGTGTTCCTAGAACTAGTTAAACCTAGCAAGGGATATATCAAAGCACATAGGACTCAAAGGATGCAAGCAATTCTGATTATCTGCTTCTCTTTCCCTCTTTTTGCTTCTTTTCTTCTCTCTGATTTTTTTCAGTGCGGCTCTTCTTCTTTTTTTTGCACTTGCCTTTTGTTTTCCTTTATTTTAACTCAAAGGCAAAACTAAAATCTCAGGTTTTGGAATAAGAGAAAAAGTTAAACAGATGACCGAAAATTTGGCAAAAACAGCACAGGAAACTTCCGGGGCTCAAAAAGCAGTCTTAAAGCTGATTTTGAGGGTCATGTATAGTTCATTGACCTATCGATGTTTCAGATGCGCGTCGTTGTCCTCTTCGAAACAAAAAAAATTATGCCAATTGGAGTTCGTACGCAAAAGTTATGGCTGTTTTACTGAACACTGCGCAATCTAGAATTGACTGCGACTTCACTTCTTACTTCTGGTTAGGGCTAAAATAGCAATAGTATCGCGGATGAGAAAGGGTGGCCCACGGTACAGGGCAATTGACACAAGGCGGCTAGCGACCTATCTAGAGTTTACGAAGTGGGATATATAATGCAGAGCGGCGGTAGGGACAAACAGAGTAGGACTCAGTTCGGTTCTAAGGTTGGCGATGGTGCGATGACTAATGGTGCAAACAAGAACTAGGGCAACGGAAAGGGACAACTAGAAACTAGGATCACGACCTCAAACCAGCAACAACACGATGACAATGGACACAAATTCAACAAAGCGAAACTGAAACAAAAATTGCTAAGGCACAAGGGGTTGTAGGGCAGCGGAATCGATGATGAACTTTTTGTAGGGCAATTTTTCTGGACTCTAGGATGATGGCAAAACAAAAGTGGGGATACAAGAATTACCTATCGGGCAACCGAGGCTCTGATACAACTTGATGGGGACGGTGGCCAGATCTTCCAGCAAGTATTGGTAAGTCGATTGGTGGAGAACTCGACGTTGATGATCCGGCTTCCAATCAGAATGGATTCGAACCCTGCAATCGCTACACCACAGCTCGTTTGGTTATCAACCACGCACAAACACGGTTGACCTCGCCAAGAAGGCTTATCCCTGCATACGAATCGAGAACACAAGCAAGAACGTAGAAAATGCAATCTGAAATTGCAAATAATATTAAGCACACGAGTTGGGGTTCCACAAACTAAAGAACAGCGAAAAACTGACAAAGTGTCTAGTTGTAATCTAAGCAAAACCCATCTATTCTAACGACGGTGACTAAATATGTATGAGGGAGAGGGCAAGGGAGGCGGCCAAGGGGGTGGCCGTGAAACCCTAGGTCGTACAAGGCCCTTGGGCCCAAGTAGAGGTGGCACAGCACCTGGCAGATTCTGTTCGTCATAATGATTTGACATTCCCGTCGATCTAGAAGGAGTTTGGATGTGAAACCACTTCTGTTGGAAAGTCCCATCGTGGGCATCTCCGTAGAGTACAAGAACGCCTTAATTGGACTTCGTTTGACCCAGTTATGGTCATTTTTAGTTGGACTGCTCCTTGGGGCCGAACTGGACTCGTGAACGAATTGGGCTTGATCTTGAGGTGGGCTTGGAGCATCAGAAGTTGTTGGGCCCTTGTCTTGCCTTGAGATAGAAGCATGGCTTGCTGAGCTGGCATGGTCTCATCAACTCCTGTCGACTTTTGTAGTCGGCAATGAATTTATGGGGCAGGCGCTAGATCTCAAACTCGATGGTCACACAAGACAAAGATTTAGACAGGTTCAGGCCATCGACGGAGGAGGTAATACCCTAGTCTTGTGTGCTAGGATTATTTGGATCTCTTCGATCTAAGATTGCTTATCTCTCTGTTGTTGCCTGCCCTCTCCCTTATATAATGGGGTGGGGCGGTTTACAGAGTCCCGATCGGTTATGGGATTCCGATCAGGTATATGATTCTAATCGGTGACAGGATAGAGTTTACATCTTTATCCACCCTGTTAACAACTCGGGTTACAATCATATCTCTTATATCTAAATATTCATTCAACTGTCTATAGGATGTATCCCCTTGCGCACGGCAGCAAGGCTTGGCGCGGAGCTTATCCTCTCGGCCTTCCACTCGGCCCTGTCTTCCCCTCAGGCAATTCTGGGCCGGTTATGAAGACTCCTGGGTTCAGATATTCCACAGTAGCCCCCGAGTGATTCATGATCTGATTGCTATATCTTTATCTAGGTCTCGACTCTGGATCAACGTTTTCAGCTTCTAGCATAAGCCTTCGACTGGTTTCTTCTTTGATTTGAATGCTTCTCCTTGCAGCAAGGGGATTATGAAGGACTCGAATATAGCCTTCGGTTTCTTGTTCCAACTGATTATAATCGTCCATCTGAGAAACTTGTTATGAGTAGCTTCATGGACCTGACCCGTACCTCATTTGAAGATTAGATATCTCTTTCCACTCAAGGCGAAACCTTAATATCTTTCTTCTTCAAGGATCAATGCCGGATAGTCTTCAAGGTCGTATTGACTTCCTGCGTCAATCCAATTTCCAAAAACCTCTTTGGCTTCTGAAACTATATTAACTCCAAGTTTCCTCAGCTTCTGATGTCGTTGCATCTTCGCATTTACTTCAACCTTGCCGCATCGGCTATAAAGGGTGAACCAGCACTTTCAGAATTCTCTCACTCTTAGTCCTCCATTTCTTACGCTAAGCTTCAGTTTCTTCTCGAGGGATCTCATGGAAAACCAGGATCCAAAGCTCGTCGAAGAGTGGGCGCTTTTCGACCTCGCCATGGCTGAATGGGCGGAAGACAAAGCTGTCACCCTCGACCGCGTCGCCGTCGATACCTTCCTCAAAATTGTCCCCACGCTTTATAGAGCGAAGGAGGCTCTCGTGGAGGCGCTTGGTCGTGTGCGCCGCTGAGAAGTATAGGACCCCTGTAAATATAAGAAAATATTTTCTCAGGCATAATGCCTGGGGAACATATATATAATAAAGAAATACCTTTCCAAGTGTTTTCCATGATTGTCGTTTGACATAGCTTAGACCCAGCTTGGGGTATATCGAAGCTTGCATGGCTCTTTGGTCGGGTGATATCAATATCCAATCGTCGCAGGATATATCTTAGGTCTGACTTGGGACATATTAGGATTTGCGCGGCTCTTGGCCGAGTGATACCTACATCCGACTGCTGTAGGATATAGCTCTGGTCCAACTTGGGACATATCAAATTCACTTGGCTCTTGGCCGAGTGATACCCATATCCGACTGCTGCAGGATATAGCTTAGGCTCAACTTGGAGCGTATCGGGATTTCCTTGGCTCATGGCCGAGTGATACCTATATCCGACTGCTGTAGGATATAGCTTAGGTTCAACTTGGAGCGTATCATATTTATATGGCTCTTGGCCGAGTGATACCTATATCCGACTGGTGTAGGATATAGCTTAGGCTCAACTTGGAGCGTATCAGGATTTTCTTGGCTCATGGCCGAGTGATACCTATATCCGACTGGTGTAGGATATAGCTCTGGTCCGTCTTGGGACATATCAAGGTTTATCCGAACGATATCCGTACTCATTTATTACGATGCACAGCTTATCAACCCATCTTGGGGCATACCATTGGAACCGTGCCTTATCAGGCTCAACCCGCGATATATGATTCCGTCATGTGGTAACCAATCTGTGACCCAACGCGGGGTATATCGCAAGAAGATATTTTTATTCCAAACTGGAGGATACACACGCCCCGCTTAGTTTGATAAGCGGTTAAACATCCCATCGTGGGGAGCGGTGTGTCCCAAGTATGACTTGGTCAAACCATGCCTACCTCCGTATGTCAGGACGCCAGGCTAGCGAATCATTACGAAGTATAGAGCAGGGTTAGGTGTTCTGCAATCTTTTTCCCGCCGACTCGGCGAAAAGCTGATTTTCCCCCTTTAAAGATTAGGCCGATGGTTCATTTTTCCCATCGCATACTCCTGTCTCTTCTGGTTCCTTGTCTCTCCGACTTCTCCGCCGCTAGGGTTAACTGCTGCTGTGCTCGCATTCTTGCGCCGTCGTTGATCTTTCCTCCGAAAATGTCTTCTCATTCTTCCAAAGACACCTCCTCGCTGACTTTGCCTCAAGATTGGACCACCTCGATAATGACGTATGAGCGGCTGCAATCCATGGCGGATAACGGGGTTCTTCCAGCCTTGACTTTGATTTTCGTCCGACCGGCCACAGGTGAATCCATCCCAACCCCTCGTTCAGAAGAAATTGTGGTCTTCGAATCTTTCTTCCAGCGCGGGGTGGGGCTTCCGGCCTGCGCTTTTCTTCGCGGTCTTATTTTTTTCTACAGCATTGAATTGGTGAACTTGAATCCCAATTCTATCTTGCAAATCTCCCTCTTCGTTCACCTCTGCGAGGGTTCTTGGGCATCCGCCCTCATTTCAATCTCTTTCGCCATTTTTACCTTTTGAAGCCTTATCCCTCAAAGAGCGACCCCAAGGTAATTGGGGGAGCCGGATTCCAATTACGGGAAGGATTAAATAAAAATTACTTTGCCATTCCCTTCAAAACTTCCAATAAAGGTTGGCACCAGGAATGGTTCTATTGTGCCAATCCTGATCCTACTCTCCCCTCTTTTGCCAGGCGCCGGCCTAAGGTGTCCCTTTCTTTGGTATCTGCTCCCAATGCTAGCGACATGACCAGGTGCATGATCTTTTGTCGCTAATTGAGAAATTAAAAGAAGATGGTCTCACGGGAGTTGGTCTAGCCTTCCATTTTGTCGCTCACCGGGTTCAACCGCTAAAAGAGCGAGTCCATCTAGGATATGAATTTGAATGGAGGGACGATTCGACCCGGGAATTGCCCGAATCAGCGTCAAAGGAGTAGGTATATGCTCGGGTAGGCGACTTCTTCATCTCGAGCGTAGAGATGTCCACCGCCAGATGCCCGAAGTCCTTCAGTGTATCAAATCCACCTCCTGTGGTAAGAAAGTTTAGCTGATAGACTTCCACATTCGTCTCTGAATGACTTTTGACAGTTATAATGCTTCTTTCCAGGATCGATTGGCTTTCTTCAGTGACGCGCCTCTCCCGGAAATGCCTGTTCATAAGAGCGCTCACTGGAAGCGACCTGCGAGCTCCCATGCCGAAGACCCGATTGTTAAGAAGGGGAAGAAAACAATTGTCAAGGACTCTCCGAAGCCCCGACGCCCGACTGGTGGTCCTAAAATCCAAGAATCGCCAGCACAAGCCCCGTTGCCTTCAGCTCTTCTTCCGCATAATCCCGCGGTCCAGCCGAGTCTAACCTCGAGTGATTCGAGCACTTGGGAAGAGCCAAGGGTTCCAGATCGTGGCACCCCGACTGGTCCATCCGGTAGTGGTTCTGCCGCTCGCAAGAAACCTCCGATGAGAATAAAGAAGTTCGACAGGTTGGATATCCTATCGACTCTTATTCGACGCATTTTGCCGGCTTATTTACCGATCATTCTTCTTATAGGAATCCTTTGTATGATGTTCCTGTCGAGACGCCGTCCGGGGCCCCTGAAGAAACTGAGTCCCGGGACATACATGTCTTAGTTGAGGAGGCCTCACCATCCGCCTCGCTTGGGGACACAGGGGCGCCCTCGAGCCACAGCCGCTTTCATCGACACCCCGTGCTTCGGCATCGGGATCTGCTGCTCGAGAGCCTATCTCCCGTCCATCCCCCGAGGTTGAAGAGATCCATCGAGATCCACCGACTCCTGCTCGCCCTCAACTCATAATGCAAACCGCGTGGGTTGATGAGGAAGACGGCTGGAGGTCCCTTGATGACTCAGAGGAAGAGAAAGAAAAGAATGACTTTTATAGTCACGCCGCCGCTTGTGCTCCCCTGGCCCGAGTAATACTTTCACTACTCTTATCGCCTTCTCGCTTGTGCCGATTAGCATGTTGTCACCTTTTCCTGTGATGGTTATAGAAATTAGGAGCATGCTCTGCAAAGAAATCTGAATACCTCCAAAAGATGCTCCCGGAGGTCAGGACGCGCCAGGAATATCTGGCCGAATTAGAGCAGATCAAGGCTAAACATGCAGCCGAGCTGCAAAATCTTCGGTCAAAGGTCCAAGCCCTGCGGGGGGAGAAGGAAACCTTGCGGCGGGAGAAACTAGATGTTGTTGGCTCCCTTGGAGGTAGATATTTCCTAAACCATCCCGTGTTCTTGTTTAATCGTCTGGTCCTTTGATCTCCTCATCTTCGTGTCAGCTCGAGATTCTACTATTGTAAAGCTCCAAGAGTAATTTAAGGCCTCGGAGGTCTCCAAATTGAAATCAGAGAAGAAGCTAGAAGGTACGCTCAGCAGCTTGGCCCTCCCTTGCCTTCATCGTCTTGTTGGTACTTCTTGATAAACTATTTTACTTGCAGACTACTAGCTCAAAACGCGGGTGCAATACGCCGTTTATAACGAGAAGGTCGAGGCCCTTGAGACGTCTTGCGCTAAGCTTCGCGAGGCCTCTGACCCGTTGCTGAGGTTGCTTCATCCCGGAGGCGAGAGGCCGATTAGTAGGGACCAGGTTATCTCCCAACTGGAGGAAGCCCCCAAGGAGCTTAAGATACTCTTGAAGGAAACGGCGACCAATGGTGCTAGCCAGGCTCTGGCGATCACCAAGTCGCTTTATCCCCGAGTAGATCTTGAAGCTATTAAGGATGGCTATGCCTGTAACGTGGATGAAGACCGGGTAGCCGAACTCTAGGAGGAAGTTAAGGATGCTTCTTCGGCTGTCGCGGAAACCTTGGACCTGTGAACGAATATTTAAAAATGTTTTCTCGATCCTTCGAGAAAATGTTTCTTTGGCCCTGCATTTTCTCTTTAAATATGCTACTTTGCCCGAGTAGTTTTGACATCTTAAATATCGTATCCGACTAGTTCAACCCCTAAGCTCGGGCATGGTTCATGACGCATGTTTCAGAGTCTTAAAAATTCGTAGGAGCGAAGCACTCATATGCATAATTTTCGAGAAGATTATACGAAAACAACTTTAAGAGTAAAAATTCATTCATAAAGAAGAAATCAAATTACAGAGCTCAAGGAAAAAACGACGTAGCTGTTTTATGTTCCAGGTGTTGTTGACAATTGTGCCGTCTTCACGCTTGAGCTTATAAGCCCCAGGATGTATCACTTCATCGATGATGTAAGGGCCTTCCCAACTTGGGGAGAGCTTATGCTCGCATTTCTGATTCTTTCTAAGGATCATAACTCCTTTGGAGAATGCGCGGCTCCTTACGTTGCGACCATGAGAGCGACGTAAGCCCCATTCCTGTGATGGTTATAGAAATTGGGAGAACAACTGTAACATCCCAAAAATTCTAAATAATAAAAATAGAAATATAAAAATTAGAAAATGTAATGGAGTAGAATTCTTTATTAGAATATTAAGAATGAACTAAAATATTATCTTCTATTTCAATATCTTGAAATCCAACCATAATAAAAGTATGAGTTGCAAAATAAAACTTGAAATCAAACAAAATATGAAAATAAGTTGGAAATGAAAATTTACATTGAAATTCCAACTAATCTAAAGTTTTATTGAATTTTGGTTCTTAAGAGAATCTTTAATTGTACTAATTTCATTTTCTCTACAATACAAAACTTAAAGTACAACAAGCAAATAAATTTAAACATTAAAATATATTTATTAATGATTTTTATGGATTTTTCTGAATTTCTTCTAAATTTATTGAATTTCCTTGATTTTTGTTCCAAAGGAAAAGTCTTTTCATATAATCATGATAGTAGATAAAGAAAAGAGTAAAAAGTTTATAACAAAAAAAAAGTAAAAATTTATTTGAACATATAAAATTATTCATAAATTAATTTTGGCAGTTAAGGGTCATATGGAGATATTTTAGGAAGTTACATGTCACATCAAAGCAATTAAGAGTGCAATTAATGAATCCATAACTAGCAACAGTGAATTTGTCAGATTTAAATAAAACTAATTATGAATTAATTCGACATCAATTTTTTATATTATCTTCATTCTGGATCATACTATGAATAGTAAAAATATCAGGAAATAATAAATATATTTGATAATTTTAACAATTCGAAAACTAAAAAGCTGAAAATCTGGTAATTCCAATGTCAGAATTTTAGTAACTAAAATATACATAATTTGAAGCTGAAAATGTTACAGGAGACTAATAAAGCTATAAGGAACCTAAATTTTTTTTAAAGATATTTCATAATTAATGGACCCCCAGATAAATTAAAAACAGAAAACTGAAATCTGTGCACAGTGCACTGTTCGAATTTTTATAAATGCTACATGCATGAGATAATTCTGAAAATTTGTCAAGAACTTGAACCCTATCTTTAGTACACTCCATAAATTTCTCATTAATTTAACATCATGATTGCTATCCGGTTCACTGAATGTAATCCAGATCTGCTGGCAATAAGGAGGAGATGAGGTTTGTTTGGTGTCACTTCAATGAACAATGATCGGGCCCACCCATCATCTAGCTTCTCCACAGCCTTGCTGGGCTATAAAAGCCAGTGAGCATGCCTCTCAGCCAGTTTCCCATTCACAGCCACAAAGTTCATTTAAGCTGGGCTGGAGTATCCTCAAGCACTACCAAATAGAAACCTCAAGTTGATTTCTTAGTTCCCCTGCTGAATGGTGGCCACCGGCAATGCATGCCCGAGCTTCCTCCATGGCACCATCTCTTGTTCTATGAGCTCCCTCTCTGTGTTCTTCATTTCCTGTACTCATTTCTTTTTTCTTTTTCTAAACAATCAACCATTACTTAAGTAGTAAGAAAAGATTTGTAAAACAACAAAATAAAAAAAATTGTTGTAAAAATTCGTGGAGCTATCCAGAACACAAAATATAATTTTGAATTCATGGCAAAATATTAAATGATGACAAGAAAGGTAATTTAATGAAGCAAGACTAGTAATAGTAAACATGTTAGAAATTAAATGTTCATGATTTCGTTGTGAAAATATTTATATTACCTTCTCCCTAGATAGATTCATCTGTGGTAAAAATATTAGGAGATAATCTTTAGGTTTGGTATTTATAAAAATTCAAAAACTGAATTGCGAAAAATATAAGAATCAGAATGTCAGAATTTTTATAAATAAAATATAGAATATATTAAATACAAATTTTTAATGAAGACTTATATGGACAATTTTAACTCCTATAAAAAGTTTCAAAAAGTTTTGATAAGATATAAACTTCGATAAAATTCAAATAACCGAAAACACAATTATGTGCACATTGGCTTGTCAGAATTTCTATAAATTCTACATTAGTCTAATAGGTCTGAAATTTGTATGGTAGGTTCTAACCTAGCTCTAGTACACTCTGTAAATTTCTCATTAGTTTTGTAACAAGAGAGTTAACTGATTCTTTGAACAAAACCGAGCTCTATTCGCTGAAATTGCTTGAGGTCACCTCGCCTTTCGCTGACCTGTGGACCCCATTTCCCTGTTCGGCCCACACGCCAGCCGAAGGCCTCAGCCTCTGTCTTCCTCGGTGTGCAGAAGCACCGAAGCAGAGGATCAACTCGCGCCGTCCTTTGTAACCGCCAATCACTGTGATTCGCGCCGCCCGAGACCACGTCATCGTCCTCTCCTTGCACGCCGCCATCCTCACCGGATTTCCTGCAGATCGCCCATACCGATACCTGTTCTGGAGCCGCAATTCTTCCGCCGAGTTTACACCATGTAATCGGCTTCTCTACAGCAAATCGTCGGCTATAAAAGCTGCTCTGTGATCGCCGTAGAGTTCTCTTCATTTCCCCTCTCATATCATCTACTTCCATACACTAAACCATCACCAATTTCATCAGTTCCTTTCTGTGACCGAAGAACCCTAGAATCGGGCCGAACCCAATTTGAGCCAGTACACTGAACATCCTCCCAATTCCTTTACACATTAGCTTCAGCATCTCATAAGGATCAAAACCCCTCAATTAGATTTAGGTTTCATTCACCGTAGCTTCGCCGCCGCTTTGACCCTTCTTCCCCAAGCACGGCGCATGGTGGCAGGCCAACCCGATCAGTTCTTCCAGCCGTTAGCAGGTAAAATGGAACATTTTGGACCTCCTGACTCTTAAACTGGAACCGATCACACTTAGGTAGCCTTCTAACGTCGGCGCAGCTCGTCGCCATTACCGCTGCCGCCTCCTCTAGGTGACAGCTCGCCTCGGCTCGCTTTCAGATGAATTGATGCCATCCCCAGATGCGCATCACCTCCCTGAAGCTCCCTGCACTGCCGGCCGAACCTCCCCCGAGTTGCTTCGCCGGCGATGAGCCGCAAAGGTGAGCCTCTGCCTTGTGTCGCTGACCTGCGGGCCCCCTTGTCAGCCTCTGCGCCTCTCAGCCACTCCCTCTCGCTGACCGGATGGCCCCACTTGTCGGTCAGCTGATTTGAAAGAAAACCCGCAAAAAATAAAAAGGCGCTTTCAAAGTATTGAAAGAGTATTTTTTTATTTTCGTGGATTTTCCAAACCAACTTAGATTCAACTTGAATATCTTTTGCATTTGAAATCCAAATGAGGTGAAACCAATTTCTAAATTCATCTAAAATCAAGAGCTTCCAAAATATGCAAAAATATTTTGAAAATATATTCTGGAAAAATATTTTAATACAAAGATGAATAGTAGATATAAAAGTAGATTAAATATAGAAACTTTGCAAACAAAGTTAAATTTATTTGGAACCAATTTTATCATGATCCTTATTTTGCTATGCACCCATTTCTATAAAAATATTTGGGTAACTAGTTGTTTTATGTCTTTTTCTATTGAAGTCTAAAATTATTAGTAACTATGCAATAATAACTAAATTGATAAGGAAAGAATTTTTGGAAGTTTATTAAACATATTTATTTTTAGCATGATGGTAGAATAATGTTAGGCTAGGTAAAAATATTGAACAAATAATGATTTATGCAAATAGGATGTGATTTAGTATGAAGAGCATAATAGGTATATATGTATATATATAAGTATGTGTTCATATGGGACCATGCTTGCATCTAACAATTAGTTCATGGAAATATGGTAGATAACTTAATGTATTATGCCTGATAAAAAGGCAGCCAGAAATTTAGTGACAAATGTTTAATTCAAAAGTCTTTAAAAACATTGCTTTGCATATGAATCCTATTAACAACATACTATTTTACGATATCACCATAAGACAAATCTTTCTACTTTAAATAATTTTAGCATCTATAATTTGAAGTTGTAAATACAAGAATACATAATTTTAGCCTCTTGAATTCGTAAAACAAGAATAAATAATCTATAAAAGAATATGCGTTTGTTTCTTATAGCATGTTTTATTTGATTTACTATCTGTCTTCTTTTGCCCTTATTGAAATTGTTGTTTCTCTATATTTCCATTGAACGACGTGTAGAACCCGACGTCATTAATTTCGTCGTCGACAACACAGGCTTCGACCGCGACTTCGTCGTAAACAACGATTAAGCAAGGCAAGCACCCCCTTTGATCATATTGATCTTAGTATTTAATTTTCATTGTGTTTATCAAAATGTTTCATGCATGCATTTATTTTCTGTAAATACGCTATTTTATGGTACTGGTAGATATACCTGTTGTCTCATGAAACTTCCTTGATAAGTATGGACATGTAAACCTTGATAACTATATAAATGGGTTAGACAATACATAATGTCAACTTGGGTATATGCGATTATTAACCATGCTTAGCCATGCTTTAGTACCAACATTGAATATGATCAGATCAAAATTGATTCTTGAGAATTGAAACGGTTGGTTATGACATGATGTCAATTGTTGGTATTTTGACTAAAAACCCCAAAATAAAACTATGGTTTAGATGCGGGCAATTATTGGCAATAGCCGGTTGTGCAAGATATGGACTTGTACCTAGTATAGGGGGAGATTATTGCCCTTGTCGGATTAAGGACTGAGCTATGGGTTGTTTTCAAGCCAAGAATTCCGTGCAACCACGAGTGCTGATATGGGGCAGCCTTAACCTATTAAGTTGCTTAGGTCTGGCTTTGCATATTGGTAGGCGGGAGATAGTATGAGCATTCCTTTCTAGGATTGATTATGAGGGGCTTCCACACTTCGTTGTGGGTAAATGCATATCGGTATAACGGTGTACGCCTTGGTATGGGAAAAAACCCTTATCGCAGAGATTTACTGCTTTTATCGCAGGGAATTACTGCTTGTATTATCACTTTAAATGACAGGGATACACTGTCATGTTTCTTCTCCATAACAAGGAATTAACGTCATCGGGCTGGTGCAAAGCTAGGTCTATGTAATGTAACGGTTATGTTATGATCTCTCTGCGGCACACCAAAGGAAGTGTGCTAAATATCGATTGCACAAAGAGCTGATCATTTCTTGTCGGTAAAGCTTTATGCCTCTACAGAGTGTAAATCTAATTAATTAGCCGCGCCTATAGTCAAAGGCACTTGGTAACGTCATCACATAGCTAAATGTTTTACTATTTTCAAAATGGAATGATTTCTTCTAATATGCCTTGTTTTGGCAAAGATTATGGTTATGCCACGTGTTGGCAAGGAATTGATATGGCAGGATTGGATTATTGGATCATTGAATTATTCAATGCTCACAAAGGGCTGTGTGTATTACTTATGCTTTACTTATTTCTTATCAGTCAAACTTGCTTTATTAAATTCCGTTTGCAAATGTCAACTTGATTTACAAATTCCATTTCGCTTTATGCAAATTAACTGTAGAAGCCTTTCCTTCGAAATGGCCTGCATATATAATAGGTTTTGCTAAAGTCTTGCGGAGTACGTAAAGTACTCACCCTTGCTTATTATGTTGTTTTAGGTGGAAAAAGATAGCGAAGCTTCGAAAGATCTCTTATCATCGCAGGATGCGGGATTTTCAATAAAGCGACCTTTCTAGGGATTATGCCTTGTCAGTTGCCTGAGGGATTGGATGGGCACACTACAAGACTTTGCTTCTTCTGTTGCTATATTTATATACTCTGAGTTGTAAGAATATATTGTACAAATAGCTTCCGCTTGAACAAAATGATATATGGATGTGATTCCAATTGTTGAAAATGTGCGTACTAGCCACTGATCATGGGACTAGTACTGTATGCGCATTAGATTTCCATTTTTACATTTATGTGAAAATGGGGGTCGTTACAACAACACAGGAAAAGTTGTTAGGTGTTGTTACCGAGTTCGTAGGAAGTCCTGTGAGCCATGATTGAGTTGAAGGGGTGAGATTGACTGGCAGATAATTTGCCATCACGTTCTGATTGCCCCCGGCCGCTTTAACTGCCAGGGCATGGACCTGCAGCCAAGCTTAATAGCTTCAAGATCATGGCTCATGGGGTTGAAACCTTCAGGCCATACAACTCGACGTAACCGAGCAGTGAACGCTCGGATTCCGTCGATGGATCTGTCGTCATGATGAGGGGGAGTCTGGCGTGGCGAGACTCTAGCTCGACGATCATCGTCGTCGTTTCAACCCCGGCGATGATGGCCTCCATGATCGTTGCAATCATCGTACCGTTGATCACTTCGTCGATCGTGGCCGGTGCCGAAGCGTTCGTAGTCGTCATAGCACCAGCGTCGTTCTTCCTCATCCCGCTCTTGCCGCATGGCGGTGATGTCTCGGTGAAGGTTGCGGTTGAGATTTCGGTGGGCGTCTGCGACTGGTTGTATGGGGCGCCGACTGCCGGTACTCCGATTGGTGGCAGTCCGACTGCTAGCGATGCGGGTAGCCGGGTGGGAGCGTGAGTTCGCTTCTCCTTCTGGCCTTTCCTGATTCTGCTGGATGGCTGCCGCCGTCACCATGGCCTTGATCTGGGACACGATCGGGGCCACTGGGCTATCAGATGCAATCATCGGGTCCAGCGTATCGAGAAGCGTCTTGGAGGCGACGACATTCTACAGCAGCGTATGGAAGACAGTTTGGTCTCCCAATCTTGATTGTAGGATGTCCTCGTGGACATTGCGGCCGTGTGATCGAAGCGATCGAGCCTGTACCTCTTGTTGGCGTTGGAGATCGGTCTTCTGTTGTTCTATTGCAAATATGCCACGAAGATCGTAGCAATTCCTCGCGGCGCCGACTGGTTTGTTATTCGAGTCAGAGTGACATACCTGGGATGGGTCGGCCTGATCTTTACTAGATTGGATCTGGTTTTGGTCTAGGCAGACAAGTTCTCCGAGCACATCTACGACGAAGTCCAGGCTTTCGAAGAGAAAAGCCTGGTCGGAGATGAAGGTGGCGATGATTCCGCTGATTGCTGCCATCGAGCTTGTAGGAAAAGATTATAGCACTTCCCCTACCTGGCGCACCAACTGTCGACTTTTGTAGTCGGCAATGAATTTATGGGCCAGGCGCTAGATCTCAAACTCGATGGTCACACAAGACAAAGGTTTAGACAGGTTCAGGCCCTCGACGGAGGAGGTAATACCCTAGTCCTGTGTGCTGGGATTATTTGGATCTCTTGGATCTAAGATTGTTATCTCTCTGTTGTTGCCTGCCCTCTCCCTTATATAATGGGGGTGGGGCAGTTTACAAAGTCCCGATCGGTTAAAGGATTCCTATCAGTTATATGATTCTAATTGGTTATAGGATAGAGTTTACATCTTTATCCACCCTGTTAACAACTCGGATTACAATCATATCTCTTATATCTAAGTATTCATTCAACTGTCTATAGGATGTATCCCCTTACGCACGGTAGTAAGGCTTGGCGCGGAGCTTATCCTCTGGGCCTTCCACTCGACCCTGTCTTCCTCTCAGGCAATTCTGGGCCAGTTATGAAGACTCCTGGGTTCATATATTCCACAACTCCGTAACTGGGTAGTTATAAAGGTGGCTTTCGGGTTTGTCATGAAACATATTGCGAGGCATGATCGATCAAGATAGGATTTGTCCCTCCATACAACGGGAGTGATATCTCCAGGCCTCTCGAGTGGTCGGATTTCAGAAACGCATGGTCATGCTACTCGAGTAAAGATTTACTTGAGTCATCGAGTTAAAGAGTTAACTCGATGTATTCAAAGAATCCGAGTCATGGCATCGAGAACGAGTGGTCGAGCCATCCAAATAAGGATGACAACAACTCGCCTTAGGTTTGACCGAGATCGTGAGGCAAAAGGACATGCTTATAGGACATTGTTGAGGTTCGTCTGATCTTTACATGTACTCTGGAGTCGGTATGTCCTGCTAGGGGCTGCTATCGATATTGGTCGAATGCTCGATTATAAAGTAGGAGTACTCGATGGTCGAGTAGGTATACCCGATGGTCGAGTAGGAGTACTCAACCATCGATAGGGGTACTCTAGCCATGTCCGAGTGCACGTGAACCTATAGGGTAGCACGCTTAAGGGGTTGTAACCAATTCGGATAGGGATCCGAGTTGTAATGGACTTAGAGTTTGAAACGGACTTCAAGGGTTGAAACCCGTTATGGGATGTCTATATAAAGGGAGGAGGTGGTGGCTTTGCAACGTGTGAGATATATACACGAAGAGATACAATAGGAATTTGGAATTCCCAGAACCAGCCGCCACCTCTCCTCCATCCAGAACCTTGGAGGCGTTGCTACGAAGCTTCAACGCTAGGACGATCCGCAACCTGTGATAGTCAGAAGGAGCTGTTGGGGAGGCACAAGGCTAGTACGACTACATATGCACCACCGTGGTACATCTGCTCTACTTCCGCTACATGGGTATGCGCGTCTAGTGTTATTTCTGTGATCTATAACTTGCAGTGGTTCCTTGGTTCGTGGTAGAAAATTTTGATTTTTCGCTAGAGTAGCCTACCCATTCCCAGCACAAACTTGTTGCCACAATTAAAGTATGAAATTGACCGAATCTAGTTTGCTCACAATGTAACAAATTGAAGGCAATGTTCTATGCTTTAAAACAAATATACGAACACATAATTTGGAGCACATATATAGAAGTTATAGCCAAAACACCGAGGTGCACAGATTTGACCAAATTTCAGGCGATCTGACCAAATCCGAATCCGAATCCGAATCAAATTTGGTTTAAAAGAGTGTGAATCTCGAAAGACACCCAAAAACGTTTTTGTAGAGATTCTTCAAGGATTCAGGAAAGTACAAAAACTTCTCAATCGGAGTTTGGACGTGAGAATTATGATCAAAATACCTAACCAATTTGGATTAAAAGTACAACTTGCTTCACCAACTTTGGCGCCCAAATTAAACAAACTTGCATACAGAATTAGAGTCCGTGCCAAACTAGGTTTATGTAGAGCTCTTTCCAAGGTTTCAAGAAAGTGCAAAAACTCTAGAATCCAAGCTCATTCGTGAAAGTTATGAACAAAACAAAGTACTAGACAGATTGAAAGAAAAGCTACGTGAAGGAAAAACGATCTGGAACTAAAACAAGGACTCTAATGTATCAAAACCTAACAAAACTCACTAAAATACCATATTGAATCTAAAGGTTGAATTTTTGTAGATTAATTTTCAATTTAGGATAGAAAACAAAACTAATCTAAGGTACTGAATCTCTCACTGAGCAACTTCGCGCTCTGATACCACCTGATGTAAGATTGTGTCTCGATCTTTCGATGAGAACGATAACTATCGATTTGGTGGAATTGACTTTGACGATCCAACTACAACGTACGACGATGATGCGCCTTAGCAATCGCTAAACCAACTCTGGAGGGTAATTGATATTGCTGTGGGCACGATCAACCTGAACACGAGGTTCAATTCCTGCAAGCAACCGAAAAACAAGTAAGTACGATAGTAACAGAAATCTAAAATTGCAAATAAAAATTGATATTCATGAATATATAGATCAAAAGGTGGGGTTCTGCAAAAAAGTCTCAAAAGGTGGTCGTTCGACACATCTAGAGGACAATGTATTTTGGTCCTAGGCTAAAACTATGCTCAACAAAAACCCAAGTGTCTAAGGTGATGGCTACTTAGTATATGAGAGGGAGGTATGTGAGAGGGTCATCCTAGTGTTGTGTGCAGCCAAGGGGGCGCACAAAACTTGGGCTTAGGCCCCCACACACTTATAAGACCCAAAACAACCAAAAACAGTGTATTAGTATATTGTTTCGATGATTTCGGCTTATCCACAATGAATCTAGTGCTGGGACCAGACCTATTGGAAAGGTCTCATTTTAAGCTTTCAATCATGCACAAGAACTCTCCAATCGGACGTTGTATGCGAAAGGTATGCTTGTTTTACTTCAGGTCAGAATCTGGAGGCCGAATTGGATTCCAGAACATGATGGATTTGATATCTCTCTCTTCTTGGCCCATAGATGATGTGTTGGAGTTAGTCGAACCAGGTGTGATCGTATCTGTAGTTGTGAAGCCCTTATCACGTGAGTTATGCCTCGTAGTTCCAACAAGGGAGGCTCCAAATCCCCAAAGATCTCTCTCAATTTTGTGGATTTGGTGGAATTCAATCCTTTCCTCTCTACTCCTTAACCCTAGCTTTCTCTCAAATACAACAAGTGAATCTTGTTAATACAAGGAAAAGAGGAGGGGGCGTATGACAAGGCGCCAGTTTGTCGGAGGGGTCATGTGGCGGCAGCACTGACCCGACTTCGCTAGTGGCAACGTTGGCACTCACTTGTGCCGTGCTTCGCTAAAACCTCTAGCAAAAGAAATAAAAGTAAAAGGAGAAAGAAAACCATCCACCCGATAGGGCTTCCCCCTAGTAATTGCGCTTACCGTTCCTCAATATTTGCTCTAAGGTTTCTTATATACTGCTCTTCAGGATTGCGAAAATGTAATGTTGTTAGCTAAAAAAATGCAAAGTTCACTGTGAAGGTTCGGTAAGAATGGTGGTAGTGGAATGAGTTGCTTGATTTGATAAAAGTGTGTATTAAAGCATAAATGAAAGGTAGATGGTGATTACTTACTCCTTCATTTGGTTCAAGATTTGTGTAACTTGTATTGGAAGGAAAACATAAAAAGCACTACTCGTGTATTAATGGTAGCCTCTGTTAAAGGGCCACATGATCATGCTGAGGTCATAGCTAATCACCGATCAATTCCGTATGTAGCTGAATGGTGTAACATTGATCTGTGCCCAACGCCACAGCCATACAACAAACAACATCTCTGTCACGAGAAAACATTTGTAGTTGGTGGCTAAGGGCACCCAAAGTGCTGCACCTAAGTTCCATATAACTCATGCCAGCATACATGCCATCTCTTCACTCTTTTGTACATGTCTCATGCTTCCTCCCCAGTTCCAACAGCTACCCTGTCGGGATCCGAATATGCAAATCCGGACCTTCTGTGTATATTGCACTAGTCCAGGATCACACTAGTGCACATAGGCTCAACATAGATGAATATCACAATCATACATAGCAGATATATAATAAAAGACTCCATATATTAAATATATATAATTGTACGACCTTATGTTCAACTTACATGATTAAGCCACACAGGGCTAAACTATGAATATTGAACTAAGACATTGCAGTGAAATGTAAAATGTGTATGACCCTTCAGTTTACCACAGGCAACTGACAGGACTCGTACCCTAAACACTCGTATCTTCTTGGTACTCCTCCAGAATAGGTGTAAACTCATCAACTGTCGATGTTGTTGTTGGCAAGGGTGAGTACCTAAAGCACTCAACAAGTTGTGCATAGAATGCAATTCTAACATTACTATATGCAATGGAATGGCTAACATGGTTATTTTGCAGTAAATTAGCATTTATAAATGAGTACAATAAATAGATTGAAAAGACAGTAAAATAAATAACAGTAATTAAAAACTTTTAGCATTTCTCAAGTAAACAAGGCATCCTGCCCAATGTCAAACTCCAAACCTTCCAATGGCAACATGCCATCCCTACCCAATTTTTCATTTTATAAAGTCTAACCCTTAACTGTAATTCTCGAGCATTGCTCAATACCACGAGCATAGCTATCTGAATAGATTTTACACTCTACAAAGGTTATGCGCTTTACCCACACGACATGATCATCTCTTTTAGCCTCTAATTTCATGCTTTGGTGATCGGCCAAGAGGTCATGACAAAGCCTTTATGAAGGACCATGTGGAGGTCTTCCCAGATTTGTGATGAGTGTTTGACTAAATTTGAGTTTGGGATGCTCTTGTTTGAGTTTGGGTTTGATTTGAATTGAATTTTCAAATGGAAGCAAATTCAGATCTTCTCTGATTTCCCGGTGCTACCGGCCATGGTAGCGCGGTGCTACCGGGCGAGCCGTAGCATTGGACCAAATGGCCGGTGCAATATTTCCAGAGAAGGTGTTTTTAGGGATTCTGGCTAGGCGGTGCTACCGGCCATGGTAGCTCGGTGCTACCGGGCGAGCGGTAGCACCGGACCTGAGTGCGGTGTGGAAAAACCAGAGAGGGTGGTTTTTCGGGTTTTTGGCCGGGCAGTGCTACCGGCCATGTTAGCCCGGTGCTATCGGGCGTGCAAAGAGCTACTACCGAGGAGGCGGTGTGAAAATTCGCAGAGGGTGTTCTCGGTTTGCGTGAGTGATGCTACGGCGCCCGAAAGCGGTAGCACAGGTCCACCATTGGCGGTGCTACCGGCCTGAGGGCGGTAGCACCGGCCAGGACGTGTAAAAGTGAATTTTAATGAGTGGACTTTGATGAATTTATTGCACATCTTTGTGGGCAATTCTATGTGATGTTTTTCCTTATTTTTGATGGTTGCAGGTCGACGATGCTAGATCATGGTGAGGCGAAGGATGACCGGGACTAGGCGAGGAGCGTCGGAGGTCCAGATGGTCGTTGATCGCCGAAAGATGATCGGAGATGAAGTCGTGGCAAGCCGTGAAGACAAGGAATGGTTGAGATGCTAGCTAGGCGCTGCATAGATCAATGAGGGCCATTGGATCTTGGTCTAGTTGATAGGTTAGCGGGTCTAGTTAGTGTGCTTTGAGAACCGTGCAAGAAAACCCATTTGTGTGGTGGGTTTTAGGTGAGCCCTTGCATGGTTGGTTGAGTGGGTTAATCCTAGCCCTTGATGGATGCTCTAGGGTTTAGAGGCTCATCCAAGGGTGGTATGTGACCCAAGAGTTGTATAAATAGGGATGGAGGGGTAGCCTTCCCCCTTGAAGGTTTTTGAGGTTTTTGATGTTCCTTTGAGCTTTGCCCGCATGAATGTGAGGCTTTGTAACCTTTCCTTCCAGAAAGAAAATTTTTTCATTTATGTTATTACTTAATTTTCTTTACGCATTTAAATATTCAATTTAAATTTCGTATTTAGTTTCTTGCAATTTGGATTTGCCTCCCCTCCTTCTACATGCTTACGAATCTTTGTTGAGGTTGATGTTTGATGAATGATTCTTCTTCTGAACTTATATTCTCAATCATCTAAGAAAACCATGTGTTCTTCTTGCAAGAAGTTCTTCCTTGTGTTCTTGAATGTTTGATCTTGTAGATTGCGTTGCCTTGAGTTTCGTAGTGGTCTTTTTCTTGCCGGGATGTGTGGGGAGTCATTCAAGATCATCTTGATCATCATAGCCCCACGAGCAAGCCTCGATCGAAGTTCTTTCGATTTTTGTTGAAACTTGGCGCGTTCTTCCTTCCCGGCCAAAAGGTCGGAACTCTGGTAGCACCGCTCCACATGGACTGTAGCACCAGCCTTAGGCTGAGTTTTTGTGAAAATGGACTCTTTCGCTTCCATTCAATATCTAGGGGTTTTGGCTTGGTTTCTTTGGGTGAAAATCTGCATTTGTGATCTTCCTTAGGGGATATATTTTAATTTGGGATCATTCACCCCTCTCTGATTGCCATCTCGATCTTTCACTTTATAGTGCTCTGTCTTAACTCAGTACTACCCGCTATGGTTTCAGTACGATGGGACTGGTTACCACACTTAGGGCCCCCCTCTTGCGCCATGTGAGTTCGTAAAAAGGCAAACCTCACACCACCACTGGTAGTACCAAAGCTAAGACATTATAAATTAATCAGCTTGGTCTGTCTCATTCCAGACATGTGGTTGCATGTTTGACTCAGGTCAAAGGGTTGCAAGGTTAAGTCCTTAAGATGACAAGGGTAAGACTTCCACATACCCTCTTCCCTTCGGTCCACCATGGCACACTGCCCCTTGCCATTTGCCCCAATCTAAATGATTACCACCCAAGTTGATTACCAAGCACAACGTGCTATCAACAAGTCAACATCATTGCGTGAAATCCCTCATCACTACAACTCAACATCATTGTGTGACAACACTTGACACACCAATTTATAATCATGTTCCATATTCCGTTAGTCAAGATTAACTTTTGATATTCCAAGACATGTGATGTATGTGGCATGGCTAAGCGTACTAACACGGTCTGACCAACCCATTTTGATTATTCATATTAACAAACTAATAAAGAACCAATCTAGGGTGACAATTCATCATGGCATATAAATGACAAGGTAGGTTATAGATCAATTAGGTAGATTAACTAAATCCCAATTTAATTTGAAATAGTTATACACCTAAAATATCATGCATAAAGTAAAACAACATAGCAATTTTATAAACTGGGTTCAACATCATCAAAGCACAACTTGCCTTGGTAAAGCTCTTGTTCTTGCTCTGGAACATGGCTTTGCGTCAAAAAATCTTCATCAGATGCTCCGAGCACTTCGACGTATACGTGTAATGAGAAAGAATAAAAGTAAATATCAAAATAGAGAGCAAACAAACTATAAATATCAAATAAAATTCACCATTAAATAAATCTAAATTTTACAATTTTTTAAAAATTTGAATCGCCTCAATCGGAGCTTGTATGAGGAAGAACGGGCTCTCAAAAGATTGAAAAATAAAGAAAATACCAAAAAAATCAGAAAATCCATATTTAACTGAATTATTTTTATACTGGAAAACTTGATTATGATGTCAGCGCTGAACCGACGAATCATAGTCCGACACGTGGCTGCACTATGCAATGGACTCGATCCACCAGATCGGTTGGTCCACCATGGACTCTCAGCACTATTTCGTGCACCCGCTGACGCAAGCGACGACGTCACGCTGACGCCAGTGAGCACATGCAACAACTTCTCGAGTCGACGCACGGCGCAGCCCAAGCAAGATGCGTAGCAAGATCTAAGCGGCAGACCCAGACCGATGGCTCACGTTAGCTAATGTGGTTTGACTAATGCGCGACTACGTGGCGTAATCCATACCGTAAGTGACACATCCAACGGATGAGACTTACCCAATCTTACGGAGCGAGTTCCGACACGTGGCTAGATCCCTGCAGTTCGAAGATGATCCAATGGTCAACAGCTCCCGAACTCAGTGATGGCGGCACGGCGGCGGAAGGTGAACGGAAGCTAAGACGAAGACCCTCCGCGCGGCGCTACGGCGATGTTTTCATGTAGATCCGAAGTGTCTCAGTGCGACGAGTCCACTTGTACCCACAATGTCGATGGAGAATCAACAAGCGGTGAGATCCAAGCACTTGAACACGACGGCGATGACCAAAGGCAACGGCGAGCTCTCACGGGCGAACGGTGGTGACCCGGCTGACGACGGCTAGGGCAAAGGACACGGCGAGAACTGACGAACCTCGAAACGGTGCTAATGCACTTAAATAGGGCCTCGAATGCCATGCACAGCTCGAAGACTCAAATCTATGCAGCAGCGGATTCCCAATTCGAGACGACGGTGGCTTCCCAAAGACAACACACAGCAACCGTCTGATTCAGGATAAACGTCTACGATACGTCCTAACGTGGCACGATCCTATCTGCTCACAATAGACTAATGGCCGTTATCCACTTGAGTCCGAAACTGGTACACCTAAATCCAGACCACCTGATCCTAATCCAACGGTGGACAAACATCTTAGCTAGCCCAGATGAAAATGGCCATTTGATGGAGATCTAACAGCAGATAGTTCAGCTTTGTCGGGACCCGAATTCACCAATTCGGACCCATTATGTTTACCGCACTAGGATCAATGCTAGTGCATACAGCTTAACATTGGTACATATCAAATCATACTCAAGATAATAATAATAGTACTCAATTTATTGATATAGATAAGTGTATGATCTTATGACCAACTTACAATATTAAGCTACGCTGGGCTAGACTTGAAACATAAACTAAGACATATGCAATGGAAAAATAGAAAACGTAGTTGACTCATCAGTTCACCACAGGCAACTGACAAGGCTCGGACCTTAATGACTCGTGTCCTCCTGGAACTCCTCCTCCAACAAAGGTGTAGACTCCTCAACTGTTGATTGTGGTTGTTGGAAAGGGTGAGTACATAAAGCACTCAACAAGTTGTGCACAGAATGCAATTCTATGTAACTATATGCAATGCTCATTCCAAAGGAAAAGGCTATATGGCTATTTTGCAATAAGCAGCATCTCTGAACAATTACAATAAGTAGATTGTAAAGACAGTAAAGCAAATAACAATAAATAATAATTTCAACTTTTGTCAAGTAAACCAAGTTTACAACCCTAAGTCAAGTTCCAACCTTCCATATGGCAATCCCGCCATCCCAACCATGTTGTCCATTTAATTAAACTAACCCTTAACTGTAATTCCTGAGCATTGCTCAATACCACGAGCACGGCTATTCGAATAGATTTACACTCTGTAGAGGTTATGCACTTTACCCACATGATACAACCATACACCACTACCTTAACCATAGTACCAAGCTAAGGCATTGCAAATTAATCAGCTAGGCTGTCCCATACCAATCATGTGTTTGCATGATTGAGTTAGGTCAAAGGCTTGTAAGGTTAAGTCCTTAGGGTGATTAAAGCAAGACTTCCACATACCCTCTACCCATCGGGCCCACCTTGGCATACTCGCCCCTTGTCACTTGCCCCAATCTAAATTATTACCACCCCAGTTGATTACCATGCACCACGTGCCATCAACAATTCAACATCGTTGCGTGACATCCCACACCAATACAACTCAATCTCATCGTGTGACCAAACATGACACAAAAGTTCATATCATTGTTCCATATTCCATTAGTCAAGATTAAACATTGATGATTCAAGTACATGTGATTTTAGTATTAACCAACTATAATTAACCAATCTAGGAGACAATAGATCATGGCATACAAATGACAAGGTAGGGTATAGATCAAATTGGTATAATACCTAAGTCCCAATTTAAATTGAAACAATTGTATACTTGAAATAATATGCAATAGAGTAAAACAAATATAGCAATTTTATAAACATGGGTTCAACATGATCAAAGCACAACTTGCCTTGGCAAAGGTCCTGTTCTTGCTCTAGAATTTGATCTTGGGTCCACGGATCCTCCTCTGAAGCATCGCACAACTCAAAGTCTACGCGAACCGAAGGAGAAAACCAAATAAATACCAAAAAAGAGAGCAAATGAACTCCAAAAATCAAATAAAATTCACCATTCAATAGATCTCAATTTTAATTTTTTTTAGAAATTTGAATCACCTCAATCATAGGTCATATGCAAAAGGTACATCTACTCAAAGTTTGAATAGATTCTGAAAATACTAAAAAATAGAAAATTCGAAATAAACCAAATTATTTTTATAAAGGAAATTCGCATTATTGCCTCGGCATGATGTCATCAACCCTTCGGACCAATCGTAGAGCGACACGTCATCTTGGTCCATGCGCCTGGTCCACAGAATCTCCTCTGGTTCACTGTGAACTGAGGCACGACGCCTCAAATTCTGCGCAACATGTGCTGGAACCCGATTGGTGTGATCTGGACCGTTCGATGAGATCCGACATCCACGATCCGGTCTGGTACTTGGAACATGTGGCGAAAGTCGGATGCACCCACACGTCACGAATCTAGCAGTTAGCCTTCAGATCTGACGGTTGAAGGCGAGCGCGAGTCCACGGTGATGGCACGGTGAAGCTTCTCACCGGCGATGAAGAAGACGACAAGTGACGCGGCCAATCAGCGGTTCCTGACGGCGAAATCGCGGCGGTTCAGAGGCATCTTGACACGAAGAGTTTAGATCTGGAATCCACGGGGCGAAGGAAGGCTTGATGGCAGCGAAAGATGGCAAAAACCCCAGCGGCGCTTGCGACAACTACAACGAGCTCTTGCACACGAACTGCGACGCCACGGGCGACGATGGTTAGGGCTACGGATTCGCAATGAGACAGAAAACCTCGAGTGGCTACCCTCTCCTTAAATACCCCCGGCGAACGCACACAAATCGAAAACCTAGCTCAACACGGCGTCGGTGGCGTATCGGTGACGGACTCCGAGTCCTATGCGAAGAAGACAACGGATAGCCGTCCGATCTATGATCAATGGTCAAGATCATTCCCTAGACGATACAATCCGATCCATCATTTCCAAATCCAACATGCACAATCTATCCTTTCCTAAACTGACTCGTCTCAATCTGCACAGTCAAATCTTGATCCAACGGTACCTTCGCATTAGGGTTTCATCTCATCCTCAACCGCAAGATCAAAGATCAACGGCTCACTCTTGATTTGTCTTCACGGGCTGGCGACGCTGAGCGGTTGGGCCACGCTCACATAGTACTGGGCTCCGGCCTAGTACTGTTTAAACCATTTTTCCCTAATTTTTGAATTAAAATAATTCCAAATATTAGTTTAATTTGTTTTAAGCATAAAAAATATCAGGAAAAATCCAAGAAAATTCTCATAAATACTTTGAAACATTTTGAATTCAAATAAAATATTTTCGGAAAAACTTTATATAAATTTTATACATATTTCATTAGTTTTCTCAAAAAGGCCAATATACATAACTTGAAGTAATTGCAAATAAATTCCATAAAACCCAATAAATCCAGAAAAATCACAAAATAAACAAATAGCAATAAAATAATATTATAAATAAATTTTTGGGATGTTACAAGCTTCTAGAAAGTAGGATAGCGGCTGATACGCATAGTACTGGGCTGGGCCCATTACTGTAGCGCGTGTTTTAAATATTTTTTCGATTTAATTTAAATACAGAAAATAAACTAATGCAAATAAAATAGAAAAAATTCCCGAAAAATTATCATAAATATTTTAAGACATTTAAACTCAAATAAAATATTTTTAGTAAAACTTTATTTTGACTTCCTCATTATTTAATTAGTTTTGACAAAAGGCCAATGTACTTATTATTAATAAATCGAAATAAAATCCAAAAAAATCCAATAAATTCAGAAAATCTGTAAAATGCACAAAGAACATATTAAATTAATAAAAAGAAAAAATTAGTATGTTACAAACCTCCCCCTTAACAGAATCTCAACTTCCCCCCTTAAGGAATAGGTTACAAAATTCTGACTTTAGATCCTCATCACGCTCCCCGGTAGCTTTACTTTCTGAGTGATTACTCCATTGACCTTTGCAAAAGCGAATTTACTTGTTTCTGGTCTTGCGCTCCATCACATCCATAATCTTGATCGGCTGCTCTTTACAAGTCAAATCTTCCTATAGCTCATTGCTTCTAACGGTGTCTGCTCTGTTGGCATTCTGAGGCATTTCCTAAGCTGAGACACATGGAACACATCATGCACTCCTACCAACTACTGCGGCAGCTCTAATTAATAAGCAACCTCTCCTCGACGGCTTAAGATTTTGAACGGATCAACATATCTTGGTGCAAGCTTTCCTTTAGCGTGAAACCTTTTAACATCTTTAAGAGGGGTAACACTGAAATAAACAAAATTATCTAGCTCAAAGCTTAATTCTCGATGACGATTATCACCATAACTCTCCTATCTCGATTGAGCCACCTTCAACCTCTCCCTGATCATATCAATCTGCTCGTCAGCTTCCTTGAGAATATTAGGCCCAAATACCAAGCATTCTCTTGTCTCATTCTAATTTAACGGGGTACGACTGGCATGACCATACAAAGCTTCAAATGGTGATATTTGCAAACTGGCCTGATAGCTATTGTTATAGCTGAATTCATCATACGACAAACTTTTGCCCCACGAAGCAACATAAGCTAATGCACAAGCTCTAAGCATATCCTCTAAGATCTGATTTATTCTCTCAGTCTGACCATTTGTCTGCGAATGATGCGTTGTACTAAAATTCAAATGAGTCCCCATTGCTTCTTGCAGCTTACCCCAAAACCTCGAGGTAAATTGAGTACCTCTATCTGACACTATCTTCTTGGGCACTACATGCAAACAAACAATCCATGACATATACAGCTCTGCTAGATGATCTCCTGAATCAGTAGTCTTGACATGTATGAAATGAGTGATCTTGGTCAATCGATCAACGATGACCCATATGGAATCATATCCCTTCTGGGTTCTAGGCAAACCAGTAATAAAATCCATACTGATTTCCTCCCACTTCCATTCAGGAACCTTTAGCGGCTGTAATAACCTTGCAGGTCTTTGATGCATTGCCTTTACTCTTTGGAAAACATCACATAGAGCAACATGCTCAGCAACTTCACGCTTCATATTAGGCCACCAAAACATTTCCTTAAGATCTTGATACATCTTAGCACTTCATGGATGAATCGAATACTTCGAATCGTGGGCTTCCTCAAGAATCAATTGCTTGTGCTCCTTCTTGTTCGGTACACAGATTTGACCTTTAAACCACATAGTACCCTGGTCATCCAAAGAAAAATCCTTGGCTAAGCCTTCATCTGTCTTGGACTTGATTCTATTGATCTTTTCATCATCCTTCTGACAATCTCTGATCTGATCTTCGAGAGTTGGTTTCACTTCAAAAGTAGTTAGGAAACCTTGTGGAACAACTTCTAGCTTCAACTTCTAAAATTCCTTGCATAACTCCGGTTGATCATTTAACACCAGCATATTAGCACTATAGCTCTTACGACTAAAAGCTTCAGCTACCAGATTAGCCATTCCAGGATGATAATGGATTCCAACATTATAATCCTTAATCAACTCCAAACATCTCATATGTCTCATATTGAGATCCAACTGAGTAAAAATATACTTTAGACTCTTGTGGTTTGTATATATCTTACATCTATTACCAACGAGGTAATGATGCCACAACTTCAAAGCATGTGCTAGGGCAGCTAACTCCAAATCATGCATTGGGTAATTCTCTTCATGTGGGCTCAATTGCCTTGACTCATATGCAACAACCTTGCCATTCTGTATCAATACGCATCCAAGACCTTGTCTGGAAGCATCACAATATATATCAAAACTGTTATGAACATATAGCAACACTAACACTGGTGCTGTCGTGAGATGCTTCTTTAACTCCTGAAAACTCTTTTCGCACTCTAGCGTCCATGCAAACTTCTTCTCCTTTTTCAACAACTGCGTAGCGGTCTAGCAATTGTCGAAAACCCTTCAATGAATCGATGGTAATACCCCATCATTCCATGAAAACTACGAATCTGAGTAACTGACTTCGGTTGTTCCCAATGCAGCACAACTTCTACTTTGCTCGGGTCAACAGCAACTCCTTTAGCAGTCATAACATGGCCTAGGAATTCAACCTTCTCCTTCAAAAGTCACACTTGCTAAACTTAGCATACAGCTGTTGCTCTCACAGCTTTTCCAAAAGATGAAGACCCTCCACGCGGTGCTACGACGATGTTCCTGTGACGTTTTCAAGCAGATCCGAAGCGTCTCAGTGCGACGAGTCCACTGGTACCCACAACATTGACGGAGAATCAACTGGCAGTGAGATCCGAGCACTTGAACATGGCGACGATGACCAAAAGCAAAAGCGAGCTCTCACAAGCGAACGGCGATGACCCGGCTGACGACGACTAGGGAAAAGGACACGGCGAGAACTGACGAGCCTCAGAACGGTGCTAATGTGCTTAAATAGAGCCTCGAGCTCCGTGCATAGCTCGGAGACTCAAATCGACACGTCGGCGAAGTCTTGATCTGAGATGGCAGCGGCTTCGCAAAGACGACACACAACAACCGTCCGATTCAGGATGAACGGCTACAATACGTCCTAACGTGGCACGATCCTATCCACTCTCAACAGACTAACGGCCATGATCCACTTGAGTCCCAATCTAGTACGCCTAAATGCATACCACCCGATCTTAATCCAACGGTGGAAAAATGTCTTAGCTCGCCGATGAACATGGCTGTTTGATGGAGAACCAACGCAGGATGGTTCGGCTTGTAGAAAGCAAGCCAGCGGCCGACGTGCGTAGTTCTGGGTTGGGCCCATTATTGTAACTCGGGTTTTAACTACTTTTCCGATTTAATTTAAATACAGAAAATAAACTAATTCAAATAAAATAGCAAAAATCTTAGAAAAATTTATTGAAAAATTCTCATAAATATTTTAAGACATTTAGAACTCAAATAAAATATTTTTGGTAAAACTTTATTTTGACTTCCTTATTATTTAATTAGTTTTCAAAAAAGACCAATATACTTAATATTAATAAATCCAAATAAAGTCCAGAAAATCAAAGAAATTCAAAAAGACCACAAAATGCACAAAGAACATATTAAATTAATAAAAAGCGAAAATTGAGATTTTACACACCCCTTGTGCCACACATTACGTCCTGCCCCCTACTCGCCACCCGTGTTGATACTGCCATCCTCAACAACAAAATTAAAGTGCTTCAAACCCAAAACACAAAAGTTTTCAATTCATCAATTTGAAATCATTCATGCCAAATTTCAAGGATTTCAACTCATGAATTCGGAACCTTTAAAGGCAAATTCAAAGCTTTCAACTCAAATTCTTGTGCTTTCAATTGGAAAATTAGTTTCAGTTGTAAGTGAAGGAGAACGGGTAGGCTACTCTAGCATAAATTCAAAAAAATTTCTATCACGTAACCAAGGAACCACTGCAAGTTATAGATTTCAGAATTTCTACTAGATGCGCAAACCCATAGCAGAAGTAGAGTCGATGTAGCGCGTTGTTGCGGTTATTGTTGTACTAGCCTCATGCCTCCTCTAATAGCTCATAATGACCATCATAGGTTGCGGATCATCCTTGTGACCATCACAGGTTGCGGATCGTCCTAGCATTGAAGCCTCACAGTAACGCCTCAAAGGTATCCACATGTATTGGTAAGGAACGCCACGTATCAGAGTTCTACCGCTGGCTGCAAGGTTTTTCGTGAAGGAGGTGTGGCAGCTAGGGTCTCAAAAATTCCCAAATCCTGTGGTGACTCATCACCCTAAAGCCACCACCCCTTCCGTTTGTATAGACACCCCATAATGGGTCTCGACATTAGTGGCCCATTAGGAACTCGAAGCCCATCAAAATTTGAATCACCATCCGAATTAAGTCTCAACCCTTTAAGCGCGTGACCCTATAGGTTTACATATACTTGGACATGGCTCGAGTACTCTTGACTATTAATCGGTAGCGGTCCCTAACAGGACGTGCCAACTCCCGATTATATGTAAAGATCACATCGGACGAACCTTCACAATGCTTATTTATATGCATTTCCCTTTGCCTCATGATATCAGTCAAACTCAAGGCGAGTATGTGCCATCCTTGTTTAGTTAGCTGACCACTCTTTCTCGATTACGTGACTCGGAATCCCCGAATACAGTTAGTTCTCTAACTACGAGTAGCATGGCCATGCATTTCCGGAATCGAACCACATGAGAGGCTTAGAGATATCTCTCCCATTGTATGGAGGGGCAAATCCCATCATGATTGACCATGCCATGAAGCACGCTTCACGATAAACCTGAAAGACACCTTTATAAGCACCTAGATACGGAGTAGTGTTTGGCAACACCTAAGTAAGTCATTACACATTTGGAGTACATGCGTCAACCTCAAGTCTATGGATATAGCATACACATTGTATATGAGACCAATTGATGACAAGTAAGATTACAACATTCTCATAGTATCTCAAGGTGAGTCGATCCAACTCCATGTTCTCTAAAATGTGTCCATATTATTTGTTTGAAATCTCCATATCCATGACCCGTGAAATATGGTCATCAACCAATACACAAACACACACATATATATATTCATATTGTGTCCTCATATGTTTATCGACTAGGGATCACTTTAGAATAATCATCACAAAATCATATATGGAGTTTCACAAACAAGTCACATAGATGCTAATAAATAATAATTTATTCAAGGAACAAGATAATAAATCAAGAACATAGGGAAATATAATCATCTCTACGATTGTCTCTAGGGAATATCTCCAATTGTCCCTCACTTGCACTAGAGTTAATCATTTAAGTATCTAATACCATAGCTCTTGTGTGCGCTTCATGCTTTGGCAGTGTGACAGGCTTTGTCAACGGATTAGCAACATTTGAATCCTTGTGCACTTTGTATATCTTTACATCTCCTCTATCCACAATCTTGTGCATAAGATGATAGCGTCTGAGTATGTGCTTGGACTTTTGATGGGACCTTGGCTCCTTAGCCTATGTAATGGTTCCACTATTATCACATAGAGATTCATTGGAGTGGAGGCACTTGCCACCACACCCAATTCAAAACTAAATTTCTTTATCCAAACACCCTCCTTTGTAGCTTCAGAAGCCGCAATGTACTCGGCCTCCATCGTAGAATCAGTAACCGTGTCTTATTTGGAACTTTTGCAACTCAATGTCCATTCAAAATTTATAAAAATCCAAATTGCGAACGACAATCATCCTTGTCAGTATGAAAGATTGCATCGATGTAACCATTTACAACGAGCTCTTCCCCACTTCCATAAACTAGGAACACATCCTTAGTCCTTCTCAAGTACTTAAGAATGTTTTTAACTATTGTCCAGTGACCTTCACCTAGATCAGACTGGTATCTGCTCGCAACACTTAGAGCATATGATACATCTGGTCGAGTACATAACATAGCGTACATGATAGACGCAATGATCGAAGCATTTGGAATCTTACTCATACGGTTTTGCTCGTTAATAGTCGAAAGACATTGAGTCTTACTAAGACTTATTCCATGCGATATAAAAAATAACGCCTTCTTGGCATCCTACATGTTGAACCGATTCAACACCTAATCCAATTAGCCTTTTCTCTCTATCTCTATAGATCTTTATGCCCAAAATATATGCTCCTTCTTCTAAGCCCTTCATAGAAAAACTATTTTTTAGTGAGCCCTTAACGGATTCCAGCATAGGAATATCATTCCCAGTCAATAATATGTCATCTACATACGAGATCAGAATTACATGTGCGCTCTCACTAACCTTCTTGTAAACACAAGGTTTTTATACATTCTTGATGAAGCCAAACCCTTTGACTACCTCATTAAAATGAATATTGCAACTCCGAGATGCTTACTTCGACCCATAAATGGATTTCAGAAGTTTGCATATTTTACTAGCATTCTTTGGATCGATAAAACCCTCAGGCTGTGTCATGTACATATCCTCACTTAGATTTCCATTAAGGAAAGTCATTTTGATATCCATTTGCCATATCCCATATTCGAAATATGCATCAATAGCTAGAATGATCCGTACAGATTTAAGCCTGCTATCAGTGAGAAAGTCATGTTGTAGTCAACTCCTTGAACTTGTGGAAACACGTTTGCGACAAGTCGAGCTTTATAGATGTGAAATTTCCATCCATATCAATCTTCTTATAAACCCATTTGCATTCGATGGTTTTTACACCATCAGGCGGATCGACTAGGTTCCAAACATGATTGTCACCCATAGATCTATGTTGGATCTCATGTCTCCAAGCCATTTTCTTAGAGTCTGTGCCCATCATCACATCTTTATAAGTCGTAGGCTCATATCTGTCCAACAACAATATATTGCACAAATATCGAGCAGGTACATTGCATGGCCTGTCCAACCTACATGGAATTAGTGCCTCCTCAATCGGGGTCCCTCCAAATTGAGTTTCCTTGACCATAGGTTCCTCGGCCAGATTCTCCCCATCAGGGGTGTCTCCGACCAAGTCCTCCCCAAGTGGAGTCTCTCAAACTTCCTCAAGTTGCACTGTTCTTCCACTTGCCTTTTGCGAGAGAAACTCTTTCTTTCGAAAGACACCATTCCGAGTGATAAATACTTTGCCCTCTCCTCGGTTGTAGAAGTAATATCCTATGGTTTCCCTAGGATATCCCATGAAAAAGCAGTTATCTTATTTGGGTGTGAGTTTGTTAGATGTCTAACATTTAACATAAACATCACAATACCAAATTTTTAGAAAAGACAAACTGGAACTCTTCAAGACCACATCACATGTGGTGTCTTATCTACATAATTAGATGGTTCGTATTTAGTGTGAAAGCTGTAGTTTCTATAGCATAACCCCAAAAAGATAGTGGTAGATCTGATTGACTCATCATTAATTGAACTATGTCTAACAAGGTCCGATTACACCGCTCAGACACCCCATTCTTTTTAGGTGTGCCCAGAGGCATAAGTTGTGGAACAATTCTGCAACTCTTTAGATGAAGTTAAACTCGTGACTCCAATATTCTCCTCCACGATCAGATTGTAGAACTTGATTTTCTTGCCACGTTGATTTTGTACTTCATTCTAGAATTCCTTGCACTTTTCAAAAGTTTCCGACTTGTGCCTCATTAAGTAGACATAACCGTATCTACTATAGTCATCAGTAAAAGTAATGAAGTACTAAAAACCACCTCTAGCTATCATGCTCATTGGTCCACATACAACAGTATGTACGAGTTCCAATTAGTCAGACTCCCTCTCACAATGCCCATTGAAAGGTGTCTTGGTCATCTTACCATGTAGACAATAATAACACGTTTCAAATGTTTTTTTATGATCATATCTATGGAGCTTCATCAGACGTTTCTGATTAATATGACCCAAGCAACAATACCAAAAGTAAGTGGGATTCAAATCATTAGGCCGAAGCCTACTAGCATCAATATTATAGATTGGTTCATCATCTAGATTTAAAATAAACAACCCATTCATAACAGGAGCATAGCCATAACATATGTTATTCAAAATTATAGAACAACCATTGTCCTCAAAAATTAATTTATAACCCTTTGCCAACAAACATGAGGCAGAGATAATGTTTCCACAATAAAAATTATTTAATTACATAATAAATCCTGAAGGTAAATGTAAATTCCAGATTGAAATAGAAAGAAAAGGGGGAATTTTCCCTATCGTGGGCCAAGTTTTGGGCTAGGAGGCCATTTTGGGCGAAGAGGGGAGGGGCTAGGCTCCAAAACCCTAGCCACCCTCCCCCTCTCCTGCAAGCCACACCTCTTCCCCTCCCACAGGGGCTTCGTGCACCGCCGTCCTACGTGGCGTGTTCGGGCGATGACGCTTGTTGGCCATGTGGGGTCGAGTTGCTACACTGTCGTATGCGTGGCAGTCCAGTGGCTATCGTGTCACTATGACATGTTAGCTGGACGTGGCCTACCTGTAAGTCACACATGCCTCGTGTACACCTGGTCCACGGTGAGCCACAGGAGGTTCGTGGACTGGGTGTATACACCGAGGACACGTGACGGCTTTTAATTGGCTCGACTCAGGGCTGACGTCATGATGACGCAATAAAGCGATTTTCATATTTAAAAATAACTCGATTTACTAATTTATTTTTCCAATTTTCTGATTTTTGGATTTTTGAATCTTTTGAGAGCTCGTTCTCCCTCATGTGAGCTCCGATTGAGGTGATTCAAATTTCTTAAAATTTGTAAAATTGAGATCTATTTAATGGTTAATTTTATTTGATTCTTGGAGTTTGTTTTCTCTCTATTTTGTTATTTATTTGGCTTTCACTCTCGTTTCGCGTAAACATTGATTTGTGCGACGCATCCGAGGAAGATCCGTTAACCCAAGACCAAGGTACAAAGCAAGAATAAGGGCTTTTCTAAGGTAAGTTGTACTTTGATCATGTTGAACCCATGTTTATAAAATTGATATATTGTTTGTACTGTAATGCATATTATTTCATATATACAATTGTTTCAAATTAAATTGGGACTCAGTTAATTTACCCATTTGAGTTATACCTTATCTTGTCATTTGTATGCCATGATCTATTGTCAGCCTAGATTGGTTTATTACTAGTTGGTTAATACTAAAATCAACGTGGGTTGGTTAGACCGTGTTAGTATGCTTAGCCATGCCATGTCATCACATGTACTTTAATCATTAATGTTTAATCTTGACTAATGGAATATGGAACACGAATATGAATTGGTGTGTCAGGTGTTGTCACACGAGGATATTGAGTTGTAGTGGCGAGGGATGTCACGCAACATTGTTGACTTGTTGATAGCACATGGTGCTTGGTAAACAACTGTGATGGTAATCATTTAGATCAGGGCAAGGGGCAAGGGGTAGTGCGCCCAGGTGGACCCGAAGGGCTGAGGGTATTTGGAAGTCATGCCCTAGTTATCTTAAGGACTTAACCTTGCAAGTCTTTGACCTGAGTCAATCATGCAACCACATGTCTGGAATAGGACAGCCTATCTGATTAATTAGCTTTGGTACTACCAATGGCGGTGTGAGTCCCGGGTTCACGGATCAACTCACATGGCGTAGGAGGGGGGCCTTGGATGTGGTAACTAGTCCTACTAGTGTTGAAACCTTAGTGGGTAGTACTGGGTTAAGACAGAGCTTTGTAAAAGCTTTATCATGATCTCTCCGCGACACACCAAAGGAAGTGTGTTAATTGCATGGCAACAAGAGACGATCATGTCGTGTGGGTAAAGTGCTCACAATATTGAGCAATGCTTGGGAATTACAGTTAAAGGTTAGATTTTATAAAATGAAAACATGGGATGGGATGGTAGGTGGCCATGGAAGGCTTCAACTTGACTTAGGGCTGGATGCCATGTTTACCTGAGAAAAGCTTAAAGTTATTATTTACTGATAATTGTTTTTCTATCTTTCAATATATTTATTGCATTCAATCTTAAATGCTGCTTTACTGCAAAATAGACATGTTAGCCATAACTTTGGAATAAGCCTTGCATATAGTTATATAGAATTGTATTCAGTGCACAACTTGTTGAGTGCTTTAAGTACTCACCCTTGCCAACAACAATGTCACCAGTTGAGGAGTCTACATCGGTGATGAAGAAGGAGTACCAGGAGGAGATAGGGATGGCAATGGGGACCCGATCCCCGTTTCCTCGCGGGGAATTCCCCTATTAGGGGACGGGGACGGGGGGAAATCTCTCCCCGCGGGGGGCTTATCGGGGAAAATATTGCCCCCGTCGGGGATCATGGGGACGGGGACGTTCCACCGTTCCCCATCCCCGATCCTCGTCCCCGTCCCCGTGTTATCACTAATAGGTGGAAGTAAATGATTTCTCAAAAGAAAAAATATATATGTGAGGTTATTATTAATAAATATGCTAAATATGAATTACTCTAGTGATTCACTCACACTTCAACCACACATGCACCATTACTCTAGTGATTCATTCATGTAGCATGTGATCTTTTATATAGCATTTTCGGGGATTATTCCCCGTCGGGGCCCGGCAAACCCGTCGGGGATCGAGGATGGAGGAGAATTAAGCCCCGTGTACGGGGACGGGTGCGGGGGCGGGGAAATTTTGCTTATCAGGGATCGGGGATGGGAGGGCGCTCCCCGCGGGGATTTTCCCCGTTGCCATCCCTAGGAGGAGAGGAATGTTAGGGTGTGAGTTTTGTCAGTTGCCTGTGGTGTACTAAGGGCTTTATCTACGTTTTAAATCCACTGCCGTTAAATTTGTTATTCAGCCTTGCGAGGCATAGTCATGTAAGTTGACCATAAGGTCATTCAACGAGTATTATTTAATATATAATGTATTTCATAATGTTTCCGATGTGTATGATTGTGATATTCATCTATGTTGAGTCTGTGTGCACTAGCGTGATCCTGGACTAGTGCAGTATACACAAATAGTCTAGATTTGCATATTCGGGTCCTGACATGTGATGACTGATGCACCAGGATAGCTTTTACATATGGACACTATTGGTCCAGCTACAGTGCAGTCAGCGGGTGGGATGTGGTATGTTCTTGTCATTGTCGATGATTTTTTGAGGTATTCTTGGGTGTTTTTCATGGTCTCAAAGGATGAGTCTTTTACCCACTTTAGGGGTTTGGTTAGTAGGTTATCTGTTGAGCTCCCTGGTGCCTTACGAGCTAGACAAGTACAAGATTCCTAGAAAGTTTTGGGCTAAGGCTATAGCAACTGCTTGTCATGTGCCTAATTGACTATTCTTGAGAGCATATTGCATCGCACTTCTTATGACTTGAGGTATGGGCGAAAGCCAAGTGTTTCTCATTTTCGTGTGTTTGGTTGCAAATGTTTCATTTTGAAGTCTAGGAACCTAGATAAGTTTGAGTCTTGTTCTTCTGATGGTATTTGTCTAGGTTATTCGACTTCTTCTCGTAACTATAAGGTCTGGAGTTGTGATTCGAATAGGATCATAGAGACCTGTGAGGTGACCTTTGATGAGGCTAGCATAGGAGCTAGACTTGACATTTTAGGCTCTTTATCCCTCTTTGTGACCATCTTTGTAGAGGATGAGGATGATAGAGATGATGGTGTTCCATTTGATCCAGTCCCCTCTACGCCTGAGGTGCCTCCTGTTCTCATTTCTGCATCTCAAGGAGACCAACCCTTACCTTCAGACTCTCCTGCAACAAGTGGCTCTGATCCTAACCTCTTCTATGCAAGAGGTAGATGCCACTTCTGCTTCTGGACCTCCCCGCAATATTCAGAGACATCTTCTACCTAATCAGATCATTGGCAATCTTTTTGAGTGGGTCACACGCTCAAAATTAGGTTTATCCAGTTTCTGCCTCCACTCAGCCTTTGTTGCCTCCTTTGAGCCGAAGGATATTCCTCATGTATTATCCGACGAGTCGTGGATTAATGGTAATGCATGAGAAACTTGAGAACTTCGAGAGGGACAAGGTATGGCAGCTTGTCGAGCCCCCATCTGGTCATAATGTCATTGGGACCAAGCGGGTGTTCGAGAACAAGCAGAGTGAGGATGGGGCTGTCATTAGGAACAAAGGCTAGGCTAGTTGCTCATGGCTTTTCTCAGGTCGAGGGTCTTGACTTTGA
Organism: Otatea glauca; assembly: GCA_036346275.1. Taxonomy (NCBI): domain Eukaryota; kingdom Viridiplantae; phylum Streptophyta; class Magnoliopsida; order Poales; family Poaceae; genus Otatea; species Otatea glauca. The sequence continues at coordinate 27,865,453 of CM070729.1, forward strand.
AAAGACCTTTTCCCCTGTAGCTAGACTAGAGGCTATTAGGATCCTGCTTACATTTTTGGCATCCAAGGGCTTCAAGCTTTATCAAATGGATGTCAAGAGTGCATTCCTTAATGGGTATATTGAGGAAGAGGTGTATGTTAGGCAGCCTCCAGGATTTGAGAAACCTAAGTACCCAAACCATGTCTTCAAGTTTTCCAAAACTTTATATGGACTTAAGCAGGCCCTTAGAGCTTGGTATGAGAGGCTTAAGTCCTATCTTCTTAGTCATGGTTTTAGGATGGGTATAGTAGACTAGACTATGCTCATCAGACACCAGGATTCTCACTTTCTCCTTGTCCTGATTTATGTGGACGATATTATCTTTGGTGGCTGTTCGCACTCTCTTGTTTCTCAATTTTTAGATTTTATGAGTACAGGGTTCGAGATGAGCATGATGGGCAAGTTGAGCTACTTCCTCGGCTTCCAGGTCAAGCAGACTCGAGAGGGAACCTTCTTGCATCAAGGTAAGTGTACTTGAGACCTCCTAAGGCGCTTCGACATATCTGATGGGAAGCCGGTGATGACTCCTATGGCCACCACTGCTGCCCTCGAGCCTAATAGGGATGGTGAGCTAGCTGATCAGAAGGAGTTCGAGAGCATGATTGGCTCTGTAACACCCTAAATTTTGCTCTAATTTAAATTTTGGAGTATTTTTTATTTTTGAGAATTTTTGGGAATTTATTGAAATTTATTTGGATTTATTCATTTCTAACCTTTCTTGAATTTAATTAAATTCATGCAAAGTTTTATTGGAATTATTTTATGTGAGTCCAAAATTTTCCAAAATATTTTCTGGATTTTTTCTGCTATCTTAAACGCCTCAAATGATTTACTTGAATTTCCAAAAAAAAAATTATTCAAAACCGAGAAAACCAGTTGAAGCAGTTTTGGCCGAGCTCACATTATAGCGCATCGCGACCCTCCCCACCAAACCATAATCGCTGGCTGCGTTTGGTCACGGATCAAGATCGTGTGGCCCAGGAGAGGCCACGTCGCTTCATCGCGTTTGGCTGTTGGATTGTTGCCGCGTGGAGGGCTGAATTTGCGCCACGTCGCTCGACGACCATTTCCGGTAACGTCGCCACCGCGCATTACGGCTGAAGATTCCACGCGCCATTAGCGCCGGCGTGTTATTTCTTCCCCTTCATTACCTGGCGCACCGTGTAGAGCTTTTCCTTCCGCCTCTTTTGCGCCATTTCTCTCTTCCCGAGACTCGCTGTAGCAGCCGCACGAGCTCGCCGAAGTTCCGAGACCCTCCATCGTTTGTAGCGCCCCCGTCGGTCACTCTCCACCGTGCCTGAGGTCACCGTCGAGTCGCCCGTGCCGAGACACTCCAGCCGAGCCACTTCGTGTCGCCGGTGAAGCCCCCCAACGCCGTCGCCGTGGTCGTCTTCCTTAGCTCCGGCTGTTTTTGCCTTCTGCGCCACCGTCGCCTTCACCGAGCTTCGTCGTCCATCCGATCTTCATCGCACGATCTCGGTTCGTCCACGTCTCGGCCCATCTCTTTTGCCTAGAGTTGATCATAGCCGTCGGATCTAGGATGCATGGCTTGGATTAGTTCTAGGGTTGCATTTTAGTTAGACCTGAACCGTTAGATTTCTGATGGACGTCTCGGATGGCGCCACGTCACTAGGTTGCACAGTAATCAGCTCGGGTAACGTGCACCGTCAGATCAAATCTGTGTGGTATAAGATCTAGTGTTGCTGCGTGGTTGGGTCGTAGCTGTTCGATCGAAGATGAGTGATAGAGATAAGTCCATGTGTCGGGCGTAAGATGCGTTGTGCATAAATCTCAGCCGTTCACTTTGAACCGAGCGGACGAGATTGCGCCACGCATCGAGCCAGTCCTGTGTCGACGCGTGTCGCGTGGAAACCGAGAAGTTAGTGCCGTCGTTTCTGTCGACGTCGCCCAATTAATCGTAGCCGTTTGATCGGGATCCAAGGGCCACGGTGAAGCCATGTGTTGGCTCCGGGGTAGATCTGAGTCAAAAAGTCGCATCAATCTCGGCCGTTCGTCTTAAATCGGATGGACGAGATTGAATCGAGTTTCGGTTATTAGTTTAGCACCGCGTGTCGCAAGGGGATTGGTCATGCTTGCATCATCCGGTGCACAGACATAATGCCGCCAGTCCACGGTGAACCAAAGCCCGGTCGTGGACCTAGTCCATGGACCGAGGCGACGTGGTAGCCCCAGAGCATGCCACGTGTCAGGTGACGTCATGCTGACGTCATTTTTCCAGAAAAATATTTTGGCCGAAATTCTTTTCTGTGCTGACGTCATCGTGTTGCAATGCTGACGTCATAAATGCGATTTTTAAGTATAAAGATAATTCGGAAAAATCGGATTTTCTAATTTCTGTATTTTTAGATTTTATTCAAACTTCAAATGGCTATAACTTTTGTATTTTAACTCGGATTTGGGTGGTTCAAATTTCTAAAAATTCATAAAATTGTGACCTATTTAATGGTGAATTTTATTTGAATTTTTGAGGTCATTTAGTCTTCTGTATTAGTTATTTATTGCATATATTGTTTGTACGCGTAGACGCAAATTTGCCGGAAGGTTTCGAGGAAGAGTTTGTCGCTCAAGACCAAGCTTCGGAACACGACCAGCAACTCTTTGAAGGCAAGTGATGCTTTGATAATTTTGATCCCAGATTTAAAAATGTAATTTATGCTTTGAAATTATGCATGCTAATTTATTTAAAGTGAATTTAAATTAAATTGGGTAATGTAGCTAATCAACCCATATTGTTATTGTCACCATGAAAGTATTATCTGTATGCCCTGAAATCTTTGTCACCCTAAGTTTGATTGTATTAGTTGGATGTTAATATTGTGCCAACACGGGAGGCTAGACCGTGAGTAGATGCTTAGCCTGGTAGTGAATCATGAATGATCTTTCGGGAAAATGCTACAATATTGATTAAAGAAATATTGAATGTATTTTCAAAGTGGTGTGACGATGCCACATGATGAGATTGAGGTACAAAGACATGTCTGGTTCTGTACCGATGTTGAGTTATTGCTAGCATGTGTTGCACAATAATCAACTGGGTGGGAAATGATTTAGACTGGTGCAAGTGGCAAGAGGCTGTGTGCTAGGTGGGCCTGTGTGGCAAGGGGTTGATGAGTGATGTGAGTCTGTGTGCCACATTGGGCTGTGTGCCACTATTGAGTGTTGGAAGTCTTGCCTTAGTCAGTTAAGGACTTCACCTTGCAAGCCTTTGATCTGAGTCACCCGTACAACCACACGTCTGGTATGGGACGGACCTAGTTGATTAGGGTTCTTTTATCTTTACTCGATACTCGTGGTGACAAGACACAAGGGTGCATCAGACGGGAGCGCACGTGCTACGGCTTGTTCCCATCCAACGGTGATTGGCCCGCCCTATACTTGGCTCTGTGAGGGAAGTGATAGTGAAGGCAATACGGAGAGATCCTTTTGTTAAGGTAGAGGTTCCTGAAAGGCTTTGTTACTGACGATCACCGGTGGTGAATGGTCAGATCTTGTGGGTAAAGTGTACAACCTCTCAGAGAGTGTCAAATCTATTCGAATAGCCGTGTTCGCGGTATTGGACATTGCTCGCGATTACAGCCAAGGGGTAGATCTTCAAAAACAAAATGTGAAATGGGTGGTCAGGTGCCGTTGTTAAAATGAACTCATTAAGGTCAGGTGCCGAGAATCTTCAAGAAAAACCATTTGAAGAAATTAGTATTATTATAACTGTTTCACTGCTTTAATATAAATAAGATATCACTTTAAAAATGCTGTTTGAAGCAAAAAGAACCAATTAAGACAATCCTTTGGAATATGCTTTGCATATAGTAATAGCGCTGCATTCTGTGCATTACTTGTTGAGTGCCTTGTGTACTCACCCCTCCTTGCTTATCAACCCCAACATCAGTGGAGGAGTCTACACCAATGTGGGAGGAGTACAATGAGGATCCGGACAATTAGGGGGCAAGCCCAGTCGGTTGCCTGTGGCAAGATGAAGGCTCCACGACATTTATTTTATTCCGCTGCTATTTCCTTTACTCTGAATAATGTAAGCCCTGCGTGGCTGATTTTATGTAAGGATACCATAAGATCGTACAACTCAGTTTATATAAATGTTTGCACTATTTATTTTTATATCGCTGTGAATGTCTGTGGTGTGCAACCCTGTAAGACTGTGTGTGCTAGCGTGATTCTGGACTAGCACAGAATACACAGAGGGTCCGGATTTGCAGATTCGGGTTCTGACAGGCTCCCTCTTGTACCTCACTGCTTCGAGGCCGGACATACATTTTCCTATGTGTCTGTGCGCTCGATTTCAGGCTTCCACTCGCGCCTCTCACTGCCAAGCGTTGAAGCACATCTTCAGGTACCTTCGAGCTACCTTTGACTATGTTATTTGGTACTCTTCTTCTTCTTGTCTGTCCCTTAGAGCCTTTTCAGATACAGACTTTGCTGGCTGTAGGATAGATAGAAAGAGCACTTCTGGCACTTGCCAATTCATTGGTACTTCTCTTGTTTCTTGGTCTTCTAAGAAGCAGTCTGGAGTTGCACAGTCCACCACTGAGGCTGAGTATGTTGTGACTGCTAGTTGCTGTAGTCAGGTGCTTTGGATGAGATCGAGCTTGCTAGACTTTGGGTTAGACATAGATAGTGTTCCACTTTTCTATGATAACACTTTTGCCATTTGCATTACCAAAAACTCAATGTAGCACTACAAGACCAAGCACATAGATATTAGATATCACTTCCCTAGAGACTATGTAAAGAAGGGTGATATAGTGCTTCAGTTTATGGAGAGTGACCACCAGCTTGTCGATATCTTTACCAAGCCTTTGGATAGCTCTAGGTTTGTGGCTTTGAGAGGAGAGCTTGGTGTCATGTGTCCCTACGACATTTCTTGAGAGGAGCTAGTTTGTATATTATGTACTATATATGTTTTGTTCCAGTATTTCCTTTCTTTTACATCTTCTGGTTGTTTTTGGGCTTATTGCTACAGTTCTGAGTTCACTTTATTTAGACTTCAGGCATGCTTTGCATGGACCTATCATCTTATGATATAGGTCGCTATCATGCACAATTAGCTGTTCTCTCTTCTCTCTATGTTAAGCTCCCTCACAATCTTATAAGTCTAGCAGGCCCCCTGGGTAGATAGAGTCTGTGTGCACTCCCTAGCTTAGGATGTAGAGTCAGTTTCCCCATGTCAGTCATTGGGGAAGATGAGAGCGAGTCTGAGCCATAGTGTTTTCTACTATCTTTTCTTTGCTCTTTTAGGATGCATTTCATTCATGCATACTTGAAAATGGGGAGAAAACGATAAAATTGCCTTCTTGATGCCTATATTGCCAAAAGGGGGAGAAAATGTAGAAAAAGAATCATCAATTGGTAAAAATGTGAATCCATCTTGGTTCTTATGATCTTTGTGAAGTCTTGTCAATTTTTAAGGATCATAAGCATAATTGAGCTTTTTATGAGTTTTTATTGGATTTTAGAGCTTTTGTGGAAAACTTGCTCTTTCTTTATACCTTGTAGTCGGTATATTGTCTAAAAGTTAAAGTAGGTGCTTGCTGAAATTATTGTATAAAATGGCTAAATGTTAATGTTGTTAATATGTTTCAGGTCATCCCTTGTGTAATTACTTTGTATTTGTTGTTTAGTGTCAAGAAATGCATGTATGTTGCTGCTAAAATTTTAGTTGATATTGGTTATCCTTTAGTGTAAAGTCATGGTGAAGTGACATTCAGGTCACGTGTGGTGTTGGGATATTATAGTAAATGTAGTGGCAAGGTCCCAAAGGCCAATGCACCAACCCTTGCTTTATTCCCAACGTGGAGATCAACCTCGCATCTTGTAATGCTCCTACTCCTTATTAACACCTACATCGAATTGCAAATATGAGCAACCAATTCGGTAACAAATACCCAAGAGTTAATAAGAGAATCGACATGAAATACATCTATAATATTAATACCTGAAGTAGATAGTTTAGCTCCACCATTCTTTTTAAGAGCTGCTAGGTACTTTATGCAATTCCTCTTCTAGTAGCTTGACTTGTTGTAGTAGAAACATTCTGAAGGACCATGTGGAGGTCCATCCATATTTGTGATGAGTATTTGACTTTATTTGAGCAAGGTATGCTCAGGTTTGAGTTTGATTTGAATTGGAATTCAAAAGGAAGGAATTTGAGTTGTGTTAGCTTCTTGCGGTACTACCGGCCTGTGGCTAGCGGTAGAACCGACTGATGATTGAGACATAATTAATTGTGAGCATTTGTGATGATTGAACATTGCTATGTGAGGTATTTCCTTGTTTTTGATGGTTACAGGATGACAGCGCAAGGTCATGGTGAGGCGAATGATGGCCGGGACTAGGCGAGGAGCGTCAGAGGTCCAAACGGTCGGGGATCGCTGGAAGATGATCAGAAACGGAGTCCGTGGAAGCCAGGAAGACAAGGAATGGATGTGATGCTAGCTAGATGCTCCTCGGATCGATGAGGGCCGTCGGATTGCGGTCTAGTTGATAGGATAGCTGGTCTAGTTAGTATGCTTTGAAAACCGTGCAACAAAACCCATTTGTGTGGTGGGTTTTGGGTGAACCCTTGCATGACTGGTTGAGTGGGTAAATCCTAGCCCTTGATGGTTGCTCTAGGGTTTAGAGGCTCATCCAAGGGTGGTAGGTGACCCAAGAGTTGTATAAATAGGGGTGGAGGGGTAGCCTTCCCCCTTGAAGGTTTTTGAGGTTTTTGATGCTCCTTTGAGCTTTGCCCACATGAATGTGAGGCTTTGTAACCTCTCCTTCCAGAAATGAAATGTATGTTCATGTTTCATTTCCTTTACGCATTTAAGTTACGCAATTTAAAATTCCTCATTTACTTTCTTGCAATTTACATTTACGCAATTTGGATTTGCCTCCCCTCCTAATTGATTGTGAATCTTTTGCTGAGGTTTATGATTGATTCTTTCTTGAAATCATGTTTCAATCATCTAGGCTATCCATGCGTTCTTGTTGCAAGAAGTTGATTTTTTGCGTTCTTGAATGCTTGGTCTTATAGATTGTGTATCCTTGAGTTTCTATGTGTTCTCTTGCTTGCTGAGACGTGTGGGAAGTCATTCAAGATCACTTTGATAATCAAAATCCTACGAGCAAGCCTTGGTCAAAGTTCTTTCGATTTTTGTCGAAACTTGGTGCGTTCTTCCTTCGCGCCATAAAGGTCAGAACTTTGACGTCAATCCTTGTGGTTGAAGGTTGGAATGAGTTCCTGACATCCCAAGGACCTTATCTACCAAGTTTTGTGAGTTTCTACCTAGCCGATCAAAAGTTACATCGATTTTTGTTTTTGAGATTGTGCTGTTTTTTCCTTTCACCGAACACTATTCATCTGACCAGTACTGCCGACCAGTTCGCAGTACTGTTCATCAGAACTCTGTTCATCCTAAATATTGTTCGTCCGACCAGTGTAGTTTTTATTGTTCATCAGACCTCAACTGGTCAGTGCTTTCACCGAACACTGTTCATTTGACCAGTACTGCCAACCAGCTCGCATTACTGTTCATCCGACCAATGCAATTTTTACTGTTCATCCGACCTCAACTGGTCAGTGCTTTCACCAAACACTGTTCATCCGACCGTACTATCGACCAGTTCGCAGTACTGTTCGTCCGACCAGTGCAGTTTTTACTGTTCATCCGACCTCAACTGGTCAGTGCTTTTGTTCATACGATCACATGTTGACATGGTTCAGTTCTTTCTATTTGTTATTTTGATGGTTTGAATTTTGAGGGGGAAATCCTAACTTGGGCTTAGGATTAAGCTTGTTGCTGCGGATCTTATCCAAAGCTTTTAGCATTGTCTTTTCCTTTAGTCTTAGCCTTCTTTTTGAAACAACTATTTTTTTGTAGCATCATCACATGACTGATGCTTTTCTTAATGTGTCCTAAGTATCATATGTAGCTTAGTGAGATTCTTGTCCATGCCATTCATATGTGAAAGACCATGTGGATGTCTATTCTTGTTGGTGATGAGTTATTGACTATTGTTGAGCATGAGGTGCTCATGTTTGAGTTTGTGTTAAACTCTATTTTGAATTTGAAGCAATTTGAGTGTTGTTTGGTCTAGAGCGGCACTACCGGCATGGTTGGAGCGGTACTGCCGGCCAGGCGGCACTACCTGCCTAGTGTGGGCGGTAGTGTCGACACGGTGGTAGCACCGGCCCTCTGAGGTGGTAGTTATTTTCCAGAGAGGGATGTTTCCTCGAAGAGAGCGAGCGGTACAACCAGCTACTGAGAACGGTAGTGCCGACTTTGTGGTACTACCGGCCCTAGTAGGCAGTAGTGCCGGCTTCATGAGCGAAGTTGAAATTAAATTGTGATTTTGTGATGATTATTGCATATCAATTTGGACATTGCTATGTGATGGGTTTTCCTTATTTTTTATGGTTGCAGGATGACGGTGCTAGATCATGGTGAGCCGAAGGATGATGGGGACTAGGCGAGGAGCGCCAGAGGTCCAGATGGTCAAAGATCGCCGGAGGATGATCGGAGATGGAGTCGCTGCGAACCTAGAAGACAACGAATAGATGAGATGCTAACTTGGAGCTACTCGGACCAAGGAGGGCTCTTTGATCACAGTCTAGGGGATAGAGTAGTGGGTCAAGTTAATGTGCTTTCAAAAGCGTGAAAAACCCGATATGTTTGTTGGGTTTTGGGTTAGCCCTTGTATGTGTGATTGAGTCAATCCTAGCCATTGATGGTGTTCCTTAGGGTTGAAGGAACTCATCCAAGGGTGGAAGATGATTCAAGAGTAGTATAAACAGAGGGGTAGGGGTAGCTCTCCCCTCTTTGAAGGTTTTTAGAGGTTTTGGTGCTCATTTGAGCTTTGCCCACTTTGTTGTGAGGCTTTGTAGACCTCCTTTCTAGAAATGAAAATCCAAGTTTCTCAAGTTTGAATTTATTTTACGCATTTACATTATGCCTTAAATTCAATATTTAAATTACACACTTACCTTCTTGCAATTTACTTTCCGCACATTTGGATTTTCCTCCCGTCCTACTTGCTTGTGCTTCTTGTGCTGAGATTGTATGATTAATGGATGAATCTTCTTCATATCATGTCCCAATCATCTAGGTGTAACACCCCGATATTCCGTATGCCCAGAATGTCACAACCTCATGAAAAGATAACAACTAAATAGTCAAATAAAACAAAATTTCAGCAAGCTCACTATTGAATAAAAACTGAGCTTCGGCAACCAAAATCATCTCCAAATAAAATCTACATAGCAACTAAACAAAACTACTTGAGAAGATAAAATAAGGTAACAATAACAACTACATTCTGACATATACACTGATATTATGATAGGAACTAAACCACAATCCAAATTAACAAAACATAACCACAACATCAAACTATAGCTCTATTCATTATTTTAGCAAAACATAACCAAGGTAAACCCAAAGACCCTTGTCCACAAGACGGGAAGGTGATACTATAAATTTAAGATTCACGATAGCCCATGGTATTGTTTTCATGTGAAGTGAAGAGGTGATGCTACAACCCTTTTTCCCCATGTCATCATGTGATACCTAAAAAAACATTTAAATAAATAAGCGTGAGTCCAAAACTCAGCAAGATACATCATATAGCCACAACATCATATATAAATGCAATTGATTTCATAAAACACACCATGCTTTTCACGCATATGTACGAACTCGTAGCTCAACCTCTGAGAATATCCATTCAATTATGCAATGCAGAATGACATATGCACATTGCCATCTTATAGCTCATAGCGGTATAGCTGAGTGCGCACCCGTCGGCGTGCACCCTCTCATTCCCTTCCATCCCGTGGAGGGGCCTACAGAAGTAGGTCTTTTATGCCCACTACAAGTGAGACATAGAGGACCACACAGGACACCTCTTCCATCATGTATGCACATATGCAAATGATATGGTTTGTTTGCAGGTTGCATATTTCCATCATTGACATACACACGACCAGCATCGAAACAATGGTAATAAAGCATAATGAACATTTAGAACAGCTAGGTATCAATTATCCAATCACATTATAAAGACATCTAAATTCCTCCTCATATAGAATGCACTTGCCTTAACCATGAGGAGCAGAGTGTCGCGGGGTTGAGGCCACTCCTGAAGTCACATCACCTGAGAATAAATTACATACAAATCATCAATACAATTCGAGCATAAGCAATAAAAATTTAGCAACATCGAAACTACTCCCTACCTCAATTATAATAACTTTCTCACTTGGCGAACAAAACCGCCCCTCTGTTGTCCCGATACTTTAAAGTTTATCAATTCCACCCTTATAACCCAAACCTCAGGGACCAAGAACTTTATGAAACTACTAAAAATTACCCACGTAAAACCTGTTAACAAATTCTGTCAAATAAACATTTAGCCTTTCATCTTTAGTCCTGAAACCCGATCTGCTACCACACTGGATAGCAGACTTCAAAATAGCATTACTAATTTTATACAATTCCAAATGAAGTAAAGGATGATATTTATGAAATCTAAAGGAAATTTTGTAACTTAATCTGGTCATTAAAAAAATTTAATTCAACTTCTAGATAGCCCTACTCTTCAGTTTTCCTCGACTGCTGTCAGTAGAGATAGATTCTGGGCAGCAATAAATCAAACAGCCATAATTTTTAGTCTACCCAACCAAAATTCGTGATCTTGGTGTCTAAATAAACTTAAGACGATTATCTACAACTTTTTCAACACCCAACCCCTCTGGAAACGAGTGGAACTATTTTTAATATCTGCCCTAAGATTCAGATTAGCACTGCTCGAACCCAGATCTCGTCCCACAATACAAATTCTCCCCAAACCAATCTAATCACTACACAAAAACCTGAAATTCTATCAATAAAATCACCAAAACAGATCCACAAATTAACTCAAACCTGAATGGGGGACGCCAGGAGGGAGGAGGGGCGTCGGGAGGGAGGAGCACTAGGAAGAGGAGGGGTGCAAGAAGAGGAGGGGGCGTAGGGAGAGGAGAGGCGCAGGGAGGGGGCTGCTGGAAGGGGAGGTGGGGTGACGTGTGGGTGAAAGGGGTGAGTGGGCTAGGGTTAGGGAACCCCCCATGGGCCAAGACACTCCACCTACAACCCAAAATCAGCCCACACTAACCCAAATCTCCCTCGGAGGCCCAAAGATAGCCCTCAAGACCCACACTAACCCCAAAACAGCCCACAATAGCTCGAATTAATTTTTTTTAGATATTACATTCTCCCCCCTAACAGGATTCGACCCCGAATCTGGGCACGCCACTAAGCGACAAAAAAACAACTAGGGAATTAATCTCATCACACACCTGTAGAGAACAACTCAGGATGCTTCTCATGCATGTGAGACTCCAACTCCCAAGTCGCTTCCCTCTCCGTCTGATGTGACCACAAAACTTTAACAAACTTCAAGGTTCTATTTTTCAACACTCGCTCAGCATTCCCCCAAGATTTTGAGTGGTCGGGCCTCAAAAGTGAGACTATGATCAATCACCAATGGATCAAGTGGAACAACCAATTCTGTATCATGCAAGTATTTCCTCAACATGGACACGTGGAACACATTATGCACTCCTTGCATAGAACGGGAAGCTCCAATCGATAAGCCAATTTTCCAACCCTTGCCACAATAGGGAACGACCCAACGTACCTCGGGCTAAGCTTTCCCTTAGAGCCAAATCGAACCACTCCTTTAGTGGGAGAAACTCTCAGAAGCATGCTATCACTCAACAAAAACTCCAAATCTCGCCTCCTCACATCAGCATAGCTTTTCTGTCTACTCTGAGCTGCAAGGAGGTTCTGCCTCACCTCAGCCTCTCGATCAATAGTTTGATGAACCCAATCAGGGCCAAGAACTGCTCTTTCCTCTACTGCATCCCAACACAGGGGTGACCTGCACTTCTTCCCATAAAGCACCTCAAAAGGAGCAGCCCTGTTGCTTTCATGGTAACTATTGTTGTAAGCAAATTCAGCAAAGGCCAAATGATCTTCCCAACTACCCTTCCATGCCAAAGCACAGGATCTAAGCATATCCTCCAAGGTCTGAATGGTACACTCGGACTGACCATCAGTTTGAGGATGGAAAGTGGTGCTAAGACGAATCTGTTTGCCCAAAGCACTCTGCAAACTCTCCCAAAACTTGGAGACAAACTTTGCATCACGATCGGAAACAATTTTCTTAGGCACACCATTCAGTCTCACAATTTCTCGCACATATATAGGAGCCAACTCGCTCGCTGAGTTTGTCGTGCGGATGGGAATAAAATGAGCAGACTTGCTGAGACGGTCCACAATGACCCAAATGGCATCCTTCCCTTCTTGAGTGCGAGGTAGGCCAACCACAAAGTCCATGGATATGCCATCCCAAGGCCAAACAGGAACCTCCAAACGCTACAACAACCCTATCAGTCGCTTATGTTCGGCCTTCACCTTCTGACAAATCCCACAAGATGCTACATAATGAGCAATGTCAACCCTCATCCTTTTCCACCAAAAACTCTTTTTCAAATCCGGATACATTTTGGTCTCACCAGGGTGAACCGTATACGGGGTACGATGAGCCTCTTTTAAAATATCATCCTTAACTTGAGAATTTTGGAGAACACAAAGGCGGCCTTTAAACTGCACGGTCCCAACTTCATCAAAGCTCAAATCCCTAGTTTTGCCCTCAATAATGCGTTTCCTCACTTGTTGCAGTAACCGATCGTGCTGTTGTGCTCACGCACACGCTCTGGAATTGCAGATTCTAGAATCAACTGTGTTTCAGCTTGCACGGTACCCACAAAGCAAAACGAGACTCCCATGAGCTCAAAATCAGCAATGAGACTCTCAACCACTGGGGGCGTTGCCTTGCGACTAAGTGCATGTAACATCCCAAAAATTTGCTCAAATAATATTTTATTGCTTAAATGTGCATTTATGATTTTCTGGAATTTATTTGGATTTTTTGGATTTATTTGAATTAATTTCAAATTAAGAATATCGACCTTTTGTTCAAATCTATTTAAATTTGTGCAAAGTTAAGATAAAGTTTTGCCAAAAATATTTTATTTAAGTCCAGAATATCTCAAAGTATTTTTGAGATTTTTGTGGGATTTTTCCTGATTATTTATTTGCCTAAAAGTAATAAAAGGAATTTCTGTAATTATTTTAATTGATAAAACCAGAAAATCTCGTTTAAACGGTAATGGGCCGAGCCCATGAACTGTGCGTGCATCGGCCCATGTGTGGAGGTGCGATCGCCACCGCTGATCTTGCATCGGCGGTCCGAGCGATCGCGCAGAAACCCAAACCCTAGCGCTAGCAACCGGTAGATCAGGATCGGACGGTTAGGAGTAAGCCGTATCGGTCTAGGTAAGTGGAGATCGTGTTGGTTGGTTAGCTGCGGGTGGATCTGATCCAGCCACGTCGTCGGGAATCGCAGCCGTTCGTCCGCCATCGGATGGTTGTCGGCCGTCGTGTTCGCGTGAGACTCGGACGCCGCCGCCGTATCCGAGATGGACATCGCCGCCGCGTCGGTTGGATTTCCTAGCGCCGTACACGATCGTCGAGGGCTATTTAAAGGTGTCGCAGCCTCTCCGAGGTTCGTCTTGGTGTGCCGCAGCGTTTAGTTGGAACCGTTTCGCGAGAGCCGTCTCAGAGCGCGCCCAGGAGCTCGCCGGAGCAGAGGACGCAGCCGCCGCGGGTTTTCTTCAAGAACACCGTCGTATCGTCTTCCTTCACCGCGTGTGAGGACCTTTTGAGATCACCGCAGCGGGCCGCGTCAAATCCAATTGAACCCGCGCTGAGAAGCTCACCGCATCGCCGGGTCTGCCATCTTCTTCCTCGCGTCCGGTGAGTGCCGCATCGCCGCAACATTGTTTCCGTGGGGATAGCTGTTAGCCATTGGATTTCATCGCGTGGCCCAGATCACGCCGGGCGCGGGACCAATCGCAAGAGGACGCGTGGCGGTGTTGGGTTCGAAGCGCCGTGCGTCGAATCTACGGTGGATGGGTGCCGCGCTGTGGATTGGACGTATAGACCGAGCCACGTGGAGGACTTTGGTTGTGCCGCGTGTTGCAATGACGTCATCGCTTGCGCGTGGTGGTCCACGGAATCGCACTCACCCACGGAACTCGGGATTTCATGGACTCAGTTTATGCGTCGAGAGCACGCGTCAGCTTTTGATTGGTGCACGTGTCGCCGTGGAGTAATTAGGTGTTTTCAGTATAAAAAGAACTCTGGAAAATTGGATTTTCTAATTTCTGTATTTTCAGAATTATTCCAAACTTCAAAAGGCTATATCTTTTGCATCTTAACTCGGAATTGAGTGATTAAAATTTATAAAAATTTGTAAAATTGAGATCTATTTAATGGTGAATTTTATTTGATTTTTCGAGTTTAATTGCTTTCTATTTTGGTATTTATTTGCTTTTCTCCTTCGGTACGCGTAGACGTTGAATTGTGCAACGCTTCGGAGGAAGATCCAACAACTCAACAGCAAGCTCCAGAGCAAGATCAGAACCTATTCCAAGGCAAGTTGTGCTTTGATCATGTTGAACCCATGTTTATAAAATTGATATATTTGTTTTACCCTATTGCATATATTTCAAGTATACAATTGTTTCAAATTAGATTGGGTTTAGCTAATATACCAGATTGATCTATACCCTACCTTGTCATTGTATGCCATGATCCATTGTCACCCTAGATTGGTTCAATATAGTTGGTTAGTAATTATAATCAACATTGGAGGGTTAGTCTGTATTAGTTGCTTAGTCATGCTACGTCATCACATGTCTCTGAATCGTTGATAATTAATCTTGACTAATGGAATATGGAACAATGTTATGAACTTGTGTGTCATGTGGGATCACACAATGAGATTGAGTTGTTGTGGCGAGTCATGTCACGCAACGATGTTGAATTGTTGATGGCACGTGGTGCTTGGTAATCAACTTGGGTGATAATCACTTAGATTGGGTCAAGTGACAAGGGGCGAGTATGCCAAGGTGGGCCCAATGGGCAGAGGGTATGTGGATGTCTTGACTTGATCACTCTAAGGACTTAACCTTGCAAGCCTTTGACCTGAGTCAATCATGCAACCACATGTCTGGTATGGGCCAGCCTAGCTGATTAATTTGCAATGTCTTAACTTTGGTACTATCTTGGTCGGTGTGAGTTCTCAAGTTATGGAGTAATTCACATGGCGCAAGAGGGGGGCCCTGGTTGTAGTTTTCAGACCCACTAGTGTTGAAACCTTAGCGGGTAGTACTGGGTTAAGCTAGAGCATTGTAAAGGTTTTGTCATAATCTCTCCGCCGACACACCCAAGGAAGTGTGTTAACCCGGAAGGCACCAAGAGACGATCATGTCGTGTGGGTAAAGTGCACAACCTCTGCAGAGTGTCAAACCTATTCGAATAGCCGTGCTCGCGGTATTGAGCAATGCTCGGGAATTACAGTTAAGGGTTAGCTTAATTAATTGAACAACTTGGTTGGGATGGCAGAATGCCATGTGGAAGATGATTTAGGATTGGAAACATGGTTTACTTGAGAAATGCTGAATCTATTTATTATTGTTATTTGTTTTACAGTCTTTACAATCTATTTATTGTATTTTTCATAAATGCTGCTTATTGCAAAATAGCCATGATAGCCTATCCATTGGAATAAGCCTTGCATATAGTTATGTTAGAATTGCATTCTGTGCACAACTTGTTGAGTGCTTTAAGTACTCACCCTTGCCAACAACAACATCACCAGTTGAAGAGTCTACATCAATGCTGGAGGAAGGATTCCAGGAGGAGACGAATGTTTAGGGTGTAGGCCTTGTCAGTTGCCTGTGGTATACTGAGGGGTTATCTACGTTTTCATTCCGCTGCAGTTTAATATGTTATTCAGCCTTGCAAGGCATAGTCATGTAAGTGGACCATAAGGTCATTCAACTAGTAGTATATATCATATGATATCTTTCGTAATGCTTTCGCTATGTATGATTATGATATTTACTTATGTTGAGCCTGTGTGCGCTAGCGTGATCCTGGACTAGTGCGGTATACACAGTGGGTCCGGATTTGCATATTCGGGTCCCGACAGAAGTGGTATCAGAGCCATACTGACTGTAGGCCTTGACCCTAGATAGTATGGTCGTCTCCATAGGAACTTCAAAATTATTTTCTAAAGAAAAGAATTAACTTGGAAGAATAATATGGTCTTGTCTTATCTTATTCTTCTATTCTTTTCCTCGTCCAAGTTTTCTCTCTTCCCCCTGCTGAATTTCATTCTCTCTCCCTTGCTGGATCGAGTTAAAAACCTTATCTGAGTTGACTTGGTAGTTGACGTGCCCCACCTTAGGGAAAGCATCAAGTGCTTGCTGTCAACCCTGGAAATCATGAAGGAGGGAATCATCGAGCTAAAGGAAGGAGTAGATCTATGAAGTGTTTCAAAAAGCTAGAAGATCTATGCTTCGAGTAGTCAGTTGGGACTCATGTGTGGGAGTCGCGTCTGCTTAAGATAGAAGTGTTACCCTCAGAGGCGAGTTTTGTGTGTATAGGTTGAATTGGTTCTTCCTTGATTGTTTGTGTGCAAGATGTGTTGCGAGCTTTTAGGCTTATATAAGCAACCATACCAAGATAGTAATATTGTTTGCTTTAGTTATTGGGTTAAACCTATCTCCCCTGCTTTAGGATCCCTCCTTCTTACCTATGCTATTTCCCTCTTCCCTAACCCAGTAAAGCAATCAAGCAGATGGTTCAGATTCGTGGAAACAACCTAATCAGGACAAATAAAATCAATCCAAGGAGAATCTCAATAGTGGATTAGTTCTTCAACCACAAGACATGATGGATATGCGGAGTTTCAGAGAGTTCTTGTCTGTTCAAACTCAGTTGATGCATGCAGTGATGAAGCAAACGCAGAATGTGACCGATCAAGTCAATGTCAACAGAGTGTCCCAAGCTGTCACCAATGAATTCCATTCCTACTCAAGGTTATCAGAATTCATAAGGACTCGTTCGCCGGTGTTTTCAGGAAATGTGTTCCCTTCGGAAACGGATGATTGGCTCGAGACCATTGAGAGGAAGCTGCTCATTGCTCAGTGTGAAGGCGATGAGAAAGTCCTGTATGCTTCTTATCAGTTACAAGGAATCACTGCTGAATGGTGGAAGAAATATTGTGCTGTTCATGAAGCCCCGCGGAATATCACTTGGAATGAATTTTTTGTTGCTTTTCGTAATCTCTTTGCCTCACCTGGAGATAGTATGGTCACGATAGATACGGAGCATAATATTATCCTTGCACCTTGTTCAACATCTAAGAGTTGCTCTCTAAAGTGCTGTCAACCAAACAAGTTAGAAGATCGTGCATGCATTCGCTGTGGAGAGATAGGACATACCGCTGACAAGCATGCGATCAATTGCTCCAGCTGTGAAGGAAACCACTCATTTGGAAAGTGTCCTATGAGTGACATCACATGTTACCTGTGTGAAGGTCGAGATCATGGTCCAGCTCAATGTCCCTTGGATCCAATAGTTACTGCAGTAACTCAGCATCAGCAAAGGAATCTTCGAGCCTTAGTTGCTCAAGAGTTGTCAAGAAGAGACGGAACGTCAGCGACAAAAGTGGTGCTGCATGAAGAGCTAAGGACACAATACCTTAATCCTGTTGGCCCTCATCAAGAAAGTAGTAATTGGCAATCACCAACAGCATGTTTCCTGTGCGATGAAGAAGGTCATTGGGCTAGGGAATGCCCTACGAAGCAACTAGCTCTGACGCAGCAAGAAGACAACAATGTACATGTAGCCGCACAACAGCGAACACGGGTGTGTTACAACTGCCACCAGGAAGGCCATTATGCTAATCGATGCCCACAGAGAAGGCAATCATTGTCTACGGCCATGGATGTCCCAGAAGTTACCTCAGTCAAGTTCATAACGCCAAACGAGAGCAATAAAGTTGCAAGAGAGGTTTGTGCAAAGAATCAATTGAAGAAGAGGCATCTGAATAAAGACACTGCCCTGGTCGATGAATGCTCAGGGAAGAGAGGTGGTCCTAAGCTTTGCTATGCCTGTAACAAGCCTGGGCATTTTGCTAACAATTGCCCTCATAAGGGAGTGATCGCACCAGTGCAAGTCAATCTCAATTCTGTTCCAGTCAAAAACTTCAACGCCAATGCCAATCGAGGAAGTTTAGAGCGATGATTTTATCCTATGCAAGTGTCATACCCGCGTTTGTAAAAGAAAAGTGATTAGGGATGAATTCCATGTAAAGATTTTCTTTTATAAATAACTAAAGTAAAGATGGTTGAGAGGTTGATATGTGAAGTGTTGGAATAAAGGCATTAATGATAAAGGATGTTTCTGAGTATTCACCTATGTTGACGGTTCACCTGAAGATGTTGCATGTGCAACGATGATCAGTTCAGTGGTGTTTGTAAAGATTGTTAGCTCGAGGAATTATCTTGGTCAGAAAGTACACTATTGCTTGATCTAACCTAGAATGTGATGGAGTTAAGTTGGAGAAAAGTTTCTAGCGAGCGATATTGGATATCAGACCCGAGATGCTACTCCAGAAATGAATTGGTCGTTCGGACATAAGGCTGTCCTGGAGTTTGGTCAAAGAAGTGTGTCAGCTAAAGGCCCTGAAAGCGGGAAAATGGAATTTCAAACGACTACGGTTCGTGTTAGTCAGCAGAAGGTCAATAGCGTGGAAGTTATCAGCTTTGAAGATGTGCCAGTTGTTAGGGAATATTCATATGTGTTTCCTAAGAATCCCATCAGATCGAGAGATCAAGTTTGTTAGTGAGTTAGTGCCTGATACAGCACCAAAAGTAAAGAGACCTCATCGAATGCCTATTGATGAGCTAGTTGAGATGAAGAAGCAGACCGAAGAGTCATAGAAAAATGCTTCGCTAGAGCCAGTTGTCACCACAGGGAGCGCCTGTTCTGTTTGAAGAGGGGAGCTTAAGGATGTGTATCGACCGTCGAGCATTTCATCAAGTGATGATTAAAAGGGTAAGTATTCACTGCCAAGGATCGTAATTGGTTTGATCAGTCCAAAAAAGAGCTGAAATGTTCTCAAGGATAGATCTTCGATCGAGATATCATCAGTAAGAATTCGTGCAAAGAATGTTCTTAAGTCAGAGGTTTCTACGCGATATGGACAATAGGAGTTTACAGTTGTGTCTGCTAGAAGGATCAATGCCATGGCATAAGGTATGAACCTGATGAATGAAATTTCATAGGATAATTGGACAAGCTGTTGTCGTGCACATAGATGGCATTCTTGTTACTCTAAGACAAGGGAAGCACATGCCAAGTAATTGAGATGGGTTCTGGAAAAGCTGCAAGGGCGATAGTTGTGCGCTAAGTGTGACTGTTGGAAGAAGGAAATTGAGTTTCTTGCTCTGGTAATGGTTTCAAAAAGGGGTTGTTGTTGATCTGAGAAAGTGAAAGTAATGTATATTGCAAGCAACCAAAGTCTGTTACCTGGATTCGTGATTTTCTGAAAATAATAAGGTAATACCATTGATTTATCGAAGGATTCTTGACGATTGTGAGACCGCTTAAGCAATTGTTGGGAAATGAGAAGAAGTTTGCATGGACGCCGTAGTGCATGCTTTGAAGTTATTGCGTCATTATGTTGAAGGAAATATGTACGGACCATAAGAGTTCAAAGTGCAGACCTTAACATGGAGCGAGGAGGATGGTTGGGGTTGACTAAGTATTATAATGTTGGGATCCGTTATCATCTTGGTAAGGCTGATGTGGTATCCGATGTCTTAAGTCGTAAAGGCCATAGTGCCAATACACTAATATCAAGTGATCAATTGAAATTGTTCAAGGAGTTTCAAAAGTCGAAATTAGAAGTGGTTTCGCAAGGATTTAAAGCTGCTTTGGAAGTTAAGCCAATACTTGGAGATCAGATCAAAGCAGGTCAAAAAGATGAAGGCTTAGCTGAGGACTTTATCATGGATGACCAAGGAACCACACGGTTTAAAGGTCGAAACTATTATCGAATAAAGAAAGAGCTTAAGCAATTGATTTTGGAAGAAGCTCATGATTCTAAGTATTCAATTCATCCAGAAAAGTGCTAAGATATATCAAGGTCTTAAGGAAAGGTTTTGGTAGCTTAAGATGAAGCGTGAAGTTACTAAAAATATCGCTTTGTGTGACGTGTGTTAGAGAATGAAAGCGTGCATCGAGAGATCGCAAGTTTGTTACTGTGGGCAGAGTTCGAGTGGAGGAAAGAGGCAAATCAGTAATAAGATACCTAGCGTTGAGAATGGTCGAGAATCCAGAAGGGATATGGTTCCGTTTGGACCATCGTTGACCGTTTGGCCGAAGTCGCTTATTTCACACCAGTAAGGCTACTTATACAGGAGATCAGTTGGTAGGACTATATATAATTGTGTGTTTGCATGGTATGTCTAAGAAGGTTGTGTTAGACAGAGGTACCCAATTTACCTCAAGATTTTAGAACAAGTTGCATGAAGCAATGGGAACTCGCCTGAATTTCAGTACAGCATATCACCCGCAGACAGATGGTCAGACTGAGAGAGTAAATCAGATTCTAGAGGATATGTTGAGAGCTTGTGCTTTAGCTTATGCTATGTCATGGGATAAATGTTTGCCGTATGCAGAATTCAGCTACAATAATAGTTATCAAGATAGCATACAGATGTCACCGTTTGAGGCATTGTATGGACGTGCTTGTCATACTCCGTTAAATTGGAATGAGACAGGAGAGCGTTTGGTGTTTGGGCCAGGTATTCTCGAGGAAGCAGAAAATCAAGTTGTGATGATCAGAGAGAGGTTGAAGGTAGCACAGTCAAGGCAAAAGAGCTACGCCGATAACCAACGCCGAGATTTGAGTTTTGAGCCAGGGGATTATGTGTATCTCAGGGTTACCCCTCTTAAAGGTGTTAAAAGGTTTCACGTTAAGGGAAAGTTAGCACCAAGATATATTGGTCCGTTCAAGACTCTGAGCCGTCGAGGAGAAGTAGCTTATCAGTTGGAGTTGCCTCAGTCTTTGGCAGGAGTGCATGATGTATTCCATGTGTCGCACCAAGAAATGTCTCAGAGTACCACAGAACAAACCCGCTGGACTAATAGAGTCTGCAGGAAGATTTGACTTACAAGGAGCAAACAATCAATCTTGATGTTATGGAGCGCAAGACTAGAAGCAAGTCTATTCGCTTTGCGAGTTCAAGGAGCAATCATTCTGAAAGTGAAGCAACCTGGGAGCGTGAAGAAAATTTGAAGGCAGAGTTTCCAAACCTATTCTCTAGTTAGCCCTGAATCTCGAGGTCGAGATTCTGTTAAGGGGGGGAGGTTTGTAACATCCCAAAAATTTGCTCAAATAATATTTTATTGCTTTAATGTGCATTTATGATTTTCTGGAATTTATTTGGATTTTTCTGGATTTATTTGAATTAATTTCAAATTAAGAATATCGACCTTTTGTTCAAATCTATTTAAATTTGTGCAAAGTTAAAATAAAGTTTTGCCAAAAATATCTTATTTAAGTCCAGAATGTCTCAAAGTATTTTTGAGATTTTTCTGGGATTTTTCCTGTTTATTTATTTGCCTAAAAGTAATAAAAGGAATTTCTGTAATTATTTTAATTGATAAAACCAGAAAATCTCGTTTAAACAGTAATGGGCCGAGCCCATGAACTGTGCGTGCGTCGGCCCATGTGTGCGCATCGCCTGCCGTTGATCTTGCATCGGGCGGTCAGGAGCGATCGCGCGTAATACCCAAACCCTAGCGCTAGCAACCGGTAGATTAGGATCGGACGGTTAGGAGTAAGCCGTATCGGTTTAGGTAAGTGGAGATCGTGTTCGTTGGTTAGCTGCGGGCGGATCTGATCCAGCCACATCGTCGGGAATCGCAGCCGTTCGTCCGCCATCGGATGGTTGTCGGCCGTCGTGTTTGCGTGGGACTTGGACGCCGTCGCCGTATCCGAGATGGACATCGCCGCCGCGTCGGTTGGGTCTCCTAGCGTCGTACGCGATCGTCGAGGGCTATTTAAAGGTGTCACAGCCTCTCCGAGGTTCATCTTGGTGTGCCGCAGCGTTTAGCTGGAACCGTTTCGCGAGAGCCATCTTAGAGCGCGCCCAGGAGCTCGCCGGAGTAGAGGACGCAGCCGCCGCGGGTTTTCTTCAAGAACACCGTCATATCGTCTTTCTTCACTGCGTGTGAGGACCTTTTGAGATCACCGCAGTGGGCCGCGTCAAATCCAATTGAACCCGCGCCGGGAAGCTCACCGCATCGCCGGGTCTACCATCTTCTTCCTCGCGTCCGGTGAGTGCCGCATCGCCACGACATTGTTTCCGTGGGGATAGCTGTTAGCCGTCGGATTTCATTGCGTGGCCCAGATCACGCCGGGCACGAAACCAATCGCAAGAGGACGCGTGGCGGTGTTGGGTTCGAAGCGCCGTGAGCCGAATCTACGGTGGATGGGTGCCGCGCTGTGGACTGGACGTATAGACCGAGCCACGTGGAGGACTTTGGTTGTGCCGCGTGTTGCAATGACGTCATCGCTTGCGTCACGTGGTCCACGGGAACAGTACCCCAGTCCACGGTGAACTCGGGATGGCAGAATGCCATGTGGAAGATGATTTAGGATTGGAAACTTGGTTTACTTGAGAAATGCTGAATCTATTTATTATTGTTATTTGTTTTACAGTCTTTACAATCTATTTATTGTATTTGTTCATAAATGCTGCTTATTGCAAAATAGCCATGATAGCCTATCCATTGGAATAAGCCTTGCATATAGTTATGTTATAATTGCATTCTGTGCACAACTTGTTGAGTGCTTTAAGTACTCACCCTTGCCAGCAACAACATCACCAGTTGAAGAGTCTACATCAATGCTGGAGGAAAGATTCCAGGAGGAGACGAATGATTAGGGCGCAAGCCTTGTCAGTTGCCTGTGGTATACTGAGGAGTTATCTACGTTTTCATTCCGCTGCAGTTTAATATGTTATTCAGCCTTGCGAGGCATAGTCATGTAAGTGGACCATAAGGTCATTCAACTAGTAGTATATATCATATGATATCTTTCGTAATGCTTTCGCTATGTATGATTATGATATTTACTTATGTTGAGCCTATGTGCACTAGCGTGATCCTGGACTAGTGCGGTATACACAGAGGGTCCGAATTTGCATATTCGGGTCCCGACAGTGCTTCAGCCACGACATTCGCTTTGCCTGGGTGGTATTGAATTGTGATATCATAATCCTTTATCAATTCTAGCCAACTTCTTTGCCTTAAATTCAGATCTTTCTTAGTGAAAATATACTTAAGGCTCTTGTGATCGGTGAAAATATCACAAGATTCACCATACAAGTAATGCCTCCAAATCTTTAAGGCAAAGACCACTGCGGCTAATTCAAGGTCATGAGTGGGGTAGTTTTGTTCATGCTTTTTTAACTGTCTTGATGCATAAGCGATCACTTTACCCTCTTGCATGAGCACACAATCAAGACCCACTCGAGATGCATCCGAATATACTGTGAAATGCTTCCCTGGCTCAGGAAGGGTGAGAATAGGTGCACTCACTAACTTCTCCTTCAAAGTACAAAAACTGCGCTCACAACCAACCGACCATTGGAATTTTACACTCTTCTGAGTCAATTGAGATAGTAGCTTAGCAATAATAGAGAAATCTTGAACAAAACGTCAGTAATAACCTGCTAAGCCAAGGAAACTCGTCGACAAAATCAACTGGTATGCCTTCTTGATTGATCACATGGCCAAGAAAACCCACTTCAGAAATCCAGAATTCACACTGCTTTAACTTTGCAAAGAATTTATTCTCCCTCATGGAATTAAGCACAAGCCTCAAATGATGCTTACGCTCCTCCTCGGACTTAGAATAAATCAGAATATCGTCAATGAACACTACCACAAAGTCATCAAGATATCTATGCAGCATACTGTTCATCGTCTCCATAAAAATAGCAAGGGCATTAATTAGTCCAAACAACATAACTTTAAATTCATAATGTCCATACCTAGTGGAGAAAGCTGTCTTCTCAATATCCTGTTCCCTCACACAAATTTGATTATAACCCGATTGAAGATCAATTTTAGATAACACCTTTGCTCCCTTCAATCGGTCAAACAAATCTTCAATGCGAGGTAACAGATACTTATTTTTGATAGTCACTAGGTTAAGAGCACGATAGTCAATGCACATGCGCCAACTACTATCTTTCTTAGCAATAAAGAGAACAGGCACTCCCCACGGTGACACACTACACTGGATCAGTCCCTTGGACAACAAATCATTCAACTGCTTTTTCAACTCATCTTGGAAGGGTCGAGTGAGACGATAAGGAGATATAGAGATAGGACGGGTGCTCGGAACTAGATCAATCTGAAACTCCACATTCCGCTTAGAAGGCAGGCCAGGAAGTTCATCAGGGAAAACATCATCAAATTCCTTCACCACAAGAATATTCTCAACAGCTACCGTAGAACTCGGCTTTTCTGAAATAGCCAATAGTGTCCCTTATCTCAGCAAACGACGGCCAGGAAATAGCCCGGCCAGCACAAGGAGAAAGCTAGATGGTACACTGCCCTGAAGGACCAATTCCGCTCCTGACGGAACCTACAAAGTAACTATCTTCCAGTAACAACATATCTTGGCATGGTACTGGTGCAGCCAGTCCATACCCAAGATGACATCAAACGGGTCCAATTGAATAACCATAAAGTTAGCAAAGAAATCCTCATCATCAATGGTGATAGTATAACTCGGGCAAACCATCAAACTCGCAATGAGACCACCCGGAGAACTGACTATCACAAACTTAACAATACTCTGCATCCCCAACTTGACTCTTCTAGCAAACTCAAATGACATAAAAGAATAGGATGCACCTGAATCAAAGAGAATAAAAGCATCAAATGAATCCACACGAACAATACCTGAAACCACATCCGAACACCCGGCTGTCTCAGCAGTCGGGAGAGCGTAGACTCCTGGTGGCGCCAAGGTGATGAGAGCCCTGGCACTCTGCTGGGGCAACACCGAGCTGGGAGGCAGAGCAGTGAACTGAGGGGGAGCCGACAGCTGCGGGTACCAGAAAGCCGTAAGTGGCGCCCAAGAAGAAGGCTATGGAGGTGAAGAGGCAGCAGCCAACATCTGAACTGACCCTTTGAACGAAGCAGCGGCAGACGGAGTAGATGGCACTTGCTCCACTTGAGATGCCATTGGGATTATCTCAGTACACTCGCTCCATTTGACCAGGGCGGCCACAGCGATGACACTCCCCAGTCCAAGCACACTCAGCAGCGTGGTGTCCACCACCACACTTAAAATAGATCATGCCCTATCTAGGAACAGGGCGAAAAGGTGAAGTAGACGAGGAAGAAATGGTGCTGACAGAAAAGATGGCCGAGACGGCTTCTCCTTGGCCGACGAAAAGAAATGCTGCCCACCCCTAAACTTCTTAGTGGCAGATCGCTGGGAAGATCCACCCCTATTTGAGATCCTCTTCTGGCCACCTCCAAAAGTAGCAGAAACTCTGCAGCCACCAGGATTTTGCTTATCCCTAGTGAGCTCCAACTCAACCTCCATGCCACGGGCCTGCTCAACCACAGTGCTGAAGTCACGTGGGACAGTTGCCCCCATGACAACCCTGAACTCCTGGTTTAGGCCTCGGCAGAACCTTCTGGCTTTCTCTCTATCATCACTAGCCACGGCTGGTATGAAACAGACAATATTGTTGAACTCCACTTCATAAGCAGCTACAGATCTTTTGCCCTAGGTGAGGGTGGACAAAGTGTGCTCTATCTTCTCCCGGAAAGACTCGGGATAGAACTTCGCATGGAACTGCTCAGCAAAGTCCTCCCATGTGACAGGACCGTGGGCGGGGGTCCTAGAAGAAAGCAACCCCTCCCACCAGATGTTCGCCTGACCCTTCAACTGAAAGGCCAGAAAACGTGCCCTTTGCTAGGCTGACATCTCCAAGGCCTCAAGCCGTCTCTCCATATAACGTAGCCAGTCTGCTGCCTGGACCGGTGTACTTGCACCGTCAAAGGTGTCAAGGCGGAGGGACATCCACTCTCGGAGGCTCATCCACCTCTAGCACAGTGGGAGCAACAGCGGGGGCCTCTGTAGGAGGAGGCACAGCAACAGGAGCTGCCTGAACCTGCTGGCGCAGCTCCTGAACTTCTTTCTATAGTGCCTGCAATAAGGCCACGGTTGCGGCCTCTACCCCTTCCCCAGAATGAGTAGCCGGGGCACCATCTTGAGCTGGCTCATGAGCATTGAACGAGCCGCTTCCCTCAGCGACTGACTCAATATCCCCTTGAGGTGGGTAGCTCCCACCTCGACCACGGCCTCCCAGGCCACGGCGACCATGACCTCTACCCCTCGGCATAGCTACAGCACAAGCACAATCATACAGTCAACTCAATCATCAACATATCAACAGAATAATAATTTAATCAACGATCAACAATAATATCTCAATACAATCTTGTAACACGATGCAATGATATACCATTCCCTTGGCAACTGTGCTCCATAGTATGTCAAATTTGAAATTAGTTATTCCGCCTACGTCAAACTTTAAGGTTATTGTCCATTAACCACTTTTTTTGTTTAATGCATAGACCTAAACCATGTTTCTAATTTTTTTTATCCAATCAAAAAGATTGTTTTTTTAGTTCTCCCTATGGAATTTACTAAATTCATGCACCACGGACCTAATACCCGCTCTGATACTAACTGTAACACCCCTGCATTCCGTATGCCCAGAATGTCACAACCTCATGCAAAAGATGACAACTAACTAGTCAAATAAACCAAAATTTCAGCAAGCTCACTATTGCATAAAAACTGAGCTTCAGCAACCAAAATCATCTCCAAATAAAATCTACATATCAACTAAACAAAACTACTTGAGAAGATAAAATAAGGTAACAATAACGACTACATTCTGACAGATACACTGATATTATGGTAGGAACTAAACCACAATCCAAATTAACAAAACATAACCACAATATCAAACCATAGCTCTGTTCATTATTTTAGCAAAACATAACCAAGGTGAACCCAACGACTCTTATCCACAAGATGGGAAGGTGATACTATAAATTTAAGATTTGTGAAAGTCTATGGTTATTGTTTTCATGTGAAGTGAAGAGGTGATGCTACAACCCTTTTTCCCCATGTCATCATGTGGTACCTAAAAAAACATTTAAATAAACAAGCATGAGTCCAAAACTCAGCAAGATACATCATATAGCCACAACATCATATATAGATGCAACTGATTTCATAAAACACACCATGCTTTTCACGCACATGTACTCGTAGTTCAACCTTTGAGAATATCCATTCAATTATGCAATGCAGAATGACATATGCACATTGCCATCTTATAGCTCATACCGGTATAGCTGAGTGCACACCCGTCGACGTGCACCCTCTCATTCCCTTCCATCCCGTGGAGGGGCCTACGGAAGTAGGTCTTTTATGCCAACTACAAGTGAGAAATAGAGGCCCACACAGGTCACCTCTTCCATCATGTATACACATATGCAAATGACATGGTTTATTTGCAGGTTGCATATTTCCATCATTAACGTACACACGACCAGCATCGAAACAATGGTAATAAAGCATAATGAACATTTAGAACAGCTAGGTATCAATTATCCAATCACATTATAAAGACATCAAAATTCCTCCTCATGTACAATGCACTTGCCTTAACCACGAGGAGCGGAGTGGCGCGGGGTTGAGGCCACTCCTGAAGTCACACCACCTGAGAATAAATCACATACAACTCAACAATACAATTCCAGCATAAGCAATAAAAATTTAGCTACATTGAACCTAGGTCCTACCTCAATTCTAATAACTTTCTCACTCGGCGAACAAAACCACCCCTCTGCTGTCTCGATACTTTAAAGGTTATCAATTCCACCCTTTTAACGCAAACCTCAGGGACCAAGAACTTTATGAAACTAATAAAAATTTCCCACAAAAACCTGTTAACCAATTCTCTCAAATAATACATTTAGCCGTTCATCTTTAGCCCTGAAACCCGATCTTCTACCACAATGGACAGCACACTTCAAAATAGCATAACTAATTTTATACAATTCCAAATGAAGTAAAGGATGACATTTTTGAAATCTAAAGGAAATTTCATAACATAATCTGGACATTAAAAAATTTAATTCAACTTCTAGATAGCCATAACTTTTAATCTACCCAACCAAAATTCATGACCTTGATCTTTAAATAAACTTAAGATGATTATCTACAAGTTTTCCAAGATCCAACCCCTCTGGATACGACTGGAACTATTTTTAATCTCTGCCCTAAGTTTAAGATCTACACTGCTCTAACCCAGATCTCGCTCCCACAATACAAATTCTCCCCTAACCAATCTTATCACTGCACAAAAACCTAAAATTCTATCAATAAAATCACCAAAATAGATCCACAAAAAAACTCAGACCTGAATGGGGGACGCTAGGAGGGAGGAGGGGCGTCGGGAGGGAGGAGCACTAGGAAGGGGAGGGGTGCACGAAGAGGAGGGGGCGCAGGGAGAGGAGAGGCGCAGGGAGGGGAGGGCGCATGAAGGGGAGGGGGCAGCTGGAAGGGGAGGTGGGGTGGCTTGGGGTGAAAGGGGAGAGTGGGCTAGGGTTAGGGAAACCCCCCCCCCCCATGGGCCAAGACGCTCCACCTATAGCCCAGAATCAGCCCACACCAACCCAAATCTCCCTCGGAGGCCCAAAGATAGCCCTCAAGACCCACACTAACCCCAAAACAGCCCACAACAGCTCGAATTAATTTTTTTATAGATATTACACTAGGTCAATCATGTATTCTTCTTTGCAAGAAATCTTTCTTTTGCTCTTAAGAGAATCATTCTTGGAAGATCATGTTTGTGTAGTCCTTGTTTCATGTTCTTGCTTGCTCTATTGTGTGGAGGTTATCCAAGATCATCTTGATCATCAAAACCCCACGAGCAAGTCCAAGATCAAGTTTTTGGTTTTTTGCTCTTACTTGGTGCATTCTTCCTTTGATTCAAAAAAGGTTAGAACTTTGATGTCAATCTCTTGGATGGAAGGTTGGAATAGGTTCCGACCCCCATACGAAGGTGCATACCAAGTTTCATGAGTTTTGGACCAGCCGATCAAAAGTTGCATCATTTTTTGCTTTTGAGTTCGTGCTGAATTCTTCTGCTGTTCTTAAGGCCCGGTGGTAGCAACCCCTAGGAGTAGTAGCACCGCCCCTGCCTTGTACTACCGGCCCCAGCAGTAGTTGCACCGGCTAGAACAGTTTGAACTGCTCCTTCTTGGTTGTTTTCTGTGAGGTCTATGGTTGGATCCTTTTGAGTGGGGGAAATTTTAATTTGGGTTCATTCACCCCTCCCTCTGAACACCATCTCGGTCCTTCAGAAATGCTTTATTTCATTGAACCTTGCCATTCATTTTCCATTGCAAAGAAATTTAGATTAAAATATGATTGTGGAATCTAACCTTAAAGGTTGTATGATTGGATTGCGCTCTTTAGCGTACAAAAATGAGTTATCCTTGGTATTTCCAGTTAAGGAAATGATAATACATAATTTAATGTTTTGAAAGCTCTTGATCTGAAAATATTTGTAATTCTATTTCGGCTAGAGTTGGATTTGATTAAAAAAATGTGTGCGGTGTTTGAGAATGTTGTTAAATGTGATTCTTGTGATTGTTTCTTAAATGATTTGTGATGGTGAGAAGGTTTTCCTCTCGGAAATGAGTTTCACTTTCCCTTTAGAAAAAGAGATGTTAGTTATGTGGAAGTAGTTTGATTCTATGATCGGTTTTCTTTTTCCGAAATGAGTTGCTTTGGTAAAAGTGTGATGCATTGATAAAAGATTTATGTACTATTTCACTTTTAAGTTGATTTTTTTTCATATGTGAATTTTAGCACCTTGGTTTAAGGTGATAAAAGTGGTTGATTTTGTTAAAGAGAATCGTGATTTCCTTTGCATTTCTGCATGGGAAAAAATGATTGATCATTGGTTTTTGTTGAGTACATTAAAGGTTGTACTCTCTGGCCATGTACTTTGAGTAAAAGAATGTGGGGGCGGGACCTTCTGAAAGACCAAGATGGCGATCAGAGGGGGGTGAATGATCCCAAATGAAAATATGTTCTCTAAGGAAGATCACAAATGCAGATTTTCACCAAAAGAAACCAAGCCAAAACCCTTACATATCAACTGGAAGCGAAAGAGTAAATTTTCGCAATAATCAGCTTGATGCCAGTGTATCGCACTCTGGGGGTGATAATTCCGGGTAACTGTAGCTACAGTGAAATCAGGCATATGAACAGTGTTTTCAGCAAGGTTCAAATAAGAAAATTGATGTATCTTTTGATCCGTTGATCCAAACTCAACCAAACTTGGTAGATAAGGTCCATGGGATGTCAGGAACTTATTTCAACCTTCAATCACAAGGATTGATGTCAAAGTTCCGACCTTTATGCCCAGGAAGGAAAAACGCACCAAGTTTCGACAAAAATCGAAAGAACTTCAATCAAAACTTGCTCGTGGGGTTTTGATGATCAAAGTGATCTTGAGTGACTTCAAGGATACGCAATCTAAAAGATCAAGCATTCAAGATCAAGCAAGAGTACACAAGGAAACTCAAGGATACGCAATCTACAAGATCAAGTAAGAGAACACAAGGAAACTCAAGGATACGCAATCTACAAGATCAAGCATTCAAGAACGCAAAAGATCAACTTCTTGCAACAAGAACGCATGGATAGCCTAGATGATTGAAACAGGATTTCAAGAAAGAATCAATCATAAACCTCAGCAAAAGATTCGTAAGCAATTAGAAGGAGGGGAGGCAAATCCAAATTGCGTAAATATAAATTGCAAGAAAGTAAATGCGGAATTTAAATTGCGTAATTTAAATGCATAATATAAATGCGTAAAGGAAATGAAACATGAACATAAATGAAAAACATTTCATTTCTGGAAGGAGAGGTTACAAAGCCTCACATTCATGTGGGCAAAGCTCAAAGGAGCATCAAAAACCTTAAAACCTTCACTTGGGGGAGGCTGCCTCTCCACCCTTATTTATACAACTCTTGGGCCACCTACCACCCTTGGATGAGCCTCTAAACCCTAGAGCATTCATCAAGGGCTAGGATTAACCCACTCAACCAGCCATGCAAGGGCTAATCCAAAACCCACCACACACATGGGTTTTCTTGCACGGTTTTCAAAGCAAGCTATACTTATCCACTTCTCTATCTTCCAGAACTGCAACCCAACGGCTCTCCTTGATCCAAGTAGTGATAAGCTAGCTTCTCCACTGGTCTCTTGTCTCTTGGGACTGCACCGACTTCATCTCCGGCCATCTTCCGGTGAACATCCGACCAACTTGAACCTCCGGCCATCCCATGCCTAGTTCCAACCTCCCTTCGCCTCACCATGCCGACCAAATGAAGTCCTACATCCACAAAGACAAGAAAAACCTTCTTGGTTCCACCATGAACCCAACGCATCAATTCTATCACGAATTGGGTTAGTACAAACAAAAATGGACCAAAACACTTCAACCAAGTGAAACATTCTGTTTTCAATACAACAATAATCTTCTCAATTTTTTATTATTTTTTATATTGCTCAGATAAAAACTTGTCAACATGAAAAAGTTGTGTTTCAAAATTCTCTACAACTTTCATGTAGAACACATAAATATTTGAGCACGGGAAGACCTTTAAAAAGGCATATTACTGCATGCTGTCAAAACTGGTCCGTCATACACGTGAAACTCACGCAACATTTGGTCCGTCATACACATGAAACTCACTGAGATTTAGTCGTCATACACGTGAAACTCACGCGACATTTGGTCCGTCATACACGTGAAACTCACTGTGATTTGGTCCGGCATACACGTGAAACTCACGCAACATTTGGTCCGTCATACCACTGAGATTTGGTCCGGCATACACGTGAAACTCACTGTGATTTGGTCCGGCATTCACAAGCACTTCCAACTTGAAATCCATTTTAAATCCAAACTCAAAACTAAGCTATCCTAGATCACATAAAGTCAAATACTCATCATAAACATGGATGGACCTCCACATGGTCCTTCAATCTCCCCTTTGATGAGTATATTGACAAACCACTCAAAAGGCATAAATTTAAGTTTGAGTAAAGGAGGAAGACATCAATTTGATTGCAAAACCACACAAGGTCCAGAGAGAATAGACTGAAAACATGACCAAGTTGGTAAGACATATTTTAGAGCTAAATCAAGGAGAGAGCAAGTTTTCCACAAAAAGCTCTAAAAATCAATCATAAGTGCCAAATGTGATTATGATCCATAAGCATTAGCAAAATTTTACAAAGATCATAAGAACCAAATAAGCTTTCACATTTTTAATGATGCCTTTTCTACATTTTCTCCCCCTTTTGGCAATATAGGCATCAAAATAGAATTTTCTCCCCCTTTTTATGTATGCATGAAATGCAATCTAAGGGAGCTTTTAAGATTATCCGATTGATCATAATGACAGGATATGAAACCAAGCTTATCAATCTCAGATTATGACTAAACTAAGACATGTCCAAGTGCAAATAACAAAATTTGCTCATAAGCTAGGTTTTGAAAATGTATCATTTTAGCAAGATTTGACAAGTGCAAAAGTTAGCAAAGTTTCAAAACTAGAAGCAAAACCACTCAAGGATCAAATGGAAAACCTAGAGTTCAACCTACTCAACACTTTGGGGAATTTTGAACTGCATATAAGGTCCTTCGAGCTCATTTTTCAATTTATGCAAATTTTCTTTAAGACATTGAAAAACATAGCGGGATGCAAATGTTTGACATTATTTGCATTCTTTACCCATTTATGTGTTTGATATTTGCATTTTTCTTTATTGATTGACTCAAGCCATTTTCGATCATCTCAAGAGTAACTCTTAAGAGAATGATCTTGGTCATACACAATATATTCCAAGTTTAACCCAAATGCAATGGGAAGCAGTCTCGTAAATATAAAGTGTTGAGATCAATTTTGCACAAAAGAGTCAAATGTTTCTTGATTTCAATTTAGCACATATGAGCAATTTCGAAGGACTCAAAAATGGATCAAGCAAATTTCACTCAAGTTGCTATAGGGACTCTAGAGAAATCCAAAATTTCACAATTCATGGTAAAAGCCCCTAGAGAAGAAACTTAGTGAGAAAAAGCAACATGTTTCATCAAGTTTTCATTTAAAGCTTTCAAGTTTTTCAGATTTTAATTAACCTTAGCTTGATAAATTAACTTGGACATATCTAAGCCAGTGATTTTCTTCAAAAGATATAGCATGATGTATTTCATGAAGATTGAGTCAATTGCATAATAGACAAAGCTCATAAAACAGAAAATGCAGTCTAAATGCAATGCATGAACAGATTCTCAAACTCCCCCTCAACAAATGAATCAATTTTAAGCTCAAATCTGGTTAAAATTGAGTTATTTTCAAAATTAGGCATAAGGAAAATCCGAATGAACTCAATAACAACCTAAAAAACAGAATGAGGAGAAGAAGTCGAGAGCACTGCGAACTGGGTGGCTATTGAGCATAGAAAAGATAGAAGAGACTCACTACGGCTCAGACTCGCTCTTATCTTCCCTAGTAACTGACATAGGGAAGCTGACTCTAGATCCCAACTAAGGATTGCACACAGACCCTGTCTACCCAGGAGGCCCAACACCTGCTAGACATATAAGACTGTGAGGGAACTCAACCTAGAGAGAAGAGAGAACAGCTAATCACACATAATAACAACCTAAAGCACAAGATAAGAGGCCCATGCAAAGCATGCCAAAAGTCTAAGTGAGTGAACTCAACTCAAGAAAGTAAGCCGAAGATCACCCAGAAGAAACACAAAGAAGAGAAAAACTGGAAGAGAATATATTATACATAATATACAAACCAGCTCCCCCTTATGATAGGTTGCAAGGGCTCACGACTCCAAGCTCACTCCTCAAGGCAACAAATCTGGATCTATCTAAAGGCTTGGTAAAGATATCGGCTAACTGAAGATCACATTCTACGAACTGAAGCGCGATATCACCCTTTTTCACATGGTCCTAAGGAAGTGATATCTAATATCAATGTGCTTGGTCCGAGAATGCTGCACTGGGTCTTTAGCAATGCAAATAGCAGAAGTGTTATCACAGAAAAGTGGCACACTCTCTATCTCTAACCCAAAGTCCCGCAAGGTTGATCTCATGCAGAGCACCTGGCTACAGCAACTTTGAAGGACCGAGATGGCGAACAGAGGGGGGGTGAATGGTCGCAAATAAAATTTCTCCCAAAATACTCCAAACAAAAACCTCGACAAGATCGCTCAAAGGAAATTGTGAAAAACCTAAAAAACTAGACAACTATGTGTACCCCAAGCTTGCATGGATAAGTACCATAAAATATGTGGGGATTTTTGAGTCACAATACTGGTTGTTTAGTGTCCAAGATAAAGAGGAATCAATTCAAACTCTTGCTTTTAGAAAGGACATCAATTCAAATCACAAAAGTCACTTTCAGAAAAGCAAAAGCAGAATTTCCAGAACTTGTCCTCAATTTGCACAGGAGGTTGGTGGGTTTCTGCAGCTCAAAAAATTTTAAGACTTTTTCTCCCAATGAGCATCCGAGTCGTATAGAACTCCACCAAATTTTCCATCAAAAAACCTTACAGAAAAAACAGGAAAAATCTAAGAACACAGTCTGGTCAAGAACTTCGAGCAGAAAGTTTGTGGCTCGGTTGTCACCTCATGGCGCCCAAACGGTGCAACAAGTGAACTCCAAAATTTTTTGCACGTGTATGTCAGAGTCCCGCACCTCCTCCAACAAGAATCACTTGAAAAAGATTTTGGTAGAGTTTTATAGAAATCAAACACTGACTGCTGCGCGAAGAACAAGTTCTGAACAAAGTTGGAACTTGAAAGAAAAGATGTTCTCTACTCAATCCAAGAGTGCAAAAGAGATGTAAAACCATATGAACACACTCAAAACATCCAAGATCAGCAGCATTTAGAAGGAGGGGAGGCAAATCCAAATTACATGAAAGTAAATTGCGAGAATGTAATTGCGGGAAAGTAAATGCTGAATTTAAATTGCGTAAAGTAAAGACATAATGTAAATGTGCAAAATAAATTTAGAGGTGGATGGATAAAACTTTCATTTCTGGAAGGAGAGGTTACAAAGCCTCACTTTCATGTGGGCAAAGCTCAAAGGAGTATTCACAAACCTCAAAATCTAAGGGCTAGGATTAACCCACACACACAGCCTGCAAGGGCTAACCCAAAACCCACACACATACCGGGTTTTCTTGCACGGTTTTCAAAGCATACTACCTAGACCCGCTAACCTATCAACTAGACCTCAATCCAACGGCCCTCATTGATCCACGCGGCATCTAGCTAGCATCATCTCCTTTCTTTGTCTTCTTGACTTGCCCGAACTCCGTCTCCGATCATCTTCCGGCGATGTCCCAACCGTCTGGACCTCCGACGCTCCTCGCCTAGTCCCGGTCATCCTCCGCTTCACCATGACCTAGCACCGTCGCCCTGCAACCATCAAAGACAAGGAAACTCCTCACATAGCAATGCCCATAATGATGTGCAATAAACCATCCAACTCATCACTACCGCGTCCATACGACCGATCGCCGATCTGGCAGAGACAACTCAAAATGCTTCATTTTGAAAATCAATCCAAATCAAACTCAAACTTGAGCACACCTTGCTCAAATAAAGTCAAATACTCATCACAAACATGGATGGACCTCCACATGGTCCTTCAAACTGGCTGCAGCAACATACTCGGCCTCAGCGGTGGACTGTGCAACTCGGGACTGCTTCCTAGATGACCAAGAAATAAGAGAAGTGCCAATGAATTGGCAAGTGCCAGAAGTGCTCTTCCTATCTATCCTACAGCCAGCAAACTCGGCATCGGAAAAGGCTCTCAGGGACAGACAAGAAGAGGAAGAGTACCAAATACCATAATCAGTGATAGCACGAAGGTACCTGAAGATGCGCTTCACTGCCTGGCGGTGAGAGACGCGAGGAGAAGCCTGAAATCGAACCGCACACACACAGCAAAATATATGTCCGGCCTCGAAGCGGTGAGATACAGGAGGGAGCCAATCATACTCCAGAACTCCTTCTGATCAACAGGCTCACCATCCTCATCAGGCTCGAGGACAGCAGTGGTGGCCATAGGAGTCATCACCGGCTTCCCATCAGACATATCGAAGCGCCTGAGGAGGTCACGGGTATACTTGCCTTGATGCAAGAAAGTACCCTCCCGAGTCTGCTTGATTTGGAAGCCAAGAAAGTAGATCAACTCGTCAATCATACTCATCTCAAACTCTGTGCTCATCACCTCAGAAAACTGAGACACAAGTGAATGAGATGAGTGACTAAAAATGATATCGTCCACATAAATCTGGACGAGAAGAAAATGCGACTTATGGTGTCTAATGAATAGAGTCTTGTCTACTATGCCCATCTTGAAGTCATGGCTGAGAAGATAAGACTTGAGCCTCTCATACCATGCTCTGGGGGCGTGCTTGAGTCCATACAAAGCTTTGGAAAGCTTGTATACATGACTCGGAAACTTGGGGTTCTCAAATCCTAGAGGTTGTTTGACATAAACCTCTTCCTCAATATAGCCATTAAGGAATGCACTCTTGACATCCATTTGATAGAGCTTGAAGCCCCAGGATGCAGAGAATGAAAGCAGGATCCTGATAGCCTCTAGTCTAGCTACAGGAGCAATAGTCTCCTCAAAGTCAAGACCCTCAACCTGAGAAAAGCCCTGTGCAACTAACCTAACTTTGTTGTGAATGACAACCCCATCCTCACTCTGCTTGTTTTTGAACACCCACTTGGTCCCAATGACATTATAACCAGATGGACATTCTACAAGCTGCCAGACTTTGTTCCTCTCGAAGTTTTCAAGTTCCTCGTGCATAGCATTAGTCCAAGACTCATCAAAAAATGCATGAGTCACATCCTTCGGCTCAAACGAGGCAACAAAGGCAGAGTGAAATCAAAAATTGGACAAACCTATTTTTGAGTGAGTGACTCGCTCAAACGGATCGCCAATGATCTAATCATGTGGATGAGAACGCTGCATATGACAAGGAGGTCCAGAAGAAGAAGTGGCCTCTACCTCATGCACAAAAGAGGTAGGAGCAGAGCCACTAGCTGTATGAGAGTCAGAAGGCATGGGCTGGCCTTCCTGAGGTGCAGAAATAGAAACAGGAGACACCTCAGATGTAGAGGGGACTGGATTAGGTGGAACACCATCATCTCCATCATCCTCATCCTCTACAAATATGATCTCGAAGGAAGAAGAAGAGCCTGAAATGTCAGGTCTAGCTTCTGGGCTAGCCTCATCAAAGGTCACTTCACAGGTCTGTATGGTCCAATGCGCATTTCAACTCCAGACCCTATAGCTATGAGAAGAAGTCGAATAACCCAGAAAAATACCATTAGAAGAACGAGACTCAAACTTATCCAGGTTACCAGACTTCAAAATAAAACACTTGCAACCAAACACACGAAAATGAGAAACACTGGGCTTTTGCCCATACCTCAACTCGTAAGAAGTGCGGTGCAAATGTGCTCTCAAGAATACACGATTAGAAACATGGCAAGCAGTAGCTATGGCCTCAGCCCAAAACTTCCTAGGAGTACTGTACTCGTCTAGCATCATCCTGACCATCTCTACCAGGGTCCTGTTCTTCCTTTCCACTACGCCATTTTGCTGAGGGACTTAGGGAGAGTAGAAATGATGCTCTAAACCAGACTCCACATAGAAACTCTCAAAATAGGAGTTCTTGAACTCTGTGGCATTGTCACTGCGTATAGCTCGTAGAGCACCAGGGAGCTCAAAAGACAACCTATGAACCAAACCCCAAAAATGGGTAAAACTCTCATCCTTCGAGGACATGAAAAACACCCAAGAGTACCTCGAAAAATCATCAACAATGACAAGAACATATCACTTCCCACCCACTGACTGCACTCTAGCTGGACCAACAGTGTCCACATGTAAAAGCTGTCCTGGTGCATAAGTCATCACAACAGTGACTGGGGATGAGAAGCAGCAACCATCTTGCCATGTCGGCAAGGAGAGCAAACTAAGTCTTTGACCATTTTGAGTTTAGGCAAACCACGAATGAGGACGTGACTACTAACTCGGGTCAAATGATCAAATCCATTGTGACCAAGTCTCCTATGCCAGAAGGAGACATCACAGGACTCTGTAGCAATCAAACAACGGAGAGAGTCTCCAGAAGAAGCAGAAAAATCAGCATGAAAGACTATCCCATATCTACAAATCCCGTAAACTAACCCTTCTAATGAATCGAGGATTCTACAGGCGCTACTCTTGAAACTCACCTCGAAAGACTCATCAATAAGCTGAGAAACAGAAAGAAAATTGTATTGCAGCTTACTTACTAAGGCAACATCTTCAAGAATGAAATTGTCATTAATGCAAATGGTGCCCTTAGCAATGACTCTACCTGATGAAGCATCCCCAAAAGTGATCAATTCATCACCGGGGGCTCTGACTAGGGAAGAGAACCAACGAGAATCTCCGGTCATATGACAAGAACAACCGGAGTCGACAATCCAAACATCTCCCTTCCCCATCCGACGAACCTGGTCAATGCACACGAGAGAAAGATGACCCAGTACTGGGACAAAGAGAAGATCTAGGAACACAATACTGAACCACACGACGCCTAGAGGTGCAAGTCACAGAAGAAAAGGACTGGACTCTAGCATCTACATGATGCTCTACTCTCACATGACCAGAAGCAACTCTAGTAGATGATCTAGGAGCTGGAACTAGGTTGGTCCACCGTGGTGCAAAAACCGGACCATCCCAGTAAGGCTACTTGGATCTCCTACTAGCAAACACCTCACGCCGCTGATATCTACCTCGATGGGAAAAACGAGGAAAAATCAAGAGGACGGCGGAAAAACTGACCACGAACAGCTCCAGGACTAAAACTCGAATGAACAGCTTGAAAACCGAGTCTTGGACACTGTCCAAAAACAGGCGACTCTCTAACCTGTCTAGAAGCAGTGTGTGCCTTGGGAGCACTCAGTGTCTGGGGATGACCATGAATACCCCTAAGAGTAGCAACATGCTCACGCCTGGTGATCTTGGCGCACCTGAAGCAAAAATCTGCTAGGTGACCATCCTTCTTACAGAAGGTGCATGTGTACTTCGCCTTGCTAGAGGCAGAAGCAACAGGAGTAACATCCTTCTGGTCAGGAGTCCCATGGACAACCCTATCAGACCTAAACACAGTGGTACTCACCCTGGGAGCTACCACGATCTTACCACTCTTGGAGCCGCGCACAATGGTGGGAGGATGCGCCCGAGCGTGCTCCAAGTAGTCAAATCCTAGACCTTGATTGAATCGACTAATCTTGGATTGGTCTAAGATGAGATTGAGCTTCTTCTCGCCTCCAACAAACTTTTCGAGAGTTCTCATGAGATACTCACACTCTCGGAAGAACGAGGCATAAGAAGAACAGGGGGAAGTAGAGGAAGAAAAACCAGGAGAAGAACTACCAGCACGTGCATTTTTCTCCCTCAGCATGGTTGCCTCAATTTTGAGGGCCTCACAAGAAACGCAAGACACATTTCTAATCCTATGGGCTTGGTCTTCTAATTTCTTCCTAAGTTCGACATGGATTTTATCCAAGTCCCCCACAATCTCAGTACATCACAAGCAATATTTTTGTGACTTATCTAGTAAGTCCTTAGCAAGTTTAGCACACTTGACATTCAGGGTTTCATTGTCAAGTTTTAATTGATTATAGCCCTCACATGAGCTGACTGGGTCCTTAGAAGCATGTGATTCAAGTTCATTGTTGCTAGCAGAAAGCTTCCTAAGGTGTTCGCTCATGGCATATTGATTTCAGCAAGCAATTTAGGGCAATTTTCACATGAGGGAGTAGAGTGAGCATGAAGAAAACTAGCATCTAGTGGAATAGCATCAAAAGAATCATTG
The DNA here is from genome assembly GCA_036346275.1 of Otatea glauca. NCBI lineage: Eukaryota > Viridiplantae > Streptophyta > Magnoliopsida > Poales > Poaceae > Otatea > Otatea glauca. Next base: position 27,905,594 of record CM070729.1, read on the forward strand.
CTAGCATTCTTCAACCTAAGACCATCAAGTTCAACAAGCACACTATCATGCAAAGTCCTTAGGTTCTCTAGCTCCACAAGCAAAGCATCACAGAGTGTACAGCTATCAGAGTCTCAGCAGGAACATGATTTAACTGAAGCTAACTCCTGAGACAGGCTATCTACCTCCTTCTCTAACTCAGAACACCTCGACCTAGTCTTAGCATGAAACTTGCCTAATTTACAGAAGGCATCATTTAACTCGTCGTAGGTGGGTACCTCATCCGTGTCGCTGTACATCTCGGAGTCACTTACTTCAATGGCACCTGCCATGAGGCACATGCCAGAGAAGTCGTCGCTACCCTTCACCTTCTCTTCTGGATCGTCCTCACTCGCATCGCTCCAGTTCTCCGTGTTGGAGAGCTCAATGTCGTCCAATGTGGCGAGGACCCGGTGAAAGAGCTTCTTGTTCTTGGCGATGTTGTGGTACTTCTTCTTCACTGGCTCACGAGCTGGGGCCTTCTTGTTGCGGTTCTTGTTGGTGTAGTCGTTCTTGCCCGAACTGCCTTGTTCATTTTTGCCCTTCTCCAGCTAGGGGCAGTTCGCCCGAATGTGGTTGGGGCCACCACACTCGAAGCATGTGATCATGCCCCCTCTCTTCCTCTCTCACACTTTTGTATGCATGAGAGAATTTGCGAGCTAAAAGAGCAAACTCATTTTCTGAAAATATTTCCAGTTGATCATCGTTTAGCTCACAAAGGGCGGAGAGGGAGAAGCCAATAGAGGACTCAGAAGTGGAAGATCCATTGGAATCGGTGACCAAGGCCATCGACTAAGATTTCGTCTTCCGCTAGACGACATCGATCTCATGAGTCTTGAGGCGGGAATACAGCCCGTCAAGAGTCAAAGTCGACAAGTCGGTGGTGTCCTTGATGGTGGTCACCTTCATCTCCTAAACGCGCAAATCGAGTGCGGTCAAGAAATGTCGAGCATTATCCGAGTCAGGGTATATGCAACCAACTGCTCGAAGATCGCTCAAAATCTTGGTAAGCCGACCGAAACACTCGTCAAGACTCTCACCAGCGTGTTGTTCAAACTTGTTGAACTCACGCTTGAATTGGTCCTGTCTGACCGTCTTGATTTGAGTGGTACCCTCATGGTAAGCATCGAGGGCTACCCAAATCTGGTGAGCGGAACGAATATGAGAAATCCTATCATACTCACTACGGCTAAGACCCTGTATGAGGATGTTCCTTGCCTTAGCATTCGCTTCAACGTCAGCCATATTGTCGGTCGTGACGTTTTCATCGACAGGAACCTCATATGGGAGTTTTACCTTCTGCCATATCAGGAAGCCCTGGGCAGTGATGTATGACTCCATGCACGACTTCCAAAAAGGAAAATCAAGTCCAGAGAAAGTAGGAGGCTTGGTGGAATACTTGTCCATCGCCATGGCTCTTGAGACTGGTCAAGATCTATGAAAGAGCAGAACCTGCTCTGATACCAATTGAAAGACCGAGATGGCGATCAGAGGGGGGTGAATGATCCCAAATTAAAATATGTTCTCTAAGGAAGATCACAAATGCAGATTTTCACCCAAGGAAACCAAGCAAAAACCCTTAGATATCAACTGGAAGTGAAAGAATCAATTTTCACAATAATCAGCCTGATGCCAGTGCTATCGCACTTTGGGGGCGATACTATCGGGTAACTGTAGCTACAGTGATATCAGGCATATGAACAGCGTTTTCAGCACAGGTTCAGATAAGAAAATTGATGTATCTTTTGATCCGTTGATCCAAACTCAACCAAACTAGGTAGATAAGGTCCTTAGGATGTCAAGAACTTATTTCAACCTTCAATCACAAGGATTGATGTCAAAGTTCCGACCTTTATGCCTGGGAAGGAAGAACGCACCAAGTTTCGACAAAAATCGAAAGAACTTCAATCAAAACTTGCTCGTGGGGTTTTGATGATTAAAGTGATCTTGAATGACTTCCCACACGTCCTAGCAAGCAAGAGAACACAAGGAAACTCAAGGATACGCAATCTACAACATCAAGCATTCAAGAACGCAAAAGATCAACTTCTTGCAACAAGAACGCATGGATAGCCTAGATGATTGAAACAGGATTTCAAGAAAGAATCAATCATAAACCTCAGCAAAAGATTCGTAAGCAATTAAAAGGAGGGGAGGCAAATCCAAATTGCGTAAATGTAAATTGCAAGAAAGTAAATACAAAATTTAAATTGCGTAATATAAATGCGTAAAGGAAATAAAACATGAACATACATGATGAACATTTCATTTCTGGAAGGAGAGGTTACAAAGCCTCACATTCATGTGGGCAAAGCTCAAAGGAGCATCAAAAACCTCAAAACCTTCACTTGGGGGAGGCTGCCCCTCCACCCCTATTTATACAACTCTTGGGCCACCTTCCACCCTTGGATGAGCCTCTAAACCATAGAGCATTCATCAAGGGCTAGGATTAACCCACTCAACCAGCCATGCAAGGGCTAACCCAAAACCCACCACACACATGGGTTTTCTTGCACGGTTTTCAAAGCAAGCTACACTTGTCCACTACTCTATGTTCTAGAACTGCAACCCAATAGCTCTCCTGATCCAAGTAGTGATAAGCTAGCTTCTCCACTGGTCTCTTGTCTCTTGGGACTGCACCGACTTCATCTCCGGCCATCTTCCGGCGAACATCCGGCCAACTTGAACCTTCGGCCATCCCATGCCTAGTTCCAGCCTCCCTTCGCCTCACCATGCACACCAAATGAAGTCCAACATCCACAAAGACAAGAAAAACCATCTTGGTTCCACCATGAACCCAGCGCATCAATTCTATCACGAATTGGGTTAGTACAAACCAAAACGGACCAAAACACTTCAACCAAGTGAAACATTCTGTTTTTAATACAGCAGTAATCTTCTCAATTTTTTATGATTTTTTATGTTTCTCAGGTGAAAAACTTGTCAACATGCAAAAGATGCGTTTTGAAATTCTCTACAACTTTCATGTATAACACATAAATTTTTGAGCACGAGAAGACCTTCAAAAAGGCATATTACTGCATGTTGTCAAAACTGGTCCGTCATACACGTGAAACTCACGCAAGATTTGGTCCGTCATACACGTGAAACTCACTGAGATTTGGTCCTTCATACACGTGAAACTCACACAACATTTGGTCCATCATACACGTGAAACTCATGCAACATTTGGTCCATCATACACGTGAAACTCACTGAGATTTGGTCCGTCATACACGTGAAACTCACACGACATTTGGTCCGTCATACACATGAAATTCACTGAGATTTGGTCCGGCATACACGTGAAACTCACGCGACATTTGGTCCGTCATACACATGAAACTCACTGAGATTTGGTCCAGCATACACGTGAAACTCACTATGATTTGGTCCGGCATACACAAGCATTTCCAACTTGAAATCCATTTTAAAATCCAAACTCAAAGCTAAGCTATCGAAGATCACATAAAGTCAAATACTCATCATAAACATGGATGGACCTCCACATGGTCCTTCACCTTCTTAGAAAGAGAAACTGAGTGTGGGTTGCTATTGACCTAATGTCCTAGTCTTGGCTAGAGTTGATTGTAATTGGTTAAACAAGTAGAGAGTAATGGAGGTTTTTTGTGTGTGTCTCGTCCAGAACTTCTAGGAAAGATCGTCTAGCTCTTTTGGTTCCTTTGTGGTGCTTGATTAAGATTTAAAAGTTGACCACTAGGAAGTTGGGTGTAATTAAATTACCTTTCTGTATTGTGTCTGGATAATTAGTTCGTTGGAGGAAGCTAATGTTACAATAATCTGAAATGAATTGTTCTGTTATGAACGCTTGTCTTGGGTACTCATCTCTTAGGGCGAAGTAGACCTGGTTGGTGAAAAGATTTGAATTTATATTATTCACAGGAATGTTGTGGGGAAATCCATATAGAGGTATTGGTCCTTTTGTTAAAAGGCCAACCAATTGGGAGTGTTGGGATTTTGTGCCTTAGTTTCTAGGGGTACAAGTTTGAAACTGATGAGGACATCACTCCTTCGGATGTGCGCAACACAACTCCTCAAGATATACAAGGACCAATTACAAGAGCACGCGCGCGACAATTAAACCACCAGGTGAACTCATTCCTCGCTGTTCATGTTTTCTTGGATGGATTGCTTCTAAATTCTTGTGATGTTTTATTTGTTAGGAATATGGGAGAAGCTTCACAAGTTTACCTAGACGTCATCCCTCAAAGCCCAAGTCTACTTGGTCTCAAAGTCGAGCTCAAGTCGGACTCCAACTTCGTTTCGGAGCCTCAGGACAGCACATCAATAAAACGACCATATCTAGGTCATACGAAGACCAATTGAGGCGTTCTTGGACTCTATGGATAAGCCCATGACGAGAGCTTTCCAACAGAGGTGGTTTCAAGTCAAAACTCCTTCTAGATCGACAGGAATCACCAAAACAATATGACAATCAGAATCTGCCGGGTGCTGTGACACCTCCACTTGGGCCCAAAGGCCTTGTACGACCTAGGGTTTCATGGTCAACCCCTTGGCTGCCTCCCTTGCCCTCTCCCTCATACATATTCAGTAGCCGTCGCTAGAATAGATGGGTTTTGCTTAGATTACAACTAGACACTTTGTCAGTTCTTCGCCGTTCATCGGTTTGTGGAACCCCAACTCGTGTGCTTAATATTATTCGCAATTTCAGATTGTATCTTCTACGTTCTTGCTTGTGTTCTCGATTCGCATGCAGGGATAAGCCTTCTTGGTGAGGTCAACCGTGTTTGTGCATGGTTGATAACCAACGGAGCAGTGGTGTAGCGATTGCAGGGTTCGATTCAGTTCTGATTGGAAGCCGGATCGTCAACGTCTAGTTCTCTACCAATCGACTTACCAGTACCTGTCGGAAGATCGGGCCACCGTTCCCATCAAGTGGTATCAGAGCTTGAGTTGCCCGATAGGTAATTCTTGTATCCCCACTTTTGTTTTGCCATCGTCCTAGAGTCCAGAAAAAAAATTGCCCTACAAAAAGTTCTTCATCGGTTCCGCTGTCCTACAACCCCTTGTGCCTTTGCAATTTTCGTTTTTAGTTTCGTTTATTGAGTTTGTGTCCATCGTCATCGTCCTGTTGCTAGTTTGAGGTTGTGATCCTAGTTTCTAGTGGTCCTTTTCTGTTGCCCTAGTTATTGTTTTGCACCATTAGTCATCCCACCTCTGCCAACCCTAAAACCGAACTGTTTGCCTTTGCCGCCCTCTTATATTTTCTACTCCGCAAGTCCTAGATAGGTTGCGAGCCGCCTTGTACCAATCGCCCTGCACTGCTGGCCACCCATGTTCACCTATGATCCTATTGCTATTTTAGCCCTAACCGGAAGAAAGAAGTGAAGTTGCAGGCAATTGTGCAGTGTTCAGTAAAACTGGCATAACTTTTGCATACGAACTCCGATTGGAGCGAATTTTTTTTTGTTTCGAAGAGGATGACGACGCGCATCTGAAAAATCAGCCTCTAAGACCAAGTTCTGGACCCAATAAGTTTGCTTTCCTGTTTTTACCGTTGTTTGGTCATCTGTTTAACGTCTTCTCTTGTTCAAAACGTGAGATTTTTTTCCTTTGAGTTAACAGAAAGAAAAGCAAAAGGTAAGTGCAAAAAAGAAGAGCCGCACTGAAAAAAAAGAAGCAAAAAGAGGGAAAGAGAAGCTGATAATGAGAATTGTTTGCATCTTTTGAGTCCTATGTGCTTTGATATATCCCTTGCTAGGTTGAACTAGTTCTAGGAACACGTTTAGGCCAACAACTGCGACAAGTACGTTGGACATTTAGGGGTGTTTGGGATAGCTCCAACTCCACCAAAATCCGTGGAGTTGGTGGAGCAGGGTATTCCTAGCTTCAGAAATTTATGGAGCTGGAGCTGTGGGTACATTAAGAGTATTTAGGTGGGTCATCTTGTTTACATTTTAGACTAAAAATATAAATTTCATTCACTTTATTTTAGCCTACAAGCTCCAGCTCTGAGGTGGAGCTGGAATCTGGAGCTATACCAAACAGGGCCTTATTCAGCTTGCTAATCTGATTTCGATTTTTGCTTATTCCTTGCTACTAAATATTACCTTCCGAGCTCCACATACTTCTTATCAGTTTAGGTTTTCCTTGCAATCACTTCGCTCACGCCCTCACAGTATCACGAACCAGCCACCGGTTGTACCACCTGCAGCTTTGGTAAGAACATTTGTAAGAGCGTGGTAAGACGCTTGAGACTGAGTGTTTCCTTCTTACGCCACCTAGTAGTTGATAGGGATATTACTCTTGTGTTGTCTTTTATCTTTTACTAACCATGACATGTTCGCAAGCTGAAGCTGAGGATGGATTGGAGTGTGTTACGAAAAATGAGCTAAATAACACGCTAAATGAAATTAATGAAAACATTGCAAAGATCGGTCGAGACAATGAGCATAGATTGGAGAGAATAGAACGAAGCATCACCAATCTTCTTGCAAGGATGGAGAACTATGAGAGACCGCCGCCTCTTAATGGGGCTCGAAGAGTGGAGGAGCATGATGCAGCCCACGATCATGAACAGTCTGTCGTAGGAGATGATGTGGATGGAGAAAACCGCGACGCCTTCGCTGCTCGGGCCGCTACACAGGATGTACGACAACAACAACGCCTGAATCACAATCGTCATGGTATGGGAGGTAATAATCTTAATCAGCGCAATGGTCGTGGGTACGATGATCCTTTTTCTAAAGTCAAATTTACCATACCATCTTTTTCTGGTGCATATGATGCTGAAATTTATTTAGATTGGGAAATGACTGTTGAACAAAAATTTAACTCCCATCTAGTTCTTGAAGTACATAGGGTCAGACAAGCTACTAGTGAGTTCAAAGATTTTGCTATCATGTGGTGGAATAAAGTAGTTAATTCTGGCTTACAACCTGATACATGGGATAGATTAAAGCGAGCTATGCATAACAGATTCATTCCTCCATCTTATAAACGTGATTTACGTAAGAAATTGCAACGCTTGAATCAAGGAAATAGATCTGTAGAGGAGTACTATCAAGAGCTACAAATAGGTATGTTGCGTTGTGAGGTATTTGAGGATGAAGAAGACAAAATGGCTCGTTTTTAATTATGGAGGTTTACGACGTGACATTCAGGACATAGTTGATAACAAAGAATATAATAATATCAATAGATTGTTTCAGCTTGCTATGTTGGCAGAAAAAGAATTGCAGGGAAGACAACAAAGGCCAAGAAGCAACCTCGGCAGCGCATCTACACCAAAATCGATGCCGGGGCAAGCCAAATCAACCCCGTCTCCTACTAATCGGCCTGCTGCCCCCTCCATGAGTAGGGCGCGTTCAGCAGCACCGCCACCACCGTCACGTGCACCCGAGGTGAGTAAATCTACTACTGTGCAGGCACCAACAAAGAGCTCTTCATCGGTTGCTTCCACGGGTCGTACGAGTGGCATTGTGTGTCATCGTTGCAAGGGAATGGGACATGTCATGAAGGATTGTCCAAGTTAGTGAGCATACATCGCCATGGAAGAAGGTGGGTACATTAGTGCTAGTGATGTTGAGGATGAATATGCTCTTGCAACTAACCTTGCAGATAATGAAGATGACCATGAGATGGACAGTGATGGTGAGGAGATTTTAAGGACCGCTGCCACGGAGAATTACAGGACCATAATTGTGCAGCGAGTGTTGAGTGCTCAAGTGGAGCAAGCGGAGAAACTACAACGCCATAATTTGTTTCAGATTTATTTCATCGTCCGAGACCGTCGTGTTCGTGTGATAATTGATGGTGGAAGTTTCAATAACTTGGTGAGTTCAGATATGGTCAAGAAACTTTGCTTGACCACCCGTGCACATCCGCATCCATACCATATTCAATGGTTCAACAATAGTGGTAAGGTGAAGGTAACACAAACTACGAGAGTGCATTTTTCCATTGGAACATACCTTGATTTTGCTGATTTTGATGTAGTACCTATGCAAGCATGTTCTCTTTTATTAGGCCGTCCATGGGAATTTGATACTGATGCAACTCATCATGGTAGAAGTAGTAAATACACTCTTATGCACAAAGGAAAGAAAATCACTTTGCTTCCTATGACACCTGCTGAAATTGTGCAATGTGATAAAGAGAGAGCTCAAAATGAGAATAAAAAGAGTGCATCAGAATCTGAAAATCAGCAAATAGCTACGAACGTTTTCCCACCTAAGAAAGACAAGAAAGCACCAAGTTCTAAGTCCGAGGGAATTACATTGAAAGGTGGTGTTATGCTTGCTACAAAATCTGATCTTGCCACAATTACTTAGAATGAGCTGCCATGCTATGCTTTGATATGCAAAGAAGCTTTAGTTTCACTTCAAGATATATCTAGTTCTTTGCCTCCTTCTGTTTCTAACCTTTTGCAGGAGTACATGGATGTCTTTCCAGATGAGATACCCCCGGGATTACCACCTATTCGAGGGATTGAGCATCAAATTGATTTGATCCCGGGAGCAACCTTGCCAAATCGTGCTGCATATAGAACCAACCCGGAGGAGACTAAGGAAATTCAGCGACAAGTCCAAGACCTTTTGGACGAAGGGTACGTACGAGAAAGCCTTAGTCCTTGTGCTGTTCCCGTGATCTTGGTTCCTAAGAAAGACGGTAATTGGCGTATGTGTGTTGATTGTAGAGCCATCAATAATATTACCATAAGATATCGTCATCCTATCCCTAGGCTAGATGACATGCTTGATGAGTTGAGTGGTTCTATAATTTTCACTAAAATTGACTTGCGAAGTGGATACCACCAGATTAGAATGAAACTTGGAGATGAATGGAAGACTGCATTTAAAACTAAGTTCGGCTTGTATGAGTGGTTAGTGATGCCTTTTGGGTTAACTAATGCACCTAGTACTTACGTGCGTTCATTGGAAGATTTGTTGTAGTTTATTTTGATGATATCTTGATTTACAGCAAGTCACATGCAACACTTTGATCATCTACATGCTGTTTTTAAAGCTTTGAGAGATGCACGTTTGTATGGTAACCTCGAAAAGTGCACCTTTTGCACGGATCAAGTATCGTTTCTTGGTTATGTTGTTACTCCACGGGGAATAGAGGTGGATGGAGCAAAAATTTAAGCCATAAAGAGCTGGCCAACACCTGAGACTGTCACACAGGTGAGAAGCTTTCATGGTCTTGCGGGGTTCTATCGACGTTTTGTGCGGGATTTCAGCACCATTGCTGCCCCGTTGAATGAGTTGACAAAGAAAGGAGTAGTTTTCAAATGGGGACCTGCACAAGAAAAATCATTCAAGTTGTTGAAAGAAAAGCTCACCCAGGCTCCATTGCTCCAACTCCCGGATTTCAATAAGACTTTTGAGCTAGAATGTGATGCTAGCGGGATTGGAATTGGAGGTGTGCTAATTCAAGAAGGTAAACCAGTTGCTTATTTTAGCGAGAAATTAAGTGGGCCAAGTCTCAATTATTCTACCTATGATAAAGAATTGTATGCTTTACTTCGTGTGCATGAAACTTGGCAACATTATCTATGGCCCAAAGAATTTGTTATACATTCTGATCATGAATCGCTAAAACATATTAGAAGTCAATCTAAACTGAATAAACGACATGCTAAATGGGTAGAATATATTGAGTCATTTCCATATGTCATAAAACATAAGAAAGGAAAGGACAATGTGATTGCTGATGCGCTTTCTAGGCGTTATACCTTGTTATCTCAACTTGATCATAAGATTTTTAGTTTAGAGACCATTAAGGACTTATATGCTGCTGATTTGGACTTTAAAGAAGTACATGAACATTGTAAAGAAGGGAAAACATGGAATAAATACGTGCTGAATGATGGTTTGCTCTATCGTGCTAACAAGCTATGCATTCCAGCTAGCTCTGTTCGTCTTTTGTTATTGCAGGAGGCGCATGGAGGCGGTTTGATGGCACATTTTGGAGCAAAGAAGACTGAAGATGTGCTGGCCGCCCACTTCTTTTGGCCAAAGATGAGACGCGACGTCGAGTGCTACGTGTTACGCTGTACTACTTGCAATAAAGCTAAGTCCCGCTTAAACCCACATGGTCTTTACATGCCTCTTCCTATTCCTAGTGTACCATGGGAGGATATTTCTATGGATTTTGTTTTAGGGTTGCCTAGGACAAAGAGGGGGAGGGATAGCATATTTGTTGTTGTGGATCGTTTCTCTAAAATGGCACATTTTATACCTTGTCACAAGAGCGATGATGCTACAAATATAGCTGATTTGTTTTTCAGGGAAATCATTCGACTACATGGAGTGCCTAATACTATTGTCTGGGATCGAGATGCAAAGTTTTTGAGTCACTTTTGGAGATCACTTTGGAACAAATTGGGGACGAAGCTGCTGTTTTCTACTACATGTCATCCCCAAACTGATGGACAAACCGAGGTCGTTAACCACACATTATCCACTATGTTGCAGGCTATTTTAAAGAAGAATTTGAAGATGTGGGAAGATTGTTTACCACATATTGAGTTTGCTTACAACAGGTCAAAACACTCCACCACCAAGGTAAGTCCGTTTCAGGTAGTGTATGGTTTTAATCCCCGTGCTCCTATTGATTTACTACCTTTGCCCACTTCTGAAAAACTTAATTTGGATGCTAAGAAGCGTGCTGAATTTATTCTTAAGTTGCATGAAACAACTAAAGAGAATATAGAGCGCATGACCGATAAGTATAGGATTGCTGGAAGTAAAGGTAGGAAAAAAATAAAATTTGAACCAGGTGATTTGGTTTGGTTGCATTTGAGAAAGGATAGGTTTCCAGAATTAAGAAAACCAAAGTTGATGCCAAGAGCTGATGGTCCGTTTAAGATAATTGAGAAAATCAATGACAATGCATACAAATTGGATCTACCTGCAGATTTTGGGGTTAGTCCCACATTTAACGTTTCAGATTTGAAGCCATACTTGGGAGAGGAAGATGAGCTTGAGTCGAGGACGACTCCAATTCAAGAGGGGGAGGATGATGAGGACATCACTCCTTCGGATGTGCGCAACACAACTCCTCAAGATATACAAGGACCAATTACAAGAGCACGCGCGCGACAATTAAACCACCAGGTGAACTCATTCCTCGCTGTTCATGTTTTCTTGGATGGATTGCTACTAAATTCTTGTGATGTTTTATCGCTTAGGAATATGGGAGAAGCTTCACAAGTTTACCTAGACGTCATCCCTCAAAGCCCAAGTCTACTTGGTCTCAAAGTCGAGGTCAAGTCGGACTCCAACTTCGTTTCGGAGCCTCAGGACAGCACATCAATAAAATGACCATATCTAGGTCATACGAAGACCAATTGAGGCATTCTTGGACTCTATGGAGAAGACCACAACGAGAGCTTTCCAACGGAAGTGGTTTCAAGTCCAAACACCTTACAGATCGACGGGAATCACCAAAACAATATGATGATCAGAATCTGCCGGGTGCTGCGACACCTCCACTTGGGCCCAAAGGCCTTGTACGACCTAGGGTTTCATGGTCACCCCCTTGGCTGCCTCCCTTGCCCTCTCCCTCATACATATTCAGTAGCCGTCGCTAGAATAGATGGGTTTTGCTTAGATTACAACTAGACACTTTGTCAGTTCTTCGCCGTTCATCGGTTTGTGGAACCCCAACTCGTGTGCTTAATATTATTCGCAATTTCAGATTGCATCTTCTACGTTCTTGCTTGTGTTCTCGATTCGCATGCAGGGATAAGCCTTCTTGGCGAGGTCAACCGTGTTTGTGCATGGTTGATAACCAACGGAGCCGTGGTGTAGCGATTGCAGGGTTGAATCGATTCGATTGGAAGCCGGATCGTCAGCGTCTAGTTCTCCACCAATCGACTTACCAGTACCTGTCGGAAGATCGGACCACCGTTCCCATCAGAAACTCTGGATATTCAAGCGGTTTTGTATGGGTGATTTGTTGAGTATTTGTTTAGAGGTGTATTAGAGTAAAGTGTCTCGTGTTGTTCTTGTCGTTTTTTAGTATGATGAACTGTGATAGAGAGATTGAGAGTGGAACGTATAGTTACGTGATTAAGTTGAATAGGGAATTGGAGTTGGAGTTAGAAGTCGGTATCGTGTTTCCTGTATAGTAGCTTTAGTTAAAGCAGTCGGACGCTTTAGTGCCAATCGAAAGCTTAGTCTAAGTTACCTTAGACCTTTTCCATTAGTAGCACGAATTGAAAAGTCGGCTTATTACCTAGAACTTTAGGAATCTTTTTGAGGAATACGCAATGTGTTTTATGTTCCTTCCTGAGGAAGTTCTTGCGGAATCTCGAACATGAGATATTGTTAGAGCCTTTGGTCTTTGAGCACGGCCTCACCTTGAAGTCTCGTTTTGTGTGAATTCTAGAGAACTCAGAGTGAGCGTTGAGTCTTGAGAAGTTGAAAGGTGTTAAGATGCTTGTTCTCATCAACCCGACCGGGAAGCAACTTGGGAAGCGTAGTCTCACATGCATGAGATGTATCGAGAGTTGTTCATATCAGGTATATGTGATATGATTTAATTCCCTTGTGGTTTTTTGGTTTTCTCTGTAGTGGAATGGTGCAAATTCGGGGTCGAATTCTATTAACGGGGGAAGAATGTATCTCAGAACAACTTTTAGGTTGAAGAAAAATCCAGTCGTTGGTTGGGCTGGCTTGTCCTACCGTTTTGGGTCTTGAGGGTTTGTTTCTTGGCCATCTGAGGTGGGTTTTGATCCATGTGGGAGGGGGATTTTTGCCAAAACCCTAGCCCAGCCCCTCTCCTCCTACCTCCCCAGCCGCACCCTCCCTTTTTCCCATGCTCCAGCCGCACCTCTCCCCCTTCCTGGCTTCTCCCCCTCCGAAATCAGCAGCTCTCATTTCCTTGTCCAGCACTTCTGTTATTCCTTTATGCAGCCGCCTCTTTTTTCCCTTATGCTACCACTGGTTACCCCCAAGCTGCGGGTTGCTATTGCCTTAGTGGAGCTCCATTGGTGCCTTGGTGGAGATCAGTTGGGTGGAGGCTAGGGCAGGAGTTTAGTTGCGTGGATGAGATGATAATGGCGCATGCCAAGGGAAGGGAATATGTTGCGAATATGTTAATGATGGAAATAATGAAGTATGGTATAATTCATGTCATTTGCATATGTGCATTCATGATGGAAGAGGTGACCCGTGTGGACCTCTCTGTCCCACATGTGGTGGGCACGAAAGTCCTAGTGCGGTAGGCCCCTCCACAGAATGTGGATGGGAGTAAGACCTACTTTGTAGGCCCCTCCACTGGGATAGAAGGGAATGAGAGTGTGTCATCGACGAGTGTGCACTCAGCTATACCGATATAAGCAAAGAGAAAAAGAGTTGCATTTGAGCATGAAAGCATATTGCATTGCATTGCTGATGAGGCTAATTGGAGGCCCGATCATTCGGTGAGATGGATAACTATCGATTAGTGGAGATGATCCTCACTATCCAGGCTACCGACTGAAACACGACCGACACCAAGAAATTGCTGAACCAAACTCCGAGTTATTATCAACCATGCAAAACCCATTTGACCTGATCACGAAGATCAATTCCTTCAAGCAATCAAAGAATAAGCAAGAACAAAGCAAAAGCAATATGAAATTGCAAATTTGATTGAAGTATTGATGTGGGGTTCTGAAGCACGGTATTGCTGTTGATCTAGCTGAACAAGATAATACCTAATAGTTTAACCAAGGAAAACTACGACTAAACAAAAAACCCCAGTAATTTTGGGGGAGTCCCTACCTATATATAGGTAAAATTGAAGGGGTATTGGACCAGCACAAAGGAGTGACCGAATAGGACTCTTACAAGGCCCAAGGCCCAAGTTTGACTCAGACTAGAAAGTTGACCCAACTTGTTTTGGTGATTGCGTAGTGCTCCGAATGGATTTTTAGGTGGGGTCAAATCCATTGGAAAGATCTCGTAGTAGGCTTTTAATCAAGTGCAAGGACTCTACAATCGGATGTCTTATGCAAAAGTTATGCTCATTTTACATTAGGCTAGTATCCGGTGGCCAAATTGGATTCCATAACGTGATGGATTTGATATCTCTCTCTCTTCTTGGCCCATGGATAACGTGTTGGAGTTTGTCCAACCAGGTATGGTTATATCCATAGTACTGATGTCCTCATCATCCTTCCCTTCTTGAATTTGAGTTGTCCTCGACTCAAGCTCACCTTTTAGTTTGTCCTCAACACAAAACATCCTCATATAAGTCCTGTATTTAATTAAATAAAATAGTAGCTCTACCTCTTTATATATTTTAAAGACATGAAAGACATTCAAAGGATTCACGTGATAACCATCCATATAGCTCAACACTTCTTTCCAGCACATAAAGGCATGATGAAAGCTAGCACTCTTGGATGCTTCCTCTCCTCCTTGAAGAAAAACCATCCTCGCTTTTAAACAAGCTGGAGAAGAAACAAACAACAAAAAGAACAATGTATATGCAGCATATATGTATATATCCCATATTTCATTGTTCTTTTGGTTTCACGTAATGCTATTTACATAACAGCAAATGAGGGAATCAGATTTAAGAAAAAAGCACCTTTCCTCACAATTTTGCAACTCAATTTGTGATTATAAGTGAAACATATAACATAAATATTAACATGATTCAATTTGCAACTTAATTGGCAAATATAAGTAAAACATATACCTATTACTGTCCTTGGAAAAAGAATACTCATGTTTTGTAAGCCTCATTGAATAACATGGATGGGCAAAATTACAAATTTTGGTAACAAGCATAGCTCATTCATATGATCAGATTGTAAACAAGCAATATCAAACCATTCCAACAACGGTGACACAATTTTAATGGAAGCAAGTCAATGTACTAAAATTCTAACAATGAGGTAGCAAGCTATGGGTATTACACATATCAGGAAAATTTGATGGTGCCTTACCTGAGACAAGCTATTGCATACAACTATGATTGCCCAAACCAGCAAGTTTATCACAAGTTATGCATATTTTGTAAACAAGAAACTTGCCATTTATGCCATAATCCCCAAATAAAATGAATTTAAAACAATAGGCATATGTGCTAGATAAATACTGAAGAGATGAAATTTTAGAAATCTTATCCATAGCACAATTCAAGCTAACATGCTCATTCAACATGATATAGCACAAAATAGTGGTAGAGGATACACTAGCTGATGGGAACGATTGCCCTATCTTTCGACAGGTAGTACTAAATCAATTGGTGGAGAACTCGACGTTGATGATCCGGCTTCCAATCAGAACGGATTCGAACCCTGCAATCACTACACCACTGCTCCTTTGTTTATCAACCATGCACAAACACGATTTATCTCGTCAAGAAGGCTTATCCCTGCATGCGAATCGAGAACACAAGCAACAATGTAGAAGATGCAATCTAAAATTACGAATAATATTAAGCACATGAGTTGGGGTTCCACAAACCGATGTACGGTGAAAAACTGACAAAGTGTCTAGTTGTAATCTAAACAAAACCCATGTATTCTAGCGACGGCTACTGAATATATATGAGGAAGAGGACAAGGGAGGCGGCCAAGGGGTTGGCTGTGCAACCCTAGGTCGTACAAGGCCTTTGGGCCCAAGTGGAGGTGTCGCAGCACCCTGTAGTTTCTGTACGTCATATAGTTTTGATAATTCCCATCGATCCAGGAGTTTGAATGTGAAACCAGTTCCGTTGGAAAGCTCTCGTCGTGGGCTTATCTGTAGAGTCCAAGAACGCTTCAAACGAATATCGTATGACGTAGACATGGTCATTTTTAGTTGGATTGCTCCTGGGGGCTGAGCTGGACTCGTGAACGAATTGGACTTGATCTCGGGCTGGGCTTGAAGTGTTAGAAGTTGTTGGGCCCTTGTCTTGGCTTGAGGTAGAAGCATGGCTTGCTGGGCCGGCATGGTCACATCACTACCTACCCTCCAGGATTACAAGATAAAGTGCGACAGATTTTGATGTTGAAGGTCATCAGCCATGTGCAGGGACATATTGGCTCCGGATATACAGCAAAGCCGATCTCTTGGCTTAAGCCGATCAAAAAACTAAAAACTGGGAGGAACCTGGGCAAATTCAAATTTCCTTGCATACACTGAAGGATGGTACAACTCATAGGATGGTTGACAAGTTTGATTTTTTGTATGTAAGCCGACAGATAGTACGCATGGGGAAATAAAAATTCATTACAAGTTGAGGGTTTCTTCGAGCATATCATCACTGTCAGCTGCCCAAGTGAAGAAATGACGTACAAGGAAAACTGTCGCCTCCCGTATAACTAAAAACATCATGCTGACCGAAATCATCTTGATCGAGTTGAAATAAGATGGCTAAGAACTTTCTCGCTCTGATAGGTGTGAGTTTGGTTTGGGTGCAGGAGCAAAGGATAAACTTTTCACGATAAGATCGGCTATTTCTGAATTCTACTTCTTGCTCTTCTGTGGCTTCTTCTCGACGGAAGGGAGTCAGTTCAGTCAAGTTATCCTTAAAGTATTGTGGACTTTTGTAGCCGGCAATGAAATTATGGGGCAGGCGCTGGATCTCAAACTCGATGGTCACACAAGACAGAGGATTATACAGGTTCAGGCTCTCGCGGAGGAGATAATACCCTAGTCTGTCTTGTTTGGGATTATATTCTTTGTGTATCTGGATCTGGGGTTGCTCAAAGCGTAATGTGCTCTGGGCGATATGAGGTGTTCTATGCTCTATGGCTTGATGCCTTGTTTTTGCCTGCCCTCCCCCTTATATACTGGAGGTGGTGCGGTTTACAGAGTCCTGATCGGTTTGGATATTCCGATCGATTACAAGATTCTAGTCGGTTAACAGGATAGAGTTTACATCTTCATCTACCCTATTAACGACTCGGATTACAACCATATCTATCATATCTAAATATATGTTCAACTATCCATGGAATGCACCCCCTTGCGCACGGCAATTGGGCCTGGTGCGGGAGATATCATTCTGGGCCTTCCTCTTGGGCTCATCGCTCGGACGTCTTTGGGCTGATCGTGAGGGTACCAGGATCCTTATATTCCACAGTAGCCCCCGAGTGCTTCATGATCCGATCGCTATGTTTCCAATTTAAATTTCTACTTGAATCGCATTCGACTTCTTATGCGGGCTTCGGTAGTTACGCCATTCGGTTGGAAGGTTTCTTCTTTCAGCGAGCGAATTATGAAGGGCTCGAATATGATCCTTAATATTTGCCTCGCCTAAGTGTAGTTTTCTCTCGGGCAGGCTTTATCGCGAGTAGCCTCATGGACCTTTCTCGTTTTTCGAACGTAGATTGGATATTTCTCCTGCCCGAAGCTTTAATTCTCTTTGCAGATAACCATTGAACAGTCTTCGAGGGCGTCTTGTTTTCCTGTGCCAACTCGTTTGCCGAAGAAAAAAAACTCCTCGTCTTCTGAAGCTCCATTAACTCAGAATCCCTTCGGCTTCCGATGCTAAATATCTTTGCACTTACTTCAATTTCACCAAATCGGCTATAAAAATGCGGACCAATGCTTCTAGGACGTATCCCTTCGCTCTTTGCCCTCCACTTTTCTGCTTCAAGCTTCTACCTACGTCATGCCGTGGTGGTACCATCGAGCAAGGGTGCACCCCAGACTCGCCGAGCTCTGGGAGGATTTCGACCGGGCTGTGGATGAGCTGCTTGAGGAGAAGGCAGTGGAGCGCAACTGCGCAGCCGTCGACGCACTCCTCGAGGTCTTCCCTGCCCTTCACAGGGTTAGGGAAGCTCTTGTCGAGGCACTCGGCTGGGCGCGCCGCGGGGAGGTGTAGCTATCCTGTGAATGTAATAGTTTCCCAGGCGTAATGTCTAGGGAAATTTTTGTATATAATAAAGAAGTACCTTTTGTCAATGAAGCTCTTGTCTGTCCTTTGATTATGGATTAGACCCGTTCTAGGGCGTCTCGAAACTCGCATGTTACTTGATCCTGATGACGTCTATGTCCATCTGGTTCAAGGCCAAATGATATCCATATCTGACGATTGCCGGATATAGCTTAGGCTTGTCTTGGAGCGCATCGTGGCTCTTGGCCGAGCGACACCCATATCCGACTGCTGCAAGATATAGTTTTAGTCCGACTTGGGACGTATCAAGGTTCTTCTGACTCATGGCCGAATGATACCCATATCCTTAGGACATGGCTTAGGCTCGATTTGGAGCATACCATGCTTACGTGGCTCTTGGTCGGGCAACATCCGTATCCGACTGGCACGAGATATACCTTAGGTCCGACTTGGGACACATTAGGGTTTGTGCGGCTCATGGCCGAATGATACCCATGTCCGTAGAACATAGCCTAGGCTCGACTTGGAGCGTATCAGGATTTCTCTGGCTCATGGCCGAGTGATACCTATACCCGACTGACGTCAGATATAGCTCTAGTCCGACTTGTGACGTACCAAGGTTCCATCCGAGTGGTATCCGTACTCGTTTATTACGACGCATAGCTTTTCGACCCTCGTGGGGCATACCACTGGACTTGTGCCTGTTCAGGCTCGACCTGTGATATATGATTCCATCATGAGGTAACCACCTAATGACCCGTCGTGGAGCATATCACGAGAAGTTATATTTTCTATCCAAGTTGGAGAATACGCACGTCCCGCTTAACACGGTAAGTGGCAAAAACATCCCATCGTGGGGAGCGATACGTCCCAAACATGATTTGGTCAAGCCGCGCCTGCCTCTGTTAGTCAGAACGTTTGGTCTGCAAATCATTTATGGGGAATTCACAGGGACAAGACGTTTCGCAATCCTTTTTTCCCGCTGGTTCAGTGAAAACCTGATTTCCCCCCTTTTAAGGTCGAACCAGGCGTTACCCGACGGTTCATCTCTGTAGCGCGCATTCCTGCTCTCTTCTGCTTCCCTGTTTCTTCGACTTCTCCGCCGTTAGGGTTCCTCGCATTTTTTGCGCCGTCGTAGATCTTTCTTTCGAAGATTTCCTCTCCTTCCTCACCGCCTTCGCCCCAGGATTGGACGACTTCAACCACAACGGAGGAGAAACTGCAGTCTATGGTGGATGATGGGGTCCTCCCTGATTTGGCCTTGGTCTCGCCCGGCCGACGGTGAGTCCGTCCCCACTCCTCGCCCTGAAGAGGTAGTGGTTTTTGAATCTTTCTTCCAACGCGGGCTGGGCCTTCCCGCTTGCGCTTTCCTTCGTGGCCTCCTCTTTTTCTATGAGATCGAATTGGTGAATCTGAATCCCAAGGTCGTTCGGGGGAGCCGGATTCCAGCTGCTTGAGGGGCTGAAGAAAAATTACTTCGCAATTCCTTTGAAAACCTCCAACAAGGGCTGGCATCATGAGTGGTTGTATTGCGGCAACCCCAAACCTACCCTTCCTTCCTTTGGTGGGCACCGTCCTAAGGCATCTCTCTCTTGGATATCCACCCCCAACTCTACCGACATGGATCAGGTTCATGACCTTCTGGCACTGATTGAAAAGCTGAAGGAGGGTGGTCTCACGGGGTAGGTCTGGCTCTGCACTTTGTTGCTCGCCGGATATAGCCCCTGAAAGAGCGAGTTCACCTGGGATTCGCGTACGAGGGGAAAGATGACCCGAGCCGGGAACGGCCCGATGAGCTGTCTAGGGAGCAAATATTCACTCGAGTCGGCGAATTCTTCATCCCGAGCGTCGACATTTCCTCCGTAAGATGCCCGAAGTCTTTCACCGCTTCACACCCCCCTCCTGAGGTAGACGATCTTGGCTGAGAGATTTTGTTTCCCTTTGTCTCTGAATTTCTTCTAACTCTTAACCTTCACTTCCAGGATCGTATTGCCTTCTTCAGCGTCGCAACTCTTCTGGAAATGCCTACTCACATAGGCGATTCCCCGGAGCGACGAGCGAGGTCTCCTGCGGGGAATCCCGCTCGAAGAAGGGGAAAAAGACATTGACCAAAGACCTCGTGACGCCCCGACGCCCGGCCGGCGGTGCTAAGATTCAGGACCCATCAGCGCGAGCCCCAGCGCCTTCGGCTCCCCTCCCCCGTGTGCCTGTGGCTCAGCCGCGTCCTACGCAGGAGGACTTGGGTTTTCAAGAGGAGCCTCGGGCACCAGTCGGTAACATTCTGAGTGGTCCTTCCGGGGGCGGCCTGACAGCTCGGAAGAAGCCCCCGATGAAGATGAGGAAGTCCGACAGGTTTGTTACCTTGCCGACTCCTATTTGGCTTGTTTTGCAGGCTCGCTGACAATTCTCCTCATAGGAATCCTTGCTTGATGTTCCTGTCAGGACACCGACTATGGCCCCTGTGGTGGCTGAGCCTTCGGAAGTTTGCGCACCGGTTGTGGGGGCCGCACTCAAGGATACCGAAGTGCCTCCCAGTCCTCCGGCGCTGTCTCCTACTCCTCCTGCTGCGGTGCCAGAGCCTGCTGCTCCGAAGCTGGCCTCCTACCCGTTCCCCGAGGTCGAGGAGATCTACTGAGTCCCACCAGCCCCTGCTCGTCCCCAGCTCATAACGGAGGCCTCATGGATTGATGAGGAGGAGGGCTTGAAGCACTTGGAAGACCCGGAGGAGGAGTAGAAAGAGAGGAACGACTTTTATACTCACGCCGAGCTTGCGCGCGTGCGGCCCGGGTAAGCATTCATTCCTCTACAACTGTTGTATTCCTGCTTCCGTCGTTTATCATGTGGTTACCTTTTTCCGCGATGATTTCAGAAAATAGGGGAGCGCTTCGAACATAAGGCCGAATATTTCCAGAAGATGCTTCCTGAAATCCGGACGCTCCAGGAATACTTAGCCGACTTGGAACACGTCAAGGCCGAGCATGCGGCCGAGCTGCGATCCCTTCGGTTCAAGGTCCAGGCGTCGTGGGAGGAGCAAAGTGCTCTGCGCCAGGAGAAGCTAGACGTTGTTGGCTCCCTTCGAGGTACCTATTTATTGGGCCGCCCCGTTTTTTTATATTTAATCAGCTGGCTTCTTGATCTTCTGGTCTCCATGTCAGCTCGGGACTCCGCCTTTCCAAAGCTCAAAGAGCAACTTAGGGCCGCGGAGGATTCCAGGGCGAAACTGGAGAAGGAGTTTGAAGGTACGTCCGGCGTCTCGGCACTATCATGTCTTCATTGCCCTTTCTAATTCTTTGCCTTGCAGATTATAAACTCAAAACACGGGCGCAGTACGCCGTCTTCAGTGAGAGGGTCGAAGCTCTTGAGGCGTCCTGCGCCAAGCTTCAGGAGGCCTCTGGGCCGCTGCTGAGTTCGCTTCATCCCGTGGGTGAAAGGCCACTTAGCCGAGACCAGGTCATCTCTCGGCTAGAGGAAGCCCCCGTGGCGCTCAAGAACCTTTTGAAGGAGATGGCGGCCAATGGCGCTAGCCAGACTTTGGCGAATACCATGTCACTTTATCCCCGAGTGGATCTTGAGGCCGTCAAGGAAGGCTACGCCCGTAACTTAGATGAGGACCGGGCCGCCGAGCTGTGGGAAGAAGTCAGAGACACCTCTTTGTCTATTGTAGAAACTTTAGACCCGTGAATTGAAAATATATAAAGGTGTTTCCCTGCTCTTGTGTTATCAGAATGCCACATGCGTATATGCCCAAGTGGTTTTGACAACTTAGAGTTTCGGTCCGACTGGACATCTCGTCCGACTGATTCAGCCCCTAGGCTCTGGGGCATGGTTTATGACGCATGTCCCTGAGTCTTAGCATAGGAGCAAAGCACTCAGATGTATGATTATAGGGAAGACTATATAAAAGCAGCTTTCAAATCGAACTTTCATTCCTGGAAAACAATTGGATTACAGAATTTAAGCAAAGAAACGACGTAGTTGTTCTATGTTCCAAGTATTGCTGACCGTCGTGCCGTCTTCTCGCTTGAGCTTGTAAGCTCTAGGGCGTACCACCTCGTCGATGATGTAAGGGCCTTCCCAGCTTGGGGAGAGCTTATGCTCGCATTTCTGATTCTTCCTGAGGACCAGATCTCCTTTGGAGAATACGCGGCTCCTCACATTGCGACTTTGATAGCGCCGTAGGCCTTGGAGATACTTTGCTGATTTAATTGTTGCGACGTCCCTGGCTTCTTCCAGTCGGTCAAGGTCTTCTAGCCAGCTTTCCTCCGAGGCAACTTCTTCATAGCTCCGGACCCATGGGGATCCGAATTCTAACTTGGTGGGGAGGACCGCCTCCGAGCCATATACCAGGAAGAAAGGTGACTACCCGGTAGCTCTACTGGGGGTGGTTCGCAGCCCCCAGAGTACCGAAGGCAATTCTTTCACCCACCGAGTGGTGTACGGCTTTATCCGATCGAAAATTCTTGCCTTCAGGCCCTGTAATACCATACCGTTGGCACGCTCAACCTGTCCATTGCTCCGGGGATGCGCTACTGATGCAAAACAGATTTTTATTCGAGTTAAATCGCACGGTCTTGAAATACACGCTCTGAATTGGGTGCCGTTATGCGTGATGATTCGGTTTGGGGCGCGAATCTTACCACGATTTCATTGAAGAATTCTTTGGCTTTGCGCGCCGTAATTGCGGCGACCGGCAACCTCCACCCACTTGGTGAATTTGTCTCGGCCACAAAGAGATGAGTATGACCGCCTTGGGCCTTCTTCAAAGGTCCCACCATGTCGAGCCCCGGACATAAGCGGCCAAGTTAAGGGGATGATGCGTAGCTCTGTGCGGTTTGTTCATCACGTCGTGCGGCCCGACATCCGCCGCATGTCGAGCGATGTCCTCGCGTCGGTGACAGCAATTGGCGAAAAAATCCTTGACGATAAGCCTTGCCAACTAGGGATGCGGACGCGCGCATGATTCCCCGCAGACTCGAGTGGATTTCCTTGAAGTTTTCTCCTTCTTGTTCGATATGCATCGTCGTAGTACTCAGGAACTCTTGCGATAGAGTTCTTCCTTGATCACCACGTAGCTCTTGCTTGGCGCATTACTCGTTCGGCTTTTACTCGTTCTTGGGTAACTCATCCCGTCAAATATTCGGATACGGGTTATCAATCGGGAGTAATGACTAGGACTTCTGCTTCTGCGTTCTTCTCGGCTGGGGTGTCCGCCTTCGATCGAGTGCTAATCGTGGGCTTGTGAATTTCTTCGACGAATACTCCTGTGGGCACTGTAGATCGGCGGGGATCCCATCTTCGCTAGCTCGTCGGCGCTTCATTGTCCGTGGAGCATGTGAATAAGTTCTAAGCCGTCGAAGTTACCTTCCGACTTGCGTACTTCTTGCGATGGGTGCCATGTTGTCTTCAATGCAGGACCATTCTTTTTGCACTTGATTAACCACGAGCATCGAATCTCCACGAACCACCAGTTGTCGTATGCCAAGTGATATGGCGATACGTAGCCCATGGATGAGTGCCTCATACTCGGCGGCGTTGTTTGATGCGGGAAAAGGATTTGAAGAACGTACCTTAACCGTTCCCCGCTTGGCGATATGAGCACTATACCAGCCCCCGCGCCGCTGAGCATGAGGGAGCCATCGAAGTCCATGGTCCAATATTCGAGTTCCTTGGTGACCGCCGGGCTTTGAAGTTCTGTCCACTCAGCGGTGAAGTCGGCAAGCGCTTGAGACTTAATGGCGGTGCGAGGCTTGAACAAGATATCAAAAGTTCCAAGCTAGACTGCCCACTTTGCAATTCTCCCGGTGGCCTCCTGATTGTGGAGAATATCGTCAATTGGGAAGGAGGTTGAAGGACCATGTGGAGGTCCATCCATGTTTGTGATGAGTTTTTGACTTTATTTGAGCAAGGTGTGCTCAAGTTTGAGTTTGATTTGGATTGATTTTCAAAATGAAGCAATTTGAGTTGTCTCTGCTAGGAGTGGCAGTACCGGCTCTATGGGCGCGGTAGTGATGAGTTGGATGGTTTATTGCATATCATTGTGGGCATTGCTATGTGAAAGGTTTTTCCTTGTCTTTGATGGTTGCAGGGCGACGGTGCTAGGTCATGGTGAGGCGGAGGATGACCGGGACTAGGCGAGGAGTGTCGAAGGTCCAGACGGTTGGGAGATCGCCGGAAGATGATCAGAGACGGAGTCCGGGCAAGTCAAGAAGACAAGGAAAGGAGATGATGCTAGCTAGATGCCACGTGAATCAATGAGGGCCGTCGGATTGAGGTCTAGTTGATAGGTTAGCGGGTCTAGGTAGTATGCTTTGAAAACCGTGCAAGAAAACCCGGTATGTGTGTGGGTTTTGGGTTAGCCCTTACATGGCTGTGTGTGTGGGTTAATCCTAGCCCTTAGATGAGTGCTCTAGGGTTGAGGGACTCATCCAAGGGTGGTAGGAGGCCCAAGAGTAGTATAAATAGGGGTGGAGGGGTAGCCTCCTCCCTCGGAAGGTTTTGAGGTTTGTGAATGCTCCTTTGAGCTTTGCCCACATGAAAGTGAGGCTTTGTAACCTCTCATTCCAGAAATGAAAGTTTTATCCATCCATCTCTGAATTTATTTTGCGCATTTACATTATGTCTTTACTTTACGCAATTTAAATTCAGCATTTACTTTCCCACAATTACATTCTCGCAATTTTCTTTCACACAATTTGGATTTGCCTCCCCTTCTTCTAAATGTTGTTTATATTGGATGTTTTGAGTGTGTTCATATGGTTTTACATCTCTTTTGCACTCTTGGATTGAGTAGAGAACATCTTTTCTTTCAAGTTCCAACTTTGTTCAGAACTTGTTCTTTGCACACAATTTAGTCTTTGATTTTTATAAAAATCTAGAAAATCCTTTTTAAGTGATTCTTCTTGGAGAAGGTGCGGGACTCTGATATCCACCATCAGAAAAATTTTGGAGTTCACTTGTTGCACTGTTTGGGCGCCATGATGTGAAGATCGAGCCCCAAACTTTCTGCTCGATGTTCTTGACTGACTGTGTTCTTCGATTTCTCCTGTTTTTTCTGTAAGTCTTTTTGAGGAGAATTTTGGTGGAGTTCTTCACGACTCTTCTGCTCATAGGGAGAAAAATTCTCAAAATTTTGTGAGCTGCAGAAACCCACCAACCTCATGTTCCAATTGAGGACAAGTTCTGGAAATTCTGCTTTTGCTTTTCTGAAAGTGACTTTTGTGATTTGAATTGATGTTCTTTCTAAAAGCAAGAGTTGGATTGATTCCTCTTTATCTTGGACACTAGACAACCAGGATTGTGACTCAAAAATCCCCACATATTTTATGGTACTTAACCATGCAATCTTAGGTAAGCATAGTTGTCTAGTTTTTCGGGGTTTTCTCGATTTCCTTTGAGCGATCTTGTCGAGGTTTTTGTTGGAGTATTTTTGGGGAAAATTTATTTGCGATCATTCACCCCCCCTCTGTTCACCATCTCGGTCCTTCAATTGGTAACAGAGCCGGTTTTGCTCTTCCATAGATCTTGATCGGTCTCAAGAGCCATGGCGACGAACAAATATTCCACCAAGCCTCCCATCATTAATTGAGTTGATTTTCCTTTTTGGAAGTCCCGGATGGAGTCATACATCACTGCCCAGGGCTACCTGATATGACAGAAGGTGAAACTCCCGTATGAGGTTCCTGCTGATGAAAATGTCACGGCCATCAATATGGTTGACGTTGAGGCGAATGCTAAGGCAAGGAACATTCTCATCTGAGGTCTTAGCATGATGAGTATGATAGGATTTCTCTCCTTCGCTCCGCTCATGAGATTTGGGTAACCCTCGATGCTTACCATGAGGGCTCTACTCAAATCAAGACTATGAGGCAGGACCAGTTCAAGCGAGTACAATAAGTTTGATCAACGCTCGGTGAGAGTTTCGGCGAGTGTTTTGGTCGGTTTACAAAGATCTTGGCGACCTCGGCGGTTGGTTGCATATACCACGACTCGGACAATGCTCGGCATTTCTTGACCGCTTTCGACCTTGGGTTTGCGAGATGAAGGTGACCACCATCAAGGACACCACCGACTTATCGACTCGACTCTTGGCGGGCTTTATTCCGCCTCAAGACTCATGAGATCGATGTAGTCTCTCGAAGACAAAATCTCGATCGATGGCTTTGGTCACGATCCCAATGGATCTTCTTGATTCTTACATCGGTCTCTCCCTCTCCACCCTTTGCGAGCTAAGCAATGTCCAAGCTGGAAAAATTTCGGAAAATGAGCTTGCTCTTCTTGCTATAAATTCTCTCATGCATACAAGAGGGGAGAGAGAGGAAGAGAGGTGGCATGATCACTGCCGAGTGTGGTGGCCCCAACCACATTGAGGCTAACTATCCCAAGCTAAGGGTAAAACGATGTTGGCGATTCGGGCAAAACGACTATACCGATAAGAACCGCAACAAGAAGCCTCGGTTCGTGAACGGCGCGAGAAGATGTCTTGCAACTTCTCCAGAACAAGCTCTTCCACGGCGTCCTCGTGTGCTTGCGACATCAACATCTCGACACGGAGACATGGGCGGCGAGGCGAGGATGATCCGCAAGAGAAGAAAGGCGGCGACAACTTCTCGGCATGTGCTTCATGGCGGCGCGTAGCGGCATCTGACTGACTCATTTGTAAGCGACACGGATGAGTACCCACCTACGACAAGTTAAATGCTGCCTTCTGTAAATTAGGCAAGTTTCATGCTAAGGCTAGGTCGAGGTGTTCTGAGTTAGAGAAGGAAGTAGGTACCTTGACTCGAGAGTTAGCTTCACTTAGATCTTCTCCCTCCGAGTCACTGATGACTGTGTTCTCTGTGATGCTGTTCTTGTGGATTTGGAGAACCTAAGGACCATACATGATAGTATGCTTGCAGAACTTGATAGTCTTAGGTTGAAGAATGCTAGCACTAGTTATGTTGATGCTATTCCTGTTGAGGCTAGTTTTCTTCATGCTCACTCCAATCCATCATGCTCTAATTGCCCTAAATTGCTTACTGAAATTGATGCCATGAGTTCACACCTTAAGAAGCTTTCTGCTAGAAATGATGAACTTGAATTGCATGCTTCTAAGGACCCAGTCAGCTCATGTGAGGGCTGTAGGCAACTAAAACTTGACAATGATGCTTTGAATCTCAAGTGTGATGAACTTGCTAAGGACTTACTAGTTAAGTCAAAATTTGGTTGCCTGCTGTGTGCTGGGGTTAAGGATGACGTGGATCAAATCTATGTCAAGCTTAGGAAGAAGTTAAAAGACCAAACCCTTAGGATTAGGGATGCTCCTTGTGTTTCTTGTGAGGCCCTCAAGATTGAGGCAGCCGTGCTAAGGGAACAAAAAACACGTGCTGAGAGATCTTCTCTTTCTGGTTCTTCTTCTTCCTCTCCTTCCCCCTGTTCTTCTTGTGCTTCTTTCTTTCGAGATTGCCAGTATCTTATGAGCACTCTCGAGAAGTTTGTTGGAGGCAAGAAGAAGGTCAATCTTATTCTAGACCAATCCAAGATTAGTAGATTCAATCAAGGTCTAGGATTTGATCCCTTGGAGCATGCTCGGGCGCATCCTCCCACCATTGTGCGCGGCTCCAAGAGTGGTGAGATTGTGTTAGCTCCCAGAGTGAGTACCACCGTGTTTAGATCTGCTAGGGTTGTCCATAGGACTTGACCGAAGGGTGTTACTCCTATTATACGCCTCTAGCAAAGCGAAGTACACATGCACTACATCGGAAGGATGGTCACCTAGTAGATTTACGCTTGTAGCGCCAAGATCAATCGGTGTGGCGTGTTGATGCCCTTAAGGGTATTCAAGGTCATCCCGGACTTTGAGTGCTCCTAAGGCACTGCTTGCTTCTAGACGAGTTAGAGAGTCGCTTGTTTTTGGGCGGCGTCGAACTCGGTTTTCATGCTAGTCTTCTTACGTATTTGGTACTACGAGGAGTCGTATGGTTGATATTGGGTTCCTAAGTCTTCACTCTATCGATCTTGAGTCATATTTCTCTCTTGTGTCTTGATCGAGTTAAATCGGATGGGAAGGAGATGTTTGGATTGTTGACTCCGGTTGTTCTCGTCATATGACTGGAGATTCTCGTTGGTTCTCTTCCCTAGTCCGAGCCCCCGGTGATGAGTTAATCACTTTTAGGGATGCATCTTTAGGTAGAGTCATTGCTAAAGGTACCATCTGCATTAACCAAAATTTCATTCTTAAAGATATTGCCTTAGTAAGTAAGCTGCAATACAATCTGCTCTGTGTTTCTCAGCTTATTGATGACTCTTTCGAGGTGAGTTTTAAGAGTAATGCCTTTAGAATCCTCGATTCATCAGGAGGGTTAGTTTGCGGGATTTCTAGATTTGGGAGAATCTTCTGTGCTAATTTTTATGTTTCTTCTGGAGACTCTCTTCGGTGTTTGATTGCTTCAGAGTCCCGTGATCTCTCTTTCTGGCAAAGGAGACTTGTTCACATTGGTTTTGATCATTTGACCCGAGTTAGCAGCCACGATCTCATTCGGGGTTTGCCCAAACTCAAGATGGTCAAAGACTTAGTTTGCTCTCCTTGCCGACATGGCAAGATGGTTAATGCTTCTCATCCTTCAGTCACCGTAGTGATGGTGATGCACCGGACAGCTTTTACATATGGACCTTTGTTGGTCGGCTAGAGTGCGATCGATGGGTGGGAAGTGGTATGTTCTTGTCATCGTTGATGATTTTCTAGATACTCTTGGGTATTCTTCATGGCCTCGAAGGATGAGACTTTTTCTCACTTGGGGTTTGGTCGATGGGTTGTCTATTGAGCTCCCGGTGCATTCTGAGCTATCTGTGATGATAATGTACGGAGTTCAAGAATTCCTACTTTGAGAGTTTTTGTGTGGAGTGCGGTTTAGAGCATCAATTCTCTTCTCCCTCGCCCCTCGTGAGAATGGCGTAGTGGAAAGGAAAAACGAGGACCACTGGTTGAGATGGCTAGGGCGATGCTAGATGAGTCTGAGTACTCCTAGGAAGTTTTGGGTGAGGCTATAGCTCTTGCTTGCCATGTTTCTAATCGCGTGTTTTTAGAGCACATTTGCATCGCACTTCTTATGAGTTGAGGTATGGCGAAAGCCCATTGTGTCTCATTTTCACGTTTTGGTTGCAAATGTTTTATCTTGAAGTGCAGTAACCTAGATAAGTTTGAATCTCGCTCTTACGATGGTATCTTTCTAGGTTACTCGACTTCTTCTCGTAACTATAAGTGCAGGTGTTGATGCGCATAGGATCATAGAGACTGTGATGTGACCTTTGATGAGGCTAGCCGGGAGCTAGACACGATGTTTGAGCTCTTCTTATCCCTCAGAGACCATCTTTGTAGAAGATAAGGATGATGGAGATGATGGTGTTCCACGGATCAGTCCCTCTACACGAGGTGCCTCTGTTTCCATTTACGCACCTTAGGGAGACCGGCCCTTGCCTTGAGCTCTCCTTGGTAGTGGCTCTGTTCCTACCTCTTACATTCAAGAGGTAGAGGCCATACATACGGTCCTCCCGACATATCTAGAAAGCTCATCCGGTGATCGGATCATTGGTGATCTGTTTGAGCGAGTCACTCGCTCAAAATCGGGTTTGTCGGTTTACGCCTTAACTCGCCTTTGTTGCCTCGTTTGAGCCGAAGGATGTGACTCATTCATTATCTGACGAGTCTTGGACTAATGCTATGCATGAGGAACTTGAAAACTTCGAGAGGAACAAAGTCTGGCAGCTTGTAGAACGTCCATCTGATCATAATGTCATTAGGACCAAGTGGGTGTTCAAAAACAAGCAGAGTGTGGATGGGGTTGTCATTCGCAACAAGGCTAGACTAGTTGCACAGGGCTTTTCGTAGGTTGAGGGTCTTGACTTTGAGGAGACCTTTGCCCCTGTAGCTAGGCTAGAGGCTATCCGAATCCTGCTTGCATTTTCTGCATCCAAAGGCTTCAAGCTTTATCAAATGGATGTCAAGAGTGCATTCCTCAATGGCTATATTGAGGAAGAGGTTTATGTTAAGCAACCTCCAGAATTCGAGAACCCTAAGTTTCTGAGTCATGTATACAAGCTTTCCAAAGCTCTGTATGGACTCAAGCAGGCCTCCAGAGCATGGTATGAGAGGCTCAAGTCTTATCTTTTAAGCCATGACTTTAAAATGGGCATAGTAGACAAAACTCTATTCATCAGACAACGTGAGTCTCATTTTCTTCTCGTCCAGATTTATGTGGATGATATCATTTTTGGTGGCTCATCTCATTCGCTTGTGTCTCAATTTTCTGAAGTGATGAGCACAGAGTTTGAGATGAGTATGATGGGCGAGTTGAGCTACTTTCTTAGCTACCAAATCAAGCAGACTCGGGAGGGTACTTTCTTGCATCAAGGCAAGTGTACCCGTGACCTTCTGAGGCGCTTTGATATGTTTGATGGGAAGCCGGTGATGACTCCTATGGCCACCACTGCTGTCCTCGAGCCCGATGAGGATGGTGAGCCTGCTGATCAAAAGGAGTTTCGGAGCATGATCGGCTCCCTCTTGTACCTCGCTGCTTCGAGGCGGACATACATTTCGCTGTGTGTCTGTGCGCTCGATTTCAAGCTTCTCCTCGCGCCTCTCACCGCCAGGCGGTCAAGCGCATCTTCAGGTACCTTCGTGCTACCATTGATTATGGTATTTGATACTCTTCTTCTTGTCTATCTCTTAGAGCCTTTTCCGATGCCGACTTTGCTAGCTGTAGGATAGATAGGAAGAGCACTTCTGGCACTTGCCAATTCATTGGCACTTCTCTTGTTTCTTGGTTATCTAAGAAGCGATGCAGGGTTACCTGATTCACGGCGAGGCCGAGTATGTTCTTTGCGACCGATTCTTTGTAGCAGTGCTCTGGATGAGATCGACCTTACAGGACTATGAGTTAGATATATAGAGTGTGCCACTCTTCTGTGATAACACTTCAGCTATTTGCATTGCTAAAAACCCAGTGCAACATTCCCGGACCAACCACATTGATATTAGATATCACTTCCTTAGAGACTATGTGGAGAAGGAGATATCGTGCTTGATTAAGTGAGAGTGACCTTGATTAGCGATATCTTCACCAAGCCTTTGGATAGCTCAGATTTGTTGCCTTGAGGAGTGAGCTTGGAGTCGTGAGCCCTTACGGCCTTTCGTGAGGGGGAGCTGGTTTGTATATTATGTATTATATGTTCTCTTTCAGCTTTTGTTTTCTTTGTGTTTCTTTTGGGTGACTTTGGGCTTCTTTTCTTGAGTTGAGTTCACTCACTTAGACTTCTGGCATGCCTTGCATGGACCTCTTATCTTGTGCTTTAGGTTGCTATCATGCGTGATTAGCTGTTCTCTCTTCTCTCTAGGTTGAGTTCCCTCACAGTCTTATAAGTCTAGCAGGTATTGGGTCTCTTGGGTAGACAGGGTCTGTGTAAACTCCTTAGCTGGGATCTAGAGTCAGCTTCCCTATGTCAGTCTCTGGGGAAGATAAGAGCGAGTCTGAGCCGTAGTGAGTCTCTTCTATCTTATCTATGTTCAATAGCCATCCAGTTTTGCAGTTTCTCGACTTCTTCTCCTCATTCTGTTTTTCTGGTTATTATTGAGTTCATTCGTGTTTTCTTTATTCATTTGTTGAGGGGGAGTTTGGGAATCTGTTCGTGCATTGCATATAGACTTCATTTCCTGTGTAATGAGCTTTGTCTATTATGCAATTGATTTCTTCTTCATGCTATACACCATACTACATCATATGGAGGAAATCACTAGCTTAGATATGTCCAAGTTCATTTAACTTGCTAAGCTAAAAAAAATGAAATAAGCCTTAAATGAAAAACTTGATGAAATTTGTTGGTTTTACTTGCTAGGTTTCTTCTCTAGAGGTTTGTGCCATAATTTGAGAAATTTTGAAGTTCTCTAGAGTCCCTATAGCAACTTGGGTGAAACTAGTTTGATCCATGCTAGAGTCCTTCAATTGCTCATAAATCATTGTGCTAAAAATGAAAATTAAACAAAATTGACTCTTCTTGTGCACATATGACTCAACACCTTGCATTCACAAGACCGCTTCCCATTGCACTTGGGATGAACTTGGAATACATCGTGTTTGACCTAGACCATCCTCTTAAGAGTTCATCTTGAGATGGTCGCATACGACTTGAGTCAATCGGTTGTCAAAAGAAAATGCAAATAAATTAAAAACAAAGACATATGTGGGTAAAGAATGCAAATAATGTCAAACATTTGCACCCCGCTATGTCTTGTATGATGATGAATCAAAAATTTGCATTAATTGATAAATGAGCCCGAAGGACCTTGTATGCTCTTCTAGATTCCCCAAAGTGTTGAGTAGGTTGAACTCTAGGTTTTCATTTTGATCCTTAGAGTGGCTATTCTTCTATTTTTGAAACTAAAGCTAAGTATTGCACTTATCAAATCTTGCTAAAAATGATATATTCAAAACTAAGCTCGTATTTGCACTTGGACATGTCTTAGTTTAGTCATCTTCTGAAATTGACAAGCTTGGTGTAATATCCTTCCATTTTGATCAATTGGATAATCTTCAAAGCTCTTTCAATTGCATTTCTAGCATACATAAAAAGAGGGAGAAAATTCCATTTTGATGCCTATATTGCCAAAAGGGGAGAAAATGTAGAAAAGACATCATTAAAAAAGAGAAAGAGAGATAAAAATGTGAAAGCTTGTTGGTTCTTATGATCTTTGTAAAACTTTGCTATTTTTTATGGATCATAATCACATTTGGCACTTACGATTGGTTTTTAGAGCTTTTGTGGAAAACTTGCTCTTTTCATGGTCTTGCTCTAAATTCTTTCTGCCAACTTGGTCATGATTTTATATCTTTCTCTCTGGACCAAGTTTGGCTTTGCAATCAAATTGCTTTCTTCTTCTCTCATTCAAACTCAAATTTATGCCTTTTGTGTTGTTTGTCAATATACTCATCAAGGGGGAGATTGAAGGACCATGTGGAGGTCCATCCATGTTTGTGATGAGTATTTGACTTTATTTGAGTAAGGTGTGCGCAAGTTTGAGTTCGATTTGGATTGATTTTCCAAATAGAGCAATTTGAGTTGTCTCTGCCAGGAGTGGCAGTACCGGCTGTATGGGCGCGGTACTGATGAGTTGGATGGTTTATTGCATATCATTGTGGGCATTGCTATTTGAAAGGTTTTTCCTTGTCTTTGATGGTTGCAGGGCGACAGTGCTAGGTCATGGTGAGGCGGAGAATGACCGGGACTAGACGAGGAGTGTCGGAGGTCCGAACGGTTGGGAGATCGCCGGAAGATGATCAGAGACGGAGTCCGGGCAAGTCAAGAAGACAAGGAAAGGAGATGATGCTAGCTAGATGCCGCGTGTATCAATGAGGGCCGTCGGATTGAGGTCTAGTTGATAGGTTAGCGGGTCTAGGTAGTATGCTTTGAAAACCATGCAAGAAAACCATGTAGGTGTGTGGGTTTTGGGTTAGCCCTTGCATGGCTGTGTGTGTAGGTTAATCCTATCCCTTAGATGAGTGCTCTAGGGTTGAGGGACTCATCCAAGGGTGGTAGGTGGCCCAAGAGTAGTATAAATAGGGGTGAAGGGGTAGCCTCCTCCCTCGGAAGGTTTTGAGGTTTGCGAATGCTCCTTTGAGGTTTGCCCACATCAAAGTGAGGCTTTGTAACCTCTCCTTCTAGAAATGAAAGTTTTATCCATCCACCTCTGAATTTATTTTGCGCATTTACATTATGTCTTTACTTTACGCAATTTAAATTCAGCATTTATTTTCCCGCAATTCCATTCTCGAAATTTACTTTCACGCAATTTGGATTTGCCTCCCCTTCTTCTAAATGCTGTTTATCTTGGATGTTTTGAGTGTGTTCATATGGTTTTACATCTCTTTTGCATTCTTGGATTGAGTAGAGAACATCTTTTCTTTCAAGTTCCAACTTTGTTCAGAACTTGTTCTTTGCGCAGCATTTATTATTTGATTTTTATTAACATCTAGAAAAATCCTTTTTAACTGATTCTTCTTGGAGGAGGTGCGGGACTCTGATATCAACCTGTAGAAAAATTTTGGAGTTCACTTGTTGCACCGTTTGGGCGCCATGAGGTAAAAACCGAGCCCCAAACTTTCTGCTCGAAGTTTTTGACTGACTGTGTTCTTCGATTCCTCCTGTTGTTTCTGTGAGGCTTTTTGAGGAGAACTTTGGTGGAGTTCTTCACGACTCTTCTGCTCATAGGGAGAAAAACTCTCAAAATTTTGTGAGCTGCAGAAACTCACCAACCTCCTGTTCAAATAGAGGACAAGTTAAAATTCGCTTTTGCTTTTAGAAAGTGACTTTTGTGATTTGAATTGATGTTCTTTCTAAAAGCAAGAGTTGGATTGATTCCTCTTTATCTTGGACACTAGACAACCAGGATTGTGACTCAAAAATCCCCACATATTTTATGGTACTTATCCATGCAAGCTTAGGTACACATAGTTGTCTAGTTTTTTGGGTTTTCACGATTTCCTTTGAGCGATCTTGTCGAGGTTTTTGTTGGAGTATTTTGGGGGAAAATTTATTTGCGACCATTCACCCCCCCTCTGTTCGCCATCTCGGTCCTTCAGAGGTGACCACCGAAATCGTATGTTCTTGGAAATAGTGCTTGAGCTTACGAGGTGTGAGGAGTACTGCATATAGCAATTTTTGAACTTGCGGATACCGCACCTTAGACTCGCTCAAGACCTCACTGACGAAATGGACTGGGTGCTGGATTTTCTGCACATGGCCCTGCTCCTCCCTTTCTACGATGACCGCAGTGCTGACTACATGAGTCGTTGCCGCGATGTATAGCAAGAGGGGTTCTTCTGGCATCGGTGAAACCAAGATCGGGGACATCGTTAAGAAAATATTCAAATCTTCGAACGCCCATTGTGCCTCTGGGGTCCACTGGAATTTGTCCTGCTTTTTGAGGAGTTTAAAGAATGGCATACCTCGCATACCCAATCGGGAAATAAACCTGCTGAGTGCAGCCATGCATCCTGTGAGCTTCTGGACATCCTTCTGGCAAGTTGGCGGTTTCATATTTGATATAGCCCTGATCTTCTCCGGGTTGGCCTCAATGCCTCGTTGGGATACGATAAACTTGAGCAGTTTTCCCGAAGATACTCCGAAAACACACTTCTCAGGGTTAAGCTTCATGCTGAAAGCCCTCAGGTTCTCGAACGTCTCGGTTAGGTCGGTGATGAGGTCCTTCCTTTCCCGAGTTTTGACTACAACGTCGTCCACATATGCCTCCACGTTACATCCGAGTTGGTTGTGAAAGCACCGCTGTATCGTGCGTTGATACGTCGCTCCAGCATTTTTCAACCCAAACGCCATCGTGGTATAGCAAAAGGCCCCGAAGGGCGTGATGAACGAAGTCTTGATATGATCTTCCGCCTTTAGCCGAATCTGGTGGTACCTTGAGTAAGCATCAAGGAAACTCAGGATCTCACACCCGGCGGTTGAATCAAACCCTTGGTCAATCCGAGGTAACCCGAAAGGATCCTTCGGACATGCTTTGTTGAGATTGGTATAATCAACGCACATGCGCCAAGGTTTATTCTTTTTCTGAACAAGTATAGGGTTTGCCAGCCAGTCTGGATGATACACTTCTTTTATAAAGCCTGCGGCTAAAAGCTTGGTGATCTCCTCTTTGATGGCGTTCCAGCGATCTGGAGCAAACCGCCGAAGCCTTTGCTTGACTAGTTTCACACTTTCGTTGACGTGCAAAGAATGCTCGATCACCTCCCTGGGGACACCCGGCATGTCGGATGGTTTCCATGCGAAGATATCTTTGTTAGCTTGGAGGAAGGTGACGAGCTCGCTTTCCTATTTGTCCTCAAGCCCTGTCCCGATCAGAGTCGTTTTTGACGGGTCGGACGGGTCGAGGATGATTCTTTTAGTTCCTTCGCCAGGCTTCATCCCTAACGTGGCTTGCTTTTTTTACAGGATATCTCCCTCTTCCCGCATCGTGGTTGCTTCTGCTTGGATATCCCTCCTCTCATCGGCTCCTTCCTTCAAATCGGTGTGCTCATGGTTCTCTCGGTCGCACTCCAGGGACCGCTTGACGTCGCTGCGAACAGTGATGACACTTCTTGGCCATGGCATTTTCATCATTAAGTAGGTGTAGTGCAGGACGGCCATGAACCGAGCCAGTCCGGGTCTTCCCAAGATGGCGTGATACGCCGTCTCGAAATCGGCCACCTCAAAATTTATGTACTCGGTCCGATAGTTGTCCTTGGTGCCGAAGGTGACAGGCAAAGAAACCTGCCCGAGTGGACGGGACGATGCTCCAGGAATCACACCGTGGAACGGCTGAGTGCTTGGCCTTAGCTCGGAGAGGGGAATGTTCATGTCGTTGAAAGTTTTGGAGAACAAGACGTTGAGTCCACTCCCTCCATCGATCAGGACCTTCTTGAGCCTCACGCTGCGTATAACAGGGTCGAGCACTAGGGGAAACTTACCCAGATGTACAACCCGGTTGGGTGATCCGTCCGGTCGAAGGTGATTGGTACCTCGGACCACTTCAGATATTGGGGGGCCGCTGGTTCCACCGCATTGATCTCCCGAGCGGTAAGCTTTTGCTTCCGCTTGGACTCGTATCCGGTGGAGCCCCCGTATATGTAGTTCAACTCGTGCTCGGGCTCTTGAAAATCGTCTCCGTCTGGGAGGTCTTTCTTGTTTGCTGCCTCGTTTTTTGTTGGAGCCGGCTGCTTGTTGCTCTCCCGCGCAAAGTGCTTCAAGGTGAAGCAGTCCTTGGTGGCGTGTTTTCCTTTAGGATGGAAAGGACAGATTGCTTCCATGACGGTGCTGTAATCAGGTCCTTCCCTCCGCATTGCCCGGGGCCTGACGCACTCGGTCGCTGCAATCAATTCTTTGCCCTTCCGCTTCTTGTCTTTGTGCTTGGAGGACTCGGGCTTGTTGCCCTTGTTCTTTTGATGCGGGCGATCTTCCTGGAGCTCGGCCAGGGCGTCTGAGGCCGTGGCGTAGCGGTCGGCCAGTGCAAACATCTCCTTCACAGAGGTCGGCGGCTTCCTGTACATTTTCTTAATTAGATCAGGATCACTTACTCCTTTCTAGAAAGCTGCCATCACCACGGCTTCTAATACGTCCCTGATGGTGTTCTTCTTCTGCATGAAACACCGGATGAAGTCTGTCAGCGTCTCGTCCTTCTTCTGGTGTAATTGGTACAGGTCCCATGGAGTGTCGGACCTCTCGTAGGTACCCTGGAAGTTGGAAATGAATTGATCGCAGAGATCGCTCCAGGAGTCCACCGAGTTTGCAGGGAGGTCGTGAGCCATGCTTGAGTCGAGGGGGTAAGGTTGACGGGCAGGTAATTTGCCATCACATTCTGGTTACCCCCGGCCGCTTTGACTGCTAGGGCGTAAACCTACAGCCAAGCTTCCGGGTCTCGTTCCCCATCAAATTTTACGATG
The DNA here is from genome assembly GCA_036346275.1 of Otatea glauca. Classification (NCBI taxonomy): domain Eukaryota; kingdom Viridiplantae; phylum Streptophyta; class Magnoliopsida; order Poales; family Poaceae; genus Otatea; species Otatea glauca. The sequence continues at coordinate 27,942,889 of CM070729.1, forward strand.
CCCTTGGGGTTGAATCCTTCGGGCCATATCACTCGGCGCAGCCGTGGAGTGAACGCCCGGATCCCATCGATAGATCTCTCATCATGATGAGGGGGAGTCCGGCGTGGCGAGCCTCTAGCTCGACGATGGTCATCAACACGTCGGGGCGGTGTACGGCGCGACGAATCCATGACTCGGCGCTCGTCGTCGCTCCTACCCCGGCGGTGGTAGTCTCTGTGGTCGTCGCGGTTATCATACCTTTGATCGCTTTGTCAATCGTGGCCGGTGTCGAAACGCTCGTAGTCGTCGCGGCGTTCGTGTCTTTCTTCCTCGTCCCATTCCTGTCGCCTGGCTGTGATTTCCTGGCGGAGGTCACGGTTGAGAATACGGCGAGCATCCCCGGTTGGTGGTGTGTGATGCCGACTGCCGGTATTCCGACTGGTTGTAGTCCGGCTGCTGGCGACACGAGTTGCCGCATGGGAGCGCAAGTGCGCTTCACCCACTAGCTCTTCCTGGTTCTGCTGGATTGCTGCCGCCATCACCATGGCCTTGATCTGGGCCACAATCGGGGCTGCCGGGCTATCCGATGCAATCATCGGGTCCAGCGTGTCGAGGAGCGTCTTGGAGGCGATGACGTTTTGCATTGGCGTGTGAAAGACGGACTGGTCTCCCAACCTGGGCTGCAGGATATCTTCGCGGACATTGCGGCCGTGCGATCGAAGAGACCGCGCTGGCACATCCTTACCCTTACGAAGACGGATCTTCTTCTACAGCTTCCCTGTCTTCTTGCTGAAGATCGGTCCTCTGCTCCTCGATTGCGAAGACGCCACAAAAATCGCAGCAGTTTTTCATCATGCCGACGGGTTCCCAGGATAAGTCAGAGCGGCATACCTGAGATGGTTTGGCCTGATCTTCGCCAGATTGAAGCTGGTTTTGGACCAGGCAAACAAGCTCTCCGTGGATATCTGCGACAAAGTCCAGGCTTCCGAAGCGGAAGGCTTGGCCAGAGACAAAGGTGGCGACGAATCCTCCAATTGCTGCCATCGAGTCTGTGGAAAAAAGATTGAAGCGCTTCCCCTACCTGGCGCGCCAATTGTCGACTTTTGTAGCCGGCAATGAAATTATGGGGTAGGCGCTGGATCTCAAACTCGATGGTCACACAAGACAGAGGATTATCTGAGTTCGAGCTCGCGGAGGAGATAATACCTAGTCACGTACCTTTGGGATTATATTCTTGTATCTGGATCTGGGGTTTCTCAAAGCGTAATGTGCTCTGGGCGATATGAGGTGTTCTATGCTCTATGGCTTGATGCCTTGTTGTTGCCCGTCCTCCCCTTGGGCGATATGAGGTGTTCTATGCTCTATGGCTTGATGCCTTGTTGTTGCCCGCCCTCCCTTTATATACTGGAGGTGGTGCAGTTTACAGAGTCCTGATCGGTTTGGATATTCCGATCGGTTACAAGATTCTAGTCGGTTAATAGGATAGAGTTTACATCTTCATCTACCCTATTAACGACTCAGATTACAACCATATCTATCATATCTAAATATAAGTTCAACTATCCATGGAATGCACCCCCTTGAGCACGACAACAGGGATTGGTGCGGGAGACATCATCCTGGGCCTTCCTCTTGGGCTCATCCCTCGGACGTCTCTGGGTTGATCGTGAGGGTACCAGGATCCTTAGATTCCACAAGTATCAGATAAATGTACAATAAAGCCAGGTCTGGATAAACTATAATAAGCTACCCATATTTCTATAGTGTACGACCCCATCCCTGTAAAGTGTCGACTGCGGACTTGGTGTTCGGCAAGGACTTGGTGTACTTGTGTTGGTCCAAGAGAAGCACCGCAAAAAAGAAATCAGTCAAGCCACATGTTTAGAAAGGCTATATGTTCTTGATCAGATACTGGACCGATTCCTTTGTTGTTACTTATGTATTTTACTCCATCCTTCTCCCTTGGAGTGGATTAATTTGTATTGTAGCTTGCTGCTGAAAGTTGATACCTGATCACCATCTGGCCTCATGCAGCAAAGTTGGGCTACATCGAGTAGTGTTGGGCCGATGGGAACTATTTTAAATATAAAGGTGTTGAAGGTGTCTGACCAGAAATAACAGGCTATGGCCACTAATGGCTCGTTGGCCACTAGATCAGCTAGGGGTAAAGGAAGACACTTGGCTATCCCCATCTATTCCCACTAATGTAATTTTTGAGCCACTAATCGATTGTACCAATTTCTCCACTTCTTCAAAGAGGTCACCCAAGCCCTAAAACTTTTGCTCCACCTTCTATATTATACTTGGGAGCCAACAGAGGAAGGCGGGGAATTTATTGATCTATAACGACTGATGGATCAAGATTTCCTACGGGACCTAGTTAAAATTTGTCGTTACTATCGGGAATAGAAATGAGTACCTGTTGAGGGTCAATTGTTCTCTGAGCCAATTGGGAGAAACAGAAAAGCCGATGGAAGCTACTAAATAGGAACTTGAAGTTCGAAATTGAGAGTGAAGCCGATGGAAGGAGAATCAAGAGCTTGTGCGTGTGAAAAATGACAGGAGGATGGGCCCTATATTTATAGGGGTTAAAAGGAACATTAAAGGGCAGGAAAATTTCCCGAAGCGACAGCTATAGTTATGGTGAAAACAGTGCATTTTAAATAATTACGACGTGATTAATGGAGCAGTTACCAAGGGCGACGGTGAAGATAATATAATTAAGCCGATTAAGACGATGAGGATGATTTTGGAAGGTAGCATCTTATCTCTGAAAAATGGGGGCATATGTTAGCACCAAAATTTGGCAAGGCATGACCAATTTGTTAGGCTGAGAATAAAATTGGATATTTTCGACCGATATCGGCTAAAAAGGGTAAGTTAAGGTAAAATTGGAATAATAGCCGATATCAATTCTATCTGCAGCAGATTGAATCCGACAAAAATCATGATTGGCGATGTATCAAAGAAGGATACGATCGGCCTACACACTATAAATGGGACCAGAGGTGAGTCATGGAACTAACAACAACCAATCAAACAACTCACATCTACTTTTTATTTACTTTCCGGTTGACTAGGAGTAGTTCTTGTAATTTAGACATTGTAATTAGTTCTTGATTATTGGTCATCTTCGATTACACTAGTTACCCAGGTTTGGTTTTCTCTGATCTTGTTGTGCATCGCCTTTTTCAGGAAATTTTACCTTTATCAATTCATCCAATCAACCATAACAAGTTGTTTAGATTTATCGTTACTTGTAGTCTAATCATCTTTCAAAAGCTATTTGGATTTCCTACCGATTGTTACATTAAATTGGCTTTGAGCATTATTTCAATCTATCTTGTCGATTGCAAGATCAAATCGGCTGGCACGTCTCGAACTTCTTGAGCCAGGCATTCGCGTTTGAGCCGATCATTTCATCATCATATTTTTCAGCGCTAACAACATGATAACTCATGTAATGGTGTTTTATGCTGTCTATATGATCGTCACATCATGAAGTGATATCCATACTCTCTTCTTGTCCTCTCTCTTCGATCTAAGCAAAAATCTTACATGATAAAACATATAGACAGCTGACATCACACCATTGTACATATCCACATAAAAAGAACAAACTAAGCTAGGCCATAAAAGTATGGAAACATGCAGAGCCAGGTTATAAAAGGAACACACCGCCAAGCGAGGCTATAAAAGAAAGGAACACGCTGAGTGTTGTAGATATGCCCAGAGGCAATCATAGAGTTGATTATATTTCCTTATATTCATGATTAATTATTTTGTTCCTTGAATATTGTCATTATTATTTATTAGCAAGTATGTGACTTGTTTATGAAACTCTATATATGACTTTGTGATGATTATTCTAAAGTGATCCCTAGTCGATAAACATATGAGGACACATATGAATAGACTAGCATATGTATTGGTTGATGACCATGTTTCACGGGTCATAGATATGGAGATATCAAACAAATAATATGAACACATGTCAGAGAATATGGAGTTGGATCGACCCACCTTGAGACACAGCGAGAAATTGTAATCTTCTTGTCATCAGTTGGTCTCATATACAATGTGTATGCTATATCTTTAGACTTGAGGTAGGCACATGTACTCGAGATGTGTAATGACTTACATAGGGGTTGCCAAACGCTACTCCGTAACTGGGTTGTAATAAAGGTGACTTTCAGGTTTGTCATGAAGCATGATGCGAAGCATGGTCGGTCAAGATGGGATTTGCCCCTCCATTCAACGGGAGAGATATCTCTAGGCCTCTCGAGTGGTCCGATTCCGGAAATGCATGGCAATGCTACTCGCGGTTAAAGAGTTAACTAGTTGGGGATTCTGAGTCACGTGATCGAGAAAGAGTTGTTGAGCTAACTAAACAAGGATGCCGTGTACTCGCCTTGAGTTTGACCGATATCATGAGGTAAAGGGAAATGCATATAACTAAGCATTGTTTAGGTTCGTCCGATGCGATCTTTACATATACTCGGTAGTCGGCACGTCCTGCTAGGGACCGCTACCGATTAATGGTCGAGTAAGAGTACTTGGGCCATGTCTAGTTATACGTGAACCTATAGGGTCGTACGCTTAAAGGGTTGGAACTTAATTCGGATGGTAATCCGAATTAAGATAGGTTTTAATTTCCTAATGGGACTCTAATGTAGAGCCCATTATGTCACGTCTATTTAAAGGGATGGGGTGCTGGGTTTAGGGTTAAGAGACAAAATAGGAATTCAGAATTCTCGAAACACTAGCCACCACCCCTCCTTCGCCGAGAACCGCGCAGCCGATGCTTGCACTCCGGCGTATGGTGGTCATTCCTCGTATGTGTGAATACCTTGGAGGCATTGCTACGAAGCTTCAACGCTAGGATGATCCACAACCTGTCACGGTCACAAGGAGTAGTTGGAGGAGGCGCGAGACTACTGCGACTACGTCTGCACGACTGCGCTAATGTAACAACCCAAATTTTGCTTTTATTGGATTTAATATTATTTTTCTTTTTTATTGAATTTCTGTGATTTTATTTAATTCATATTGGTATTTTGAATAAAGCCATTTGCTGTCTTTTAATTATTCAGAGAAAACTATTAATGATCTTTGGTTGGAAATATTTTATTTGGGTTACAATGTTCCAAAGTATTTTCTGAAATTTTTTGGGATTTTTCTTGATATTTTTGTTATGTATTATGGCTTTATCTATTTATCTGAATTATTTTCATTCGAAAATATTTTAAAAATCGGTTCAGCAGTGTTGGGCCGAAACCCCTCGGTTCGGCCCATTTCTCCATGCAGCCTAGCCCGCCTCGTCGCAAACCCTAGCAGCATCGCGCCGCCGCCGTCGGATCAAGATCCAACGGTCGTGCTTCTCCACGTCGCCTGCGAGTTGCAAGCCATCGATCGTCACCACGTGGATGCCTGTGATGCCGCCACATCGCTCATTCGTATCCCTGCGGGATTCCGCCACCGTATCCGAGCGAACCTCGTTTCGCGTGAGATTCGTGGAAGTCGAGGCCGCTATTTAAAGCACCGCCACCATTGAGATATTCACCCCGCGTAGCATCTTCTGGCTCTGTTGTACACGTCAAGACACCCTTGTCTGCCCGTGCGAGCTTGCTGAAATTTGCCGAAGCCCCCGCCATCGTTTTTCACCACTTGTTCGCCGTCCGTTTAGCCCTCGTCGTCGCCAACGCCGCCACCTGCTTCGCCGCACCGAGACACACCGTTCCCATCCTTCCATGTCACCGGAGAAGCCTCGACACGCCGTCGCCGTGGTCATCATCCCCAAGTCCGGTGAAGACTTTGCCGCCATGCCATCATCAGTGTCGAGGAGCTCGAGGACCGTCGGATCTTCAACCATCTGTCGGGATCAAGCCACATCATCGCGTCACCAGTGATCTGCATAGGTTAAGGTAGCCGTCGGATCCAGATCGTGTGGCCGAAGTGTCGCTGCATTTTCCTTATCCATAGCCGTTTGATCCGGATCGAACCGCATAGAGTCAGCCACGTAGCGATGGTGTTAGCTCGCTGCGTGTCCACTGCCACAGCCTCCATCTGCTTGATCTTGACCATCGATTTTGAATCGTGCGACCACGATCGCACCGACGCTGTGGCCAACCATGTGTTGGGTGCCGTAGCTGAGGCGTCATGCACCGGGTCTAGGGTGGACCGAGTCCATGCGCAAGTGACGCGTGTCGCCTTCTGATTGGGCCACGTGTCCACTGACATTAGCGTGATGTCATAAATCGTTTGTTTAGAAAAATAATTAGCCAAAAATCATATTTGGTGCTGATGTTAGCATGAAGTCAAAAATTCTATTTTCCAATGTAAAAGTAATTCGGTTAATTCGGTTTTTCTACTTTTCAGAATTATCTTTTATTCCAAACTTTGAATAGCTATATCTTTTGCATTTGAACTCCGGTTGAGGTGATTCTAGTTTCTAAAAATTTGTAAAATCATGCTCTATTTAATGGTGAATTTATTTAATTTTTTAAGTTGACCTTCCTCTCTGTATTTTCTTTTTATTGTTTTCTCGCTCGTTACGCGTAAACGTCGAGTTGCCCGGTGAGTTCATGTTTGAGGAGGCAGCACCCGAGCAAGGTCCAGAGAAGTTGTCAGAGCTATTTGAAGGCAGGTTGTGCTTTGATCATGTTGAACCTATGCTTTAAATATTATATTATTTCAAAGTATTGCATATTAATTCAAGTATCGTTGTTTCAAATATATTGGGATTAGTTATCATCCACTTTGAGTTACATCCACCTTGTCATGTCTTACGTCGTATCTCATTTGTCACCCTAGAATGGTTTAATACTAATTGGTAGTTATAATTACCAATATTGTTATTTAGACCGCAAGTAGAATGCTTAGTCGTGCAACGAGTCATCATTTTATGTAAAAGTGGTTAATCTTGCTTAATGATTATGGAACTTGTTTATTAAATTGTGTGTCGAGTGTTGTCACACAATGTTTTTGTTGTTGATAGCATGTGGTGCATGATAATCAACCGGGGTGGTAAAATGATTTAGACTGAGGCAAGTGGCATGTATTTGTGGTGGGCCAATGCGGCACTTGGGCGGTCGCATTGCTTTTTATGATAATGGTTGGTTCGTGGTTATGATGATTGTTAGTTAATCTTGCCTTGGTCAATTAAGGACTTAATCTTGCAAGAATTTGAACCGAGCCATTCATACAACCACATTTCTGTTATGGGACAAACCTAGCTGATTAATTTGTTGAGTCTAAACTTTTGTACTATTTATGGCGGTGTGAGGCTCGGGTAGTGGTAACCAGTTCTCGCACGGGTGTGCTCACATGGCGCAAGAGGGGGGGCCTGGATGTGGTAACCAGTCCCACCAGTGTTGAAACCTTAGCGGATAGTACTGGGTTTAGACAGGCATTGGAAAGGTTTTGTTATAATCACTCGCCTTTGTAGTGTATGGTTGTATCTTGTGGGTAAATTGTATAACCTCTACAGAGCGTAAAATCTATTCGAATAGCCGTGCTCGCGGAATTGAGCATTGCTCGGTGATTACAGTCAAGGGTTAGATTTCATTAAAAACAAATGTGGGTATGGATGTTGAAATATGGTATAAGGTTGTGAGTTGTTTATGGGAAAACAAATGGAAGATGTATTATTGTAATTATTTGTTTTACTGTCTTTCAATCTATTTATGCTATTCATATAGTACATTACATTTGCATTCAGTGCGCAACTTGTTGAGTGCTTTATGTACTCACCCCCTTTCAACAAACATCAGTAGTTGGAGAAGAAGCAACGCCTGCTTTTGAGCAAGAGAATCAAGAAGAGGTGAATAAATAGGGTGCGAACCTTGTCAGTTGCCTGTGTTAGATTGAAGGGTTTCTACGCTTGTGTTTATTTCCGCTGCTATTTATTTACTAGCAATCTTAGCCCTGCGAGGTGTATTCATGTAAGGTTGACCATAAGGTCATCGAACAATTATATTTAATATTGATAAAGTCTTTATTATGTTACCATTAAGTATGATTGTGATATTCATCAATGTTGAGCCTGTGTGCACTAGCGTGATCCTGGACTAGTGCAGAATACATAGAGGGTCCGAATTTGAATAGGGTCCTGACATAGGTGGTATCAGAGCCATACTGATTATTGGTCAAGCCCTAGCTAGTTTGTCGTCATAGGAGTGTCCAAAACTATTTTCTAAGGCAAAATTTACTTGAATGATTAAAAGGATCTTGACTTATCCCTTCTTTCTTGCTTTTCACCTTTGCTGAAATTTTCCATCTCTTCTTTAGTTTTGAGTTGAGTTTTTTTTACGGGGGCCGCTTTCTGTAGGTTGAGATGGAGTGTCTTTATGGAGAGCGTGTAAGGAAGGATTTGCCGCTGAGCTTTTGAGGATGCTGAAGCTGTTGGGAGGCTTTGATCGTCCTATCTACCATGGTACCAACTGGATCGTGAATGGGAAAATAAGAGGGACAATCTGCAAGATCACGGTCTACACCAGGGAGCACCATCAGGAGCTGCCCTGTCCACATCTCAGCGAGGAGATCCACGTTTGAGTTTAGTCCAGGAGACTACCCGTCTTGCACTTCATCGCCTTTCTCGTGAATATGCTTCAAAGTTGGAGTCCACCGTATTCAAGTATCATCCCAATGGAAGCGCCATCACTGAGGACAGGCTCAAGGGGGAGGAAGATGCCACCGTCATACACCTAGCACGTTTTGCTTCAGCACAGGAGACCCTCACGAAGACTATGAACCAGGATCTTACTGAGGTATATGAAGCATTGGAGAAGGCCAAAAAGGATCTTCGAGAGTCTAAGAGGATGGCTTTTGAGAGGATAGCCGAGCTAGAGGAGGCTCTCTACCTCAGGGAGGACGTAGATGAGTTGGAGGAGTCCGAGGACGATCTGGAGGAGCTTGTGCTAGAGCCTGAGAGTCAGGGATCAGTGTCATCCAACAAGACCCCCGGTCATCGGAGCAAGTTCGTCCTAATGCCACATCACCCACCGCAGTGTCCACCTGGAGGCCCACATCCAGGCTGGCTTAGTGACTAGGTAGAGTCTTGATTTTAGTAGTAGTGACTCAATTGTATTAGTCACGTGAGTCTAAGTTTAGAGTGTTGCCATTAGTCAATTAGAGATGTTTGATTAGCTTAATGAGAGTTTTTATGGTCTTTTTGAGTGTGCAGTATGCGTTCATTGCCCTTAGGCACTTGTGAGCAGTCATACCAAGTATTAAATAAAGTTTAATATATCTAGAGTTTGAGTTAAAGCTTTCCCCCTGCATAAGATCTTATATTACTTGTCTATGCTATTTCCCTCTTTTTTCTAAACCTTGGAATAATCAACATTTGGTAGAGACTCACGAAAACGTCGGAGCTGGTGGAAGTGGTAGCCATCAGAATGAGAACCAGAATGAGTCGCCATTTCCTCAAGCAGCGCCACCAGTTGACATGAGTAACTTTGGAGCCTTTCTTGCTGCACAAACTCAGCTTATGCAATGTCGGGACCCGAATATACAAATCCGAAACCTCTGTGTATACTGCACTAGTCCAGGATCACGCTAGTGCATACAAGCTCAACATCGGTCAATATCACAATCATACACAGCGGAAACATTATGAAAGACATCAGATATTAAATAATACTAGTTAAATGACCTTAAGGTCAACTTAAAAGACTATGCCTCGCAAGGCTAAACAACAAATTAAACTGCAGCGGAATGAAAACGTAGACAACCCTTCAGTATACCACATGCACCCTATTCGTCTCTTTCTGGTACTTCTCCAGCGTGGATGTAGTCTCCTCAACTGGTGATGTTGTTGTTGGCAAGGGTGAGTACTTTAAGCACTCAACAAGTTGTGCACAGAATGCAATTCTAATATATCTATATGCAAGGCTTATTCCAAAGGAAAAAGCTATTATGGCTACTTTGCAATAAACAACATTTATGAACAAATACAATAAATAGATTGTAAAGACTATAAAACAAATAACTGTAATACATAGATTAAGCATTTCTCAAGTAAACCAAGTTTCCAATCCTAAGTCAAGTTCCAACCTTCCATATGGCAATCCCGCCATCCCAACCAAGTTTTCCATTTAATTAAGCTAACCCTTAACTGTAATTCCCGAGCATTCCTCAATACCGTGAGCACGACTATTCGAATAGTTTTACACTCTGCAAAGGTTATGCACTTTACCCACACGACATGATCGTCTCTTGGTGCCATGCAATTAACACACTTCCTTTGGTGTGTGGGCGGAGAGATCATGACAAAGCCTTTACAAAGCTCTGCCTTAACCCAGTACTACCCGCTAAGGTTTCAACACTAGTGGGTCTGAAAACTACATCCAGGGCCCCTGTTACGCCATGTGAGTTACTCCATAACTTTGAAACTCACACCGCCATTGATAGTACCAAGCTAAGATATTGCAAATTAATCAGCTAGGTTGTCCCATGCCAGACATGTGGTTGCATGATTCACTCAGGTCAAAGGCTTGCAATGTTAAGTCCTTAGGATGATCGAAGCAAGACTTCCACATACCATCTGCCCATCGGGCCCACCTGGGCATACTCGCCCCTTATCACTTGCAATCTAAGTGATTACACCCCAGTTGATTACCAAGCACCACGTGCCATCAACAATTCAACATCACTGCGTGACATGACTTGCCACTACAACTCAATCTCATTGTGTGATGTCACATGACACACAAGTTCATATCATTGTTCCATATTCCATTAGTCAAGATTAAACATTGATGATTCAGGTACATGTGATGACGTGGCATAGCTAAGCAGCTAACACGGTCTAAACATACAATGTTGATTTTAGTATTAACCAACTGTAGTGAACCCATCTAGTGTGACAATAGATCGTGGCATACAAATGACAAGGTAGGGTATAGATCAAATTGGTATAATAGCTAAGTCCCAATTTAATTGAAAACAATTGTATATGTGAAATATTATGCAATAGGGAAAAACAATATAGTGATTTTGTAAACATGGGTTCAACATGATCAAAGCACAACTTGCCTTATAAAAGCCCTTATTCATGCTCTGAACCTTGGTCTTGAGTCGATGGATCTTCCTCCGATGTGTCGCACAATTCAACGTCTACGCGTAATGAGAGAGGAAGCCAAATAAATACCAAAATAGAGAGCAAATGAAATCTAAAAATCAAATAAAATTGACTATTGAATAGATCTCAATTTTACAAATTTTTAGAAATTTGAATAACCCAAATCCGAGTTAAAATACAAAATATATAGCCTTTTGAAGTTTGAATAAATCTGAAAATACAGAAAATGAAAAATCTGAATTTCCCGAATTATTTTTATGCTGAAAAACCGCATTTATGATGTCAGCATGACATCATGATGATGTCAGCACCAAAGACTTTTCTGGTTGAAATACTTTCCAATGAAAAGTCCGGATTATGACGTCAGCAGGATGTCGGCGTCGGCTTGGACCAATCAGATGCTGACACGTTTGCCTGGTCCATGGATTCGGCCCATGAATTGATGTTGGCCCACTGTGAATCAGGCGCATGGCGCTTCGGTCGATGTGCCGACGCGTGGCAGCACCCGATTAGCCACGATGACAATGCGATCTGGGCCGCTTGTGTAGATCCAACGGTCCACGAGGATTACTATCCTACCGTGCTTACGTGGCTAGATCCGGAGCGTTTAGTAATGATCTGACAATTCAAGATGGCGACGACATGGCTTACCGATACACACCTTACGTGGCGAAATCTGACGCGTTCAATCTGGAATCTGACGACCACGAATGATCGTGAGGAGTTGACGGCGAGCTCGGTGGCGTGGTCACCGGGGTTGGGGACGAAGACCACCCGAACGGCGAAGAGTGGCCCTCGATGACCAATAGATGGCGGCACAGATGTGTCTCAGCATGGTGAACTCAAATCTAGGACCAACGCGGCGAAACACGGCTTGACGGCGACGGAAGCACAGCAAAATCAATGGCGACACGACAAAGACAACGACGAGCTTGCACGTGGCGATGGCGATGTCTCTGGCGGTGATAAGCGGGGCTATCGATGCGACACGCAGCGAGGATCTCAACATGACTGTCGGCAGCTTTTATAGCGCCCTAGAAGGCGTGCGAACGGCGGACACAACGGCGCGACATATCGGGCATGGATTGTGGCAGCGGCTCGGAGACGAACTTCCGACGTCCGTCCGATCTTCAATCAATGGACGAGATCTCCTAGTGACATTGCACAATCTGGCTCGGATACGAGATCTAATGGTGGCGGTTAAATCTTTTCCTTTTCTGATGCACTTAATCCGAGCCGTCCAATGCAGATCCAACGGTCAACATTCTTAGGGTTTCCAGATCAACTCCACCACATGAGCACGATCTAACGATGCAGGGTGATTGGGCCACACAGCCGCGCACGTCAACAGCATACGGGCCAAGGCCCAATACTGTTCACTACCTTTTCCAGGGTTTTCCCTTTTAAAATAATTCTGATAATTTGCTTAATTAATTTTAGGCATTAATAATACCAGGAAAGATCCAAGAAAATGTCTCAAAAATACTTTGAGACATTTTGCACTCAAATAAAATATTTTTGGCAAAACTTTATATTAAGTTTGTATATATTTAATTAGTTTTCTCAAAAGGCCAAAATACATATTTCAAAATAAATCCAAATAAATTCCAGAAAAATCCAATAAATTCCAAAAATTCACAAAATGCACAAAAATCCATAAAACAATAATTGGGGCAAATTTTGGGATGTTACATGCAAACCATGATGCAGCAAATGCAGCACTTCACCAATCAATCAGTGGCCAACAATGCAAATCAAGCTGCTAATAATGGGAACCGTCCATTCTCGAAGCTGTTGAACTTCATGAGGACCCATCCGCCAACTTTTTCTGGGGCTGCTAACCCAATTGAGGCTGACGATTGGCTAAGGACAATTGAAAGAAAGTTGCATATCACCCAGTGCGAGGGGAATGAGAAGGTGCTCTATGCTTCTCATCAGTTGGAAGGCACAGTTGCCGAATGGTGGGAGAATTACTGCGCATCGCAGGAGAACCCATATGAGATCATTTGGGAAGAATTTTCTGCTGCTTTTCGTCAGTATCATGTTCCTGAAGGTGTCATGGACTTAAAGAAGAAAGAATTTAGAGCCATCAAGCAGGGAGGCCAGTCTGTGGCAGACTACCTAAACCGGTTCACCCAGCTTGCTCGCTATGCACCTGAAGATGTAGCGACTGATATGGCAAGACAGTCTCGCTTCATGAAAGGACTGAATTCAGGATTGCAAGTTGGGTTATTCACCCATAATTTTCCTGATTTTCAAGAACTGATGAACAAGGCCTTTGTTCTGGAAGATAAGCGCAAAGAATTAGATGACAACCGCAAGCGCAGGACAGCACAACAAGGAGCTCACCAAGGCCAGCAAAAATTGAGGATTGCACCACAGCAATCTGTCAGGTTTCAGCCCAAGGCAATTTTCAAGACGCCTTCTTTCGCACCTCGCCCAAGTGGCCAGAATTTTCAGACACATGTTCAGATCAATAGTGCCTCAGGAGGAAATCAATAGTCAGCAGTCAGATGTTGTTTTAACTGTAATGACCCAGGACATTTCGCCAATAATTGTCCGAAAAGAGGAGGTGTTATGCATGTTCGCTTCAACCTTGGATCTACACCGGGCAAGATGCCTGCACCAAGGGGCAACCGTGGAGCTGTTCAATCTGGAGCTACAACTCAAGCCACGGTGAGGGGTCGTGTTAATCATATCATGACTGATGAAGCCCAGGAAGCATCGGATGTCGTACTAGGTAAGTTTCTTGTTAATTCAGTACCTGCTACAGTTCTATTTGATTTTGGAGCTTCGTATTCATTTATTTGGTACCCAGGATCGATGATTTGTTTGGTCAATTAAGAGGAGCTGAAATTTTCTCCAAGATAGATCTTCGATCGGGATATCATCAATTGAAGATTCGCGTAGAGGACGTGCCCAAGACTACATTTTCAATAAGAAATGGACACTATAAGTTCATAGTCATGTCATTTGGATTGACAAATGCTCCTGCATATTTTATGAACTTGATGAATAAAATTTTCATGGAATATTTGGATAAGTTCGCTGTCGTATTCATAGATGACATTCTTGTCTACTCCAAGACAGAAGAAGATCATGCAGAACATCAGAGGCTGGTTCTTGAAAAGCTTCGAGAGCAGCAATTATATGTGAAATTCAGTAAGTGTGATTTCTGGAAAAAGAAAGTGGAATTTCTTTATCATGTTATGACTGCTAAAGGTATTGCAGTCGACCCTATTAAATTTGAGGCAGTAATGCACTCGGAACAACCGAACTCGTCGACTTAGATTTGCAGTTTTCTAGGAATGGCAGGATATTATCGTCAATTTATTGAAGGATTCTCAATGATTGCTAGACCCCTTACGCAATTCTTGAAGGAGAAGAAATTTGCATGGAGGCTAAATTGTGAGAAAAGTTTTCAAGAATTAAAGAAGAGGTTAACATCCGCACCAGTATTAGTGTTGCCAGATATTCAGAATAGTTTTGATATTTATTTTTATGCTTCACGTGAAGGACTTGGATGTGTGCTAATTCAGAATGGTAAGGTTGTTGCATATGCATCAAGGCAGTTGAGGCCACTTGAGGAGAATTATCCGACGCATGATTTGGAATTAGCTGCAGTAGTGCATGCCTTGAAGATATGGCGTCACTATCTTATTGGAAATCGCTGTGAAGTATTCATAGACCATAAGAGTTTAAAGTATATTTTCACGCAGTCAGATCTGAATATTAGGCAAAGAAGATGGTTAGTGTTAATAAAGAATTATAACCTGGGGATTCATTATCACCCTGTGAATGCTAATATGGTAGCCGATGCTTTAAGCAGAAAGAGTTACAATGGTTGCATGTTAGGATTTTCAAAAGCTAAGATTGGAAGTGGTACCAAAAGGGTTTTTAGCTACCCTAGAGGTAAACCCAACCTTGGAGGATCAAATTAGAGAAGAGCAGAAAGATGATGCCAAAATTAAGAGGATTAAGTCCAAGATGGATGAAGGTAAGGTGAAGAATTTTACATTGGATGAACAGGGAACCTTATGGATGAAAGGTCGGATTTGTGTGCCAAATAAGAAGGAATTAAAGGAGAGGATTCTTGAGGGAGCTCATGACTCGAAGTACTCTATTCATCCAGGGAGTACAAAGATGTACCAGGATCTAAAGGTAAGATTTTGGTGGCCAAATATGAAGCATGAAGTTGCCGAGCATATCGTTTTGTGTGATATATGCTAGAGAGTGAAGGCAATGCATCAGAGGCCAGTAGGGTTGTTGCAACCATTGAAAGTACCTGAATGGAAGTGGGAGGAAATCAATATGGATTTTATTACCGGTTTGCCTAGGACCCAGAGTGGATATGACTCAATATGGGTCATAATCGATGGCTTGACCAAAGTTGCTCATTTCATACCCGTAAAGACCACATATTCAGGAGATCGTTTGGCAGAATTGTGTATGTCAAGGATTGTGTGTTTGCATGGAGTACCAAAGAAAATAGTGTCAGACAGATGTACGCAATTCACCTTAAGATTCTGGAATATGTTGCATGAAGCAATGGGAACTTGCCTGAATTTCAGTACAACTTATCATCCTCAAACAGAAGGTCAAACTGAGAGAGTCAATCATATTTTAGAAGATATGTTGAGAGCATGTGCTTTAGCTTATGCCGCATCGTAGGATAAATGTTTGCCGTATACTGAGTTTAGCTATAATAACAGTTATCAGGTCAGTTTGCACATGTCACCATTTGAAACCTTGTATGGTAGATCATGTCGTACCCCGCTAAATTGGAATGAGACAGGGGAGCATATGGTTTTTGGACCATATATTTTAATGGAGGCTGAAGAGCAAATCATCATGATTAGAGAAAGGTTGAAGACTGCTCAGTCAAGGCAGAAGAGCTATGCTGATAATTGTTGCCGAGAGTTGAGTTTCGAGCCTGGTGATTTCATGTATCTCAGAGTAACCCCTCTTAAAGGAGTAAAATGGTTTCATGCCAAAGGGAAGCTTGCACCAAGATATGTTGGTCCGTTTGAAATATTGAGTCACAGAGGAGAGGTTGCATATCAGTTGGAGATGTCGCAGTCGTTGGCAGGAGTGCATGATGTGTTCCATGTGTCTCAGTTGAAGAAGTGTCTTCGAGTGCCCGCAGAATAGACACCATTGTGGTCAATTGAATTGCAAGAGGATCTAACCTACAAGGAGCAGCCAATCAAGATTTTGGATGTCACAGATCATAGAACCCGAAGCAAGTCAGTACATTTCTGCAGAGTCTAGTGGAGCAATCATTCAGAAAACGAAGCTACTTAGGAGTGTGAGGAGGATCTGAAGTTAGAATTTCCAACCTATTCCTGAGTCAACACTAAATCTCGGGGTTAAGATTCAGTTAAGGGGGGGAGGTTTGTAACACCCCAAATTTTGCTTTTATTGGATTTAATATGATTTTTCTTTGTTATTGAATTTCTGTGATTATATTTAATTCATTTTGGAATTTTGAATAAAGCCTTTTAATGTCTTTTAATTATTCATAGAAAAGTATTAATGATCTTTGGTTGGAAATATTTTATTTGAGTTCCAAATGATCCAATGTATTTTTTGGAATTTTTTGGGATTTTTCTTGATATTTTTGCTATGTATTATGGCTTTATCTATTTATCTAAATTATTTTAATTTGAAAATGTTTTAAAAATCGGTTGAGCAGTGCTGGGCCGAAACCCCTTTGTCCGGCCCATTTCTCCGCACAGCCCAGCACGCGTAGCCCGCCAAGCCGCAAACCCTAGCCGCATCGCGCTGTTGTCGTCGGATCAAGATCCAATGACCATGCCTTCTCCGCGTCTCCTGCGTGTTGCAAGCCATCGATCGTCGCTGTGTGGACACCTACGATTCCGTATCCGAGCGAACCTCGTTTCGTGTGAGATTTGCGGAAGTCGAGGCCACTATTTAAAGCTCCGCTACCGCCATTGAGATCTTCACCCTTCGCCACATCTTCTAGCCCAGTTGCACACGCCGAGACACCCTTGTCCGCCCGTGCGAGCTCGCCGAAATTCGCCGAAGCCCCACCGTCGTTTTTCGCCGCTTGTTCACCGTCCGTTGAGCCCCCGTCGTCGCTAATGCTGCCATCTGCTTGCCGCGCCGAGACACACAGTTCCCATCCTTCCGTGTCGCCGGAGAAGCCTCGAAACGCCGTCGCCATGGTCATCGTCCCCAAGTCCGGTGAAGACTTCGCCGCCGTGCCACCATCAGTGTCGAGGAGCTTGAGGGCCGTCTGATCTTCAACCATCGATCGAGATCAAGGCACGTCGCCGCGTCACCAATGATCTGTATCGGTTAAGGTAGTCGTCGGATCCAAATCGTGTTACCAAAGTGTCACCACATTTTCCTTGTTTGTAGCCATTGGATCCGGATCGCTTGTCCGCCGCCACATCCTCCATCTGCCTGATCTTGACCATCGATTTGGAATCGTGCAGCCACGATCGCACCGGCGCTGCAGCCAACCGCGTGTCGGGTGCCATAGCCGAGGTGCCATGCACCGGGTCCACGGTGGATCCAGGCCAAACCGTGGACCGAGTCCAAGCGCCAGTGACACGTGTCGCCTTCTGATTGGGCCACGTGTCCGCTGACGTCAACGTGATGTCATAAATCATTTTCTTTAGAAAAATAATTAGCCAAAAATCGTATTCGGTGCTGACGTCAGCATGACATCATAAATGCTATTTTCCAGTGTAAAAGTAATTCGGTTTTCTATTTTTCAGAATTATCTTTTATTCTAAACTATGAACAGCTATGTCTTTTGCATTTGAACTCCGATTGAGGTGATTCTAGTTTCTAAAAATTTATAAAATCATGCTTTATTTAATGGTAAATTTTATTTAATTTTCGGAGTTGATCTTGCTCTCTGTATTTGCTATTTATTGCTTTATCGCTCGTTATGCGTAGACGTCGAGTTGCCCAGTGAGTTCGTGGTTGAGGAGGCAGCACCCGAGCAAGGTCCAGAGCAGGAGTCAGAGCTCTTTGAAGGCAAGTTGTGTTTTGATCATGTTTAACTTATGCTTTAAATATTATATTGTTTCAAAGTAATGCAAATTAATTCAAGTATCGTTGTTTCAAATATATTGGGATTAGTTATCATCCACTTTGAGTTACATCCACCATGTCATGTCTTATGACGTATCTCATTTGTCACCCCAGAATGGTTTAATACTAATTGGTAGCTATAATTGCCAATGTGGTTAGTTAGACCGCAAGTAGAATGCTTAGCCGTGCAACGAGTCATAATTTTATGTAAATGTGGTTTATCTTGCTTAATGATTATGTCACACAATGTTATTGTTGTTGATGGCACGTGCTGTATGGTAATTAACCGAGGTGGTAAAATGATTTAGACGGAGGCAAGTGGCATATATTTGTGGTGGGCCAATGCGGCACTTGGGTGGTCGCATTGCTTTTTATGATAATGGTTGGTTCATGGTTATGATGATTTTTATTTAGTCTTGCCTTGGTCAATTAAGGACTTAACCTTGCAAAAATTTGAACTAAGTCATTCATACAACCACATTTCTATTCTGTGACAAACCTAGCTAATTAATTTGTTGAGTCTAAACTTTTGTACTATTTATGGCGGTGTCAGGCCCGGTTAGTGGTAACCAGTCCTCGCACTGGTGTGCTCACATAGCTAAAAAGTGGGGCCCTGGATGTGGTAACTAGTCCCACCAGTGTTGAAACCTTAGCGGATAGTACTGGATTTAGACAGGCATTGAAAAGGCTTTGCTATAATCACTCGCCTTTCTGATGTATGGTTGTATCTTGTGGGGAAAGTGTATAACCTCTGCAAAGTGTAAAACCTATTCGAATAGCCGTGTTCACGGAATTGAGCATTGCTCGGTGATTACAGTCAAGGGTTAGATTTCATTAAAAACAAATGTGGGTACGCATGTTGAAATATGGAATAAGGTTGTGAGTTGGTTATGGGAAAACAAATGGAAAATGTATTATTTTTATTATTTGTTTTACTATCTTTCAATCTATTTATGCTATTCTTTTACAAATGTTATTTATGCAAATTAACCATGTCAGCCTATCCTTTGTAATAAGTCATGCATATAGTATATTAGACTTGCATTCTGTGCGCAACTTGTTGAGTGCTTTATGCACTCACCACCTTGCAACAAAACATCACCCGCTGGAGAAGAAGCAACGCCTGCTTTTGAGGAAGAGTATCAGGAAGAGGCGAATAACTAGAGTGCGAACCTTGTCAGTTGTCTGTGGCAGATGAAGGGTTTCTATGCTTGTGTTTTTTTTCGCTGCTATTTATTTACATTCAGTCTTAGCCCTACAAGGCATATTCATGTAAGGTTGACCGTAAGGTCGTCGAATAGTTATATTTAATATTGATGAAGTCTTTATTATGTTACCGTTAAGTATGATGGTGATATTTATCAATGTTGAGTCTGTGTGCACTAACGTGATCCTGGACTAGTGCAGAATACACAAAGGGTCCGAATTTGCATATTTGGGTCCTGATAGCTACATCGACTCTACTTCGGCTACGTGTCTACACGTCTAGTGGTAATTCTGTGATCTATAACTTGCATTTGTTCATTGTTTACATGGTAGAAAATTTTGATCTTACTCTAGAGTAGCCTACCTGCTCCCCATAGTGGTATTAGAGCTATGCTGCGTAGTTTTAGATTTGGAATAGATGCATACGATGATATGCGGTAGTAATAAATCTGATCTATTGCTGTTTTATTGGTCATTCTATTTGATAGATCAGTTTTTGGCACTGGTTAATAATATTAATTCATGTTGGGTGGTCCTGAATGGGTTCAAGGTCAATGTTCCATGATTGTGTTGTTGTGGTCGCGCCACTACTTACCCCTACCAGTCGGTTTTCGCCATCGGGGTAGACCGTGAAATGTAAACCCACATGAAGCTCACGATGGGATCAAGATCATTGCTCTGTGATCATGCTGTTGCGTTCACGCCACTACTTACCCCTAACGGTCGATTTTTCGCCATCGAGATAGACCATGAAACATAAACCCACAAGCAACATGCGAAGATCAATAGGATTGATTGACACGGATCTGTGGTCGGAAATAGGGTTAATATGATTAACCTGAAGAGGTTTTCCATGGTCGAATTCAAGGATTCATGGACCGCCGTATGTGTATAGCGCCTTATAGTTCGTTGCAAGTTCACATCGTTTAGTAGAATGCGATTCTATGCATAACTTGTTTTTGCAGGATTGATGTGAATAGTATGGCCCATTGTGTATATGATGCATGTGTGTAATTTTCATGGCAAGCGTGTCATGTTTGATTGCAACCCAAGGCTATCTATATCTGTATAAACGGCCTACATGTGGACTTGTGATGTTTCTACACTCCTTGTAATTTATTACTTGTGCTATTAGGAGTAATGCTTAGTGGTAGTACTTGGAGGACTCAAGCACTTGGAGACATGATGAACAGGAAACATGGCGATGGAGATCACCATGTGAAGGGCCATACTATGTCACAGTTAATGGGATTATCTGTGATTGCTTTTATGTTCCTGTTTATTTATTTCTATGCATGTTATATAGTTGTTCTGAATGCTTTTAACATGGTAGAATTAAATATTTCTCACATAATATTAAGTAAAATTGATGCCTCCCAATTGGCTGCACCATTCAATATCATGTAAATTAATGGTAGGTCTGCAAAAGTAGGGTGTCATTAACTTTCCTTGATTAGATGGGTTTGCGTCGGACACTCACACGCATAAGCATTAGTTACACTTGACAAGGTCATCATAACGTTTATGAACCTTGGGGCATAGGGTTGGGGCGAGGGCATAGAGTTGCCGCCCAACAACAAAAGCATAGTGATATGATTAGCAAAGAGTTGCTTACCAAATTCATTAGCCTTCTAGCAGTGGCGCTAAAGCTCACTAGTAGACTAATTAATTGTGGGTCTTGAATCATTAAGTACCAAAAGAGGGATATGGAATTTAGTGGGAGTATTTTTATTAAATTGTTTAATATAAGTTACTCTTCATGAATGTTTGTCTCAATTTTTACATATATTTTCTTTTTTACATCATGGCACCACCTACGGCTGCACCCACTTCTAGTTATGCTTTTACGTTTGATAATTGGAAAGGAAAAACTTAATGGAAGAACTTTGCAGATTGGTCCTGCAACCTGAGAATTGTTCTCAAGAAAGATAAAAACAGAACACGTTCTAGAGTAACCGATTCCAGATGTGCCTCATGAGAATGCTTCCAATGTTGTTAAAGCCGCTTGCAAAAAGGCGGTTGATGAGTCCCTCAATGTTAGCTGTCTCATGCTTGCTGCTATGAACTCAGACCTTTAGAAGAAGTTTGAGAACATAGAGGCCAATGATATGATCGTGGCGCTTAAGGACATGTTTGAGACTCATGCTAGGACTGAGAGATATGAGATCTCAAAGTCCTTGTTTGGATGTAAGCTAGCCGAGGGCAGTTCAATGAGCCCTCATGTATCAAGATGGTTGGTTACACACAGAGCTTGAAAAAACATGGTTTTCCACTTAGCTAAGAGTTGGCTACTAACTTGATTCTTGCATCGCTCCCTCCGAGCTTTGGGCAATTTATTATGACTTTTCATATGAATGGCATGGATAAGAATCTCACCGAACTGTATATGATGCTCAAGACAATAGAGTATAGCATTAAGAAAAGCACTAGTCATGTGATGATGGTGTACACAAGTATTAGCTTCAAATTAAGCTATCACAGACATTCTTCTCTACGTGTATCACGTTGATGCAGTGCCAAACTTCTCGGTGCTCCAAATAAGGTAGGTCCCAAAATATTGATCTCTTCTTCCACATGCTCTTCTCACGGGTCCTTGATTTACATCCCTTTCCAAGTGCAACATCCAAGTTCTTAACCATATCATGAATGTCCCGATTAAAGGCTTTGGAGCTAAACCATCTTATGTCGTGCCGTCGAATTGTTTCTTCATCTTGTGGTATGGGTGATTCCTCCGAAGGAACCTACGGTGATGCCTGTACACGGTTTTGCGCGAGTGATTCAGCCACACACTCTCGATATCATCCAAGTAGTGAGTACATGCTTTGGCTCCTTTTGTACTCTGCCCCGACAGGTTAGCAAGGGCAGGATAATCATTTATAGGGTAGAACAACAGGCAGCGCAAAGTGAAGTACCCTCATTTGTGAGCATCCCATACCTGGACCCCATGAGCCAACAATGTGTTCAGATCTTCCACCAATGGTGCTAGGTACACAATAATATCATTCCCAGGTTGCTTCGGGCCCTGGATGAGTATAGACATCAATATGTACTTCCGCTTCATAGACAACCAAGGAGGAAGGTTGTACACACAGAGATTCACGGACCAAGTGCTATGACGGCTACTCATGTTCCCGAAAGGATTCATTCCATCCGTACTCAATCCGAACCTTATATTCCTTGGATCCACTGTGAATTCTTCGAACCTCCTATAGATGTTTCTCTACTGCGTGGAATCAGCAGGGTGCCTAATCATTTCATCGTTCTTACGCTCATCCAAGTGCCACCGAAGCAATTTTGCCTCTTTTGGGTTCACAAACAAACGCTTCAAATGGAGAATTATAGGTAGATACCACGCCACTTTAGCGAGAGGTCCTTTCTTCACCCCATTCCCTCATCGCCATCATCCGATCTATCTTTACGCTCGTCATCATCCGACATACATGCAAGTTTGCGTACTCTTTGTGGTAGAGGATACAATCGTTTGGACAGGAATGTATTCTTTCTACTTCCATTCCCAAGGTACAAAGAACTTTTCTGGCTATGTATGGTTGTCGGCAACTCGTTTCCCTTCGAAAGCATATCCGCTAACAGACCTAACAGCGTTGTAAAACTCTTGTCGGACCAACCATTGCTTGCCTTTAATTTCAACAGTTTCAGCACGAATGACAATCTTGTGTATTTGGATTTGCAACTCGGGAACAAAGGTTTCTCCGAGTCGTCCATGAAGCCCCAGAATTTTATGTACTCCTGCTCATCACGGTTTCCTTCTGCATCCCATAGCATCTAATCCAGATTGTCATTGTGAAACCTATCCTTATCAAAAGCACAGTCGATATCATCCGGAGTATCATTGACTTCGTTGACGATATCTAGAGTATCGTTGACTTTGTCGATGATGGTAGTACTACTTGGTCCCTGCATAACCTGCTCTTCACCGTGACTGATCCAACATGTATACCCCCTTTTGAAACCCTGTAGAATCAAGTGTGCTTTGATCTGCGCTGGGTTTCGAAACACTCTCAGATTCTTGCAGTCAATGCATGGACAAGGCATAAATTCCACCCTCTTGTTCAACATATCTTCCTCTGCAGCTCTTCTAAAAGCGGAGACACCATTAATGTACTCAGCGCTCACACGGTTCTCAGCATACATCAAGCTTCAGTCCATCTACTCTACATATGTAACAATACATGTTAAATAATGAATTAAGTACACTTGGAGCGCACATACACACATATGCTACATATAGGCTATATTTCAACTTGACGATTAACTTATATAGCTCCTAACATAAAAAAGAATGAATGGATATGTAAACATTGGATATATAAACATATGCATGTAAGCTACATTTAGACTCAGCATCTTCAATTTTCTCTTCACATGGCTAGCTACATCTCCAGTGTAATGCAATTAGAACCAATTACTAATTTAGCTCAAAAAGAACAAATGGATCTACACCAAGCTATATCAAAACCATCTTCAATTCCCTCTTTACCAAGCTAGATGTATATACCTTCAATATAATGCTATTACAACCATTATTAGCCTAGGTCACCTTCCTTTAAGTAACTATCTACATATTGAGTATAACACAATTAGAACCAATTACTACTTTATATCATAGAGAACAAATGGAGTTACACCAAGCTAGATCTAGAAACCGCTTCATTTCCCTATTTACCAAGCTAGACCTTAGATGACCTAGAGCACAAGGATCTACAATTACACATCCAAATCTAGGGTCACTTTCCACTAGATCGCCTCTCAATCGCAGCCACCTCAAAAATATCTAGGAAACCCTAAAACTACAGATGAGGTCAAGGCTCTCTGTTCTTATTTACCAGAATTGATCATCACAGATGGTTTGTGGATAAAACCATATGTGATATTGCCCTCATCACAGACGGTTTTAGCCACAAATCGTCTGTGATGTTACTTTCCAAAGCCTTTTTTACATAATTCGCATGAAATGTCACAAGCGGTATTCTTGGCTCAGTTGGTAATTAACAGGCTTAGCTTGCGTACGTGAGGTGTCGGGTTCGAATCCAAGGAAACTAAATTTTTTTATACCACCTTTTAAGTGAAGCAGTGGATCGGGACAGGCGCGCTTGCGGTTTGGAGAGAAAATTAAACCGTTTGTGAAGACCTTTCATATTCCATGCGTTTCATTTCCCCAACAAAGGTCGTAATTACACTTCCGCATGCAACTATATATATGTAAGTTAGCGCTGGCGCCTGAAATACTCGATCGATCGCATTCCCACATCGTGCTTGCCTTCGATGCCATGAGCAGCTCAAACTCCATCCCCTCCTCTGTCAGCTCCGCTGCCCTATGTGGGACTCCACTACCGTCGCCTTCAACGCTGGCTCTCCCACCGCCACTACCTTCACCTCTACCGTCGACTTACCCTCTGCCACCGCCACCGTCTTCGCCTCCTCGGCCTCTGAAGACCCTCCGGCAATGGCTATGGTGCCACGACGCCCTATCAATGAATCCGCCAGCCCTGGCTTATGCGCTACACTGACAGTCTCCTCTGCTGACCAGTATATCGCCCACCTTGGGTACCATTCCCTTCGTCTCAACCATCGTAGGAAAGAAGCATCCGCCAACAACAATCTTCGATGACGAGGATAGCTTTGACTCGTCGGCGGGCTATCATGATGGCTGGGAGCTAGAGGATGACCCAGACAGAATAGGTTCGAGCGACGACCCGAATGGCCGCAGTGACGACTACGACAACTCCGAAGACGAAGAATCCCGTGACGACGAGAACCAAACTAGCTAGGCTTTCCCATCAAGAACTTTTGTAGGGAAATTTTTGTATATTATGATGCATGCAAGAAGCTAGTTCTTATATGAAATGCATGTTTCGTTTAAATGTTTCGAAGGATTCGCTGACAGCTAGGGCTCACCAGCTTCATTATCAGAATTGATTATCACAAACAGTTTGTGGATAACACCGTCTGTGATATTGCCCTCATCATAGACGATTTTGTCCACAAACTGTCTGTGAAGTTCTCCCCATAATCATAGACAGTTTGTGGCTAAAACCATCTGTGATGTCGCCCTCATCACAGGAAATTTTAGCCAGAAACCGTCTGCGATGTTATATGCCTCATCACAGACGGTTTGTGGGTAAAACCGTCTGTGATGAGCATGACATCACATATGGTTTTAGCCACAAACCGTCTGCTATGTGCCCGAGTCTCTTCCAAGACGTTTTTCGTAAAAGACTATCTGTGATGATGTGTCTAATATAACTCCCTTTTGCAGTAGTGCCCCTACTCAACGTGCATACTAAACATAGTAGTAACAGTACGCATGCATGCGTCATGTGAATACGTGTACATTCATGGGCGTTGCATGCATGCACTTCACCTTCTTAATCTTGATTTTGTGTCACATGGTAATTAAGGAGGTGCCAGCAGCCCAACACCACCTACACAAGCAGACATCACTACTACAGAATAGGCCATCCTTGCCGGCATATCACTGCCGGTTGGGCTAGAGCCGGCAGTGATAAACATATCACTGCCGGTTTAAAAGTTCGGCTGGTGGGAGCACATATCACTGCCGGTTCGTGAATATATCCGGCAGTGATAAGAAGATATCACTACCGGTTTATATCCAAAACCGGAAGTGGAGTGACATCAGTATTTTCACTACCGGTTCTATTCTAGTGCCGGCAGTGATGTACTATTCTATATTAGTGCCCCGAATGCAGATGGCTTTGCCCGCAGTCTTCTCGATGCCAGTGAAATCGCAACGTCACCAACAGCTGCAACCGCATCAAAATATCAGACTTTCTACACTACCTTCCACTCCTATCTAATTTACGTTTCTTCAGCAATTTAAACCACAGTAGTCCGAAACGTGGTTTGTTCGAGTCGTAGCAAGAGATTCGAGTTCTTGGTTTATTATTATTACACTGATACCCTTTTTTATGCGCGGCATCTCTCGGATTGTATAAGAGTTTTGTGAGATATGGCACGAGCCTCTAAGGTCACAAGATTAAAGAAGATGAGTCTCGTAGATAACCAAAATAATGATGTTGAAGCAACCATAACGAGATAAAAGACTTGGCGAAACAGATTACAAAATCTTTAAGCACAACCTCAAAAGAGTACAAGGGATTATTGCTCTCTAACAAGCTCTAGAACCTTTTAGGACCTTTAAATCATTACTCTATACAAGAATCTAATGCTAAAGAATAACCTAGACTCTAATCCTCTCGTGCATATTTTACTTTAGATGAGTTGACTTGTGGCTTCTTGGTTGCTTAGGTTCTCCATAACCACCCCTTAGATTTATATAACCTCTCTAGTTCTCCATCAAAACAAATAGGAATCCTACTCTTATTAGGATTAGCAGTCATACTCCTATTAGAATTTATCTAGCACACATTTTCAAATCATAAATGGCTAGATATGAATCACCATATTTAACAATGTACATCTTGACTTTTATATATTGAAGTCATTGTGCTCCTCAAAGAATCAGCACTACTATAGTAAGGCATATATTAGATGCCTCAACACAAACGGTTAAGAAAAACCATCTGTGATAAGGAACATCACTGACGGTTCTATATCAAAACCGTCAATGAGGTAATCACAAAAGGTACTCTTCATAAACCGTCAGTGATATACATCAATATCATAGACCGTTTTAAATACAAACCGTCTGTGATAAGTTCACATCACAGATGGTTCTAACTAAGAACCGTCTGTGTTATGAACTCATACCACTATATAAACATACCGATAGAGGTTTGTAGCATAGACCCATGTGTTTCGTCTTCCGCAAACCCTAGCCCCCCGACAATTCTCCTCCTAGACGAACTACTCCCCGGCAAACTCCTCCCAAGCATCCTCCTCCCCGGTGACCTCCTCCTTGATCGGCATCCTCCTCCCTAGCATCCGTGGGGGCGACGATGGCCATCCCGCGAGCAATAGGCTATAGGGGCGATGATCGACGACCATCCTGACTGCGAGCACCTTCTCCATCGGTAACCTGCTCCTCCTCCCCGCCGGTGTTGGTTTCTCTTCCTGCTCTTGCTTTGTTGGTTTAGATGATGGTAGTGCTCAGCTATAGCAGTAGCATAAATATGGAGAACTAGGGATGCTCTAATCTTAATTTGTTGATATTGATATATTATTTGAGATGTCATTCCTTAACGCTATGACTATGTGATTAATACTAACTATAAAGTACATCATACCTGAGTTCATAGGAGATATAAAACCATCTATGTATTTTAGAAAATGAAGTGTATGCTGATATTTTGCATTTGAGGAACAAAGTACTGTGTATGATGCTTATTGGAATGTTTATTTGTGTGCTTTTAGGGACAGAGTTCTGACATATATATTTGTGTATGAATCTAGTATTGTAGTTGTGAAATCATTTGTGACTCAAGTGTCCGTAGTATGCTTGAGTAGGGTATGTATCCTATAACTCATGAGAGCACAAGGAGGGTGGATAGCATTTTGAGTTTGTGAATGATGATTAGCTGATAATCCTCATATCTATGTTAATATCTGGTGGTGTATTGTGCTAGCTATTATGTGTTAAGAAGTGTATAATTGTATTCTTATTTGCCACAAGGAGTAGATATATGCAAGCATTATGTTTACTTCTGTGACCGAGTGGTGTATGATGCTAATTTTGTGAAAGACCGAGATGGCGATCAGAGGGGGGTGAATGATCCCAAATTAAAATATGTTCTCTAAGGAAGATCACAAATGCAAATTTTCACCCAAAGAAACCAAGCCAAAACCCTTAGATATCAAATGGAAGCGAAAAAGGCAATTTTCACAAAAATCAGCCAGATGCCAGAGCTATTGCACTCTGGGGCGATACTACTGGGTTACTGTAGCTACAGTGAAATCAGGCATATGAACAGCATTTTCAGCACAGGTTCAAATAAGAAAATTGATATATCTTTTGATCCGTTGATCCAAACTCAACCAAACTTGGTAGATAAGGTCCTTGGGATGTCAGGAACTTATTTCAACCTTCAATCATATGGATTGATGTCAAAGTTCCGACCTTTATGCCCGGGAAGGAAGAACGCACCAAGTTTCGACAAAATCGAAAGAACTTCGATCAAGGCTTGCTCGTAGGGTTTGGATGATCAAAGTGATCTTGAATGACATCCCACACGTCCCAGCAAGCAAGAGAACACAAAGAAACTCAAGGATACGCAATCTACAAGATCAAGCATTCAAGAACGCAAAAGATCAACTTCTTGCAATAAGAATGCATGGATAGCCTAGATGATTGAAACAGGATTTCAAGAAAGAGTCAATTATAAACCTCAACAAAAGATTCGTAAGCAATTAGAAGGAGAGGTGGCAAATCCAAATTGCATAAATGTAAATTGCAAGAAAGTAAATGCAGAATTTAAATTGCGTAATTTAAATGTGTAATATAAATGCATAAAGGAAATGAAACATGAACATAAATGAAGAACATTTCATTTCTAGAAGGAGAGGTTACAAAGCCTCACATTCATGTGGGCAAAGCTCAAAGGAGCATCAAAAACCTCAAAACCTACACCTAGGGGAGGCTGTCCTCCACCCCTATTTATACAACCCTTGGGCCACCTACCACCCTTGGATGAGCCTCTAAACCCTAGAGCATCCATCAAGGTCTAGGATTAACCCACTCAACCAGTCATGCATGGGCTAACCCAAAACCCACCATAACATGGGTTTTCTTTCACGGATCTCAAAGCAAGCTACACTTATCCACTACTCTATCTTCCAGAACTTCAACCCAATGGCTCTCCTTGATCCAAGTAGCGATAAGCTAGCTTCTCCACTGTTCTCTTGTCTCTTAGGACTGCATCGACTTCATCTCCGGCCAACTTCCGGCGAAAATCCGGCCAACTTGAACCTCCGGCCATCCCATGCCTAGTTCCAGCCTCCCTTCGCCTCACCATGCCCACCAAATGAAGTCCTACATCCACAAAGACAAGAAAACCCTTCTTGGTTCACCATCAACCCAGCGCATCAATTCTATCACGAATTGGGGTTAGAACAAACCAAAACGGACCAAAACACTTCAACCAAGTGCAAACATCCTGTTTTCAATACAGTAGTAATCTTCTCAATTTTTTATGATTTTTTATGTTGCTCAGATGAAAAACTTGTCAACATGAAAAAGTTGTGTTTCGAAATTCTCTCCAACTTTCCTGTAGAATACATAATTTGTTGAGCACGGGAAGACCTACAAAATGGCATATTACTGCATGCTGTCAAAATCGGTCCGTCATACACTCGAAACTCACTATTAACCTTCCTGATTTTATATGATTTTTTCTATTGCTCAAATGAAAAACTTGTCAACATGAAAAAGATGCGTCTTGAAATTTTCTACAACTTTCATGTAGAACACATAATTTTTTTTAGCACGGGAAGACCTTCAAAAAGGCATATTACTGCACGCTGTCAAAATCGGTCCGTCGTACACGTGAAACTCAATGTGTACAATTAGTCTGTCGTACACGTGAAACTCACTGAGATTTGGTCTAGCGCGTATAGAGGTGGGCATTGGGCCGGGCTATTTTGGGCCGGCCCGAGGCACGCCCGCCAAAGACGCACCCACGCCCGGCGACGACATCGTTTCAAAAGGACGGGCCGGCCGCGACGGTTGTCCGGGCGTGCGGCCCGCCAATCGAGCACGATGGGCGGCCCGGCCCGACGACAAGATGGGCGTGCTCGGGCCGACACGGCCCGAACGAGCCCGTTCGTGCGGGGCGCAGACGTCCGACGGCGCACGTCGGCCCGTGCAACACGCAGCAGGGCCCGTGGCAACGCGGCGGCACGCGGCCGAACCCGCGACAACGTGCCGAGCTTCTCACCTCCCATGCCGCATCGCGTTTGCCTCGACAGGTGAGTAGAGGAGGGGAGCTCGAGTGCTCGACCCGTGCCGGTGGGAGAGGAGAGGGGAGGCGCTGGTGAGGCGGTAGGGAGGTGAGACAAGAGTGGGGAAGACAAGGCGGAGGGGAGGTGGAAGCCGGGCAGAGGGACTGAGGGAGGTGGGCCGTGGGAGTGGCTGGCTCGAGGGAAAAGGGGAGAGAGAGTATTCAGGGAGCCAAGGACAATACATGTGATAGTGTAATGTACTCATGCATACGAATGTGCATGTATTGCCATTTAGTATGCACTAATCGATTGTTTATTTTTTGACTATATATATGTTCGTAACGTGCACTGATCGATGTCTTCCATAATCTCCTACATCAATGCCAACTAGGCTATACATTCATTGCATACCGTAGCACTATATACGCACACTACTACAAGCAACTTCGGGTCCTTTCCTCTCATCGCAATAGTGTAAATGGGTGGGCACGGGCCAAGACGGCACGCAACCGTGCACTAAACGCAAATGGGCCGTGCACAGGCTCATCAAGACGAGTGGGCCAGCCCGACGCAAGACGACGGGCACGACGGGCCGTCGCGGCCAGGCACGGTTTAGGCCCGAAATACGATGGGTCCGTGCCGGGCCGGCCCGACACGGCACGACGCCCACCTCTAAGCGCGTATGTGAAATCCTCTGTTAACCTTCCCGATTTCTTATGATTTTTTTTTCTGTTGCTCAAATGAAAAACTTGTCAACATGAAAAAAATGCGTCTTGAAACTCTCTACATCTTTCATGTAGAACAAATAATTTTTTTTGAGCAAGGGAAGACCTTCAAAAACGCTAATTACTGCCAGCTGTCAAAACGGACCGTCATACACGTGAAACTCATTGTGTACAATTGGTCCGTCGCAAATGCAACTCATGAGACATTTGGTCCGGCGAAAATGGGAAACTCTCTATTTCTCATTTCCATTGGTCCGGCGCAAATGCAACTCATGCAACATTTGGTCCGGTGCAAATGGAAAACTCTCTGTTTCTCATTTACATCGGTCCAGCACGAATGGGTAGTCTATCCTAAATTGGTCCGTCGCAAGAGCACTTCCAACTTGAAATCAATTTTAAATCCAAACTCAAATCTAAGCTATCCTAGATCACATAAAGTCAAATACTCATCATAAACATGGATGGATCTCCTCATAGTCCTTCATTTTGAAACCTATAGAGAGACAGAGAGAGTAGAGTATGTATTCATGGTGATGCTAGTTTTTGACTAATGGAAGTGGCATTCTGTTGACTAATATGGTTAATATCATGGCTGAGTTTCTCATGTCATCTTACTGAGATTTATAACATTTTATCCTTCTTGTTCTTTCTTGCATGTGTTTAGTAAAAGAAGTATCAACATTAATTGCAAATTCGATATTGCATTGATTTCATTGAAGCTGAACACCTAATTCATTATAAGATATTGTTAAAAGGTTATCTTTTCCATGAGGTAAAAATAGATCGGCGATATGGAAAAGTTGTTAGAAGCTAAACAAAAATTTGAGGTGAAGATCGAAGAACTGAAGGGGAAATCTGAGATAATAGAAAAGATTTATGACATGAAATAAGAACATAAAGACATAGATGATCGCTTGCAAGATATCGAATCCCTTAAAACGGCACTCATCAGTAAGGACCGCAGGGCGAATACAGAGCTGGAAGAAGCCAAAGCTGAGCTTATAGAGATAATATAAAGGTTTCTAGTACTGAATTCGATGTGGTTACTGCCCTTTTCACAACAACATGATCGATTTTAATTTGTAGGGATTAAGAGATATGACTGAAGATCAATTGGTTATTGGTGTCAAACAAATCGCACTGTACTAGAGTTGTGGAACTTCAGAGAGAACTAAGAAGGCTCTATTGCGAAAGTTGTGGCACATACAATGGAAGACATGAAAAAACCCTAAGATTTTCTTGTCTTGAAATATGAAATAAAGCGGTTTCACAATGTACACTTGTTGATATTTGTGGTATATATCATATTTTGTTAATGTAATGTCACCTGAACTATGAAATATTTGGTTATCATATTTGTGGTATCATATTTTTGGTAAGGTCTTTTTGTCTTGAACTATGAATAATGTTTTTTCCCTTCCTCAGCAGAAATTTCATGATCAGTATCTGTTGTTCGAAATTTTATTCTCCTTAGATATTTATGCAACGTCATTTACAAGACACAACCAATTATAGATTTTGGAATTGAATATCAAAACATCCTATATGCATTGAGGCAACAGCTTGTATGATGAGGTCTTAAAATATGAACATTTGTAGCACTTTCATCTCCTTTCTTATTCTAATGTTGATGGATTCCAATGCAAAATCCAACTCAATGAACAGTTCGTCCTGAAAGTTGTCATGCTACCATTTATTTTTCATTTCATTCTCATCCCCGAATGAGAATACCATACGTAGCGCGGTATTGCCGGGGTAATATAGCAACAGTAAAAACAACACAGGAATAGTGAAAATCAGCACAACTCAAAAGGAAAATTGATGAATCTTTTGATCGGCTGATCCACACACCGTGAAACTTTTTGGACAACTTCCTATGGATGTCAGGAACCTATTACAACCTTCAATCGCAAGGATTGATGTCAAAGTTCCGACCTTTTTCCAATTGATAGAAGAGTGCACAAGAACGGGTTCAAGAACAAAAATTGAGCCCTAAACTTGCTCATGGGTTTTTGATGATCTTAGATGGTATCCCACATGTCATAGCAAGCTAGAACATCAGAGAAGAACACGAAAAACACGATCTTCCAAGAATGATACTCTTAAGACCAAAAGATCGGTTTCTTGCAAAGAACACAAAAAGATTGCCTAGATGATTGGGATACGATCTGAAGAAGATTCATCCAACATTCATACATCCTCAGCATAAGAAGCACAAGCAAGTATAAGGAGGGGAGACAAATCCAACTTGTGGGAATATAAATTGCAAGAATGTAAGTGCGGAATTTAAATGCTGAATTTAAGACATATAGTAAATGCGGAAAATAAATTTAGACTTGAATAAATGAAGTTTTCATTTCTGGAATGGAGGTTTACAAAGCCTCAAAACAAAGTGAGCAAAGCTCAAAGGAGCACAAAAACATCAAACCTTCAAAGAGGGGAAGGCTACCCCTACCCCTCTATTTATAGTACTCTTGAGTCATCTTCCACCCATGGATGAGTTCCTTCAACCCTAGGAACGCCATCAATGGCTAGGATTGACTCACTCATACATGGGCTAACACATAACCCACAAAAATAACGGGTTTTGCACGCTTCTCAAAGCAACAAACAAGACCCACTACTCTATCACCTAGACCGCTATCCAACGGCCCTCTTTGATTCGAGTATCTCCTAGCTAGCTTCTCATCCATTCCTTGTTTTCTAAGTTCGCGGTGACTCCGTCTTTGATCATCCTCCGGCGATCTTTGACCGTCTGGACCTCTGGCACACTTGCCTAGTCCCGATCATCCTCCGCCTCACCATGATCTAGCACCGTTGTCCTGCAACCATCAAAAACAAGGAAAACACATCACATAGCAATGTCCAACAAAGCTATGCAATAAACATCCAAAATCAAAATTCAAAAATCAACTTCTATCATGAAGTCGGCACTACCATCCCCAAGGGCCGGTAGTACCGCTCAGTCGGTACTACCGCTTCCCAAAGGCTAGTAGTGCCGCCTACACTCAAACCCCAGTGAGGACCTCTCTGGAAAAGGACTACCGCTCCCCTGAGCCAGTAGTGCCACTCGGCCAGCACTACCGCCACCATAGGCTGGTAGTGCCGCTCCTGACCTGAAAGAACTCATATCACTTCACATTCAGAATTAAATCCAAACCAAACTCAAAATTTAGCACCACATGCTCAAATATTGTCAATAACTCATCACTAATAAGGATAGACCTCCACATGCTTTTTCAATCTACCCCTTGATGAGTATATGAGACCCAAAAAGCATAAATTTGAGTTTGAAGAAGGAAGAAAGCAATTTGATTGCAAAGCCTCACTTGGTCCAAAACAACTAGAAATATGATCACGACCAAGTTGGCGAGGAGGATTTTAGAGTAAGCTAATAGAAAGAACAATTTTTCCACAAAAAGCTCTAAAATTCCAAGACAAGGTCAAATATACTTATGATCCTAAGAATTAGCGAGTTTTTACCATAATCATAAGAACCAAGATGCATTCACATTTTTATCTTTTTAATGATGCCTTTTCTACAATTTTCCCCCTTTTGGTAATATAGGCATCAAGAAGACATTTTTCCCCCTTTTCATATGTATGCATGAAATGCATCCTTAAGAGATTTGAAGATTATCCAAGTGACCATATGAACAAAGTATAACACCAATCTACTGAAGTTCAGATTATGCTAAACAAAGACATGTCCAAGTGCAAATGTCAATTTTCCTAGCAAGCATAAGTAAGACTATGTCATTTTTGCATGATTTTACAATTGCAACACTTAGCATAGTTTCTAAACTAAAAGCAAAGCCATACAATGGATCAGATGTAAAACCTAGAGTTCAACCTACTAAACACTTTGGGATAGCTAGATGTGCATACAAGATTCTTCGGGCACTTTTCTTTAATGCAAATTTTTGCTTTAAGATTTGAAGGGACAAGGTGGGGTGCAAATGTTTGATATTATTTGCATTATTTACTCACTTATATTTTTTATTTGCATTTTTCAAGTATAATTGACTCAAGCCTTAGTCGACCATCTCAAGAAGAACTTTTAAAAGAATGGTCTTGGTCATAAACGATACATTCCATGTTCATTCCAAGTGCAATGGGAAGCCGTCTTGTGAATGTAAAGTGTTGAGATCAATTTGCATAAAAAGAGTCAATTTTTCTTTTCATTTTGCCATTTAGATTTATGAACATGCGAAGGACTCAAGTATGGATCAACCTATCTTCACCCAAGTTGCTATAGGGATTCTAGTAGAAATCCAAAGTTTCACAAATAATAGCTGAAAGACCGAGATGGCGATCAGAGGGGGGTGAATGATCCCGAATTAAAATATGTTCTCTAAGAAAGATCATAAATGTAGATTTTCACCCAAAGAAACCAAGCCAAAACCCTTAGATATCAAATGGAAGCGAAAGAGTCAATTTTCACAAAAATCAGCCTGATGCCAGTGCTATCGCACTATGGGGGCGATACTACCGGGTTACTGTACCTACAGTGAAATCAGGCAAATGAACAACGTTTTCAGCACAGGTTCAAATAAGAAAATTGATGTATCTTTTGATCTGTTGATCCAAACTCAACCAAACTTGGTATATAAGGTCCTTGGGATGTCAGAAACTTATTTCAACCTTCAATCATAAGGATTGATGTCAAAGTTCCGACCTTTATGCCCGGGAAGAAAGAACGCACCAAGTTTCGACAAAAATCGCAAGAACTTTGATCAAGGCTTGCTCGTGGGGTTTTGATGATGAAAGTGATCTTGAATGACTTCCCACACATCCCAGCAAGCAAAAGAACACAAAGAAACTCAAGGATACGCAATCTACAAGATCAAGCATTCAAGAACGCAAAAGAACAACTTTTTGCAACAAAAACGCATGGATAACCTAGATGATTGAAACAGGATTTCAAAAAGAATCAATCATAAACCTCAGCAAAAGATTTGTAAGCAATTAGAAGGAGGGGATGCAAATCCAAATTGCGTAAATGTAAATTGCAAGTGAGTAAATGCGGAATTCAAATTGCAAAATTTAAATGCGTCATGTAAATACATAAAGGAAATGAAACATGAATATAAATGAAAAACATTTCATTTCTGGAAGGAGAGGCTACAAAGCCTCACATTCATGTGGGAAAGCTCAAAGGAGCATCAAAAACCACAAAACCTTCTCCACAGGGGAAAGGCTACCCCTCCACCCCTATTTATACAACTCTTGGGCCACCTACCACCCTTGGATGAGCCTCTAAACCCTAGAGCATTCATCAAGGGCTAGGTTTAACCCACTCAACCAGCCATGTAAAGGCTAACCCAAAACCCACCACACACATTGGTTTTCTTGCACGGTTTTCAAAGCAAGCTACACTTGTGCACTACTCTATCTTCCAGAACTACAACCCAACAGCTCTCTTTGATCCAAGTAGTGATAAGCTAGCTTCTCAACTGATCTCTTGTCTCTTGGGACTGCATCGACTTCATCTCCGCCCATCTTCCAGCGAACATCTAGCCAACCTGAACCTCCGGCCATCCCAAGCCTTGTTCCAGCCTCCCTTCGCCTCACCATGACCACCAAATGAAGTCCTACATCCACAAAGACAAGAAAACCCTTCTTGGTTCCACCATGACCCTAGCGCATCTATTCGATCACGAATTGGGGTTAGAACAGACCAAAACGGACCAAAACACTTCAACCAAATGCAAACATCTTGTTTTCAATACAGCAGTAATCTTCTCAATTTTTTATGAATTTTTATGTTACTCAGATGAACAACTTGTCAACATGAAAACGTTGCGTTTCGAAATTATCTACAACTTTAATTTAGAACACATAATTTTTTTAGCATGGGAAGACCTTCAAAAAGGCATATTACTGCATGCTGTCAAAACCAGTCCGGTGTAAACGTGAGATTCTCTGTTAACCTTCCCGATTTTATATGATTTGTTCTGTTGCTCAAATGAAAAACTTGTCAACATAAAAAAGATGCGTCTTGAAATTCTGTACAACTTTTATGTAGACAAAATAATATTTTGATAAAGGGAAGACCTTCAAAAGCGCTAATTACTACCGTCTGTCAAAACCGGTCCAGCGTATACGTGAAACTCACTGTGACTTGGTCCGGCGCGAACGTGAAATTCTCTGTAAACCTTCCCGATTTTCTATGGTTTGTTCTGTTGCTCACATGTAAAACTTGTCAACATAAAAAAGATGCGTCCTGAAATTCTCTACAAGTTTCATGTAGACCAAACAATATTTTGAGGAAGGTAAGACCGTCCAAAACGCTAATTACTGCTGGCTGTCAAAACCGGTCCGACGTACACGTGAAACTCACTGTGACTCGGTCCGGCGCGAAAAAATCAGTCCGGTGCAAAAGGGAAACTCCCTGTTTCCCTCTTCTCTTGGTCCGGCACAAATGGGAAACTCTTTGTTTCTCATTTCCCTTGGTCCGGCGCAAATGAAAAACTCTCTGTTTCTCATTTCCATTGGTTCGGCGCAAATGCAACTCATGCAACATTTGGTCCGGCGCAAATGGGAAACTCTCTGTTTCTTATTTTCCTTGGTTCGGCACAAATGAAAAACTCTTTGTTTCTCATTTCCATTGGTGCGGCGCAAATGCAACTTATGCAACATTTGGTCCGGCGCAAATGGGAAACTCTATGTTTCCCTCTTCCAACTTGAAATCCATTTTAAATCCAAACTCAAATCTAAGCTATCCTAGATCACATAAAGTCAAATACACATCATAAACATGGATGGACGTCCACATGGTCCTTCAATCTCCCCCTTGATGAGTTATTAGTAGAATTAAGCTCAAGGAAGGTCCAAATGTACTTAATCGAAACCAGAAACACAACAAGAGGAGAAGAAATCAAGAAACTGCAAACTGGGTGGCTATAGAGCATAGAAAAGATAGTACATAAAACTACGGCTTAGACTCGCTCTCATCTTCTCCAATAGCTGACTCTAGATCCCAAGCTAAGGAGTGCACACTGACCTTGCCTACCTAGGGGCCCTAGCACGTGCTAGACTTATAAGACTGTGAGGGAACTCAACCTACAGAGAAGAGAGAACAGCTAATTGTGCATGATAGCAACCTATAACATAAGATGAGAGGTCCATGCTAAGCATACCAGATGTCTAAGTATAGAGAACTCAGAACACTAGAAATAAGCCCAGTAAAACCCAAAAGATGCAAAAGAAAGGAAATGCTAGAAGAAAATATATATAATACATAATATACAAACTAGCTCCCCCTCAAGAGATGCCGTAAGGGCACATATCTCCAAGCTCGCCTCTCAAGGACACAAACTTAGAGCTATCCAAAGGCTTAGTAAAGATATCGGCAAGCTTGTGGTCACTCTCCACAAACTGAAACATTATATCACCCTTCTCCACATGGTCCATAAGGAAGTGATATCTAATATCTATGTGCTTGGTCCTGGAGTGCTACACTGGGTTTTTAGCAATGCAAATAGCAGAGGTGTTGTCATAGAAAAGTGAAACACTCTCAATCTCTAACCCAAAGTCCCGCAAGGTTGGTCTCATCCAAAGCACCTAACTACAACAACTAGCTGCAGTGACATACTCGGTCTCAGTGGTGGACTGTGCAACTCCGAACTGCTTCCTAGATGACCAAGAGATAAGAGAAGTGCCAATGAATTGACAAGTGCCAGAAGTGCTCTTTCTTCTATCCTACAGCCATTAAATTCTGCATCAAAAAAGGCTCTAAAGGATAGATAAGAAGAAGAAGAGTATCAGATACCATAATCAATAGAAGCTCGAATGTACTTGAAGATGCGCTTCACCGCTTGGCGGTGAGAGGCATGAGGAGAAGCTTGAAATTGAGTGAACAGACACATAACAAAGTGTATATCTGGCCTCTAAGTATTAAGGTACAGGAGGGAGCTGATCATGCTCCGGAACTCCTTCTGATCAACTGGCTCACCATCCTCTTCAGGCTCGAGGACAGCAGTGGTGGCCAAAAGAGTCATCACCGGCATCCTATCAGACATGTCGAAACACCTCAGGAGGACTCGAGTGTACTTGCCTTGATGCAAGAAGGTGCCCTCCCGAGTCTACTTGATCTGGAAGCCGAGGAAGTAGCTCAACTCGCCCATCATGCTCATCTCGAACTGTGTGCTCATCACATCTGAAAGCTAGACACAAGAGATTATGAACACCCATCAAAGATAATATCGTCTACATAAATCTGGACGAGAAGAAAATGAGAATCATGGTGTCTGATGAACAAAGTCTTGTCTACTATATCCATCTTAAAACCATGACTAAGAAGATAGGAGTTAAGCCTTTCATATCAAGCTCTAGGGGCCTGTTTAAGTCCATATAAAGCTTTGGAAAGCTTAAAGATATGGTTTGGATACTTGGGGTTCTCGAATCATGGAGGCTGCCTGACATACACATCTTCCTCAATATACCCATTAAGAAATGCACTCTTGACATCTATTTGATAAACCTTCATGCCCTTCGATGCCAAAAATGCAAGCAGGATCCTAATAGCCTCTAGTCTAGCTAAAGGGGCAAAGGTCTCCTCAAAGTCAAGACTCTCAACATGAGAAAAACCCTGTGCAACTAGCCTAGCCTTATTCCTAATGATAACCCCATCCTCACTCTGCTTGTTCTTGAACACCCACTTGGTCCCAATGATATTATGACAAGATAGGGACTCGACAAGCTACCATACCTTGTTCCTCTCAAAATTCTCAAGTTCCTAATTCATAGCATTAATCCACGACTGATCAGATAATGCATGAGAAACATCCTTCGGCTCAAAGGAGGCAACAAATGCTGAGTGGAGGCCGAAACTGGACAAACCTGATTTTGAGCATGTGACCTGCTCAATTAGATCGCCCATGATCTAATCAGGTGGATGATGTCTCTGAATATAGTGGAGAGGTGAAGAAGCAGAAGTGGTCTCTACCTTATGCATAGAAGAGGCAGGAACAGAGCTACTCACTGAAGGAGAGTCTGAAGGTAAGGGCTGGTCTCCCTAAGGTGCAGAAATGGAACCAAGAGGCACCTCAGGCGTAGAGAAGACTGGATCAGATGGCACACCATCATCTCCATCATCCTCATCCTCTATAAAGATGGTCTTGGAGAGGCAAGAAGAGCTTAAAATGTCAGGTCTTGCTCCTACGCTAGCCTCATTAAAGGCCACCTCACAGGTCTCTATGATCCTATTCGCATGACAACTCTAGACTCTATAGATACGAGAAGAAGTCGAGAAACCCAGAAAAATACGATCAAAAGAGAGAGACTCAAACTTATCAAGGTTTCCAGACTTTAGAACGAAAAATTTGCAACCAAACAAATGAAAATGAGAAATACTAGGCTTTCGCCCATACCTCAACTCATAGGAAGTGCGATGCAAATGTGCTCTCAAGAATACTTGATTAGACACATGACAAGCAGTAGCTATAGTCTCAGCCCAAAACTTCCTGGGAGTACTGTACTCATCTAGCATCGTCCTGACCATCTCGACCAAGGTCCTATTTTTTTTCTTTCCACTGCGCCATTTTGCTGAGGGACGTATTGAGAGTAAAACTAATGCTCTAAGTCTAACTCCTCGCAGAAGCTCTCAAAGTAGGAGTTCTTAAACTCCATGCCATTATCACTGCGTATATCTCGTAAGGCATCAGGGTGCTCAGTAGACAACCTGATGACCAAACCCTTGAAATGGGTAAAAGACTCATCTTTCGAGCCCATGAAAAACACTCAAGAATACCTCGAAAAATAATCGACAATGACAAAAACATACCACTTCCAACCTGCTGACTGCACTCTAGCTGGACCAATAGTGTCCATATGTAAAAGCTATCCTGGTGCATCAGTCATCACAACAGTGACTGGAGGATGAGAAGCATCAACCATCTTGCCATGTCAGCAAGAAGAGCAAACTAAGTCTTTGATCATCTTGAGTTTAGGCATACCACGAATAAGATTGTGGTTACTAACACAGGTCAAATGGTCGAAGCCGATGTGACCTAATCTTCTATGCCAGAAGGAGAGATAACGGGACTCAGAAGAAATCAAACACCAAAGAGAGTCTCTAGAAGAAGCAGAAAAATTAGCACGAAAGACTCTCCCAATTTCAGAAATCCCGCAAACTAACTCCCCTGATGAACCAAGGATTCTACAGGCACTACTCTTAAAGCTTACCTCGAAAGAGTCGTCGATAAGCTGAGAGACAGAAAGCAAATTTTATTGCAGCTTACTCAATAAGGCAACATCCTTAAGAAACAAATTATGATTAATGCAGATGGTACCTTTTGCAATGACTCTACCTGATGAAGTATCCCTAAAAGTGATCAACTCATCACCAGGAGCTCGAACTATGGAAGAGAACCTTCTCGAGTCTCCAGTCATATGACGAGAACAACTGGAGTCAACTATCCAAACCTCTCCCTTCCCCATCCTATGGACCTGTATTAACGAAAAAGAGAGAGACAACTCAGTACTGGGACAAACAAGAGCAGATCTAGGCACCCAATACTGAATCACACAGCGTCTTGAAGTACCAGCCATAGGAGCAAAATAATAGACTCTAGAGTCTCTCTGACGCTCTACTCTCATAGGACCAGAAGCAGCACTAGCAGAACATCTAGGAGCTAAAACTAGGTTGCCCCACCTCGTGCAAAGGCCGGACCATCACAGTGAGGCTGCCCAAATCTCCTACCAGGAAACACCTCATGCCGCAGGTATCTACCTCAATGAGAAATGCGAGGAATATCGAAATGACGGCGAAAAGAGTGACCACGAGCAGTTCCAGGATGAAAACTCGACTGAACAGTATGAAAACCGAGTCCTGAATGCTGCCCAAGAATAGGTGATTCTCTAACCTGTCCAGCAGCAGTGTGTGGCTTAGTAGCACTTAGTGTCTGGGATGACCCTGAATATGCCTAAGGGCACCAACACGCTCGTGCCTAGAGATCTCGGTATGTCTGAAGTAGAAATCTACTAGGTGACCATCCATGTGACAAAAGATGCTTGAGTACTTCACCTTGCTAGAGGTAGAAGCAGCAGGAGGTGCAACCTTCTAGTCAGAATTCACATGGACAACCCCAGCAGACCTAAACATAGTGGTGCTCACCCTAGGATAAATCACAATCTCTCCACTCCTGGAGCCATGCACAATAGTAGGAGGATGAACCCTAGCATGCTCCAAATAGTCAAATCCTAGACCTTGATTAAATCGGCTAATCTTAGACTGGTTTAGGATGAGATTGAGCTTCTTCTTGCCTCTTACAAACTTCTCAAGAATGCTCATGAGATACTAACACTCCTGGAGGAGAGAGGCATAGGAAGAACATGGGTAAGAGGAAGAAGAAGAAGTAGATAGGGAAGAACTGTCGACTTTTGCAGTCGGCAATAAAATTACGGGGTAGGAGCTAGATCTCAAACTTGAAGATCACACAAGACAGGGATTTTAGACAGGTTCAGGCCCTCACAATGTGCTCTGGGCGATATTAGGAGTTCTATGCTCTATGGCTTGATCCCAGTTGTCATCCGCCCTCTCCATTATATAATGGGTGGGGCTTACAGAATTCTGATCGGTTACGCAGTGGAGATCGTATCTCTATACATGTCCGTTTGATAACGTCCTGGATTACAGATTGCATCCTACCTAATCAAGGTTGGTTGCTGTCTTCAAGGTTCCCTTGTTGCGCATTTAATCGAGCAACCTGTAATGTTCGTCTTCATGCAATCAGCTTGGCCCTTCCCCTCCTGGGTGGTCCTCACAGCCCGCCTTGCAGATACCCGGGGTCCATATACTCCACAGTAGCCCCCGAGTCCTTGGTGATCGAGTTGCCGCCTTCTTGGTCGCAGCCCAACTGAGTCATGCTTCACGCTTCTTGATGCAGCTTCCCGACTAGTTTCCCTTTACAGCCGGGTGCCTTATTGTAGGCAAAGAGATCGTGAAGGACTCAAAAGAGCTCCACGCGTTAAACCTTCCGAGTGGTACCTAGCCCCATTATTGGAATACTGTCAGTCGGCTCATCTTGGGGCATACCGTATCCCAAACGATATGCAGAAGTCAAAAACGCTTTTCCCGCTCAAGGCGAAATTCAGCGCCGCTCCATTTAAATTCATTCGTCGCCGAAGTTGCTGACGTCATCGTTGAAGCGTTGGCCCACACACGTCCCATCCAAATTTAGTAGCCCTGAAATCATGTATATGCAGAACTTAGGCAATGTAAAAACAATTCACTCAGATGTGATGTCTGACTAGCGTATGTATAATTTTAGAGTTTTTTACTCCATTTCCTTATTGATTTTGAATTCATCCGAGTGGTTTGACTCTTTTTGTTTAAGCACTCTGCCCGACTAGTCTAGCCCCCAAGCGTTGGGAGTCGGCTCATGGCTCTTTTTCAAGCACGTGTTTTGGGTGACTAAAGTTCGCCGTTCATGGGGTCAGAGCTTCACAACTCAGAGTTAACGCACTCGGATTCACTTGCAATTGTTGAGCAAAAGAAGAAAAACATAACTCAGAAAATGATGTGTGCATGCGCACACTATTAGGTGTAGCCCCCGACTTACTGCTTGGTTGTGGGTCAACTAAGTAGCAAGTCAGGAAAGTCAACAATTTTATTCACAATGACATAGTTGAGTAAAAAGCGACTTAGCTGCTCTATGATCCATGTGTTGCTAATGATCGTGCCGTCTTTGCTCCTGGCGCAGGCGTAGCTCGTGGCCGTGCCGAAGGTGGCGCTCGGGGCGCTGGCGTAGGCTCGGGCCGTGCCGAAGGTGGCGCTCGGGGCGCAGGCGTAGGCTCGTGGCCGTGTCGAAGGTGGCGCTCGGGGCGCAGGCTTAGGCTCCTGGCCGTGCCAAAGGTGGCGCTCGGTGTGCCGGCGTATGCTCCTGGTCATACCGAAGGTGGCGCTCGGGGCGCAGGCGTAGGCTCCTGGCCGTGCCGAAGGTGGCGCTTCGGCGCCGGCGCGCAGCTCGTGGCCATGCCGAAGGTGGCGCTCGGGGTGCTGGCGCAGGCTCGTGGCCGTGCCGAAGGTGGTGCTCGGGGCGCTGGCGAGGCTCGTGGCCTTGCCGAAGGTGGCACTCGGGGCGCTGGCGTGGTCTACTACCGCAACCAGCTTCTCATTCTTCCACTTCTTGTCCTTCTATTTTGGATTCACTTGGCTAGGCCTTCACGACTCACGAGGAAAAGAAATTAGGTCAAAAAGATGGCTCCTGGGTCCTTTGTGTTTTTCTTCTGCATGAAACGCCGAATGAAGTCTCTCAGCGTCTCGTCCTTCTTCTGGTGAAGCTGGTACAGATCCCACGGGGTGCGAGGCCTCTCGTTGGTTCCCTGGAAGTTAGCGATGAATTGATCGCAAAGATTGCTCCAGGAGTCCACCGAGTTCGCAGGAAGTCCTATGAGCCATGC
Organism: Otatea glauca; assembly: GCA_036346275.1. Taxonomy (NCBI): domain Eukaryota; kingdom Viridiplantae; phylum Streptophyta; class Magnoliopsida; order Poales; family Poaceae; genus Otatea; species Otatea glauca. The sequence continues at coordinate 27,987,232 of CM070729.1, forward strand.
TTGAGTTGATGGGGTGAGATTGACCGGCAGATAGTTTGCTATCACAGTTTGATTGCCCCCGGCCGCCTTAACCGCCAGGGCGTAGACCTGCAGCCAAGCTTTCGGATCTCGCTCCCCGTCAAACTTTACGATGCCTTTGGGATTGAATCCTTCGGGCCATACCACTCAGCATAGCTGAGGAGTGAACGCTCGGATCCCGTCGATAGATCACTCATCATGATGAGGGGGAGATCGGCGGGGCGAGCCTCTGGCTCAGCGATCGTCTTCAAAGCGCCGGGGCGGATTCGACGAGGCGAGCTCATGGCTCGATGGTTGTCGTCATTCCAACCCCGACGACGATAATCTCTATGGTCGTCGCGGTCATCGTACCTTTGATCACTTCGTCCATCGTGGCTGGTGCTGAAACGCTTGTAGTCGTCATGGCGCCTGTGTCGCTCTTCCTCGTTCCGCTCCTGCCGTCTGGCGGTGATATCTTGGCGGAGGTCGCGATTGATAATTCGGCGTGCGTCTCTGACTGGTGGTGTGTGGCGCCGACTACCGGTATTTCGACTAGTTGCAGTTCGACTGCTGGCGACACGAGTAGCCGCGTGGGAGCGCGAGTGCACTTTACCTACCGGTTTTTTCTGATTTTACTGGATTGCTGCCGCCGTCACCATGGCCTTGATCTCGGCCACGATCGAGGCCGCCGGGCTGTCCGATGCAATCGTCGGGTCCAGCGTATCAAGAAGCGTCTTGGGGGCGACAAAGTTCTGCATCGGCGTGCGGAAGATGGATTGGTCTCCCAACCTGGACTGCAGGATGTCCTCGCGGGCATTGCGGCCGCGCGATCGAAGCGATCGCGCCTGCACCTCCTTGCCCTTATGAAGGCGATCTTCCTCTGTAGCCTCTTGGTCTTCTTGATAGAGATCGGTCCTCTGCTCCTCAATCGCGAAGATGCCTCGAAAATCGCAGCAGCTCCTCACAATGCCGACTGGTTTTTTGGGTGAGTCAAAGCAGCATACCTGAGATGGGTTGGCCTGATCCTCACCAGATTGGATCTAGTTTTGGACCAGTGGATAAGCTCTCTGCGCGATTCGCGACGAATTCGTGTTTCGAATCGGAAAGCTTTGGCCGAGACGGCAGGTGGCGATGAATCCGTCGATTGCTGCCATCGAGTCTGTGGGAAAAGATTATAGCGCTTCCCCTACCTGGCGCGCCAACTGTCGACTTTTGTAGTCGGCAATAAAATTACGGGGTAGGCGCTATATCTCAAACTCAAAGGTCACACAAGACAGGGATTTTAGACAGGTTTAGGCTCTCAGCGATGGAGGTAATACCCTAATCCTGTGTGCTGGGATTATCTGGATCTCTTGGGTCCAAGAATGCTCAAAGCGCAATGTGCTCTGGGCGATATGAGGAGTTCTATGCTCTATGGCTTGATCCCTGTTGTCGTCCGCCCTCTTCCTTATATAATGGGGGGTGGCTTACAGAGTTCTGATCGGTTAGGGAGTGGAGATCGTATCTCTATACATGTCCGTTTGATAACGTCCTGGATTACAGATTGCATCCCACCTAATCAAGGTTGGTTGCTGTCTCCAAGGTTCCCTTGTTTGCATTTAATCGAGCAACCTGTAATGTTCGCTCGCATGCAATCGCCTTGGCAGTCCCTCCTAGGTGGTTCTCACGGCCCGCCATGCAGATAGCCGGGGTCCATATACTCCACAGAAGAACTATCAGCACGTGCATTTTTCTCCCTCAGCACGCCTGCCTCAACTTTTAGGGCCTCACAAGAAATGCAATGGGAATTTATAATCCTAAGGATCCAAGCCTCAAGCTTCTTCCTAAGTTCGACTTGGATTTCATCAAGTCCCCCTCAATCTCAGCACATCACAAGCAACTTTCTTGTGACTTTACTAGTAAGTCTTTAGTAAGTTCAACACACTTGATATTTAATGATTCATTGTCAAGTTTTAGTTGCCTACAACCCTCATATGAGCTGACTGAGTCCTTAGAAGCATGCAATTCAAGTTCATTATTTCTTGTAGATAGCTTCCTAAGGTGAGTGCTCATGGCATCAATTTCAGCAAGCAATTTAGGGCAATTTTCACAAGATGTACTAGCGTGAGCATGAAGAAAACTACCATCTATAGGAATAGCATCAACAGAATCAGTGTAAGCATTCTTCAATCTAAGACTATCTAGCTCAGGCAACACACTATCATGCATAGTCCTTAGGTTCTCAAGCTCCACAAGCAAGTCATCACATAGAGAACAATCATTAGAGATTCGGGAGGGAGAAGATCTAAGAGAAGCTAACTCCCGAGTCAATGTACTTACTTCCTTCTCTAGATCCATACACCTAGCTCTAGCTCTAGCATTAAATTTTCCTAGCTTGCAGAAAGCTTCATCGAGCTGGTCATAGGAGGGTACCTCGTCCGAATCGCTGTAGAGCTTACAGTCGCTGATGCCATTGGCGTCCTCCATGAAGCACATCCCAGTGAAGTCGTCGTCGCCTTTGTTCTTCTCTTGCAGATCATCCTCGCCTACGTCACTCTAGGTCTCTGTATCGGAGAGGTTGATGTCATCGAGTGCGGCGAGGACGCGGTGTAATAGCTTCTTATTTTTTAAGAAGTTGCGGTACTTCTTCTCACGCGCCGGGTCGCGAGCTGGAGGCTTCTTGTAGTTGCGGTTTTTGTCGGTGTAGTCGATCTTTCCCGAACCGCCAGAGTCATTCTTACCTTTCCCTAGCTTGGGGCAGTTTTCCCGAATGTGGTTGGGGCCACCACACTTGAAGCAGGTGCGGACGCCACCTCTCTTCCTCTCCCTTACCCTCTTGTAGGCATGTGAAAATTTGCGAGCTAGAAGAGCAAGTTCACTTTCTAGAAAGTTATCCAACTGTTCATTGCATTAGCTCACAAAGGGTGGAAAAAGAGAAACCAACTGAAGTCTCCAAGGAGGATCCAATGGGATCGGTGACTAAGGCCATTGACTGCGACTTTGTCTTATGAGAGACAGCATCGATCTCATGAGTCTTGAGTCAGGAATAGAGCCCGTAAAGAGTCAAGGTCGATAAGTCTGTGATGTCTTTGATGGTGGTCACATTCATCTCCCAAACCCAAAGATCAAGTGTGGTCAAGAAGTGTTGAGCGTTCGCCGAGTCAAGGTATGTGCAACCAACTGCAGGAAGATCGCTCAAGATCCTTGTGAACTGGCCAAAACACTCATCAAGGGTCTCACTAGCGTGTTGTTCAAATTTTTTGTAGCCATGCTTTAACTGATCCTGCCTCACCGTCTTGATCTGGATGGTGGCCTTACGGTAAGCATCGAGGGTCACCTAGATCTGGTGAGCGGATCGTAGGTGAGAGATCATGTCGTGCTCATTGCAGCTAAGGCCCTGTATGAGGATCTTCCTTGCCTTAGCATTCGCCTCAACGTCAACCATATTGTCGGCCATGACGTTTTCATTGGCAGGAACCTCATACGGGAGCTTCACCTTCTGCCAAATTAGGAAGCCCTGGGCAGTGATGTACAACTCCATTCTCAACTTCCAGAAAGGAATATCTACTCTAGAGAAAATAGGAGGCTTGGTGAAATACTTGTCCATCACCATGGCTTTTGAGACCGGTCAAGATCTATGGAAGAGCAAAATCGATCTCTGATACCAATTGAAGGACCAAGATGGCGATCAGAGGGGGGTGAATAATCCCAATTTAAAATATTCCCCTCAAAGAACCAATCAAGAACCTCACTTCATCAAAGCAAATCAGAGAAACCAAAAATCCAGAAAACTTCAGCAGAGGACGACACTACCGCAAATCAGCCTTGTACTGCCGGATGAACAGTACCCCGCAGTACTGGGTACTGTAGCGCGATACTGCAAGTACTGTAGCAATAGTAAAATAGCACAGGGATAGTGAAAATCAGCACGACTCAAAAGGAAAATTGATGAATCTTTTGATCGGCTGAACCAAACACCGTGAAACTTTGTGGACACCTTACTATGGATGTCAGGAACCTATTCTAACCTTCAATCTCTAGGATTGATGTGAAAGTTCCAACCTTTATCCAATTGAAGGAAGAGTGCACAAGAATGGGTTCAAGAACAAAAACTGAGCCCTAAACTTGCTCGTGGGTTCTTGATGAACAAGATGATCCTAGATCGTATCCCACATGTCATAGCAAGCTAGAACACTAGAAGAGAACACGAAAAACACGATCTTCAGAGAATGATACCCTTAAGACCAAAAGATCAGTTTCTTGCAAAGAACACACAAAGATTGGCTAGATGATTGGGATATGATCCGAAGAAGATTCATCCATCAATCATACATCCTCGGCATAAGAAGCACAAGCAAGTCCAACTTGCAGGAATGTAAATTGCAAGAATGTAAGTGCAGAATTTAAATGATGAATTTAAGACATAATGTATATGCAAAAAATAAATTCAGTCTTGAGTAAAGGAAGTTTTCATTTCTGGAAGGGATGTTTACAAAGCCTCACAAAAAAGTAGGCAAAGCTCAAAGGAGCACAAAAAACTCAAACCTTCAAAGAGGGGAAGGCTACCCCTACCCTTCTGTTTATACTACTCTTGAGTCATCTTCCATCCTTGGATGAGTTCCTTCAACCCTAAGGAACACCATCAAGGGCTAGGATTGACTCACTTACTCATACATGGGCTAAGCCGAAACCCACAAACATAACGGATTTTGCACGTTTCTCAAAGCATACTAACTGGACGTGCTACTCTTTCACCTAGACTGTGATCCAACGGCCCTCCTTGATCCTAGCAGCTCTTAGCTAGTGTCTCATCCATTCCTTGTCTTCTAAGTTCACAGCGACTCTGTCTCCGATCATCCTCCGGCGATCTTCGATCGTTTAGACTTTCGGCGAACTCGTCTAGTTCTGGTCATCCTCCGCCTCACCATAATCTTGTACCGTCGTCCTGCAACCATCAAAAATAAGGAAAACCCATAACATAGCAATGTCCAACAAAGATATGCAATAAACCTCCAAAATAGAAATTCAAAAATCAACTTCGCTCATGAAGTGCACAGACCATCCCACAGGCAGGGTAGTACCGCTCACCAAAGACTACCGCTCCCTAGAGTCCTAGAGTCTTTCTGACTCAAACCCTAGCGAAGACCTCTCTGGAAAAAGACTATCGCTCCCTTAGGCTTGTAGTGCCGCTCGACCGGCACTACTGCCACCACAGGTCGGTAGTGCCCCTCCTTACCTGACAACACTCAAATTGCTTCACATTCAGAATTAAATCCAAACCAAACTCAAACTTGAGCACCACATGCTCAAACATTGTCAATAACTCATCACCAACAAGGATAGACCTCCACATAGTCTTTCAATATCTGATTACCTACCATTGACAACACCATTTCCTTCTCCTAATTACGGTTTTTATTAAACCTCCCATTGACTACCCTTTCTTTAGTTTTACTCATTAATCGGTATTCTCCCATGCTCCAAATACTTCTCATGATCACTTGCTCTTTGCAAGTAACTCGCATGACTCCATCACCACTCACCACCTTCGAGTTCAAATGACCTCACAGATATAAGATTCTTCTTTATGTTGGAAACATATCGATTCTTAGTCAATATGCAATATGCTCCATCATACATATCCAATGTAACTGTTCCTACCTTAGTAAATTGCAAACTCCTTGCAATCAGCCAAATGAACAGTTCCATGCGCTAGGCATAGAGATCCCTCGTCAAATATCTTCCTCGCCAAACATTTGTGAAAGCAACAACCTAAATATAATATCCATTCATGAGAAGTACCTGGTTGACTGACGACAAGTACATCTAAATCATCTTTTGCTACCACCATTGGGCATGCATTCTTCGTTTGCTCCAAACCCGGACAGTCCTTTATCAAATAACATTTCCCATCACATAAATAGCATATACTTGTGTCCTTGCTCTTACTGCTGCCAATGCTTGATTAGTTGAGGATGATTTCGGTGGTTTTTTAAAAAACATCACTTCCAATAGATATGCTTCCATCGGTTGAGAGTGACTTTTCTAACGAGAATATTCATTACCAATTTCTTCCAAGATGGTAGTAGAGATGGTACCAGTATGACAACCTTGTCATTGTCCTCAATTTTCTCATCCACACTAATAAGCTATTGTGATATTCTTGTTGAACACATTGAGATGGTCAACAAACCGTGTACCTTCCTCGATGCGTAACATATACAATTGTCGCTTTAGCATCCATCGGTTTATCAATGACTTCACCATATACAATTCTTCTAAGTCCTTCTATAAATTTTCAGCGAATTCTACATGATCACCGAATACTTTACCTCATTGGAAGGATATAGTCGGATTGTACTAATGGCCTTCCATTCACTACAAGAATCAGGGAAAAATTCGTGGGCCAAAAACCCACGAATTTAAGCTAAAACCCACGAATTTAATTTAAATTCGTGAGCAAACCGTCGAATTTAGTTCACGAATTTAACTCGACGAAATTAATTAATTAAATTCGTGGGTACCCACGAATTTAAGTTAAATTCGTGGGTTTCTGCTAAGCCCACGAATTTAATTGGGTTTCTGAGAACAGATTAAATTCGTGGGTTTATTAAACCCACGAATTTAACTGTCATTTTTACAAAAAAAATGTATATATATCCAAATGTATGTATTTTTATATATATATGTATCGCACTCAATACATATATACATATATCCAAATGTATGTATATATATATATATATATATATATATATATATATATATATATCGCACTCAATACATATAACAACTAAAGAAGAAAAGAAAAGGCAAAAGAAAATTGAAACTAAAAATTGCTAGCGAAGAATAAATAAGAAGGATCATCTATTTTGTTCAAATCGATCGTAAACACTAACACAAAAGACAAACTCCACAATGAAGTTCAAGCGAATGAAGAATTAACAAACGAGACACCAAACCTATTACGATTACTAAAATCTGAAACCAACCTTTTAACTCTTCAAAACCGCTTAAAACTAAGTTTCGAAATGTACAAAATTTGGCATGACCTCTCTTGTAAATAGGACATCCACTCAACAGACAAAAAAACATTTGCAGTTATAATATATATATCAATCACTCAAACCAGAAGGAGACATTTTAGCAGATCCTTAGATAATCCAATCACACATCCAACGGCAATTTGTAAACTACGCAATGACGTACAACACATTACAACCGCAATAGATACAATCCATGATCCATTAAAATAAGTCCATCACAATAAGTCGATCACACCGTATCCATCACAACAAGTTATAAAGTACAACAGTTATACACCAATTGAGCTCACAATGGAATTCATGCCTCGGGGTTGTTAGAGTTGTGGGCGCTACCACCACCGTCGTGCCTTGTTGAAGATGTCTTCTATGATGTAAATCGTTAATGCGTCTTGGAGGGCGTGACCTAGAAACACGCAAGTTGAAGATTAACTTAGGTTGTGCTACAAGTAACATTATCTTTGATTCACATGAATGTCAATATGAGAATATCAATAGTACTATTCAACCAAGACACAATATGAGAATATCAATATGACAGGTCAAGCTAAACAAGAACAGATACTATATATAAGAACTACACGTACGAGCTAGTCAAGATATGCTGCAATAATCATATGAACATCAATCTCATATTCAATGAAGTATCAAAGTAATACTCTCTAGTATTAACATAAGGCCAAGATTACAACTAAAATTACTTAATTCAACTTCCAAAGACCCCAATTGCATCACTGAGTATTCAAAAGATAACAAACAGTGAAAATAGTTCAAAGAAGCAATTAAGAGTTTTGGTAGTCATTTTAAGAGTTCAATATACAAAGTACAAATATGAAGCATTCTACAAGGATAAACAATCAGATTGTACATGGGCAAACAACATTCTACAAGGATGCCATATAAAGCATTTAAAACATAAGTTCACAATTGAACAAGTTGTCTTAAGATAACTTTTCAATTCCAAGAAGTCAGCACAATATAAGGTTCGAAATCAAAAAGTTATTGACAGAAAGAAAAAAATCAAATAGCACGTAATGGGTTAATAATTTGGTAAACCATCACTTATCTACAGGAGCACAGCAATGAACTTTCATAAGCACACAAGTTAACCTTTTCAAGTATGAACATTGAGATGATTTGTGCAAGATTTAAGAAAGAGTTGCCTAAATATCCTAAAATCGACTCAGTTGTGCATTTCAACAAAAATTATCACTTTTGCAACAGATTACTAAGATTGATATATACTAAAAGAATGAACTAGATTTCCTACAGAAGTATATGTCCATCCGCTGCACACGTAATCTCATATTCAATGAAGCATATGTAATCTCATATTCAAAGAATGAACTAAAGTTCCTACGGAAGCATATGTTCCTAAATTTGAGCAAGAGAAAGGAAGGGATGGGGCAGGTAGCTCACCAAGTCATCAAACTCCACAACAAAGTTCAAGATAACGAAAAATTAACAAACGAGACACCAAACCTACTACCTCTACTAAAAGACCGAACCCAACCTTTCAACTCTTTAAACCGGCTTAAAACTAAGTCATTAAATGTACAAATTTTCGGCATGACCTCTCTAGTAAATAGGACATCCACTCGTCAGACAAAGAAACATTTGCAGTTATAATATATATACCAATCTCTCAAACCACAAGGAGACATTCTAGCAGATCCTTAGATAATCAATCACACATCCAAAACGGCAATTTGTACAAGAATTGACAAACTTAGCTCGTGTCGCAAACTTATAATATTTTCGACATCCATACATGTGGTGTCGTCTGGAGGTGGCTGCAGGCCCACGGGTTGAAGTACATAGGCATTCCTTGGCTTGGCATAGGTGGTGGGTACATGTAGAACGGGTTTGGAGGCTGGGAGCCCTGTAAGGCATAGACAGGTACATCATGCCACATATAAATCATTCATTCAAATTTTAAATAACGAATTGAACCGATCCGTCTTTAACTGTGGTGCCTCTCCTGTAGAAGGTGGCTGCATCTGTGGATTGAACATGTAGAAAGGAGGAGGAGGATGGGAGCTCTGTGGATCATAGCTTGTGATATGAAGTACACATAATAGAGTTTTTTGAAAATAAAGAATGCATGAGAATATCATATAACCTGAGGTGCATCTCCTAGGGGTGGTGCCTGCATCCCAGTAGGGTTTATGAAGGACGCCGGGGGAGGCTGAGCACCCTGTGATGCTTCTCCTTGTGGTGGTGGCTGCATGTGCGGAGAAAACATGTAGAAGGGAGGTGGCTGGGAGCCTTATGACATAATAGTCCAGTTTGTGAATTCGTGAGTTTACGAGCTAAGTGAATTAAAGCGTAATGAACTTAAGTATCTTTACTCATGAACAGAGGGCGAAACACCGCACGTTAGGTCCAAGAGATTGTGACAGTTGCTGCATATAGATTGTTTGTTAGATTTTAATCACAAATGTAAACTTGAGCGTTTTGTTCAAAGTTGAGATTGTACCTGCAGATACATTTTCATGTATTCGAGTCTTCTAAACCTGCGAGCTTCCTCCTGTGCTTGACGAGACTCTTCTCGCGCTTGACGAGCCTCCTCTCGCGCTTCACGAGCCTCCTCGTGCGCTTGTTCTTCCCGTGCGGACCTCGACGAGCGAGCACTCCCCTGTGAGGAAACCGAGCCTCGTGGAGGACGATCGCAGTCCCCAACTCCTTCCCCCATGGCCCACCTACAAACGATATATACTGAAATGTGAACATGCAATTTTTTTCCTTAGTAGAGCGAAAACAAATAAAATCAGTTTTATTAACGAACCTCCCATGCTTTAGGCCCCCTCCAGCGTGGTACAACGCTTCCACATCGACCGGTGCGGCTCTCCAATCAACCTCCGGCCCATGACGTTGTGTCATTTGTTCTGCATATGACGCCTACAAAACAGCATTTTGGTGCTCCTGGATGTAAATTTGCACAAAACATATTGTGTCATTTATACTTACCATCCTCTCACTAGCCCCCGCGTGCCGCACAACACATCCGGTTCTGTGGATCCTCGCCTTGGTGCCCCGGATGTAAACTTCCACAAAAGTGGTAGTACTCCCACTTTCACCTCCTACGATGCAAAGTTAGAAACATAGTGACAAATTCACTAACAATTATAATACCGATACTTACCATGCGTTGCTCTAGGCCAATGTGTCCGCTCTGCGCCTGCACTTGTGCTTCCCCAATCTACTTCTTACATTCCTCGATTTCTATTTGATTTTTCTTGAAAATCCTCCGATCCCAAGATCTGCACATCCACCTCCAAGCCTCCAAGTCCTTCATTATCCAATCGACCGAGCTCTGGAGATACTCTTGTTCTGTCAGGTGTATCCTCCTCGCCTCTGGTCCTCTTCTCATGTTCACCTTCTTCACCCTCTTGCAAAAATTGATGACAGCTTGAATGCGTGCATTGCTGAATGAATCTCCGACAACCTTTTGTGCCGCCCTGTTGAAGACGCTTTTGGCCTTCTTCAAAGCATTGTAACCGTCTTCGTTCTCAAGGCGGAACCTCTCCTGCATATAATCACATACTGTCAAATTGTACTTACATTTAAAGCAATACTCAAATAGAGTAAATAAATAACACAAACTCACCCAGAAGCCAGCCCACACTGCGCCCTGACATGTTTGGTTGTCTTCGCCTCCTTCCACGTTCTCCTTCAACGCCCAGTGCTTCCGGGGATTGGGGCGCGAATCTTTCCTCACCGACTCAACCATGCCGGGTAGTAGTACCGCCAAGGGCTCCCAAAGACGGCGTTAACCTTTGTAATGTGGCCCGTCCAGTCCAACCCGCTCTTTCAAGTGCCTACAACAAAATACAAGACAAAGATGCATCAAAACAATAAGTTGTCACCTAGCTAATGCTAAAGGAGAAGATATAATCATTACTGCTCCGTGTACCTCTATCAACCTCCTATTGGCGGGTTGCATCTCGACGAACCGAGACGCTTTTCTGAAACCTCAAATGCAAATAATTAGTTCATAGACATTACAATGTAAATATGGAGATTAAATGATAATCCAATACTACACATATACGATGGTACTCAAGAAGACCCGCCCTCTTCAATCGGCTCTAAGGTCGCCTCCAACTCTGATCTGCCACGCCTCGGCCTCGGCGTCAGATCTGTATCTGTCGCCCCACCGCCACCACCCCAACGACCTCCTCCTCGTCGCCTCGCCCATGTCGTCATGCTCACATCCCAATCGCCTCCTCTGCAACCCCTACTGCGCCTCGTCCTCCTGTGGCTGCTCCGCGCTGTTCTCGTGCTCGCCATGAAGCACCTCTGAGCTGCTCCGCCACTGTCTAATCTGCGCCGCCCGACAAATATATGGCGCCGCTGCCGCCGTCGAGTCGACCATGAACCCTTGCTCCTCGACCTTCGGAGGATGACCCATGAACTTGCCTTTAAGCTTGTCAACTGATGCTGAACATACTCACTGTTCAAATTTGACAAGAGTTAGTATCTGAGTTTACAAATAATTTTCAATAACTTGCAAAAAGAATGAGACAACTATAACATGTAAAAATGAAGGAGACAACAATGACTTGTACAAATGAACGAGGCAACAATAATCTCACAAAATATACATATCAAAAGTCGTCGGCGTCGGAATCTGCTTCTGCGACTCGTATTTCATTGAGACGTGCTTGAAGACGTGCAATCCTTACTGACTTTTGAGGGCGTTTCCGTGATGGGCCGGGTTCATCTGTTATTACGTCTGTGGCATCGGTAGGTAATTGATCGAGTCCTGCCCCGTCGGAGACAAGGAAAGAATCCCCTATAGCTTCTTCTTGATATACATCACCCACATCATCCTCTACGTTACTTGCCACATACGAAACATCCCTAGGAGGGTATACTTCAGGGTTAACTTTAAATACAACCCACCAAGCCTTCAAGCTACGGTGAGGATAGCTCAGGTAGTACACCTGCTCAACCTGATGTGCAAGCACGATGTTATTGATATGGCTCTGAAGCCGCGAACTGTGCTTCACCTCCACCATCCCAAAGTCATCGACACGTGTGCCGTTGTGTGGATTAAACCAATGGCAATAAAAAAACACGACCTTCAGATCTTTGCCACCCCCAAAGGTATACTCAATTATGTTTTGTACAACACCGTAGTAGTCTAAAATATCGCCGCTGGAATCGGATGACGTTGTGACTACTCCGCTGTTAGAAGTGGCCGCAAGTGGACGGCTAGCTTCTAATTTCACTGTTCGAAAACGGAACCCGTTCACATCACAGCGATTATAGCTCCTTGCCGTCACATCACCATTTGAGAGCTGTCGGAGATCCTCAGGGACGGAGGCATCACGCATACACTATATAGCAACATTCATCACTATTAGTCTAATATTAAGTTACTACAACAATTCATTTTAGAAAAATGAATAAATAGTCAAATTACATGTTGACGGAACCATTGCACGAAGCTTGGGCTGCCTTTCAACCCATCACGATGTAGGTTATCCAATTGCTTAGTTGTGGGTTGTCGAGTTGACTTCCAATTTTCTTTGTCAAATACTCTGCGTCATTTATTCTCGGGTTAAAAAGGACACTACACTGAAATGATGAAAACATAATTCAGAAAGTCACTTACTCAAAATATTTTTCAACTTCTACCATGTTAGTGAACATGTAAAGCATGGCCATGTTCCACTCCTAATACTCAACATGGTGTGCAGTGTACGACCCAATAGGTTGACCCTTGCATTGAAAAAGCTTAAGTTCGCTCAATGGTTCATCTTCCGCGGCACGGTACCGATTCTTACGGACATTCACGTTGTGCTTGTCCGCGAAATACTTTGTTGAGAAGTTTGTGATCTCTTTACTTGCATAAGCCTCTGCGATACACCCCTCTACCCTTGCCTTGTTGCGCACTGTAGCTCTAAGCTTTTTCAACTCCCTTTCCTGACTATACATACATCTGAACTGCGCAGGACCTCCAACCTTCGCTTCCCAAGGTAGATGCACCAGTAGGTGTTGCATCACATTCATAAAACCAGGTGGGAAAGTTTTTTCCAACTTGCATACAAGCAATGGAATTCCCTACTCTAACTACGCATCAACGTCTTAGAGATTTCCTTACGCATATCCGCTGTAGAAGTATGGCGAGCTCGCCAACATCCTCCACAACTCATTATCAAAATAGCCACGAAACATTACGGAACAAGTCTTTCCATGATAATATGGTAATCATGACTCTTTAGCCCGCTTAGCTTACGGGCCGACATTCGCACCCGCTTTATGTTAAATGCATAGCGGTCAGAAACTTTAGAGTTTTCAACCACCTCAAAATCTGTTTACGGTCTTACGGCTTCACACATTATGGAGCTCGTGGCGGCTCTCATTCCCATTTAAACCAACTTTAACCTCGAGCCACGGCCTAGCACAATGATCACCCATGTCTTTCCTAGCACTCACGTTATCCTTTGTTTTGTCGGTTACATCAAACACCATGTCGATGATGCTTTACGCCACATTGCGCTCTTGGTGCATCAAATCTATGTTATGCGCAGAATCAAAGCTTTCGCGTAAGGCGCTCCCAAAGAAAAGAAATATGAGTCCAGTTGTGCTCCTTTCCATAGCGATGAAACCCACTTAGTAGATCGTACAAGCCGACTATGCCACTCGGCTATCTCCTCTCCGTGAGTCGCCGCGCCCTTTTTAACTTTCGTCCTTTTCGAAATGCTTTGGCGTCGTTCCTAAAAGGGTGCCTCGCCGGAAGCCATCGTCGATGGCAATCGAAGAATGTGATCTCTTTACCGTGCGTGAGCCTGAATGCATCAGAGTCAGCCATACAAATTGGACAACACAGGCGACCATGAACACACCAGCCGGCCCAAATGTCATATGCCAACAAATCATGGACCGACCACAGGTATGCGGCTCGTAAGGTAAATTCTCTGCCACCAACGCTGTCGTATGCCTTTTCCCCTCGCCACAACTTCTTCAGCTCATCAATTAATGGCCGCATGAACACATTGAGATCCTTCCCTAGATGCTTAGGACCTGGAATGACAAGAGCAAGGAATATGAACCCCTCTTTCAAGCAAATCTCAGGTGGAAGATTGTATGGCATGATGAAGACCGGCCAACAAGAGTAGGGGCTAGCGCTTGTGCTGAAAGGTGTGAAACCGTCCGTGGACAAACTGTCGGGACCCGAATATGCAAATCAGGACCCTCTGTGTATACTGCACTAGTCCAGGATCACGCTAGTGCGCACAGGCTCAACATAAGTAAATATCACAATCATACATAGCGAAAATATTATGAAAGACATCATACGATACATACTACTAGTTGAATGACCTTATGGTCCACTTACATGACTATGCCTCACAAGGCTGAATAATATATTAAACTGCAGCGGAATGAAAACGTAGACAACCCCTCAGTATACCACAGGCAACTGACAAGGCTTGCGCCCTAAACATTCGTCTCCTCCTGGAATCTTTCCTCCAGCATTGATGTAGACTCTTCAACTGGTGAGGTTATTGTTGGCAAGGGTGAGTACTTAAAGCACTCAACAAGTTGTGCACAGAATGCAATTCTATGTAACTATATGCAAGGCTTATTCCAAAAGATAGGCTATCATGGCTATTTTGCAACAAAGCGAGATTTACTGAACAAATACAATAAATAGATTGTAAAGACGGTAAAACAAATAACAATAATGATAGATTCAGCTTTTCTCAAGTAAACCAAGTTTCCAATCTTAAGTCAAATTCAATCTTCCATATGGCATTCGGCCATCCCAACCAAGTTGTTCATTTTAATTAAGCTAACCCTTAACTGTAATTCCCGAGCATTGCTCAATACCGCGAGCACGGCTATCCGAATAGTTTCACACTCTGTAGAGGTTATGCACTTTACCCACGTGACATGATCGTCTCTTGTGCCTTCCGGTTTAACACACTTCCTTTGGTGTGTCGGCGGAGAGATCATGACAAAGCTTTTACAATGCTCTGGCTTAATCCAGTACTACCCGTTAAGGTTTCAACACTGGTGGGTCTGAAAACCACAACCAGGGCCCCCCTCTTGTGCCATGTGAATCACACCATAACTCGGGAACTCACACCACCAATGATAGTACCAAGTTAAGACATTACAAATTAATCAGCTAGGCTGTCCCATTACAACTTGTGGTTGCATGATTGGCTCAGGTCAAAGGCTTGCAAGGTTAAGTCCTTAGTGTGATCAAGGCAAGACATCCACATACCCTCTGCCCATTGGGCCCACCTTGGCATACTCGCCCCTTGTCACTTGCCTCAATCTAAGTTATCATCACCCCGTTGATTACCAAGCACCACGTGTCATCAACAATTCAACATCGTTGCGTGACATGACTCGCCACAACAACTCAATCTCATCGTGTGATCCCACATGACACACAAGTTCATAATATTGTTCCATATCCCATTAATCAAGATTAATTATCAATGATTCGGACACATGTGATGACATGGCACGGCTAGGCAACTAATACGAACTAAACCTCCAATGTTGATTATAATTATTAACCAATTATAATTAACCAATTTGGGGTGACAATGGATCATGGCATAAAATGACAAGGTAGGGTGTAGATCAATCTGGTATATTAGCAACGCCCAATCTAATTTGAAACCATTGTATATTTGAAATACATGCAATAGGGTAAGACAAATATAGCAATTTTTATAAACTTGGGTTCAACATGATCAAAGCACAACTTGCCTTAGAATAGGTCCTGATCTTGATCTGAAGCCTGATCTTGAGTTGTTGAATCTTCCTCCGAAGCGTCGCACAATTTAACGTCTACGCGTACCGAAGAAGAAAAGCAAATAAATACCAAAACAGAGAGCAATTGAACTCCAAAAATCAAATAAAATTCACCATTAAATATATCTCAATTTTACAAATTTTTAGAAATTTGAATCACTCAAATCCGAGTTAAGATGCAAAAGATATAGCCTTTTGAAGTTTGGAATAAATATCAAATCGAAAATCGAAATTCGAATTAACAGATTTATTTTTATACTGAAAAATCGATTTATGACGTCAGCGTGACCTCATGATGACGTCATCATCACAGAATTTCCAATCGGATTATTTTTCCAATTGAAAAATGCAATTATGACGCAAGCGTGACGTCAGCCCTGGCGCCAGCCAATCAGGGCTTGACACGCGTCTCGGGCGTATGGACCCGGTCCACGACGCAGCGCGAGTCCACGATGCACCCGGTCCATGCCGCCTCGGTTGCTGAACCCGACACGCGGCACCCCCTGATTGGTCACATGCACCGCTCAATCTCATCCACAGAGATCCGATCGGAGGGTCAGTGATCACGCACAACGTGGCAGCGCGTCAAGCGTTGGATTCAGATCTCACAGTCTCCGAACGTGGATAGCGTCGGCGTGCTTCACACGGCGGCGCCATTGCCAGACATGGAGAAGACAACCTTTACGCGGCGAAACTTGACGGAAACCACCGGAACTTCGTCGGATCTGAAAGAGGAGGCTTTGGCGAACCTGGCGCTACCTCGGTTCTGGCGGAAGCACAACGACGGCGACGATTTTGACGGCTGAAACGGCGACGATCGTCCACGAAGTCCGGCGAGCTCATGCTGGTTTCACGCAGCGTTCTAGCGACCGAAAGTTGGGGAAAAGGGGCGGCGAGGGCAGGTGATCCTCGAAACAGGGTCGGGGCCATCTTTTAAGGACCTAGGAGTTCGCGCTGGGCACGAACGCCGAAGCCACATCGAAAATCGCCGTTGGATTCGAATCGGACACGGCGGCGCCTGTCGCCCCATCGCGACCGTCCACGTGGCTGCATCCGACGGCGCCCGCTCGCTAGGGTTTCCACCCGGCGCTGCTCCTCGGCCGTCCGATCCCACAGATCGACGATCACGAGCACTCTTCTAGAACCTGGGCCTAACGGGCTGCGAGCATGGGCCGGCCTGCGCAGAGGTGGCCACGGCCCAATACTATTTACACTGGTTTTTAAAAGATTTCTTATTTAAAAATGATTACAGAAATTCATGTTATTTATTTTAGCGACAAAAATATTAGGAAAATCCAAGAAAAATCTCAAAAATACTTTGAGACATTCGGACTCGAGATAAAATATTTTTGGAAAAATTTATTTTAACTTTGCACAAATTTAAATAGATTTGAATAAAAGGGCAATAAACTTGAATTAAAATTAATTCAAATGAATCCAGAAAATGCAAATAAATTCCAGAAAATCATAAGTGCACATTTAAGCAATAAAATAATATTTGGGCAAATTTTTGGGATGTTACAAACCTCCCCCCCTTAACAGAATCTCGACCCCGAGATTCAGAGCTAGCTAGAAAATAGGTTCGGGAATCCTGACTTTAAATCTTCTTCGTGCTCCCATGTGGCTTCACTTTGAGAATGATTGCTCCACTGAGCTCTGCAAAAGCGAATAGACTTGTTTCTGGTCTTGCGCTCCATAACATCCAAAATTCTGACCGGTTGCTCTTTGTAAGTCAAATCTTCTTGCAGTTCTATTGCATCCAACGGGGTTTGCTCTGTTGGCACTCTGAGACACTTCTTAAGCTGCAACACATGGAATACATCATGCACTCCTACCAAGGATTGAGGCAACTCCAACTGATACGCTACCTCTCCTCGACGGCTCAGAATCTTGAACGGACCAACATATCTTGGCGCAAGCTTCCCCTTAGAGTGAAACCTTTCGACACTTTTCAGAGGAGAACTTTGAGATACACAAAATTATCTGGCTCGAACCTCAAATCTTGACGACGGTCATCAGCGTAACTCTTCTGTCTTGACTGTGCTATCTTCAACCTCTCTCTGATCATTGCAACTTGACTTTCTGCCTCTTTGAGAATATCTGGCCCAAAAACCAAACGTTCTCCTGTTTCGTTCCAGTTTAATGGAGTACGACAAGCACGTCCATACAACGCCTCAAATGGTGACATCTGCGGGCTAGCTTGATAACTATTATTGTAATCAATTTCGTGATATGGCAAACTTTTATCCCAAGATGTAGCATAAGCTAAAGCACAAGCTCTCAACATGTCCTCTAAAATCTGATTTACTCTTTCAATCGACCATCCATGCATGGGTGATATGCTGTACTAAAATTCAGACAAGTCCCCATTGCTTCATGCAACTTGTCCCAACACCTTGAGGTGAATTGGGTACCTTTGTCCGACACAATTTTCTTGGGTACTCCATACAAGCATACAATCCTTGACATGTACAACTCCGCTAAACGATCTCTCGAGTAAGTGGTCTTTACTGGGATAAAACGGGCGACCTTGGTTAGACGATCCACAATAACCCAAATGGAATCGTAACCTCTCTGAGTCTTAGGTAAACCGGTGATAAAGTCCATTCCGATTTCCTCCCACTTCTATTCCGGAATTTTCAACGGCTGCAATAAACCAGCGGGTCTTTGATGCATGGCTTTTACTCTCTGACATACGTCGCATAAAACAACATGCTTAGCTACTTCATGCTTCATATTAGGCCACCAAAATCTCTCTTTCAAATCCTGGTACATCTTAGCACTTCCTGGATGAATTGAATACTCAGAATCATGAGCTTCTTCCAAACTCAACTGCTTAATCTCTTTCTTATTCAATACATAGCTTTGACCTTTAAACTGTGTAGTTCCTTGGTTATCCCTGGTAAAATCCTCAGCTAAGCCTTCATCCTTCTGACCCACTTTGATCTGATCTTCAAGCATTGGCTTAACTTTCAAAGCAGCTATAAATCCTTGTGAAACCACTTCTAATTTCAACTTTTGAAACTCTTTGCACAATTTCTATTGATCACTTGATATTGGTGTATTGGTACTATGGCCTTTACGACTTAAGATATCGGATACCACATTAGCCTTACCAGGATGGTAACAGATCCTAGCCTTCTAATACTTAATCACTCCAACCATCCTCTTCGTTTTATATCAAGGTCTGCACTTCGAACTCTTATGGTCTGTACCTATCCCCAATAATATAGTGACGCAATGACTTCAAAGCATGCACTACGGTAGCAATTTCCAATTCATGCGTAGTATAGTTCTCTTCATGTGGCCTCAACTGTCCTCACGCATAGGCAACAACTTTACCTTTACGCATTAACACACATCCAAGATTTTGTCTTGAGGCATCATAGTATATATCACAATCTGCGCTTGCACATCGACAACACTAAGACAGTGCTATCATCAAACGTTTCCTCAATCACGAAAACTCTTTTCGACCGCAAGGCGTCCATGCACACTTCTCCTACTTGCCTAAGCGGTCTCGGCTGCTCCCACGTAACATCGCTTTTTGTTGGATCCACGATAACTCCTTTAGCAGACATCTTCTGGCAAGAAATTCAACTTTCTCCTTCCAAAAGTCACATTTGCTAAGCTTAGCATACAGCCATGGGTCTAGCCATCTTTCCAACACTAATCCCAACTGTTCTGCATACTTTCCTTTTGACTTGGAGCAACAAAGACATCCCACCTATACACCATAACAGCTTGACCAATTTCCCATGGAACTCCGTTCGTCATGTCCATAAATTCTGTAATGGCATTGATCATTCTAGCAGACACACTATAACCTCATACTGTCCATACTGCGTAGAAAACTCTGACCTAAGAACATTCTCTCGCATGTTACGAATCGATGATAACTCGATCAAGATCTATCCTGAGAACACTCCATCCCTTTTGATTGATCAAACCAATTACGATCCTGGGCAGCTAATACTTACCCTTTTGATCATCGCTTCATTAAACTCTCGACAGTCGATACACATCCCTGAGCTCCCATTCTTAAATAGAACAGGCGCTCCCTATGGTGACAAATTGGTTCTAGCGAACCACCTTTCTAGCAACTCTTTGGTCCGCTTCTTCATCTCAACTAGCTCATCAATAGGCATTCGATGAGGTCTCTTTACTTTGGCGCTGTATGTGGACTAACTCCATCACACACTTGATCTCTCGATCCGTGGGATTCTTCTAAACACATCTTGATACTCTCTAACAAGCGATACCCTTCAAAGTCGATAACTTCCACACTATTGACCTTCACCGCCAACACGAACCGTAGTCATTTGAAATTCCATTTTCCGCTTTCGTGGCTTTTAGTCGACCCGCTTCTTTGACCAAACTCGGTGATGACCTTATGACCGACGACCAATTCATTTCAGAGTAGAATCTGGGTTTGATATCCAATATCGCTCGCTAAAAACTTTTCTCCAACTTAACTCCATAACATTCTAGGTTAGATCAAGCAATAGCGTACTTTCTGACCATGATAATTCCTCGAGCTGACAATCTTTACAAACACCATCGAATCGATCATCGTTGCACACGCAACATCTTCAGTGAACCACAACATAGGGAATACTCGAAACATCCTTTATCATTAATGCTTTTATTCCAACACTTCACATATCCACCTCTCAACCATCTTTACTTTATTTATTTAGGCACGAAAATCTTTACATGGAATTCACCTCTAGTCACTTTTCTTTTACAAACGAGGGTATGACACTTGCATAGGCTCAAATCATCGCTCTAGATTTCCTCGATTGGCATTGGGGCTGAAGTTTTTGACTGGAACAAAATTGAGACTGGCTTGTACTGGTGCGATCACTTTCTTATGAGGGCAATTGTTAGCAAAATGCCCAGGCTTGTTGCAGGTGTAACAAAGCTTAGGTCCACCTCTCTTCCTTGAGCATTCGTCGACTAAGGCAGTGTCTTCATTCAGACGCCTCTTCCTCAACTGATTCTCCGTACAAACTTCTCTTGCGACTTTACTGCTCACTCTTGGCGTTATGAACTTGACCGAGGTAACTTCTGGAACATCAATGGCCGTAGACATTGATTGTCTTCTCTGTGGGCATTGATTAGCATAATGGCCTTCCTTGTGGCAGTTGTAACACACCGTGTTATTTGTTGTGCGATTCTGTACATTATTGTCTTCTTGCTGCGTCAAAACTGGTTGCTTCATTGGGCATTCACTAGCCCAATGGTCTTCTTCATCGCACAGGAAACATGCTGTTGGTGACTGCCAATTACTACTTTCTTGATGAGGGCCAACAGGATTAAGGTATTGTGTCCTTAGCTCTTCGAGTGGCACCACTTTTGCAACTGACGTTCCGCCTCTTCTTGACGACTCTTGAGCAACTACGGCTCGAAGATTCTTTTGCTGATGTTGAATTACAGCGGTAACTATTGGATTCAGAGGACATTGAGCTAGACCATGATCTCGGCCTTCACAAAGGTAACATGTGATGTCACTCATAGGACATTCTCCAAGAGAATGACTTCCTTCACAGCTGGAGCAATTAATCGCATGCTCGTCAGCGGTATGTCCTATCTCTCCACAGTGAATGCACGCACGATCTTCTCGATTTGTTTGGTTGACAAGACTTCGAGAGCAACTCTTAGATGTTGAACAAGGTGCAAGAATAGTATTCTCGCTCAGATTTATCGTGACCATACTGTCTCTAGGTGAAGCGAAGAGATTACTTAAAAGCAACAACAAATTCCTTCCAAGTGATACTCCATGGGCTTCATGAACAAAGACGATATTTCTTCCACCATTCAAAGAAATGATTCCTTGTAATCGATAAGAAGCATACAAGACTTTCTCATCTCCTTCACATCGAACAATGAGCAGCTTCCTCTCAATGGTCTTGAGCCAATCATCTACTGAGGGTAACTCATTTCTCAAACGCGTCGGTGGACGAGTCTTTATAAATTCGATAACCTTGAGTACGAATGTAAATCATTGGTAGCGGCTTGGGACACTGGTTGACATTGGCTTGGTCACCATATTCTCAGATCGCTTCATCATTGCATGCATCAAGCGAGTCCGAGCATCAAGAACTCTCTCAAACTCCGCATATCCATCTGCATCGACGGTTGAAGAACTAATCCACTATTGAGATTCTCCTTGATTGATTTTCGCGCCATCGACTATGTTGTTTCCATTTAATCAACCTCCGCTTGATTGCTTCACTTAAAATAGGGAAGAGGGAAATAGCATAGGTAAGAAGGGAATCCTAAAGCGGGGAGATAGGTTTAACCCAATAACTTAAGCAACCAATATTAATAACTTGGTATGGTTGCTTATATAAGCCTAAAAGCTCGCAACACATAACGCAACTCAAAGAATCGAGGAAGAACTAATTCAACCTATACACACAAAACTACCGCCTACAGGGTAACACTTCTATCTTAAGCGGACGCGACTCCCACACCGAGTCCCAACCGACTACTCAAGCATAGATCTTCTAGCTTTTGGACGCTTCATGGATCTACTCCTTCCTTGAGCTCGATGATCCCTTCCTTCATGATTTCCGTGGTTGACAAAGAAGCACTTGATACTTTCTTCTATGATGTGGCACGCCAACTACCAAGACAACTCAGATAAGGTTTTTAACTCGATCCAAAGAAGGGAGAGAGAAAGAAATTCAAATAGGGAAAAGAGAGAAATTTTGACGAGGAAAGGAATAGAAGAATAAGATAAGTCAAGAACATATTATTCTTCCAAGTTGATTCTTTCTTTAGAAAATAATTTTGAAGTTCCTATAGAGACGACTGCACTATCTAGGGTCAAGGCCTACGACAAGATGGCTCGATACCACCATCGGGACCCGAATATGCAAATCCGACCCTCCGTGTATACTGCACTAGTCCAGATCACGCTTAGTGCGCATGTGCTCAACATAAGTAAATATCACAATCATACATAGCGAAAATATTATGAAAGACATCATACGATACATACTACTAGTTGAATGACCTTATGGTCCACTTACATGACTATGCCTCATAAAGGTGAATAATATATTAAAGCAATGAACTAAAACGTAGACAACCACTCAAGATACCACAGTAATCGACAAGGCTTACGCCCTAAACATTCGTCTCCTCCTGGAATCTTTCCTCCAGCATTGATGTAGACTCTTCAACTGGTGAGGTTATTGTTGGCAAGGGTGAGTACTTAAAGCACTCAACAAGTTGTGCACAGAATGCAATTCTATGTAACTATATGCAAGGCTTATTCCAAAAGATAGGCTATCATGGCTATTTTGCAACAAAGCAGCATTTACGAACAAATACAATAAATAGATTGTAAAGACGGTAAAACAAATAACAATAATGATAGATTCAGCTTTTCTCAAGTAAACCAAGTTTCCAATCTTAAGTCAAATTCCATCTTCCATATGGCATTCGGCCATCCCAACCAAGTTGTTCATTTTAATTAAGCTAACCTTCTGTAATTCCGAGCATTGCTCAATACGCGAGCACGGCTATCCGAATAGTTTCACTCTGCAAAGGTTATGCACTTTACCCACGTGACATGATCATCTCTTGGTGCCTTCCGTTTAACACACTTCCTTTGGTGTGTCGGCGGAGAGATCATGACAAAGCCTTTACAATGCTCGCTTAATCCAAGATTACCCGTTAAGGTTTCAACACTGGTGGGTCCGAAAACCACAACCAGGGCCCCTCTTGCGCCATGTGAATCACACCATAACTCGAACTCACACCACCAATGATAGTACCAAGTTAAGACATTACAAATTAATCACTAGGCTGTCCCATTACAACATGTGGTTGCATGATTGGCTCAGTCAAAGGCTTGCAAGGTTAAGTCCTTAGTGTGATCAAGGCAAGACATCCACATACCCTCGCCCATTGGGCCCACCTTGGCATACTAGCGCCTTGTCACTTGCCTCAATCTAAGTTATCATCACCCGTTGATTACAAGCACCACGTGTCATCAACAATTCAACATCGTTGCGTGACATGACTCGCCACAACAACTCAATCTCATCGTGTGATCCCACATGACACACAAGTTCATAATATTGTTCCATATCCCATTTATCAAGATTAATTATCAATGATTCGGACACATGTGATGACGTGGCACGGCTAGGCAACTAATACGAACTAAACCTCCAATGTTGATTATAATTATTAACCAACTATAATTAACCAATTTAGGGTGACAATGGATCATGGCATACAATGACAAGGTAGGGTGTAGATCAATCTGGTATATTAGCTACGCCCAATCTAATTTGAAACCATTGTATATTTGAAATACATGCAATAGGGTAAGACAAATATAGCAATTTTTATAAACATGGGTTCAACATGATCAAAGCACAACTTGCCTCGGAATAGGTCCTGATCTTGATTTGAAGCTTGATCTTGAGTTGTTGAATCTTCCTCCGAAGCGTCGCACAATTTAACTCTACGCTGCATCAAGAAGAAAAGCAAATAAATACCAAAACAGAGAGCAATTGAACTCCGAAAATCAAATAAAATTCACCATTAAATATATCTCAATTTTACAAATTTTTAGAAATTTGAATCACTCAAATCCGAGTTAAGATGCCAAAGATATAGCCATTTGAAGTTTGGAATAAATATCAAATCGAAATTCAGAATTAATGATTTATTTTTATCTTGAAAAATTGATTTATGACGTCAGCGTGACCTCATGATGACGTCATCATCACAGAATTTCCAATCGGATTATTTTTCCAAATGAAAAATGCAATTATGACGCAAGCATGACGTCAGTGTGACGTTAGCCCTGGCGCCAGCCAATCAGGGCTTGACACGCGTCTCGGCGATGGACCGGTCCACGTGCAAGCCAGCGAGTCCACGATGCACCGGTCCATGCCGCCTCGCTTGTTGAACCGACACGCGGCACCCCCTGATTAGTCACATGCACCGCTCAATCTCATCCATAGAGATCCGATCGGAGGGTCAGTGATCACGCACAACGTGGCAGCGCGTCAAGCGTTGGATTCAGATCTCACGGTCTCCGAACGCGGATAGCGTCGGCGTGCTTCACACGGCGGCGCCATTGCCGGACTTGGAGAAGACAACCTTTACGCGGCGAAACTTGACGGAAACCACCGGAACTTCGTCGGATCTGAAAGAGGAGGCTTCGGCGAACCTGGCACTACCTCGGTTCCGGCGGAAGCACAACGACGGCGACGATTTTGACGGCTGAAACGGCGACGGTCGTCCACGAAGTCCGGCGAGCTCGTGCTGGTTTCACGCAGCGTTCTAGCGGCAAAGTTGGGGAAAGGGGCGGCGAGGGCGGTGATCCTCAAATGTGGTCGGGCCGTCTTTTAGGACCTAGGAGTCCTGGCTTGGCACGAACGCCGGTTGCGTCAAAATCGCCGTCGGTTCGAATCGGACACGGCGGCTCCTGCCGCCCATCGCGACCGGCCCACGTGTCGCATCCGACGGCGCCCGCTCGCTATGGTTTCCACCCAGCGCTGCTCCTCGGCCGTCCGATCCCACAGATCGACGATCACGAGCACTCTTCTAGAACCTGGGCCTAACGGGCTGCGAGCATGGGCCAGCCTGCGCAGAGGTGGCCACGGCCCAATACTATTCACACTGGTTTTTAATAGATTTCTTATTTAAAAATGATTACAGAAATTCGTGTTATTTATTTTAAGCGACAAAAATATTAGGAAAAATCCAAGAAAAATCTCAAAAATACTTTGAGACATTCTGGACTCAGATAAAATATTTTTGGAAAAACTTTATTTTAACTTTGCACAGATTTAAATAGATTTGAATAAAAGGGCAATAAACTTGAATTAAAATTAATTCAAATGAATCCAGAAAATGCAAATAAATTCCAGAAAATCATAAGTGCACATTTAAGCAATAAAATAATTTTTGGGCAAATTTTTGGGATGTTACACAAACCAAGACGGACACTCCTAGGGTCGCTTGCAAATGCAGGATCGAATCGGTCCAATGCATGCCATGCCTCGCCATCAGACGGATGCACCATCATATCCGGGTCTTGGTCCTCACGTTTACCTTCTTTGTGCCACCACATATGTTTCGCTGTTTCTTTTGACATGTACAGTCGTTTAAGCCTATCCGTGATCGGCATGTACCGAAGCTGTTTAGTCGCGACCTTTGTAGTGACTGATACCCCTTCCTCATCTACCACCTCAACGAATCTGCACTTACCGCAATGCATACAATGGGTATCGTTGTCATGATCCTTCCAGAACAGCATGCAATTATTCTCGCACACATCAATCTTCTGGTAATTCATCCCGAGGCCGGCCATCAACTTTTTCGATTGGTACAAATCCTTTGGCATCTTGTGGTTAGGCGGAAGGACATCATTCATTAGTTCAAGCAAAGCGTTGAAGCATTTGTTCGAAAAGTTGAACTTCGACTTCATCGACATAAGCGTGTAATCATGTAGGACGGTCACATTGGTCAAGTCATGCGACTTCTCGTCCAGGCGTCAAGTAGCCTATAGAATTCCTTAACCTCCTCCGGGTGTGACCCTCCCGAGTTAAATTGATCCCCCGCCAAGATCATCCAAAGATGTCTTCCATCCGGCCGTGATCCTCCACATGGTCCAAAGATCTCTTCTGTCTCAATGGCACGCCTGCGGCCTCTCCATGACAAATGCCACCCCAATAGGTAGGCATGAACCCGTTTTGCAAATGTGATCTTGCACTATATCCTTGCTGTAGTAGCCATTATTCTCGCAGAGGGTACACGGGCAATAC